>CM038052.1:106393853-107018853 GCA_021397845.1 Areca catechu
AAGAGGAAAGTCAGCAGATCAGGAGATTCACCAGGCCCTCCCTAACCAGAACTGGATTCTAAGCACCCGGGCCCTTTCATGCCGCCAAGCCCACAAGAGAGAGCTCCAGTCCAAGACAAAGGTCCACTGTTGACCTAGTCCACCAGGGTTTCTTGGCCCACAAGTTAGGGTTTCTTAGCCCTCAAGTCATGTACCCTTGGGTGAATCTATAAATACCCCACCCCCTCTTGTATTTTGGAAGACTATGTATTAATGAAATAAATTTGAGTTTTCTTCTCTAGCCGTGTGCGAGCTGTGTGCATGCTGTGTGCGTGTTGTGTGCCCAAGTTACCTGTCTGATTGAGGGTATCTATGTGATCCCTCGGGTATCTGTGTGATTCCCTTTTCTATGTGCTTGTCCTTCTAGAGGAATCTGTGTGAACCCCATTTATCTTTCTAAACCCTTCACCCTCTTCTTTCTTCTTCCAAGCAAACCCTAATCTCCTGGTGACTTCTCAGCTCACCAGCAATTCAACCCCGAACTCTATCCCGCATCAACTTAGTATCAGAGCCTAGAGGATTAGGGTTTTCTTCTTCCTTCCCGGCTCCATCTCTATCCTCCCATCCAAATCCCCCCTCACTAGCCCCACCAAGCCAGATCCAACCACCACCAATATGCGATCATAGATCATAGATCCTGCCACCACCAAGCCAGATCCAACCGAAACCCTTCTCATCGGAGAGCACAACCAAAAGGATCCACCTTCTCTCTACCAAGTCCAGACCAAGCCTCCTTCGCCTCTGTCCTGTGACCCCCCAATGCCCCACAGGCATCGTTCGTCTGTGAAGCCACAGCCAGCAGCTGACGGCCCATCTCCTGCCAAGCTCCTCCCATCGAGCTACATCGCCCCAGGGCACCAGATCGATGCTGAAGCCACCGCCAGCAATCGACGACCCATCCCCCCAGTGCCCCAACGGCATCATCCATTTATGAAGCCATCGCTAGCAATTGATGGCCTATCTCCTGCGAAGCCCCTCCCACCGACCAGCACCGCCCTAGGCCAACAGATAGACATCGAAGCCATCACTAGTAGCCGATGGCTCATCCCCCTAACGCCCCACCAGCATCGTCCGTCTGTGAAGCAACTGCCAGCAGTCGATGGCCCATCTCCTGCCAATCTCCTCCCACTGATCGGCACTACCCCAGGTCACCAGATCGACACCTCCACTCGTGAAGCCTGATCACATCCCACGGTTGTCGCATGCCCACCGCCGTTGCCCGTGTCATAGATCCGCACGACACCGCCAACCATTGGAACCCCATCCGTTTGGCCATCTTCCTCCCATGCCGGCATTATCCTCTGCCCAGTGCTAATGCCGATGAGCCCCTCCATGAGCTTCCCCTGTTCCAAGTTCGAGTCCATGGAGAGAATGAAGCTTTGGCATGAATGTGAAAGCAGTTCACATTCCTGATGCTGACTTTAGGTTCTGCATAGATCTCAAAGCAAGACCTCAGGATCTCCAAGCTGCACACTGCACACTCCTCAAAGCACACGGTCCTCAGAGCTGCACAATCTTCAAGGCTACAAGATTTTCAGAGATGTCCAAATTTTAGCGTTGCACGATTCTCAAAGTAGAGCCTCCACTATATTCCAAGCTTATTTGGGTATATTTAGATTTATTTGATTGAGTTTATTTTATGGATTTATCTCTTTTGATGTGCTTAGATTCGATCCCATCAAAGCCCCTGCTGAGCCTGACTCGATGGAGTCGAGTTCTCCCCACTACAGGAGAATGATGGGGACCCGAAAGTCTATTTTATTTTATTTTATTTTACTTGAGTCCTATAATAAAGTGAGGCAACTGAGTCCAGTTGAGTCTACTTAGTCAAGTCCATTCTTTTAGTCCAGTCAAGTCCAATCGAGACAATATAGTTTTCATTCAGGTCATGTTTAAGAGGAGAGTCAACAGACTAGGAGATTCACCAGGCCCTCCCCAACCAGAACTGGATTCCAAGCACCTGGGCCCTTTCACGCTGCCAAGCCCACAAGAGAGAGCTCTAGTCCAAGATAAAGGTCCACTGTTGACCAGGTCCATCAGGGTTTCTTGGCCCAAAAGTCAGGATTTCTTAGCCCTCAAGTCATGTACCCTGGGATGAATCTATAAATACCCCACCCCCTCTTGTATTTTGGAAGACCATAGATTAATGAAATAAATTTGAGTTTTCTTCTCTAGCTGTGTGCGAGCTGTGTGCATGCTGTGTGCCCAGGGTATCTGTGTGATCCCAGATTTTCTATGTGATTGAGGGTATCTGTGTGATCCCTTGGGCATCTATGTGAACTCCTTTGCTATGTGCTTGTCCTTCTAGGAAAATCTGTGTGAATCCCAGTTATCTTTCTAAATCCATTGCTCTCTTCTTTATTCTTCCAAGCAAACCCTAATCTCTTGGTGAATTTTCAGCTTGCCAGCGATCCAACCTCGATCTCTGTCCCGCATCACATAGGGTCGCCTACGGTCTATCCCCAGCCTCCTCCTTTCGAAGCTTCTCCTGAACCTCCACGGTCGACCGGTCCTGGTGGTATCGCTTCGGTGATAACCGGTAAGGATCTTGTGACTATCCGGGATACCTATGGTATTCCGGACTCTGTTCGGCTCTCGATTCCATGACCGGGAGAATGGGTCACCACTAGTGGCCTAGGCCAGATAGCTCTATATGAGGAGACCCTTGCAGGGCCTCCGATTTTCTTTCCACACTTTCTTCCTTTCTGTCCTCAGCCACTACCATTTGGTTCCGACATAACTGGTTCCAAATGTAGTTCGAACCATTTTTTGCTTCATTATCTTATATCATTTTTATGGGATTGTTGCCCGCTTCTCTCTCTTCAGGGTCTTCTTTACCCTGAAGCACCACCCATCTGAGGATGGGTGGTGGTTCATCTCTCCTCATCCTAAGGGCATAAAATTTGAGCTCCTGTCTTCCATCAAAGGATGGAAGAGTAAGTACTCTTTTGCTTTGGTTGAGGGGGTCGACTGGGTTTGGAGCAACCTAGATCGGACCCCAAATCGAAATGCCATTGTTGAGGTGACTGATCGGGAGGTGTACAACCAGATCTGCACCGATCATATTCCTTCTCTTGAGGTTCTGCTGACTGAGCAAAACCTCCACGAGGTCGGAGTCAGCAGAACTAACCATGTCTTCTCTGTTTTCTCTGTCTTCTTGACTTCAGAGCTAACCATGTCTTTTCTATGTACGGGTATGAAGTACTCTGTGGAAGACCTTCTTGCCTTCTCTAGGAAGAGGGGTCTGCCAGCGGGGATCGGAGAGTCCCCATCAAAGAGGGCCCAGGAGGAGGAGAACACGAGGGCTACATCTGTCATGTTGGTAGAAGAGTCAAGAAGGGGAGGGGTCGAGCCCATGCCCGAGCCACCGAGGCAGCAGGCCCCACCCCCAGTCCGGGAGCCAGAGGTGGTGGTCCAGGCCAAAGCTGTTGCTGCAGAGCCTCCACCATCCAAGGTCATCGAGGTGGAGCCCGAAGAGGAGCAGGAGAGGGTGGAGCAACCATCATCGGTGTTGTCTAAAGTGGCACCGAGCCACCATCGTGCCTTCGATGCCTCCTTGGCTGGAGGAGAGGGCGATGCCACTTCTGTGGTGACAAAGGTGGGGAAGGATCCCCACAGGCTACCATTCGAAGTGGCACTAAATTCTTTGGTGGTTCGAGACCTAGAGCTCACCGAGAACATGATGGACTTTACTGTCCAGTCACGCAACCGGTGGGAGAAGGTGGGGAAGCTCCTCGGTAATGCCATTTGTTGCACATTCCCCCAGCTATTCTTGGTAAGCATTCTTCTCCTCTCACCCCTTCTCCTCCTTTTCTTGTTTGCTTTCATTCATTTTTGTGGCTAACATCTTCTTTGGAATAGCTTGGTGCTGACCTCCTGCTGATCTAGGACTACTACAGGCACTGGGCAAAAAGGGACCAACAGTGGACTGCCCAGCTTGAGTCCTTGTCGACCGAGGTCAAGCTACAAAAGGATGCTGCTTGGGAGTCAGAACAAAAGAATAAGGAGTTAAGGGGTGAGATCGCAAGTGCCAAAAGGCACATTAAAGAGGTGGAGGAATCCTTGGATCGAGAGAGGAGTCGGTCCAAGAGCCGAGCTGAGGAGCTCTAGGCCATGGTGGCCAGGGTAGAGGAGCTCAGGGCTGAGGTGGTCCAGGAGAGGGAGTTGGCCCGATCGCTTCGAGGCCAGCTGGAAGCAACGAAGGAACGGGCCACAGCCATTGAGAAGAAGACTATGGTGGCTGAATAGAGAGCTGCTACCACCGAGAAGGAGACTGCGGTAGCCATGGAACAGGCAGAGGCTACGAAGAAGGAGGACATCGAGGTGGTCTCCAAGTACAAGGCCTCGAAGGAGTTTGATGCTGAGTTTCATGAACTTGCCGCGGACTCCTTCCTCAAGGGGTTCATCTACTACCGGTCGAAGGTGGAAGGTCTTGTCCAAGACAAGAACTTGAGCAGGCTTGCCCTCCCGATCGCCCCACCTGAGAGCCCAATACCGAACTTGGCTGAGGTGGATGGACCAGTTGCTACCGTCGATGAAGCTCTGCCGGAGGAGGTCCCCTAGGATAATACCCCACCTATGCACCGGCCCGGGAAGGAGTCGACTGAGAAGCTTAGGGGTCTCCTGTATTTTCTTTCTTTTCTTTTCATTTCTGTGTGGGTTACCCGGCCTGTCAGGGCCTAAAGAAAATGTAAAGACTTCAATTTCCATCAATAAAATTTTTATTCCTCCATTGACTTGTGCATTTATTTTGGCATTACTGACTCTTTAGCAATCTTCTTTCCTTTACTTCTCCACTGCCCATGTGTATGTCTTCTACCGAGGCATCTCGCCTTTAGGCTCTGAGCCCCCGGGCTCTTTCCTACCAAGCTCCTGGTATACAAAGCAATTAGAAGGGAAGTCTTTCGACCTACTAGGTCAGTCCCACCTCATGGGCGAAGTGGTATACTACTTCGAGAGAGGTGTATTTGACCTCAGATTGGATCACCTCCGAGCAAGCACGGCGAGAAGGGGCCTGGATGCTGTGGTTGGAGGGACTACCAAGTGATTATGAGGTGCTAGGCTTTGGAAGTTTTCGGGCTTGAGTGCGAGGCTTCAGGAGTTTCTGGGCTTGAGTGCCGGGCTTCAGGAGTTTCTAGGCTTGAGTGCCGGGCTTCAGGAGTTTCAGGGCTTGAGTGCCGGGCTTCAAGAATTTCTAGGCTTGAGGAGATTTCGGGCTTGAGTGCCGGGCTTCAGGAGTTTCTGGGCTTGAGTGCCGGGCTTCAACAGTTTCTGGGCTTGAGTGTCAGGCTTCAGGAGTTTCTAGGCTTGAGTGCTGGACTTGGGGTCGGACAGCAAGATCCTTGTAAGGCAAAGGTGATTTGCACAAAAAGGATCTTTATCATTATTGGGGGAAGGCCTTACATCATTAATAATACATTCTTAGATTGTTGGCATTCCAAGTGCACGGGAATTATTCACTGTCCAGCTTTGCTAGGTAGTAAGCTCTGTTGGGGAGAGCTTTGACCACCTTGTACGGGCCCTCCTAGTTCAGGGAGAGCTTGCCGCACTCCCGGGGTTGCGAGGCTTCAGCTCGATGCATCACCAGATCGCCTGGGCAGAAGATCTTTGGCTTCACCCATGTGTTGTAGTATCGAGCTACACACTGCTAGTAGGCCACCATCTGGAGTCAGGCCTTGTCTCTGGTTTCCTCGAGGAGGTCCAAGTTGAGAAGAAGGTAGGCCGAATTTTCTGCTACATCATACTGCTCCACCCGCAATATGGGTACGCCAAGTTTTACAGGGATAACGACTTCCGCATCGAAGATAAGGCTGAATGGTGTCTCGTCCATGGCCGTCCTAGGAGTTATGTGGTAGGCCCAAAGAACACTAAGGAACTCTTCAGCTTATCTTCCCTTGGCCTGGTCCAACCTAGTCGTAGTCCCTGGAGGATCGTTCGGTTGGTCACTTGGACCTCCCCATTGGTCTGGGGGTGAGCCACCGAGGTGAAGTGATGTTGAATGTGAAGGTCAGTGCAGAAGTCTTCAATCTCCCGATTGTCAAACTGCCATCCGTTGTCGATGATGATGCAGTGTGCGACCCGTAATGGCAGATGATCGACTTCCAGAAGAATTGGTGGACCTTGGCTTCAGTGATCCGTGCTAGCGGCTCCGCCTCCTCCCATTTGGTGAAGTAGTTGATAGCCACTATCAGGAACTTGCACTATCTAGGAGCAGGAGGGAATGGATCGAAGATGTCCATTCCCTACTGGGTGAACGGTCAAGGTGCGGAGAGTTGGTAGAGTGGCGCCGTGGGTTGACATTGTATGTGAGCATGGTGCTGGCAGCAGGCACACTTCTTCATGAAGTCGGCCGTGTCCTCCCTCATAGTCTCCTAGTAGTATCCCTGATAGAGGGCTTTGTATGCCAGTGTCCTCACCCCGACATGATTTCGGCAGAGGCCCTCGTGTATCTTTTGGAGCACAAAGGCTGCTTCTACAGGCCTGAGGCATTTTAGGATCAGATAGGAGTAGGACCTGCGGTAGAGCTGTCCATCCATCAGGGCAAACCACGTAGCCTTCCACTTGACAAGGTCGGCTTCAGTCCGATCTTCCGGTAAGGTGCCATCAGTGATGTATCTGATGTACCGGTCCATCCAACTGGGCTCCAGGGTGACCTGCTGGACTTCTCCGAGAGCTTTCTGGCTTGGACTTTCCAGGTATTCTAAGTGGGCACGCCCCAGTGACGAGTCCAGCAAGGTCGCAAGTCTTGACAGAGTGTCGGTGCGAGTGTTCTCCCAACGGGGGATGTGGGAAATGCTGAAGCACCGAAAACCTGTCATGATCGAATGGACCTGCTCAATGTACCTCATCATCTACGGATCTCGGGCTTCATACTCCCCCGAGACATATCCTGCCACCAACTAGGAGTCGGTGAAGACCCTCCAGTTGGATACACCCAGCTCGCGGGAGACTCTGAGTCCCACGAGGAGTGCCTCATACTCTACCTAATTGTTGGTTGTTGCAAACTAGAAGCGAAGCGCACATTCAGCTATGACCCCATCCCCATTATCGAGGATGAGTCCCACTCCGCTTCCACCAGATTTTGATGCACCGTCTACATGGAGGACCCAAGCCTCCTCTTCAGCAGCGAGCTTTAGCCAAGGTGCTAAGGTTGAGGTAGTCTCCTCGGGCTCCTCGCCCATGCCAGTGCTCTTAACCAGGAAGTAGGCTAGCACTTGGGCCTTTTGAGATGGCCTCGGCCAGTACGAGATGTCAAACTCACTCAGCATTATAGATCATTTAGCCAAGTGCCTAGATGTTTCGAGGTGATCAAGGATGGCCCTTAGTGGCTGGTCCGTCATGACCATGATAGGATGCACTTGAAAGTATGGCCTGAGTCGTTGGGTAGACATGATTAGACCAAAAATTAACTTTTCTGAGCGGATGTACATGATCTCCACATCCCGGAGGATTTTGCTGGCATAGTACACTTGTCTTCTGGGATCCATCCTCATCTATGCGAACAAGGATCGAGCTGGCGACCCCTGGGGTGACTGCCAGATATAGTAGGAGTTCTTCTCCATCCTCCAGCATGGAGAGTAGCGGCGGGGATGCCAGGAACTTCTTTAACTCCTCGAAGGCTACCTTGTATTCTTCGGACCAGGCAAAGTCATGGACCTTACACAGGGCCTTGAAGAAGGGTAAGTAGCGATCAACCGACCTCGAGATGAACCTGCTCAGGGCTGCAATCCGGCCGGTTAGGTGCTGAACCTATTTCTTCGAGGTGGGATGCTCCATGTCGACGATTGCCTGGACCTTCTCTGGATTCACTTCGATGCCCCTTTCGGTGATGATAAACCAAGGAATGATGCGGAACTAAAATGCATGCATAATATTTTTTTGTAATTTTAATAGATTAAGTGATGTATTTAATTCTCGAAGAATAGACCAAGAACCTAAGTAGAGAATTCTATGCAAGTAAGAAACTACAGCATGCAAATTATAACCTAAAAAGCAATAAGAAAGAGGACTGCCGAGGCTAAGAAGTCTTGGTTGGGCTAGTTCCCCTTCAATAAGGCTAATAGCAAGCAGAGGGGGTGTACCTGACAATGGTTGATGCACTCGATGAAGATCGTAGATGAAGGGATCACTCTTGCTCCCAGATGCGGCCTGGATGATCAAGCTAGAGACGCGTCGATTCTTGGCTTTCAACTCGGTGATCCGATCGCTGCCCGGCTAGAGTCGTTGGATTCGTAGAAGTCGAGGGACCTGCAAACAACCTATCAAGGGTTAAGAAACTAAGCAAGGATGAAAGAACAAAGTTAAAACAGCAAGGGGAAGAAGAGTTTGAGGCTGGGCGGCTAGGGCATGGAAAGGTGGATGGCGACTGGAGACTGGGTGCAGGACACAAGGAAGAAGATGAGGGGTTCACATAGAATCCCCTTAGCACACAGCAGTTGAAAAACTCAGTTGTATTCATTCAAAAAAGTTATTAAATTTTCATACAAGGAGTCCCTTATATAGAGTCATGTGACTTAGGGCCCAAGCAAAAGTAAATAAGGAAAGTAAGGGGTGCTCACTTTCTTCCTAAAGTGTGGGGCTGAATACATGGAAGAAAACACTCTCATGACATACAAAATCCCTCCAAACAAGGTAGGTAGTGAGCAGCCAAAGGGGGGGACCAAGGGGTGCCAACTTCTTACTTCTCTTGGCTTGGGGTGGACCACTTCTTTCCTAAGCAAGCTGGCATGAATCATGGGATTTATGTTTATCTGTTTTGACTTTCCTTCTTGTCATGCTGGCATGTGGAGTTGGTGCACTTGGGGTGTCGAACGGGTGTGCTAGCATGTGGTCATCAACTCCTCATGTATGGGCTGACTTCATGATCCTCCAAGTAATCCTAGGTGGCGAAATCCAGGATATGACTGGGATTAAATGCAGCTATTAAGGTGGCATACTGTGTGGTGTCCTTCACAAGCTTGAGTCTTCTTTGACTGGGCTTGACTCAATACAGACTCAATACAACTGGACATGATTACAAGACTCAGAAAAAGACTAGCTCAACATGAGCTGACTTGACTGACTGATCCAAACCCTACTGGAATGAATCCACTCTGATTACAGGACTCAAATGATTAAAAGGAAAACTTTAATAGGCTAAAAGCCCTTATTACAAACTGGACTCAAACACTACTAAGTAATCCACAAATAGTTGAGAAGCCTCTATCTTATACTGGTGCCTCTGGTGTCCCCACCAATTCTCCTGGGGTGGGAGGAACTCGACCCTGTCGAGTAAGGGTCACATTGGCTCACATACCTCTTGAGAATGTTTGGGTCGAGGCACTGCAAGTCCTCTCGAGAAACCCATGAATCATCTAATTCTAGCTTGCCTTGCCATCGGACTAGCTAGCATTGATAACCGCGACCCCGAGTCATGATGGCTTGATCGTCCAGGATACGCTCAATCTGTTCTCCTCTCTCAGGCCAATTAATTGGTGGACACTCTAGATTGGGTCACTCATAATCAAAGGAGTAGCTCCAAAGGCCTCACTGGGTATCGCTGCCGATTCTCTATACTCAACCAGGTCTGCGATATTGTAGGTAAAACTATTGCCAAAATCCGGAGGCAAATCTAACACATAGGCATATGGTCTAACCTTTTCTATCACTCTAAAATGTTCGGCTTCGTGAGCATGAAGCTTCTTAACAATCCCAGGTGGGAACTGCTCAGGCCTAAGCCTAATTATGATAGAATTCCCTATAATGAATCCATTGGCCCTTATTCGGGAATTAGCCAGTTTGTTAGATGTTTCACTACTTAAATTACTGTTATGGCTAATATCCTGATGCATATGATGTGCGGTGTTTAGTGCAGGTGTGGACATGCTGGGCACATGTAGACTCCTAACAGGTGATGCAAAGGACTCAAACTAACACCTAACATACTCGACTATGCATTCCTATCGAAGGAAATTTTATTGGACTCTTATAGGCCTAAACCTAACAGACTATAGACTCTCTAGGTCTAACCCTGGTGTGGTATGCACATGAGAATTTATAAGGAACTCCTAGCAAATGCCATAAGGTCTTCCAAAAATAGGTCGCAAACCTAACATACTCAAAGAATTGGTGTAATCGAATGACCTCAACAAAGTGCAATTGGAAAGTTTGGGAAACATTGGAAGCCTTAGGGTAGGGCAGGAAATAAGAATCGGCATCTTGGGGTAATCCATTAGAAACATGAAATAGACCTTGGTTACTAGGGATGACCATAAGATTTGAACTTTGATCTATCGGTGACATAAGGTCCACTTGAAGGACGGAGAATTTGGTCATTGCAAGTGCAAGGTCATTAAGAAAGGATGACTTAATCAGCTCAAGAAAAAGGTCATCGACTAGGGTTGGAGGAATGAACTCTTCATGAGGATACTGAATGAGGTCTAGGATTGAGGCTAAAGGAGTGGGCTCTTCCTGAGGGTATTGACTTATAGGAACCAAGTCCTCACTAATTTCCTGTTGTTCTATTACTTCAGGACTAGGCTCTACAATTTCATCTTTGCCCAGGGTTTCCTCAGGCAAGGTACTAGAGTGATCCTCCTAAAAGTCTTCTCCTTCGTATTCATCTACTAAACTTATGTTAGCCTCACATATCTTTATAATGGGTTCTTCCTCTAGCTCATTAATGGGTTCAGGGGTCTTTTCCTTACAAACTAATGGGATAGGAGTAGTAGCCTAGTTTGAAGGACTTTGCCTAAGAATTGGTCTAGAGGTGCTAATCATGCTGGGCTTAGGTTGGCTCCCCATGAGTTCCTTTTGATGAGACTCGAACTTCCTAGCAATCAGATAAGCTTCCTATAGAGTATGAATTTCCCATTGAAATAATTTCCCCTGGATATCCCTACGTAAGCCAGCTCGAAACCTTGATATAATCTTATACTCAGGTTCAACTATGTTGCATCTCCTAATAAACACATTAAATTGGTTAATGTATTCAGACACAGTCTTATTAACTTGTCTCAAATCGTACCATTGCTCTAAAAGTTGGTGCTCAAAAAATCTACCTAGATACTTTGCTCTGAACTTACTTCTCATGGATCTCCAAGTAAGTATTTCATCTCCTCGTTGATAATATTTATCCTCGACATCTTCCTAGTATCGCCTAGCATGTCGGATTAGCTTATGTGTGGCCAATCTAACTTTTCCTAACTCCGTCATCTGACTGTACTCAAAATAATGATCCATTCTTTCTTCCTAATCAATATACACCTCAGGATCTTGACTTTCATCAAAAGTGGGTGCATAAAGTCGGGTGCTCCTGGTGGATCTTTCCTCTAAGTCAACCAAGTATGGGTATGGGCTTCTAGGGCTATACTCAAGGATGAGATCATGATGATAAGCTCATAGATCAAAGGTACTAGGCCTAGGGGATTTGAAATCATCATGGGTCCTACGGGCTTCATTCCGGGCCTCTGCTTGTGTAAGTGATTAGCTCATTAGGGTAATTTGTTCAGACAGGGCTCTCAATTGGGCCTGAACCCTGGACTCCATGATTAGACTGGGCTGGACATGGACTAACGGGCTCCTAATCTAGACTAGGCATGGGCTGATTGCCTAACGGACAAGGGCTGATGGGGCAATGGGCTCCTAATCTAGTGGACATGCAACACACATAAGACAAACTGACTAAGGCTACCTAGACCTAGAGCCCAAACAAAATGGGTTGACTCAACTTATACATAACATCTAGTCCTTTAACTAAACAGGTAAGAGGTGGGATACTGGGAGGCCCCCCCACTCTCGCAGGGACCCAATTAAGGAACCACCGATCTGCTTAGGTCATTTGACATAGTACCTCTATCCTAGACACCAGTGTCCAGTAATAGGAAAAGAATTGGGTGCACTAGTCATCCCATAATGGTTGAACCCGACCTATTGATGTCCCTAGCCCTCTAGGGCAAATTAAGTCTACTCGATTTTAATTAGGGTTGGGTTTAGATGCAAGGGTGGTGGTTTTTGGGCTAAGGAAAGGTAATGACATCCTTCCATTATCTTGGATATTGTTGCCCTTAAATTAATTATGCAATGATGGCAGGCAGATGAAAATACAAATTAGGGTTTTAAGTATTTTTTGGTGTTTTATGAGTATATATATATATATATTTTGTTTTGGTATTTTTTTAAATAGAAAGATAATTTATATATAATGACCTAATATGCAGGAAACATGCCAAAAATTTAAGAAATACAAAAAATTATACTAAAAGAACCCTAAATTTGCTAAAATTGACTTTGTTGCTAAAAATAGGATAGAACCATTCTCAGGTAGTATTCCGGCTGAAGGAAAATCCATAGACCAAATAATTCCTGAGAAAATCTTGAAAATTAACTTCAATTATATGGAATTCAGCAAAATAAATTTTAGATTTTTTTGAGTTTTTTTGTGGATAAAAACAATTAAAATAGCGGGCTATGTATTGAGAACGTCGAGATGCAAAGAAATCCTAAAGAACTCATTGTTTTCTTCTTCAGGGATCAAATTATAGCGGCACCCCTACATGCCATAGGAGATCTCGTAGATTAGGAAGAGAGGGTCTTGCAGCCCTACTTATGTCCTATGATCGGATGGCCATGGTGAAGCACCCGATTTGAATGTGCAAAGAGAACTGAGCCCAAATAAGCTCTGAAACTAAATGATGCAGAACTAAAATGCATGCATAATATTTTTTTTATAATTATAAAAGATTAAGTGATGTATTTAATTCTTGAAGAATAGACCAAGAACCTAAGTAGCGAATTCTATGCAAGTAAGAAACTACAGCTGTAAAGTAGAACCTAAAAAGCAATAAGAAAGAAGACCATCGAGACTCAGAAGTCTCGGTTAGGCTAGTTCTCCTTGAATAAAGCTACTAGCAAGCAGAGGGGGTGTACCTGACAATAGTTGATGCACCCGATGAAGATCGTAGATGAAGGCATCGCTCTCGTTCCCAGATGCGGCCTGGATGATCAACCTAGAGACCCGTGGATTCTTGGCTTTCAACCTGGTGATCCGATCGCTGCCCGGCTAGAGTCGTTGGATTTATAAAAGTTGAGGGACATGCAAACCGCCTATCAAGAGTTAAGAAACTAAGCAAGGATGAAAGAACAAAGTTAAAACAGCAAGGGGAAGAAGAGTTTGAGGTTAGGCAGCCAGGGCTTGGAGAGGTGGATGGCGGCTAGAGACTGGGTGCAGGAAATAAGGAAGAAGAGGAGGGGTTCACATAGAATCCCCTTAGCACATAGCAATAAGCACACAATAGTTGGAAAACTCAGTTGTATTCATTCAAAAAAGTTATTAAATTTTCATACAAGTGGTCCCTTATGTAGAATTATGAGACTTAGGGCCCAAGCAAAAGTAAACAAGAAAAATAAGGGGTGCCCACTTTCTTCCAAAGTTGTGGGGCTCAATACATGAAAGAAAACATTCTCATGCCATACAAAATCCCTCCAAACAAGGTAGGTAGTGGGCAGCCAAATGGGGGGACCAAGGGGTGCCAACTTCTTATTTCTTTTGGCTTGGGGTGGACCACTTCTTTCCTAAGCAAGCTGGTATGAATCATGGGATTCATGTTTATCTATTTTGACTTTTGATGCAGGACTAATATGCATGCAATTCTTTTTGTATGTTTTATATGTGAGGTTAGGTGATTAATTCTCGAATTTCAGATCAAAATTAATTATAGGGAATTTTGTATGAATTTTTGAAGCCAAGCATGCAGATTAGAACCTAGAAAAGTACTAAAGAAGGATCGCCGGGGCTGAGAAGCCTCGATTAGGGCAAGTTCTCCTACAATATAAAGACTGGATGTACAGGGGGTGTACCTGACAATATCTGAAGCACCCGGTGAAGATCGCAGCGAAGAGATCTCTCGTTCCTCCGGTGTCCCCACCAATTCTCCCGGGGTGGGAGGAACTCGACCCTTTCGAGTGAAGATCAGACTGGCTCACATATCTCTCGAGAAGGTCTGGGTTGAGGCGTTGCAAGTCCTCTCAAGAAATTCATGAATCGTCCGACTCTGGCTGGCCTTGCCATCGGACCAGGAAGCATTGATAGTTACGGCCCCAGGTCATGATGGCTTGATCATCCAGGATACGCTCGATCCATTCTCCTCAGGCTAATTTGTTAGTAGACACTCTGGGTTAGGGTCACTCACAATGAAAAGGAATAGGTCCAAAGGCTTCACTAGGTATCGCTGTCGGTTCCCTATACTCAACCAGGTCTGTAATATTAAAGGTAGAACTAATGCCAAAACCCAAAGGCAAGTCTAACACCTAGGCATTTGATCTAACCTTCTTTATCACTTTAAAAGGTTCGACTTTACGAGCATGAAGCTTCTTTTAGGCCTAAGCCTAACCAAGATAGAATCCACTACATCAAATTCTTTGATCCATCTTCAGGAATTAGCTAGTTTGTTTAAAATTAGTGTAGGTGGTGAACATGCTGGGCACATGCAGACTCCTAACAAATGATTCAAAGGACTCATACTAACACCTAACAGACTTGACTTTGCATTCCTATCAAAGGAAATTTATTAGACTTTTATGGGCCTAAACCTAAGAGACTATATACTCTCTAGGTCTGACCCTAGTGTGGTGTGCACAAGAGTATTTACAATGGACTCCAAGCAAATGCCAAAGGGTATGCCAGAAGTATAATGCAAACCTAACATGCGTAATGAATGCATGCAGTACGCTAATCTCAACTAAATGCAATCTAATGATCCTAGAAATGCTGGAGATGTCTGGAATGGGCAGAAAATAGGAAGTGGGTTCAGAAATAGTTTGGTAGGGTAGAGAAAAAGGTTCCGGGTTAGTTGGATATAGTAGGATAAAAGAAGGCATGTCAGGGACTAATCCTAGACTAATGAGGCTAACCTTACGGGGTTGCGATATATCTTTGGGCAAGAAAAGGTCCATGCTATGGAAGGATGGTTCAACAATTTCTGGGAAGAGATCTTCAATAGGAATGGTAGGAAGGGATTCATCATGAGGGCAATGTGTTAAGTAAGCCAAATCCTCAATAAAGTCTTCTTGTTCATGGAATTTAAGAATAGGCTCTACAATTAGATCATTTTCTAGTGTTTTCTCAGGTAAAATCCTAGTATCAGAGTTCTCTTCCTCTAATTAAATCCTAGTAGGAAGGGATTCATCATGAGGGCAATGTGTTAAGTAAGCCAAATCCTCAATAAAGTCTTCTTGTTCATGGAATTTAAGAATAGGCTCTACAATTAGATCCTTTTCTAGTGTTTCCTTAGGTAAAATCCTAGTATCAGAGTTCTCTTCCTCTAATTGTTCTTCCACTATAGCTTTAGGTTGGAGTGGTCAAGGTCAACTAGCTCTGGGTTGGTTTCTACCTGGGTATCTACTAGGTCAGCTAATTCTAGGTCTACTAAAGGTGTCTCCTCTTCTCCTTCATACTCATCTACTAGGCTCGCATCAGCTTCATACACTTCTGCATTAATGTAAGCCTTGTCAATCTCAGGAATTGTTGGAGAAGGTCGGCTAGGAGAAAATTGGCTAAGTCCTGGTTTCTGATTATGGACACTAATCCTAGTAGGTTCAGGTTGCCTAAGGGGTAGTGGTTTACTACTGGGCTCATATTTAAGGGTGCTAATCCTATGGGGCTCAAGTTGACTAAGGAAATCCTGAGTAGTACTAGATTGATACCTAGAGGTTATGGGCTCCCTAGGCTCATAGGACAAGGGTGCAGATCTATGGGTCACGGGATTATAAGATCTGGGGTCATAGGATTTGGGTTCAGCTCTATGGGTCTTGGGTGGTGCGGGCACCAGACTCAGGAAAAGACTTCAGAGCTCCATCTGGATCTCTGATTAACCTTGCCCGAAGAATTAGGATTTTTTGGCTTGTAATAAGGGTTGACTGGATCAACTCAATTTTAGCTTGAGTCTATATTACCTGCATTTTATTTTGTTGAGTCATGTTGACTCAGTAGTGGACTAGGGTTTCAATCTGGGGTGTTACATTTTCTCCCAAGGCCAAGCAAGTTGGCGCCACACTCCCAGCCATACGCCTGAGTCCAGGGGGTGCCACATCTCCATCCAGCAGGCTTTGGTCCCCACACCACAGATAGCAGCTCCCCTCTTTCATGCGCCAATTGAGGAGAAATCCACCAGGGGTCCACAAATCAAGGGGGCGGCCCAAGACTTCCCAAAAGAACCAAACTATAAAAGGGAAGAAATTCTCTTGGAGAGAAATTCAAGGAGGCACCCATTACCTGCCAGAAATACTCAAAACAAAGCTAGAAGGAGCCATAACTTGGGGAGAAAGAAAAGGAGGTATCCAAAAAGGGTTGGGCCATGGAAGGAAGGAGATTTCTCTTGAAAAGCAAGGTTAGGAGGCGCCCTAATCATTCCAACTAAAGCCAGATATAAAAGGCAACAAATTTTCTCTTGGAGGGCAAGGTTAAGAGGCGCCCAAACACTTCCAGATAAGGCCAAGCATAGAAGGAAAAAATATTTTCTTGGAGGTCAAGACAAGGAGGTGCCACCCACTTTCCTTTTTGAAGCTTCAATCAACTTTAGAATTAATTGGCCGGCCATATGAGTAGGGATTGATATCCTAATTTGAAGATCCCCTCCTTTAGTCCCACATGGGAAGATGTAAAACCCTACTCTCTTGTAATGGCCTATAAATTAAACCCCCATGTAAGTTTGAAAGGAATGAGATGAATGAAACCAGTTTTTTTGTGAGCAAACTTTGTATTTTCTCTCTTCCGCACTTGCATCCAGGTGTTGAGCTCCGTGAGGGAGTAAATCCGGGTTCCCCAGGAACCTTTAGGAGGTGTGAGATCTCCAAAACCCAAACCCTAGGTTAGCCACTTCTACTCCAAAACCCTAGCCGTCCACCATCCACTTCAATCCCCCAAACCCTAGCCTATTCCACCTCCCACGGCCTCTTTCTCCAAGTCCAGGTCGACCACCAGCATCCAGCTACAGTCTGGATACTTTAGATCCAAAGCTCTTTCCAGAGGGAGTCTAATTAGCCTTCAAGAGAATCCAGATCTCAGCAACATCAACCTTCAAGTTCTTCGAACTGGTAAATCCTTTCCCGAGTCTCTGAATCTATCACTTGTTTTTCTTCTTCCCAGATCTTGAGTCCAGGAGAAGCCGACCCAGCCACGAGACCAGTATTGGAGGATCCATTGCGAAGATAGCCGAATCCGAGGATCCAACAATCTGCCCGAGAGAGTTCTTCCACCCAAATTCTGTGAAGATCACTGTCTGGTTGGTAACCCATCTCTCCTCTCTATTTCTGTCCTGTTGAAAGTTCAGAGCGAAATCCTAGGTCTGGGAGTTTCTCAACCCCCAGCGATCCGTTACTTCTGAACTACTCTGATAACCTAGTTTTTTTAAATTGTGCTTTCAATCCTTACCTAGTTTCCTTCAACTTAGTTTAACTTTACTTTGAGTCAAAGCCAATTTCTGAAATATAAAAAAAAAAGAAAAAAAAGAATTAATCTTAATTTTACTTCCGCATACGCTTCTTGTTCTTTGTTCTGCATCATTGGGTCTACTGGACTCATGGGATATGGGTTCGTAGATTCTAGAGTCAGAGGATTTGGAGTCATAAGATCTATATGTTGTGGGTATACTAGGCTTATAGTGAGAGGGTAAATAGGATCTATCTTCCCGGTCTACAAAATCCTGATTGGGTCTTCTAGGACTAACCTTAGGGATTGGGTCATGACGATGGACTCTCCTAGGTTCAGCCTCAAGGTATGGATCAGGGTTTGGGGTCCTAGGTTCAGTATCATAGTATGGGTCATGACGATGGGCTCTCCTAGGTTCAACCTCATGGTAGGGATCAGGGTTTGGGGTCCTCCTAGGTTCAGTATAATAATAAGGGTCATGGCGATGGTCTCTCCTAGGTTCAACCTCATGGTAGGGATCATGGTAAGGGGTCCTCCTAGGTTCTGTATCATAATAAGGGTCATGACGATGGGCTCTCCTAGGTTCAACCTCATGGTAGGGATTAGGGTTTGGGTTCCTCCTAGGTTTAATATAATAATAAGGGTCATGGCGAAGGGTTCTCCTAGGCTGGGGAGGTGACTCAAGTTCTGGTTCAGGTTTGGATGTGGTTTGGGTCCTATGGGATTTCTCTAAGGTTCCTCGTCGGGCATCTATTTGTTCAAGCTTCTAGGTCAATTGGGCATTTGCTTGCTCAAACCTAAGATTGAGGGTTTGGACTAACCTTTCTCCAAGGGCTTCAAATTTGGCATCAAAATGGTCCATGGATTCAGGGAGATGGTGATTGAGATGGGACTCTTGATCTAATGCTCATGCAAGACTCGATCATACCGGCTACAGCTGACTAGACCTAGAGTCCAAACTAGATGCTTAATCAGGGTGGCAAACTAGCCTATAGTAACCCTGTACCCAGCCAGGCAGGTGTAAGGGGAGTGTTAGGTCCCTGATTGCCAAGCCTAGACACCAATCAGAGATTGGCCAGGTAGGCAGACCAGCACACAAGCCCTTTGGGATTGAATCCCTGAACCACCATTCTAGACACTGAGCACAAAGCACACACAGGATAGCTTGACACAATGATCTGACACTTAGCTTGGACCCGACCAGTTGGTGTCCCTAGCCCACTAGGGCAAATTAAGTCTAATCGATTTTAAGTTAGGCTTAGGACCGAATGCAGGGGATGTGGTTTTAGGCTAAGGAGAGGTGATCAAATCCTCTCCCCATCTGACATATAAAGAGTGCCCTTAAAAGCAGATTATGCAATGATGGCAGGCAGATGATGTTGCAAATTAGGATTTAGATGTTTCTTTTTGGTATTTTTGGAGAATATGTAAATTTTTTTTTATTTTGGTATTTTCTTAAATAGAAGAAAACTTGCAAATTATGGCCTAATATGCAGGAAATATACTAAAATTAAAAGATATGCAAAAGATGCTAAACAAAACCCTAAAACTTCCAAACTTGTCTTGCTGAAAAAACATAGCCAAAAATCTGCAGGCTGTATTTCGGCTTGCAGAAAACTCACAGGCCAAAATAAAATCTGAAGAAATTCTGAAAATTATTGTGAATTATGATGAATCCAGAAAAATAAATTTTAGAATTTTTGGAGTTTCGATTATGGAGAAATAATTTAAATAACAGAGCATATATGGACTGAAAAATTACAGAAAACAAGCCCTAATCTATGCTCTGATACCAACTGATGCGGGACTAATATGCATGCAATTCTTTTTGTATGTTTTATATGTAGGGTTAGGTGATTATTTTCTAAATCTTAGATCAAAATTATATGTAGGGAATTTTGTATGAATTTTTGAAGCCAAGCATGCAGATTAGAACCTAGAAAAGTACTAAAGAAGGATCGCCGGGGCTGAGAAGCCTCGGTTATGGCAAGTTCTCTTACAATATAAAGACTGGAGGTAGAGGGGGTATAGCTGACAACATCTGAAGCACCCGGTGAAGATCACAGTGAAGGGATCTCTCGTTCCTCGACAGATGCGGCCTGGAAAACCGAGCCAAAGACCCACGGATACCCGGCTTTCTGCTCGGTGGTCCGATTGAGGCTTGGCTGGAGTCGTTGGATTTGTATGAACTCGGGGACCTGCAAACGACCTATCACGGGATAGAAAACTCAAAGGATATCAAGAAAATAAAGGAAAACAGCAAAGGGGAAAGGAATTTTGGAGTGGGCGGCCAAGGCTCTAGAGGATTGGCTGGCAGCAGGATGATGGTTGCAGCACCGGGAAGAAGAAAACTCTCACACCCCTTTATGCACACAGCAGGGTAACACTCAAAGCAATAGAAGAACTCAAGGTTTATTTCATATATCAAAATTTATTTTCATACAAGAGGCTAGGGTCCCTTAAATAGACCCTTAGTCTTGGGCTCCAAGTAAGGATACATTAGTCTTTACATAAGAATCATTTTCCCTCTCAAACCCTAGCTAGAAAATAAGGAAACATTAGGTAGAAAAATCCCTAAAAATTTTCTTGATTTGTCCAACACTCCAAGGACGCCTAGGGGGGCATGTTGGGCTTCTAAGAGCACCATTGGGCCGGCCGAAAGGGGCTTGGGCGCATGGGTTTGGGCCTATGGAAGCTGGGGTGGCCTGGTAGCAAGGTAGCAGGAATATTCCCTGGTATCTTGCTTCTTAGGGGCTTGGGCTTGGTGCCTGGGCTTGATTTCTTTGGGCTAGGATGTAGGTGGACCTCTGGAATCATGGATTCCTTGGTCTATGAATATATTCTGGCATCTGGAAGGGAATCTGGGCATCTGAAGGGCATATACAAGGAATCAGGATTTTCTGAATTTTCCTCCTGGAGTCTTCAAATCTTCAAGCTGGGTTGGACTTGGGCTAAACTTCCATGTCTTCAATCTAGTTGGACTTGGTATTTACTTGTATGATGTTGTCTTGAGTCTTCAATTTGCTTGGACAGGACTCAAAAAAAAAAAAAAAATAGCTCGACATGAGCTGACTAAAATTGGATTGAACTAGCTCAACATGAGCTGACTAGTACAGAACTAAAATAACAACTCAAAAGACTCAAATAACAACTATAATGTACTCAAATGGGCTAAGCCCTTATTACAGATGGACTCATAAATTATTGATCAATCCACAGAGGGTTGAAAAGCCTCTGTCTTATTCTTATGCCTCTGTTGTCCCCACCAACTTTCCTTCTTGTCATGCTAGCATGTGGAGTTGGTGCGCTTGGGGTGTGCTAGCATTTGGTCATCAACTCCTCATGCATAAGCCGACTTCATGATCCTCCAAGTAATCCTAGGTGGCGAAATCCAGGATATGACTGGGATTTTATATGGCTGATGAGGTGGTATGCTGGGTGGTGTCCTTCATATGCTTGAGTCTTCTTTGACTGGGCTTGACTCAATACAGACTCAATACAACTGGACATGATTACAGGACATAGAAAAAGACTAGCTCAACATGAGCTAACTTGACTGACTGATCCAAACCCTACCAGAATGAATCCACTCTAAATATAGGACTCAAATGATGAAAAGGAAAACTCTAATAGGCTAAGCCCTTATTGCAAACTAGACTCAAACACTACTAAGTAATCCATAGAGGGTTGAGAAGCCTCTGTCCTATACTTGTGCCTCTAGTGTCCCCACCAAGGAACTTTAGTGCTGCTACACCGAAGGCGCACTTTGCCGGGTTTAGCTTCATCTTGTACATCCGGAGGTTATGTAAGGCCTCTGCCAGGTCTGCGACATGATCCGACTTCAGCTTGCTCATGACGAGCATGTCGTCCATGTACACTTGCATGTTTTTTGATCTGGTCCTTGAAGACCTAGTTTACTAGTTGCTGGTATGTAGCGCCAGCATTCTTCAGGCCAAAAGGCATCACCCGGTTGCAATGCATCCCTCAGTCGATGATGAAGGCTGTGTGTTCCTCGTCCTCCAGATGCATCCAGATCTGATTGTATCCGAAGAATGCATCTATAAAGGAGAGCAAGCGGTGTCCTAAGGTGGCATCTACCAGTTGGTCGATTTTTGGTAGAGGGAAGCTATCCTTTGGACATGCTCGATTGAGGTTAGTGTAGTACATGCAGATCCTCCATTTTTCATTGGCCTTTTTGACCATGACTACATTCGCCAGCCAGCTGGGGTACTGTACCTCATGAACAAAGCCAGCTACGAAGAGCTTATCCACCTCCTCATTGATCACCCATTACCTTTCAAGGGTGAAGCTTCTCTTCTTCTGCCAAACCAGACGGTACTTCGGGTCGATGCTCAACTTGTGGGTGATGATATCAGGGAGAATCCCTGGCATATCGGTCATCATCCAAGTGAACACTTCAGTGTTCGCTCGAAGAAACTCCAACAGGTGGGCCTGCTCCTCCTCTTGCAATTGGGCCCCAATCTGCACCATCTTCCCAGGGTCAGCTTCGAGTGGGTACGATAGCAAGCGCTCAACCGGGCGACCCCTATGGTCTTCCACCCTTTGGTCGAGGTCATCGGCAAAAGGATCTTCCTAAGAGTTGCTGGCCCTGTGGATGACGGCACTAGGATCTTCCTCATTTCTTCAACACCGTAAGGAGTAGGAAATTGCACTAGTAGCCTTTTGGTGGAGATAACCGCATCGAGCAGATTGAGCCCAGGGCAGCAAAGGATCACTTTGTAGGCTGAAGAAAGGCTAACAATAGTGAAGGTTATCATGACGATACTCTATCGAGGTGGCACCCCGCAGTAAAAGGGAGGATGATTTCTATTCGACTCTCATGGAATACCCCTTGAAACCGAGAAGAGGAGTGTGCACATGCTTAAGTCAAGTAGAGGATGGATTCATCCTGGAGAATACATCGTAGAAAAGGACATCAGTCGAACTTCCATTATCGACCATAATCTGCTTTACAGGATGCTTCACGGTCATCATCTCGACGATCATGGCATCATTATTTATATTTTCGACCCCAGATTCCCTCTCCCTCATAAATGGGAGTACATTTTCAGAACACTCTCTTCCCAGGGCCCTCTTGGGGGCGTGCTTGACTCCCCAATAGATCATCTCCAAAGGCTTCTCGATGGGCTGGTTGTCAACTTCAAGGACCAGAGGGAGAGCAGCGAGCACCAGAGGTTTAGCCAGGGTCTTGCCCAACACGAACCTTTTAAGGTAGCCCCTTCTTATGAGGTCTTCAATCTCTCTCTTGAGGTGGCATCATTCCTCGGTGTCGTGGTCATGGTCGTGGTGGAACTGGTAGTACTTCATCTTGTCACGATCATTAGATGGCCTCAGAGGGCATGGGCGATGTAGGTAGTGCTCATTTTTAATCTCCATGAGGATCTTCATCCTCGGAGCAAGGAGAGTTGTGTATCTTTCTTCTAGGATGGGGTCACTCTTTGGCTTCGACCTTTGGCAATAACTTGGTGTGTCCGATCCAGGCTTCCGCACCCCGAATGTCTCCCCAGGAGCTAGCTTCTTTAGAGGCTTCTCATCCAACTCCCTCCTCATGCAATCTACCTCATCGGCACAGATATACTTCTGAACATGAAGGAGGAGTTCGAAATACATCTTTGACAGTTTCTTGTCCAATGAGTAGGTCAGGTAGGAAGTCCTGAGCCCTCTTTTCTATGCCAGCATAACAGCTGGCTCATCCAAATTGTAAATCTCCAGTGCGGCAACCTTGAAACGGGCCATGAAGTCCAACAGGAGATCATGGTCCTGTTGCCTGATGGAAAAGAGGCTATCTACCTCATTTGGCACTTTGCGATAGGCATCAAAGTGGGCCATGAACTTCTGCTCCAGCTACATGAAAGAGTTGATGCTTTCCGGGTCGAGGTGGCTAAACCATACTCACGCCACCTTCCAGAGGGTGGTTGGAAAGGCTATGCAAAGGAGAGCATCGGCCACCCCCTGGACACTTATGAGGGCCTTGTAGCTCTCTAGGTGATCCAGGAGGTCGGTGGTCCCATCGTAGGGATGCACCTATGGCATGCAGAACAGGCTCGGAATCGGTTTCTCTTGGATCTCTCAGAAGAAATGGGGATGGGTGTCGTAGCTCATAGGCTCATTGGAGGAGCCCTACAAATTCACAAACTGACGGGATATCTCTGCCAGCTTGCACTATTATTCTTCCAAGTGCCTTTCTGCCATGTGCCTGATGGCCTTGTCAATGGATCCTTCCATTGAGGCTGATGCTGGAGGAGAAGATTGCAACTGAGGGGGATCGTGATTGGGGGCCTTGCATCTGCGACCTCGATGGTGCTTGACAGCAGCCTGTTCAAAGGTCGGAGATCGGCTCTCTTGGTTGGTGGACCTGGATCATTGTCTCTTCGCCGGGGTCCTATGGCTTCCCCGATAGTCTATTATGGCCCACGACTGTGAAGGCCTTCCATGGAAAGATTGCAGGCTATCGCGGGGAGCGGCGGCTTGGGCCACGGGGGTCCCTGGTTGCTGGTGGGTGGTGAAGGACCAGTGCTGGTGTTGTAACTGGTGGACCGTAGCAGTCAGGAGCTACACCTGCGAGCCGAGCATGGCTAGTTGAGCATCCACTAGAGCTGGTTGCGGTGAAGCAAGGAGCTCCCTCTCTGGACTGTGCAGGTCCCCATGGGAAGGGGGATCTCCCACACAGCTGGTGGAGACCTCCCTCACATGAGTCATCACCATGCCTCTGGTGGCTTTCTTGCAAGGGGATTGGCTTGGATCAAAAGGTGTCCTGCCCCCCCTTCTCGGCATGCAAATCTATTGCCACCTAAACCACCTGGCCTGTAGCTGAAGTCGACCTCGGATCATGCCTTTGTCGCTCTGAACCTGCTTGCACAGCCGAACCTGTAAAACAGAAGAGACCCAGGCCAGTGATCCCAGCGGGGGCACTCCGATGCTCAAGTTAGTGACGATCCAGGGGAACAGATCCTCTTGGTCGAGCCCCGTAGATGGACTCCATGCTAGGAGGAGAAAATGATATGCAAGGAGAATATAAATGAGTTGTTAGTGGAGTGGGAGAAGTGGAGATGGAGGAGGGTTTGGGCAGGAAGGCTTTGTCCATCGAGACCCTCTCGGCGGGTCTCCGGTAGCCATGGATGCTTGGCCTCTCAGTTGCTCTCCTGTGTGTCACCCTTCTTGCCCATTAGTTTGCTTACCCTCCATTTTTTTGGGAACCTTGGAGAGGTCTTTTAAGCAAGATGGCTATTGGGCGGCTGTCTCGATATTCCCCACCACTGGTGATGCGACGTCCTTGCCGTGCGGGAGGCGCCTTTCCTCATTCATGATAGGGAACATCAACATACGTTTTGGCCATCCTTTTGGTCACTCCATTTTGGAAAACCTGGCAGAGCCTCGATTGGGGGGCAGCTGCATTCTAGATTTGAATCTTCTGAGTTGACTTCCTCTTTTAGGGTGACATAGACAGTTAGTAGGGAGCGCAGCACATTGATCGAGGGACCCCTTCCTTTTTGGTGCAAGTGGAAGCTGGGGTAATTATTGTGGCCTAGCAGGCACCTCTTCATGATCCTTGGGTGGCCAACTACCACCCAAGGAGAGCGGTGCATCCCTTGATTGCTGGTCCCTTCATCCGAGGTAGGGCCAGTCCGAAGAGGTAGAGCTCAACTTTGACCACGGCATCTCGACCTCGAGAGAGCCGTCTAGCAAAGGAGTCCGAAGAGAGGCAGAGCTCAACTTCGGCCATTGTGTCTTGACCTCGAGGGAGCCTCTTGGCGAAGGAGTCTAGAGAGAGTCGGAGCTTGACTTCGACCACGACATCTTAACCTTGAGGGTCTCGCCTGGCGAAGGAGTCTGGAGAGAGGTGGAGCTCGACTTCGACCATGGCATCTCGACCCTGAGGGAGCAACCTGGTGAAGGAGTCCGGAGAGGCAGAGCTTGACTTCGGCCATGGTGTATCATCCTTGAGGGAGCTGCAAGCGAAAGAGTTCGGAGAGAGGCAAAGCTCGACTTCGGCCACAACGTCTCGATCCTAAGGGAGCTGCCTGGCGAAGGAGTCTGGAGAGGCAGAGCTCGACTTTGGCCATGGCATCTCGACCTTGAGGGAGCCGTCGGGTGAAGGAGTCCAGAGAGAAAATTTGATGTGTCATCTTCTTCCGACATGGCATCCGATTGGGTCTGACTTGGGTTACACGTCAGCGATCTTGCCACTCAGTAAGAGATTTATCAAAACTTAGTTTTGAAAAAAAAAAAATTATGAAGCCTGTCAATTTGGAAAACAAACAAGAACATCTTTTAAAACTAAAAGAATGGTTTCAAGTTCTAGGCCACTAGAACTACTCCTTATGGATCTCTTTGGACCAACTAAAACCACAAGCCTAGGAGGCAAGAGGTACGGATTAGTCAGAGTGGATAATTTTTCTTGATTTATATGGATTTTATTTTTAGCATATAAAGATGAATCCTTTTTGGCTTTCATGAAGTTTTATCAAAAAGTTTTAAATGAAAAAGGTACTTTAGTTATTTATATTCAAAGGACCATGGTACTGAATTTGAAAACCAAGATTTTAAAAATTTTTATAATGAAAAAAGAAATGAGCATAACTTTTCTATACCTAGGACACCTCAATAGAATGGGATAGTAGAAAGAAAAAATCATACTTTAGAAGAAATGGTATGCACGATGTTTTGTGAAAATAATTTACTTAGATATTTTGGGTAGAAGTTGTTAATACTGCCTGTTATATTTTAAACCGGATTTTAATTCAACCAATTTTAAAGAAAACTCCTTATGAGCTTTGAAAAGAAAGAAAACCTACTTTTAAATATTTTTAGGTTTTTGATTACCGATGTTTTATTTTGAATAATGGAAAAGATAATATAAGTAAATTTGATGCCATGTTAAATGAAGGCATATAGAGTTTTTAACAAAAGAACACTAGTAGTAAAAGAGTTTATGCATGTGGTATTTGAAGAGTCTTCTAACAAACCCTCTAGAAGAGAGGATTTTTTTGATAAATGTGTAGGTATTGAAGGACTTAAGAAGCTAACTTTAGATGATCCACCTTCCAAGGAAAATGAAGATCAAAATATAAAGAATGAAGAAGAAGCCACAAGATCTTCATCAAAAGACAAAGATCTATCAAAAGAATGGAGGTATGCTCATGGACATCCTAAGTAATTAATCTTAGATGATCCATCGAGCAGTAAGAACTAGATCCTCTATTAGAAATAAATATGATTACATTGCTTTTGTTTCTCAAATTGAACCTAAATATATTGAAGAAGCTGAAAAAGATCCTAACTGGATGATTGCTATGCAAGAAAAACTAAATCAATTTAAAAGAAATAATATTTGGACATTAATAGAAAGACCACCTAATGCTTCCATAATTGGTACAAAATGGGTATATAGAAATAAATTAGATGAAAATAGAATAGTAACTAGAAAAAAGACTAGACTGCTAGCTAAGGATTATAATCAAGAGGAAGGAATTGATTTTGATAAAATCTTTGCTCCAGTAGCTAGACTTGAAGCTATTAGATTACTTTTAGCATTTGCATGTTTTATGAATTTCAAACTATTTCAAATGGATATTAAAAGTGCATTTTTAAATGGATATATTACTGAAAAAGTTTTTGTTAAACAACCACCTGGTTTTGAAAATCATGCACTTCCTGATCATATTTTCAAATTATATAAAGCACTTTATGGTTTAAAACAAGCCCCTCATGTATGGTACGAAAGACTTAGTAAATTTTTGATTGAAAATGGTTTTACTAGAGGTCATGTTGATACTACATTATTTTTAAAGAAAAAGGTTGATGATCTTTAGTAGTATAGATCTATGTTGATGATATTATCTTTGGTGCTATTAATGAATCTCTTTGTCATGATTTTGCAAAGCTAATGCAGAGAGAGTTCAAAATGAGCATGATAAGATAATTGAGCTATTTTCTCAAACTCCAAACTAAGCAAACAAGTGAAGGGATCTTCATCAACCAAGCTAAATATACTAAGGAGATACTTAAAAAGTATGGGATGGAGAAGACTAAGCCTCCTGGCATACCTATGAGCCCTTCATGTAAGCTTGACAAGGATGAGTCTAGTAAGAAAGCTGAACAAAAATTTTATACAAGCATCATTGGATCATTACTATACTAAACTACTATTAGACCAGATATTATACTTAGTGTATGCATGTGTGCTAGATATTAGTCTGACCTAAAGAAATATATTTATTAGCTATTAAATGCATACTTAGATATTTTTCTAGCATTGTTGATATTGTTCTGTGGTACTCTAAGGATTTAGCTATTGATTTGATTATATATTCTGATGCTAATTTTACTAGTTATAAATTAGATAAAAAAAGTACTTCTAGAACTTGTCAATTTCTTGGAGTTAACTTAATCTCATAGTTTAGCAAGAAAAAAATTCAGTTGCACTATCTACAACTGAAGCTGAATATATTGTAGCTGGAAGTTGCTGTACTCAAATATTGTGGATTAAGCAATAACTTGAAGATTTTGGCATTAAATTAACTAAGACACCAATAAGATATGACAATACTAGTGCTATAAACCTAACTAAAAATCTTGTTCAACATTCTAGAAATAAGTATATTGAAATTAGACATCATTTTATTAGAGATCATGTTCAGAATAATGATGTTATGCTTGAATTTGTTTGCACTGAATTGTAATTGGCTGATATACTGACCAAGCCACTTAATAAAGATCGGTTTTGTATGATTAGAAGGGAATTAGAGGTCATTAATCCTTTTGATTAAATCTTAATCTTTGTATGACTTTTCAAATTTCAATTAAAAATTTCCTAATTAAATATCCTTGAAAATCATGATTAATCATTCATGGACCTTTGAAATTAATTTCTATGACTTTCTATGATTTTTTCCCTTTCTTTTTTTGATTTTTTGTCGAAGTGTCAACACTTCGAAGTGTCAACACCTCCAAGTGTCGACACCTCCAAGTGTCGACACTTGGCCTGCAGTCATGAGTCTACACTTGAACGACGGGAACCCGTGAATAAATAGGGAAAGCTGATCATTTTCTTCTCATTTTTCTCTTAACCATTGAGTCGACCCATCCCAAAAACAATATCCCAACCTCCACTTCTCCTCGATTACTATTCTAACTGCTTGATTCACTATTTGAAGTTGTTCCTTCCCCATTCTTTTATTGTTTCTCCTATTTTCTCACAGTTTTATCATGAAATCTTCATTCTTTTTGCCCTAGATTGTTTCTATCCTTTTTTTCTAGGAGATGGGGCCTAGGAAGCGAGTTGTTAGGAGACCTCGTCAGTCAACTTAGGACACTGAGCGGTGCATGAAGGCGTGGCACGAGGAACCAACACCAGAGGAGAGACCTATTTAGCATGACATTCTTATCAGATCGACCACCCATGCAGCAGATAGGATGACCTCGAAGGCCATTATTGGTGGACGGCGAGTTGATTTTGACTTCGTGGACCAGCACCACTTTCACAATGGATAGTGGTTGAGAGATACAGGGCTAGCCCATTTCTACTCATTGTTTGAGAGATTTTATCCTGGCCTGATTAGAGAGTTTTACGGTACTTTGGCCAGAGGAGCAGATTGCTGGGTTGTTAAGGTCCAAGGGATAGAGATTCCACTCACTGTTGAGATCCCGAGCAGATCTTGGGAGATCCCCATGAGGGGCACCATAGCTGATTTTTTAGTGACAGGATGAGTGGATTGAGATGTATCTTTGAGATTGATGATCTTATAGAGGGAGCCACAGTGGTAGTCTCCCGACTCTCATCGAAGATAAGACTGTTACATCACATCATCACTCGGATCCTTCTACCAAAGATCGGATGTTTTGATTTTATCATGGAGTGAGAGCTGTTGGTTATGGTATCATTGATTTAGCAGACTCCAGTCAACCTCCCAGTTCTTATGGTACACCAGATGATAGAGGCTACTGCCAGCAAGAGACTGTGCTTGCCGTATGGCATAGGATTGACCATCCTTTTTAGAGAATAAGGTGTCATCGTAGATGGAGGCCATTCAGGCAGTTACTTTACACAGACATCTACGATGAGTGATCGTTACATAAGATGGGATATCATCTATACAGAGGATAGTGGAGATACAGGATCTCCGGACAGATTGCAGATGTGGATGATGAGGATGCTGCTGAGGAGGAGAGGATTTTATTATTGAGACAGGGCTATCTGAGCCACGAGAGACATTCCTGATACTTAGCCCAAGCTTTCCATTCTGGCACAGCCTGAGGTGTCAGCTTCTAGAGACTCTATGGAGGAGAGGAAGACTTGCTTGGAGACTGAGGTTATGATCATTAAATAGCAAGATGATAGCATGCACATGAAGGTGAGAGCAGGACATCAGGAGTTGAGGGATGGTTTTTCTGTTGTTTTGGCCATTCTTGAGAGGTTGTCTTCTGGCAGAGCACCTTCACCTCCTTCATCATCAGATTCACCGCCAGCATCTCCAACCCTAGCACCAGATACAGGAGATGGCCAGGGTGACTCTTCCATAGAGTTTGATGTTATAGATTTTATGTTTGAGCCCACGTCAGATGTTGCAGAGGACATATCGAGGACTCCTGTACTAGATCCTCCTAGATCATCTATTCAGACACCGGTCCTATCCAGCACACCCAACATTCTTGACCCACAAGATACTTTTGTTTCTACACCTATTGTTCATACAGACCCATTTGACATTTCTATTGACTTATTGACTCCTATTTTTAGTATCCCCACTAGGACTCCCCAGTTCCTTCCACATCCTCTTTGATCTGAGAACTAGGATTTTATACACTTGGTTTCCATGTTCTTGGTTTAGGTCCCATATTTGATGATACACCTTTGATCACTGATACAGCTACTGATTCCATCACAATTGATGCTCCTACTCCTGACATTGCCTCCTCCACTTTAGCACCAGCTAGACGAAGAGCATATACCAGATGGAGAAGCTGAGGCCATGGCGATGCACCAAGACCATTCCGGACTAGACTTTCAGATCTCCAGCTGATGTGGCCATGACCCCGACCTTCTAGGATTACTAGGCTGATTATTCCTGAGATCAGGTCTTCCTCTAGTGAGAAAAGTACCCTTTAGGGTTGGTCTGTATGTTAGTCAATCTATATTTTAGTGCTCTTTATGTTCTATATACTTGTATCTATACTAGTTCTCTGTTATATATATCAAATTCTTCATTAATGTATCAAATCCCTGAAATTTTATATACATATTGACTTTTTCACATTTTATTTTTATGCACTCTTACATTAATGCAATATTTTATGACTACCTTATTCTTATTCTTACTTTTTTTAATAATTACGAAAAGGGGAGAATTAATGAGAGGAATTAATGAGAGTAATGGAGAATATGATATAATAAAGAATTAATGAAAAATAGCACCGGGGAGAATTATTGACATCCTTAATGAATTAGCAAAAAATGAAGCAAAGAAGGAAGCAATGAGTAAGGGGGAGAGTGAAAAAGAAAGAAAAGTACTAAAGTAGTACACTTTAAATATTCCTCAAAAATCTCTTTTTGAAAATCAATTTTTAGATTATATATTGAGGAGGAGTATTTTGATCTATCACTTTTGATCTATACTCTTCAATTCTATGCTCTATCACTCATTATTATTCTTATTTGTTCTAGTTTTTATGCTCTGATACTCCTTATGCTTATTTTTTTAACATGCTCTGATACTCTTTATTTTCATACTTTTATACTTCTTATGCTCTAACAATTTTGCTCTAATACTTTCCATCTTTTTGGCATATTATTTTCTTTGATATGCTCCGACATGTTTTCATGCCTTGATACTCTTTGATTTAATCTATTTTGTTATAATGCTTATCCTTGAAATTCATTCTAAGCTCTGATACAAAATGAGAACATCTAGTATAAGCATACAACACTGATTTATTTCAATTTCCAACTCTGATACATTACAATCATAGCTATGATATGGTATAGCTACAATTCTGATATTTACAATCATTAACTCTGTTACTTAAAGCCAAATGTTCTATATTGCAAATATTTTATTGATGCTCTGATACTTATTGCAAATCTTTTTGAGATTACTATGTGTATATACTTAAAAAATTTATCATCATCAAAAAGGAGAAGATTATTGACTCCTATCTTGATTTTGATGAATAACAAAATACTTAAGTATATTTGAGTACTAACTATGCATTTAAAAGTGTGTTTATCAGAACAGGGTACTTATATATTGAAAAGTTTAAACTTCTTGTCATCTTATTGAAGAAGTCAGTTTTATGGATGAAAATTTAAGTTAAATAGACCTTGGTACATAAGAATAATCTTGAAGGGTTCAAATCTTAAGTTTGGAAAAGTTTCAGTAGAGTTTCAAGAATGTTTTAGCCAAGTGTCGACTCATGGAAGTGAAGTGTTGACTCATAGTGTCGACTCACAGAAGCTTGAGTTGATACGCAGAAAAAGTTTTAGATGGCATGCATGAAGTGTCGACTTAGGTGTCGACTCAAGGGTCAACTCAAAGCCTAAGACAAAAATGATACAGAATATGATGAATTCAAGCTTTCCTTAAGTATCGACTCATGAAGATGAAGTGTCGACTCAAAATGTCAACTCACTAGAAGAAGTGTCGATGCACCAGTGAATTCCAGAGAGCTTTAGAAGACTTTTTTTGAACTAGTGTCGACTTATAAAGATAAAGTGTCGACTCAAAGTGTCAACTCATGACCTGAAGTATCAACACTTGAAGTTTTGATGAATAGTAATGTCTAATTTTTTGAAGCACATAATTGGTCCTTTTCATCTCCAATGGCTATTTTCACCTCTCCAATGGTCAAAAATGGTCATTTAATGCTTGGAGAGGTTTTTAAAGTGGACCAAACTCAATAGAAAAGCAACTAATGAAAAGGAATGAAAATCTTATGAGCCATTAAAGAGTTTTCATAACATTTGAGTGAAGTTGAGCCTTCAAGCATTTAAGAGCATTTAAGGAGCATTCAAGTCCAATCTTCAAGCATCATTTAAGGCTTCAACAACTTGAAGACATGCATCTTCAATATCTTCAAAGAGCATCAAAGAGATATTTTCTTTTATTATTGAAAGCTTATTGTATTTTCTCCTTATACTTGAAAATTTTGTTATTCCTAGCTTCAAGGGAATTGAAGCTAGTGCTTTGGTTGTTGGTGAGCCTTGAAAACCAACTTAGGTGGTTGGTGAGCTTGGAGAACCAACTAAGCTTTTGGTTAGCCTTGATAAAACCAAAGAGATTTTTGGTAAGCCTAGTGAAAACCAAAGGGGTGTGATTAGTGAGTCCAGAAAATTAATCTGTTGTAATCAAGTGAGATTATAGTAAAATTCCCAAGAAAAACTTGGAGAGCAGATGTAGGTGCTTTGGTATGCACCGAATCACTATATATCTTTGTGTTTATGGTTGCTTGCTCTCTCTTATTATTTGTTCTTACTTATTCTGCATTTATTTTATCAATTTGCTACATATCTTCAAGCACACATACACTTGAATCACTAGCACCTTCATTGTATTAGAATTGGTACATACTTGTCTAAATATTTGCAAAAAATTTTTAAAACCCAATTCAGCTTCCCCCCTCTTGGGTTGCTTTACTGGGCAATAGAAACTAACGAACCTCCAAGAGCCACTCGAGGTTTCTTGGATACCAACTTCTTTAGCTAAGGAGCTCCTCCCTTAGCTGTGGCCCTCTCCTTTTTAGCATTCTTCATGGCCTCCAATGAGACCTTCATGTTTGCAAAAGGTTGAATAGAAGACTTTGTAAAAATCAAAAGGTAGATAAAAAAGTGAACAAGTTTTAGAAAACTTCCTTAATGTATTGATCGGGCTAAGCTTTGTGTCATACAAGCTCTGCTCAAATAGTAGATCCTATTGCCAAGAAATCTCCATGCTAAGTAATCTTTTGAAATCCTCCTTGTCAATAGTGAGGACTTCACCATTCTTGTTTGGGGACTGATTAGGCTCGCCCCAAACCTAGTTCATCCCCTGGGGGACATCTAAGGTGTAAAAGAATCTACTCTTCCAATTTTGAATGGAAGAGGGGAGACCCTTATGACCTTGGCAAGGACCAATGAGCCACCAGCCACTAACCATTGGGTGTAGCTTAAAAAAAAATAGTGCTTGGAACAAAGAAACCCTAGGTTGGGTATTGAGCATGTGGCATAGGATGACAAAAGAAACTATGATTTGGAAGGAGTTACGAGCAAGCTGAGTGCGAGCTAGATTACAAAAGTCAAGAATGCTTGTGATAAAAGGATGGAAGGGAACTCGAAGACTTGCATGAAGAAACTCCTCATATAGGGCAACCTAATCCAGCAGGCCTGATGTTCTCGATCATCAGACCTAGGGACGAAGACTTAAAATTGACTCAAGAACAACTATTGCTCTTAGACTTGAAGGACAACCACTAGGGTCATATTAAGATAGTGCTCACTAGACCAAATGGGACAAGAGTGCTTAGACTAATCGACTAGCCAACTGGAGTGTCTCCTAGAAAGAAGAAGTCCCAACTTCTCCGAAATCCAGAGAGACAGCTCCCTCTGAAGACGACTCTTGAGAATCTTGAAGTTGGGAGACAAGACTTATTAAGTGACTCTCATCCTTGGAAGAAGACATCCTGACAACAATTAAGAAACGGAGGAAGGAGATCAAACAAAAGGAGGGAAAAAGAAAGGAAGTGCTAAAAAAATCCTAACTAAATAACACTTCATAGAATTTCAAAAATGGTAGAAGTTGCTAGGTGCTACTCTACTTGATGAACCCTAAGGAGTATCTAAAGCTCTAAGACAGATCCTAAGGAATTTTAAAGAAAGAAAAGCAAAGGAGAGAACCTAACCTAACAAGTAAGGAGACCTCTTGGAGAGATGAATTTGGAGCAGAATCTTTCTTCCTCTCTGCTAGTTTTCTACTCTCTCTAAAGAAGATGGTCCCTGTAACAATGGTAGGAGACCTCTATTTATACATCTCTTCAATAGTCAAGATTGAAGTTCCTAATTCGATTGAAGCCATTGGATCTTGACACGTGGCTCACACTCGACTAATTAAGTTCCATGCCATTTTAAAAGTGCCAGCAACCAAATAGCTTTCAGCATCAGGATCCATGCAAATCATTTAAAGGCTATAGCAATCAGGCCACATGGCATAACTCTATTAGTTGAGAGGGATTGGATGAATCGCCAACTATTTCAGGAGTTATTATACAGTCCTTTCAAGCATTGTATCTATGATTCCTCTATCCACCACTATTAAGGTGATAGGATAGCTAGTGATGACTATTAGGAAATGTGTCCTATAGTCAATCTCTAGGTTGTAGATGGTTGAGCTCTTCATAATTTATACATGAATCATTATTAAAATAAAAGTTATTTTGGGCAGTTTATCTTTTTTTGCATCTTCCTTTAGACTCTTTTGAGATAAAATCCTTAGAACTATCTTAATTCGATAAAGGAGGATTTATTGAATAGTTATTAAACATGTTCATAACTAAATATTACGTTGTAATTAGGGATGACAAAGTTTATCGAGCATAGGTAGTTGTATGCCATATGTGATGTGGGACAAATAATTAAACCTAAATTATTGTTATTAAAACCTAATTATCAGAGAATAGCAGAGAATGATTTTTTTATATTTTTTTCATATTTTTAAAGAAGACTCAAAATATGCAATTAAGGAAACTAGTTCTAGTTAACTACCCGCACAAGTAAACCCACAAAGTAACTAGAAAGCAGGACTTGGTGGTTGAGAAACCACCGTAAATTAGGATTTACTTTCAACTAATCAGAAATTAAAAAGAAGGGAATAAGTTTTCAGTTTTACCAACGATAATCGCTCCTCTGAAATAGATCTGGCAGGACTCTCAAGATTCTCATGGCAGGGTTTCAAGAACTCATTCCTATGCTCCGATCTTTCGTGCGATGCTGGTTTCAAGGAAAGAACACCTGTCTTTGATTCTAGATCACTTGCAAACACTTAACAAAGAAAACTAAAGGTAAGAAGCAGCAAGGAAAGGAAATTGAATGGAAAAGTAAAGGGTTAGAAGAGGTGGCTAGGTTTTCTTGTCGGTTGGATAGGTAGGATATCTAGGGCCTCACACCCCATGATGGTTCGAAGAACAAAGGAAAAGGGCCTCACACCCTGTGATGCACATAGCAAAGGAAGAAAAATTTTGACATAGTCTCTTTATTGATGAATAATAATAATAATAATTACAAGAAGGGTTGATGGGGTATTTATAGATCCTCAACCAGTGGTGTAAGGGATTCAAACAGCAAACTTTTTCTCCCTTGGACTACAACTCTTAGAATTCTAGCTCTAGACATCTTGGACTCTTGTCTCTAGATAGAAGAGGACTGAAGAGTTTTGGTGAGACTCTTGAGTTCTGGAAACTCAAGCAGCTCTGAACCTATTTGATCCAAACATTTATGGTAGAGAACCATTGAACCTCTTCCTTTTGGGTGATCAAATATTTTAGAACTCCATGGAAGTTGGCATGAAAAAAATGCTTGGCCAACTCTTAGATTTTTTTGGCATGAAATTCTTGAGTGGAGGCACCAATTTGGGAGAGTCCTTCACATTTACTTATCTTAAAAGGACTTGGCACTAACTTTGCTTTCATTTGGCCAACCAAAAATTAAAAAAAAACATGGCATGTGTTCTTGTCCCGAAATGAAATGGCATGATATGTCCAAAGATGATATGTGTTGATGTCCCCTGCTGATGTGGCAGGTATTGTCCAATTTTCTTGGAAAGGTGGTGCCAAAAAAAAACTTACTTGGGCTAGTCACATGGCTTGTCTTGGGCTAGCACATGGAATCACATGGCTTGTCTTGGGCTAGCACATGGGTCTTCAATTGGGTGCACATGGGATGTTGACTTGAGTTCCCTCAGGACTTAACTAGTTACATGGACTCAATAATTAATCACAAGGACTCAATACTAATTATTACAAGACTCAAAATCAAATAACTAAAGCCCTATTTGATCAATTGATCAAAAGGCATAACCTCTATAACAAAAAAGAATAAATTTAGTAAATAGGTTTGGCACAATAAGGTTTGACATAGCCGATAAATGGGGTTTTGACTCAATGTGGTAAAAAGGGTTTAGTCCAAAAGTCTAAATAACAAAACCCTAATTATATGATAAAATAATAAAAATTAAAATAAAATATTTACATGGTAAAAGGGGTTGGGTTTAGGGCTTTAGTCACAGGCGATTCACAGAAATGTAGGTTCAACTTGTCGATATTTTCTGGCCCTGGTGTCCACACCAATTCTCCTTGGGTGGGAGAAACTCGATCCTGTCGAGTATGGATCAATGTCACTATGATAGCGTTCTAGTAAGTTTAGGTCAACTCTCTGCAAGTCCTCTCTAGTGATCCAAGAATCATCAATCTCAGGTCATCTTTGCCAATGAACCAGATACCTCTGGTAATCTTTGCTCCATGTAGTAATAATCTTGTCATCCATGATTTGCTCAATCTTGTCTCTCTGGGCTAGTGGTATGGCAGGTGGACACACTTGGGATGGTTCACTCTCAAGGACAGGATTAGGCCCAAATGGCTCACTAGGAATCAACGTTGCTCCCTATAATCAATAAGGTATGAAACGTTGAAAGTTTGACTAATACCTAGTTCATGTGGTAACTCAAGCACATAGGCATTGGATCCAAATTTTCTAATCACTTTGTATGGTCCACTACTATGGGCATGTAACTTTTTCATGGTTCCAGGTGGGAACCGTTCAAGTCGTAGTCTAACCATGACAAAGTCTCCTTTATTGTATTATTTGAGTCTTTGTTTCTTTTTCCTTTTTATCTTTTTCTTATTGACATGCATGTAAACCTTAAACTATAACTGAGTTTGACCCTTGGTTGGTGGGTGACATGCAGATGAGAATGGTGAATGGACTCCTACAAAATGTCATAGAGTTTGCCAGAAATAGGTTGTAAACCTAACATGCTCAGTGGGCTTATGCAACATGCTAACCTCTACAAAATGCAAACTAATGGTCCTAGAAATATGGGAAGCTTCAGGAAAAGGTAGAAAATAAGAAGTAGATTCAGGGGTGACTTGGTAGGGTAGTAAATAAGAAAAGGGTTTGGAAAATTGTCCTAAACTAATGAACAAGTCAAGAATTTTAGAAAAAAGTTCTTCAGTGGGGACTAATGGAGCGAATTCTTCTTGAGGTTTTTGGTTTGGAAAATTTAAGTCCTCACTGATTACTTCAAGACTAAGTTCTATAGCTTGACTCTTTTCTAGGGTTTCCCCAGGTAAGGTCTCAGTAGTAGGGTTAGTTCCTCATGGGTCTCTTATTCTAATGGTCCTACCGGTATAGTTTCAGTTAGGGTATGGTCATGGTTAACTAACTCTAGGCTGGCTTTAGCTTGGGTGTTTACCGGGTCAGCTAATTCTAGGTCAGCCATATGTATTTCATCTTTTCCCTCATACTCATCCAATAAGTTCATCTCAGCTTCATACACTTTTTCTTCAATAGCATCTTGGTGAACCAATGGGATAGTAGAAGTAGGCCGGTAAAGAAAAATTGGCTAGGATCTAGGCTAGTAGGGGTTGGTCAGCTCGGATTAGCGTTGAGTCAGCTTGGGTGAGATTGGTTTGACTCTGGTGGATTTGACTAGATCCTAATTTTTGATAAGAAGCACTAATCCTAATGGGTTATAGCCAACTAATTGAAACCTGACTAGCACTAAATGATACCTAGGGGTTATGGGTTCCTTGGGCTTATAGGATATGGGTTCAGATCTATGGGTTATGGATCTAGGTTTGTAGGAGCTGGGTTCAAAGGATCTGGGTGTATAGGAATTAGGTTCATATGATTTGGTAGGTACTTTTCCTAAGTTTAAGTTTCATGTTGCTCTAGGTAGTTATGGATATGTCTCTTCTTCGTCTGATCATTCTTTCAACATCATCCCAATAAATCCTAGCCTGGCATACTAATTTAAGCTTAGCAAACTAAAACTTTCTTTTATCAGACACTAGTTCCCTCTCAAAATACAGATCCATACCTTCTTCTCAATCATTATAATCCTCAAGATCAAGATCACCACCAAATGTAGGTGCTTCTACCCTAAAGTTCCTAGTGGCTCTCTCATCATGGTCTATGGAATCAAAATTGGGTCTCTTCGAACTAAGATCCTAGGTTGGGTCATGGTGTGGGGGTCTTTAAGGATTGGGCTCCAGGAATGGGTCAGGGTATATTTCAAATTTAGATTCAGGATGGGTCTTATAGGTTTTTTCTAGGTTCCCTAATCGTTGGTCCAGTCGATCAAACTTATGGTTCATTTGAGTACACTGTTCAGTGAAGGTCCTAAGGAAGGTTTCAAAGCTAGACTCCATGGTCAAGCTAGGTTGGGGTGAGACTACTAGTTGAGTCAGACTCCTAATCTAATAGCCATGCAATGCAATTACACAGACAAGACTCGGACTAGGGTTTCCTAGACCTAAAGCTCAAGTAGAATGGGTCAGCTAAAATTACAGCCAATTTAGTAATTATCCTATCCATTGGCCAGGTAAGAGGTGGGGTCATGGGAGGCTTCCCCTTCTCTCATAGGGTCCTAATTAAAAACCATGAACTACTTAGGGCATTTGCCTTTGGACTTCTAGTCTTAGATACCAGATTCAAGTGATAATCAAAGGATTGGATGCACTAGCTTACACCCAATACTTGGAACACGACCTATTGGTGTCCCTAGATCACTTGAGCAAATTAAGTCTAATTAATTTTAATTAGGGTTAGGCTCGATGCAAAGGTGGTGGTTGTGGGCCAAGGAAGGATGATGAAATCTCTCCCTTATGTAGATATTGAGTGCCCTTAAGATTAGGTTTGGTTGATGATAGCAAGCATATGAAGATGCAATTAGGGTTTCCAAGTTTATTTTTTTAACAAAGATATATTTTGCAGAAAAGTATCTAATATGTAAGAAATATGCAGAAAATTAAAATATGCAAAATTTATGCAAAAAGAACCTTAAACTAGAATTAATGAAAATTCAGGGCAGAACTATTCTCAAGCAGCAAATCAAAGATTTAGATGACTTAAAACCTGAATTAAATTATGAAAAAATTTTGATAAATACTATCAATTATGAGGAATCCAGCGAAATAAGAATCAAAGTTTTTTGATCTTTTTATATATAGAAATAATTAAAATAATAGACTATATACTAGGATGGACGTGATGCAGAAAATTAACCCTGAAAATGCCAATCTCTTTGTTTTCTTATTCAAGGGTCAATCATAGCAGCACCTGTACACACCTTAGGAAATCCCTTTTGAATGGGATGTGAGGGTCTTACAGCCCTACTTTTTTCTATGATCGGATGGCCATGGTGAAGCACCCAATCTGGGTACTTAAAGAAAAACTAAGTCCTAACCTGGTATGCAAAAATTTCAGTATAAGAGTGATTAAACCCTAGTTTAACCTGCTCTGATACCAAAAACTGATGTGGGACAAATAATTAAACCTAAATTACTATTATTAAAACTTAATTATTAGAGAATAGCAAAGAATAATTTTTTTATATTTTTTTCAGATTTTTAAAGAAGACTAAAAATTTGCAATTAAGGAAACTAGTTCTAGTTAACTACCCGCACAAGTAAACCTACAAAGTAACTAGAAAGCAGGACTTGTTGGTTGAGAAACTACTATAAACTAGGATTTACTTCAACTAATTAGAAATTAAAGTGAAGGGAATAAGTTTTCAGTTTTACCAATGAAAATCGCTCCTCTGAAATAGATCTGGCAAGACTCTTAAGAATGTCATGGCAGGGTTTCAAGAACTCATTCCTGGGCTTCGATCTTCCATGCGATGCTAGTTTCGAGGCAAGAACACTTGTCTTTAATTTTAGATCACCTGCAAACACTTAACAAAGAAAACTAAAGGTAAGAAGCAGCAAGGAAAAGAAATTGAATGGAAAAGGAAAGGTTTAGAAGAGGTGGTTAGGTTTTCTTGTCAACTGGATAGGTAGGATATCTAGGGACTCACACCCCATGATGTTTCAAAGAACAAAGAAAAAGGGCCTCACACCCCATGATGTTTCGAAGAATAAAGGAAAAGTGCCTCACAACCCGCGATGCACATAGCAAAGGAAGAAAAATTTTGACAGAGTCTCTTTATTGATGAATAATAATAATAATTAAAAGGGAGGGTTGATGGGGTATTGATAGACCCTCAACCAGTGGTGTAAGGGATTCAAACAGCAAACTTTTTCTCCCTTAGACTACAACTCCTAGAATTCTGGCTCTCAGCATCCTAGACTCTTATCTCTGGATAGAAGAGGACTCAAGAGTTTTGGTGAGACTCTTGAGTTCTAGAAACTTAAGTAGCTCTGAACCTGTTTGATCCAAACATCTGCGATGGAGAACCATAAAACCTCCTCCATTTGGGTGATCAAATATTTTAGAACTCCTTGGAAGTTGGCATGAAAAAATGCTTGGCCGACTTTTGGAATTTCTTGGCATGAAAATCTTTAGTGGAGGTGCCAACTTGGGAGAGTCCTTCACATTACATATCTTAAAAGGAGTTGGCGCTAACTTTGCTTTCATTTGGTTGACCAAAAATTAAAAAAAAAAAACATGGCATGTGTTCTTGTCCCAAAATGAAATGGCATGATATGTCCAAACATGACATGTGTTGATGTCCCCTGATGATGTGGCAGGTATTGTCTAATTTTCTTGAAAAGGTGGTGCCAAAAACAAAATGACTTGGGGTAGTCATATATCTTGTCTTGGGCTAGCACATGGGCTTCAATTGGATGCATATAGGATGTTGACTTGAGTTCCCTCATGGCTTAACTAATTACATGGACTCAATAACTAATCACATGGACTCAATACTAATTATTACAAGACTCAAAATCAAATAACTAAAGCCCCATTTGATCAATTGTTCAAAAGGCATAACTTCATGTACCAAAAAAGAATAAATTTGGTAAATAGGGTTACGCCCAATAGGGTTTGACACAACCGATAAATGGAGTTTTGACTCAATGTGGTAAAAAGGGTTTAGCCCAAAAGGCTAAATAACAAAACCCTAATTATAGTTGGTAAAAAGGGCTAACCTTAACTAATTGAAAATAATAGAAATTAAAATAAAATATTTACATGGTAAAAGGGGCTGGGTTCAGGGCTTTATTCATAGGTGATCCATAGGGATGTGGGTTCAACCTGTCGATATTTTCTAGCCCTGGTGTCCATACCAATATGGGTGGTTGTCCTCATAACCAAGGAGTGTGAAGACACTGGTATGGCATACAGGTGAGTGTATGTGCACATTGCACCGAACATGACCAACTCTGTTGAGTACTCTGCTGTCAAGAGTATCTCATAAAAGCATATGGGTATAAGTATTCCTCTGACTTGAGATCATCCTAGTGCTTTGCAAGCAACTCATTGTATTTAGGTGCCACACTATCTTGATTTCTAATCCAGTGATGGAAGGTTACTAGGTGCAGTCAAATACTTGTTAAGTCAGTAGTGAGTCAAGATAGAATTGACCACTCTAAGATGTTGGAGACAATGTTCTACTATGGTTCAATTTAGTAAGCCTTGACCAGGGCAATCCTTGTGAAGAGTCACAAGATTTAGCAAGTTGAGATATATTTGGATGTATTATTTAGAGTTGGTAGTTAACTCTAAAATTATTCTGAGCATTGGGGTCAAAGAGATGAATTATAAAGAAATTTTATGCCAAGGTTCTTGAATGTTACTTTGCTAACACTCAACCTATTCGAATATCAGGCACCATTGCTAGATGGTTGCATCTAATAGTTTTGAAATTAGTTCCTAGACTATCGACTTAATATTCAAACCTATGGGATCATACATAATAGAAGTTTTTGATCGAAAATGATGGCTAACTAATGATTAAGAATCGTTCAGTGGCAAAATCTTAAATATGATGAATAATTAATCCTATACAAATTTTATAAATTAATAATTAATTAATAATTAATTAATTATAGAAAGATTAATTAATAATTAGATTTTTTTTTACTTTATTTTATTGAGTAAAGAGATTTAAGTCAAGTCTAGTTGAATTTTGTTCAATTAGAATTTACTCGATTAGGTTATTTGATGACCTAGCTCCTAAGGATTTCTAATTATGGTTGGATTCAGGTTTGGGCCTAGTTAGTTTCAAATTTAATTAAGATTTAATTAAGCCTAATTAGGACCTATTTATATTGAGTCCAAGTTGGTTAAACTAGTTATAACCAAATTAGTTTTGGTTCATAACTAATTTTGGTCAAAGCTTGGTCAAACTCTTATCTAGCCGAACTAGGTTTCCTATTAGATTTCTCTATGCCAATTATTTGAATAAATTCATGGAAAACTCAAGACAAATATGTTATCATGCACTCCCTCCATTCTTATTTGATTTGGATTAATTTATGATGAGTTTTAAATTTAAATGAAAGGAGTTTAACCAGGAATCTAACTCTTTGCCTTACCATAATTCTACTTGGTCTTAAACTCTCAAAAACTTATCTATTTTTTTCACCAATTTTTTTAAAAATTATTCATGAAAAAAAACAATTTTTTTCATTTTTCCTCATTCCCATTTATATTAGGATTTCTTTTGAATTAAATTTGTATTTATTTTAATTTAATTGGAGGAGTTCTATTGGAAATATTCCACCTAGTCCTATTCAAAAAGCATCACCTTATCCTAACCTAATCCCTCCTCTAATCAATGAAATTTTACTTTAGATTTTCTTCATATATACATCATTAAGAGAAAAATTACCATGGAAATATCTGAAGTGAAACTACAATGAAAATAAGAGAAAAAGGGGGCGTGAATTCTGGATGGGCATGAGAGACCTTCTTGGGTACTAGGGTTCAAGGAAGAAGAAAAAAAAGGAAAATATAGTAGAAATGGACTTTTTATTTTTGGTTTTCTTCATCTTAGATATAGACCTCTTCTTCCTCTTATTGGATTTCTTGGAAGGCTCAAGAAAATCCAAGAAATAATTTATTTTCAGCTATCTAGTGGCCTTTGCATGGATCTAGCAGTCCAGGAGGTTGATCGCATTGAAGCTTCATATGGACGATTTGTAGAGACCAAACACCCTGTACAGCTATAAAAAGATGCAGAGAGCTCTTACTACATGCCATCAGTAGTAGTGATCATCGACCTATGATAAGATATAAAATCTGATTTCATATTGTTTGAAAATTAGATCTATAGTATACATTGGGTAGATCGATGCATATTGATTTTATTTTCTACTGCATATCATATTATGATCCTACTTAGGGTTTAGAAGAATTATTCTAAATATATATTTTCTATTTAAAATAATTTTAAAATAGATGTTCTTCCACTATGAATTATTAAAAAAAATCGATGCATGAAACCCTAGGTATTTTTTTCCTACATTAGTATCAAAGCAGGTTTTTCATAACATGATATGTAGATATAGAATTTTACATGTTAGATATAATCTTAATCTGAGTAACTGCTTCAATTGGGTTGATCATTATACCCATCTGGTTATAGAAGAAAAGTAGGGTTTAAAGGCCCTCTCTTCCCATTCAATGAGGTCTCTTAAGGCATATAGGGGTGCTACTTGTGATTATATCCCATGAACAAATGAGGTGAAAGAAACATCATTAAAATTATTTTAATAATTAGATATATTTTCTAGAAATTTAATCTTTATTGATTTACTATTTTTGATCTAAAATTAATGTATTATGATTTGTTTTTATGTTTAAAACATGAAACATAAAATTAATTTCAGCATATGACTATATCATATAGTTGAGATCTAAAATGTGTTTAATGGATATATGATGCATTTAAATTATTTAGATCTAAAATTTAGAAAACTTAATCTTGATTAATTACTAAAATTAAGAGGTCTAAGATAATAAGATAATATTTAGAATTATGAATTAAAGATCTAGTAATATTTCATAAATCATGGGCTTTGGGTTAACTTGAATGAGGTCAAATAACTAGGTTAGACCTAGGGTTAGAATTTAGAATAATATGGACCTAATAAAAAATTAGATTTAAACTAACCAAAAATTGATCAGGATTAGGTCAAGTCTTTCTTTAGATTAAATCTATAGTGAAATTTTGATCAAGTCCATATTATAACAAATGGACCTAATTATGGCTTAGTGGTCAAACCCGAGTCTTTAGGCTAGTCTAATCGAATTTGATGAACGAATTGGTGTCTAAGGTAAATATGGCATTTTGATCATGGTCATCAATTAGGGCTACCTCTTATCTAGCTAACTTGTTTGGTATCTAAGGAAAGAGGTTAATGGCAGAACTCTCCCATTGATCTCACTTACCTGGTCAATTAGTCAATCAAAATTTGATTAGATATCTCGTTGATTTGAGTTAACCCATGCTAGTAAGGAAGATCAGTTTAACTGATCTAGGTGCCCTTGGACTAATGTGATTTGACTCGTAATGAAGTCAGTGGGATGATTGTTGATTAGTCCATTTCTTCTTCTCTTTTCTCTAATTAAATCCTTTAAAATTATTAGGTCCTTTAAGTGATAAAATTATGGAAATAATTAAGTCATGGCCTCCCATTAAGAGAGTGATAATGAGTCCAATAATTAAGATGATCATTGAAGGTCCAAAGACCTAGTGCTCATCTGGTTATTAAAATTATTATTAATATCATGATAGCTTAGTCCTTTCTAAATGATGGTTAGTTGACCAGCCAAAATCAGGCTTGGGCATCATTGGCTTGAAGTACTTAGTCCTGTCTTGTTAATGGTTGGACCTAACTAGAACTTCTAGTGGTAGTTCAAAGGCTTATTGATTAGTACCTGGGACAAGATCATTACCAACATTTTTTTTAGAGAAATAATTGGATAATAACATACCTTTAGATGCACATAGGTGAGCAGACCAAAGTTGTGCTCATGTATAGTCTATTAGATTCTAGTACCTGCTAAGGAATTAATGCAATTCCTTAAATTAAAGGTAGAGGCTAGCAATTTGATAAAAAATAGTAGGAGAACCTTTAAACTAAAGTCAAAGTCTTTAAGATTAAATGATTCATGTACTAATTAGATCGAACCTTTACACAAAAGTTCAAGTCTTTTGGATTAAATGATTTATGTACTAATTAGGTCTTGTTCTTCTTTCAGATTAATATGGCCACCACTTTGTTTCTTTGTTTATTGCTAGATAATGAAAAATTAATGGGATCCAATTTTGATAGCTAGTATCGAAAGCTTATAATAGTCCTGGAGCATGAATAGATTTTGTATATGCTGATAAATTCAGCACCTGAAAAGTCTGCTCATAATGCTCATGGTGCAGTTTGAGACACTGTTGTTCAGAAATGGAGCCCAAGAGGGGGGGTGAATTAGGTCTTTTTAAAAATTTAATACAATAAAATGAAGGTCTAGTGGTGCTTGTGAGCAATGATAAATATGATGTAAGATGTTAGAAATAATTAAAGAGCACGAGAGGAAAAGAACAATCACACACAAACACAAAGTTTATAGTGGTTCGGTGCAAACCTAGCACCTACATCCACTCCCCAAGCCACCCTTGGGAATTCCACTATAATCCACACTAGATTACAGTCGACTTGTTTTTCACAAGGCTCACAAGTCAAAACCTAAGTTGGTTTTGTCACTTAGGCTTACCAACAAACCTTAACACTTATTTTGTCTTCGGGCTCACAAGTTAACCCTAGTTGGTTTTATCCCTTTGGCTCACCAGCAAACCACAATAACCTTCTTTCAAGACACCCTTGAAAGCAAGGTCAAATCACAATAAAAACAAATATGAAATTTAAAAACTACAACAAATTCTCTTCAAGAGTAGATTGGAAACTTTGAAGCTCAAGTGGATGCTTTGTCTTCACTCTTCCTTGTAATCTCCTTCAAGGTGCCTCTTTTTGGAATGAAGTAAGGATGAACTTGTAGGCTTTTCAATGAAATCAAGCTAGAAGAGGCTTTTGATGTGAAGTTTGAAGAGAATATTGGCTTTATGGCTTTTTAGTAGACTTCAATGCACTTGAATACACATTACTTCACTTCTCTTGCTTTAAAATGAGGTTGGTGGAGCTTAAATACACCAAAAACCTTCCAAAAAATGGTTTGTGACCATTGGTGCCTTGGAAATAGCCATTTGGAGCTTGAAAAGCAAGTTCTGCAAGCCAGAAAAATAGATCCGTTAGAGCTGTCAGGCTGCGAGTGTCGACACTTGGCTGTCAGGTGTCAACACTTGGCTGTCAGGTGTCGACACTTGATTTCTGGGTGTCGACACTTGAACATTCAAGTGTCGACACTTGATGCGCAGGTGTCGACACTTGACACAAAAATTCTCAATATTACAAAGTTCTGTATTTTCAAAAATCTCAGGCCTTGAGTCGACACTTGGATCCTAAGTGTCGACACTTGGTGTCGACACTTGAATATAGGTGTCAACACTTGGCGTGCCAAGGATTTTTGTCTGTGCCAAATGCTGAAGTGTCGACACGTGACTGTCCAGGTGTCGACACTTGAGACTGAAAACTTTCAGATTCAAGTGTAAATGCCTCGAAAACATAAATAAAATTCATGAATACATAAACACATAATATTTAAACATTTAGATGCCATTTTTCAATGAAGAGGATGCCCGGATTTGTGAGAATTGCTCCGTGCCATTACGTGCCATACACCATAAGTTTTTGGGATTTTGAGGTGCTTTCTTCCTGAAAACTCACAACTTGAAATCCTCATTAGAATACAATATGCACTCAATGTTTTGTTATTCATCAAAATCACTGGGTGGAGCCAACAATCTCTTCCTTTTTGATGATGACAAAACCTTGAGTAAAAAGGCAACATATTTCAAACTTTAACCATTAAATTTTTGAATATGAATTTAAGTCCATTAGAGAGACAAAACTTCATGGTTAGGAAGAATCAATCTCCCCCTTAATTGGATACTTCTTATTAAGGTAAACTTCAAAGATTCTTACAAGGTGAAAAATCAATACAATTAATACAATTTCTCAACAAATTTATGAATTAACACATTTTTCTCAACAAATTTATACATCAATAAAATCAATACTCTTTCTCCCCCTTTTTGTCAATCATTAGAAAGGGGAATTTTTCCTCCCCCTCACAATAAGCTTGGAGACAAAAAGATAGTAGAGAAACACATATCATAGATAGCAAAGTCATAATTATGCTAATATTAAAGAGTTTCAGAGCTAAAATATATCAAGATAAAAGAGTATCAGAGCCAAAAGATAGTAAATTGATTCATTGAAGCATAAATAAAGTGTACTGAACAGAAATACATATATAAGAAAAGTTTTCAGTACAAAATTTGCTAAGTCATCAGCAAGAGCTGAAACATACAAATATCATCAGAGTCAAATAAGTATCAAATATACAACATAAGAGCTAAAACAAACATCTGTGAGGCTAATCCTCATCAGATAGAACATCAAGATTGAATGGAGCACTGATCCTAGATCTGGTGGCTAATGCCCTAGGAGGTGCTAAAGCTCTACGTCTCCTAGTGCGGCCGGAAGGACCAAAGGTGGGTATAACCCTAGATGATCTAGTAGAAGGAGGTGAAAGACGATCAGCTGGTGCAATAATGGTGTGGAATCAACCAAGGCAAGAGCAGGAGCTGGTGTAGTAGGAGGATCTCGACTGACCACCTCAAAAGCATCGGCACCGCCAACACTGTCGCTGTCACTGCCCAGTACCTCTGTAGCTCTATCAATATCCTGATCACCATCCTTAGCAGAATCAGCATGGTCGCTCTGGTGATCGCCACCATCATCATCATCATCGTCATCATTGTCAGATCGTGCAAGTGCAGGGGCTGCAGGAGGTATAAGGGATCTCAACAGACTCTCAATGTGAGAGAATCCCTCCTCCATGGATCTGCGAATCTCAGCATGCTCCGAGGTAGTATGTGCTCGTAGAAGATCGACCTCGCTACGCAGCTGAGTCACCTCACCTCTGATCTCTGTGAACTGTGCTCTGGCATGCTCCTCAAAAGATAGTCCTGTAGATGATGGTGGAGGAGCTGAAGTGTCAGGAAACAAGTGCTCTGTCTATGTCAATGGGATATCGACTAGAGGAAAAACTGCTGGCTCAGATGGTCCAGCCTCAGCCTCTCGAATCTCATCCTCCTCATCTGGCTCCTAGCCAGACTCTCTGTGAACCCATCGACCTCCAACTAACCTGTATCCCATCCGGTGCAATGACCTCTCATCGTACACGTCTGTGTACAGTATATCCTTGGGGATCTCTCCATCCAATGATACTCCACACGCTCTGAAAAGTCGGGTCAGTGCCATGCCGTATGGTAAACACTGTCGGCGCTGAGTAGTAGCAACATACATCTGAGTCAGCATCAGGGAAGGAATATCTATCTATCTCCTCTCGATCAGACTCGTCATCACCATCAACTCCCTCTCGATGATGAAGTCGAATCTGCCAGTCTTCGGTAGTAGGATCCGTGAAGTAATATGGTGCAAAAGGCGCATCTTCAATGATAACTGGTTCGCGGTAACCACTGATATACCGCGAACATCCTCTCTCTCAAGGATGCACCTAAATGCCGCCTCTCTATCATCCACTGAAAAGGCTCAGACTCCTCTCCGGGGTATCTCCCATACACGGCTCAGAAGCTCATCAGTCAAAGAATTCTGAGTACCCCTGACAGATGTCGTCCACATTAGTCATCGACAGTCCAGTGCACCATAAAACTCCCTCACTAGGTGAGGATAGTACCTCTCCTGCATGGTGCAGAATGGTACTAGTCCTGCATCAGTGAGTATCTATCGAATGCTGAAGTGGTGCCTGTCGAAACACTGCAAGTCGACTCTCCTCCCTGAAGCTACAAAGTTCCTTGCCATCCTCTCTGTAGGGGGTAGCTCGGTGTGGCTGTACTTGTCGACTGTGCTATATCAAATCTGGCCTTCGACCTCCTCTCAATACCATGACTGGGCCTCTCTCTAACTGCAAGTCTCTTCCTAGGACCCATTACAGCCAACTGACCAGGAAAAAGGAAGAAAGGCTTAGAACAAGGGACTGGCTACAGGTTGAGATTCGAGAAAAAAAAAATGTTCGGATAGGTTTTGAAAACCAGAATCAATAGTGTTTGAAAAATTGTAAAAATATATTTTGATTAAATGATAAACTTCTGAACAAAATTTATAGAAAATATTTTTGTTTGGTAGAACACATTTGAATCTTTGGAAAAATAATTTTTGTAAGGTATAAAAATCAAAAACCATGGGATTTGGGTTTAAACACTTAGGGTTTTAGCAAATAGGCGAAAATATCGCAAATGTATCACGAAAAACCTTTCTAAATCATCAATAAATGGATTTAGTATGTTTAATTTAGATGAAAACCCAATTTGTTTTGGCCAAAATTAATGAAACAGTGTTTTTTACGAAAAGGGGGTGAAAACAGCCAAAAGATGAGGGAAATCTGAGAAAAATAAGTTTAAAACACTATTCCCTCAAATGGAGTTTTAGAAATCCACTAAAACAAGCAAAAATCAAGTTAGAATCATGAAAAATACTCGGAAAACCCAAATCACGGTTGTTTGGTTCGAAAACAACAAAACTAGAAACAAGGAAAAATAAAAAGAAATTAGAAGAGGGAAATACCTGATTTGTGATAGATTAAAGGGTAAATGGATGGATTTGGATAGAGGGGACCACTGTTGCAAGAAATCAAGGGGGGAAGAAAATTTCAAAAAGCCTCGTTCAGTCCTTTTAAAAACAGTTTCAGATATGCAAGTGTCGACACTTCGGATATGTCAAGTGTCGACACTTGGTCAGGTGTCGACACTTGACACTTTCCAAGTGTCGACACTTGGCCAAAAATCGAGAAAATCCGGAAAATTTTTTAAAAAAGATAGGAAAAATTTTGATAAAATTTTGGGGCTTTAATCAATAGGTTTTGAGCTCTAAGATTTAAGTAAAATTGATACTAAGAGAGTTCTAGGAGAATGGATCAATGACACCTAACTCTCTTCTAAACAGACTGAACCTATCCTCACTCAAAGGCTTGGTAAACACATCTGCTAACTAATCATCAGTACAAACAAAATCAAGAATTACATTAGAGTTTTGTACATGATCTCTTATGAAATGATGTCTTATTTCAATGTGTTTACTTCTTGAATGTTACACAGGATTTTTAGATAGGTTGATTGCACTAGTATTGTCACATCTTATGGGTGTCTTAGTTAGTTTAATGCCAAAATCTTCGAGTTGTTGTTTGATCCAGAGGATTTGAGTACAACAGCTTCCAACTGCTATATATTCGGCTTCTACCATAGATAGAGCAACTGAGTTCTGTTTCTTGCTACTCCAAGAGATTAAATTTACTCCAAGAAACTGACAGGTTCCACTAGTACTTTTACGATCAAGTTTACATCCAGCAAAGTCAGCATCAGAATAAGCAATTAATTCAAATGAAGAATATCTAGAGTACCATAAACCAATTTCAATTAAGCCAGATAGATATCTAAGTATGCGTTTAACAGCCAAAAGATGAGACTCTTTAGGATTAGACTGATATCTAGCACACATACAGACACTAAACATGATATCTGGCCTACTAGCAGTAAGATATAGCAATGAACCAATCATGCCACGATATAATTTTTGGTCTATAGACTTACCTGATTCATCCTTATCAAGTCTACATGTATAGCTCATAGGGGTACCTAAAGGCTTAGTGTTCTCCATCCCAAACTTCTTGAGTATTTCTTTTGTGTATTTTGTTTGGTTGATGAAGATCCCCTCTTCGGTTTGCCTTATTTGGAGTCCGAGGAAGAAATTCAGTTCTCCCATCATGCTCATCTCGAACTCACCCTGCATTAATCTTGCAAAATCTTGACAAAGAGATTCATTAGTAGCACCAAATATTATATCATCTATATAGATTTGTACTACTAAGAGATCATCATTCTTTTTCTTTAAAAATAAAGTTTTATCTACATTACCTCTAGTAAAATCATTTTTCAGCAAAAAAGAGCTTAAACGATCATACCAAGCTCTTGGAGCTTGTTTCAATCCATATAAAGCTTTATGAAGTTTATAAACATGATTTGGAAATTCAGAATTTTTAAAACCAGGGGGTTGCTCAACATAAACTTCTTCTTCAATTAATCCATTTAAAAAGGCACTTTTAACATCCATTTGATATAGTTTAAAATTCATGAAGCAAGCAAAAGCCAACAATAGCCTCATTGCCTCAAGTCTAGCCACAGGAGCAAAGGTTTCATCAAAATCTATTCCTTCTTCCTGATTATATCCTTTGGCAACTAGTCTAGCTTTATTTCTAATTACTATTCCATTTTCATCAAGTTTATTTCGAAAAACCCATTTTGTACCAATAATTGATGAGTTTGAAGGCTTATCCACTAGTGTCCAAACATTGTTCCTTTTAAATTGATTAAGTTCATCTTGCATAGCATTTATCCAATTACTATCACATTCAGCTTCCTCAATAGTTTTAGGTTCAATTTGAGATACAAAAGCTAAGTAATCATAAATATTTCTAAGAGATGATCGAGTACTTACACCTTTAGATGGATCACCTATAATTAGTTCTTTTGGGTGTCCATGAGCATACCTCCATTCTTTTGGTAGTGGATCAATAGTTGATGTATTTTCATCACCTTGTGCTTGATCTCCTTCAGTGTTTTGATCATCGTTCTGTTCCTTGGTAAGCCCTTCATTGTTGTTTATTTCTTCAATTTTCTTGCTACCTGTTTCATCAAAAAGTACATCTTCTTTTCTTGAAGATTTTTGGTTAGTTTCATCAAATACCACATGTATGGATTCTTCAACAACAATTGTTCTTCTGTTGAAGACCCTGTATGCCTTGCTAGATGTGGAGTAGCCTAGAAAGACTCTCTCATCTAATTTGGCATCAAATTTACTTAAATTATCTTTACCATTGCTTAAGATGAAACAACGGCATCCAAAAACGTGAAAATAGCGTTGAAGGTTTTCTACCCTTCCAAAGCTCATAAGGGGTTTTCTTTAAAATTGGTCAAATTAAAACTCGATTTAAAATATAGCATGCAGTATTTATGGCTTCTGCCCAAAAATATCTAAGTAAATCATTTTCACAAAGCATGGTGCGTGCCATTTCTTCAAGAGTTCTATTTTTTCTTTCTACCACCCCATTTTGTTGAGGTATCCTAGGTATAGAAAAATTGTGATGAATTCCATTTTCAATACAGAATTTATCAAAATCGGCATTTTCAAATTCGGTTCCATGATCACTTCTTAAAGATACTACTGAAATACCTTTTTCATTCAAAACTCTTTTGTGAAATCTAATAAATTCATAAAATGTTTCATCTTTATGTGCTAAAAACATGACCCATGTAAATCGTGAGAAATCATCTACAATGACTAGACCATACTTCTTACCTCCCAAACTAGATATTCTAGTAGGCAAAGAGGTCCATGTGAAGCAATTCCAAAGGTCTAGATGTAGAGATCACTCCTTTTGGTTTGAAAGATGATTTTGTTTGTTTTCCAAGTTGACATGCACTGCAAACTTTATTTTTTTCGAAATTGAGTTTAGGCAAATCTTTTATCAAATTCTTTTTGCTAAGTTTTGAAATTAAATGCATGCTTGCATGTCCTAGTCTATGATACCAAAGCCAACTAGTTTCATCGATCTTGGCTTTCATTGCCACTAGACATTGACCTTTCGGAATAGGGAGATCATCAAGATCAACATATAAATATTGCCATGCCAATGACCAATGAACTTAATGCCATTGTCATCTAGACTAGAAACAATGCACAAAGAAGTTTCAAAAATAACTTTAAAATTTTTGTCACAAAATTGACTAATGCTAAGCAAGTTATGTTTTAAACCATCAACATATAAAACATTATCAATATAAGAGGTAGGGGTGATATGGATTTTACCAATACCGATAATTTTGCCCTTTTCCATTATCACCAAAAGTTACATTTCCACCATTTTGATAAGTGAGTAATGAGAACTGCTCCACATCTCCTGTCACATGCCTTGAGCAACTGCTATCAAGGTACCACATCCTTTTCTTGTTGGTTGCAAGGTATACCTGCAATAAAGATCAAGTGGAGACTTTAGGTACCCAAGCCATCTTGGGTCCTTTTTGGTTAGTGGCATTGGTTCCTTTCGGAACCCAAACTTTCTTAGTGTTAATTAATTTTCTTTTGTTACACATATAAGATTTATGTCCTTTGATACCACAAGTATAGCAAGTAATTGATGAAGATGCAGGCACAAAGAAATTTTTAAAGAATTTTTCTTTCTTATGAGTCCTGAATCCTAATCCTGCTTTGTCAAATACTGCTCTTTGGTTATTTAAGAGTAAATTCAATTTTTCATAACTATAAGTAAATATTTCTACAAAAGGTTTTAGTTTTTCGATTTCTTCTTTATATCTTTTGTTTTCAATTAAAATTTCTTTGCTTTGTTTTGACAAGTTTTCATTTGAAAGTAAGTCACTTTTCTTTTTAAAGTTATCCTTTTCTTTTTCAAGTATCATAATCTTATCATTTAATTTTTTATTTTGTATAAGAAGGCATTCATTTTCATTTGAAAGGTTATTATTTGTTTTAGCTAGATCCAAATTTTGCTTCTTTAAATCTTTATGTTTTGACTTTAACTTTTGAAATTCTATGACTAGTTCATCAAAAACCTCATGAAGCTCATCATAGGTAAATTCATTTTCAGTTTCGGAACATACCTCTTCTTGATCGGCCATCAGACAGAAGTTTGCTACCTCCTGCTGTTCTTCCTCAGAGCTGGAGTCTTCACTTTCACTCCAGGTTGCCATCATGGCTTTCTTTCTCAGCTTTCTTCTGCTTTTCTTTAACAAGGGGCAGTCTACCTTGAAATGCCCAGGTTTTTTACACTCAAAACACATGAGCTGCTCCTTCTCCTTTTCCTTATCCTTGTCCTTGTCCTTTTCCTTACTCGGCTCACCTTTCAGAGGTTTCTTTTTGTAGTTGAACTTTTTCTTCCTCATGAACCATCTGAATTTCCTTGCTAATAGAGCCGTTTCATCTTCTTCGTCATCCTCTTCAGAGTTTTCGCTTGAGTCCTCTCTAGTAGTAGATTTGAACGCAATCACATTCTTCTTCTTGTCCACCTCTCCGTTCTTTTGTTTGAGGGAGAGCTCATAAGTCATTAAAGAGCCCAGCAGTTGTTCTAGCGGGAGAATGTTGACATCCTTAGCTTCTTCAATGGTAGTGACCTTTGCATCCCATGAAGTTGGTAGAGATCTGAGAAGTTTATTCACAAGTTCACCATTAGAAATTATTTTTCCTAGGCTTCTCATGCCATTCACAATGTTTGTGAACCTAGTATACATCTCACTGATAGACTCAATAGGTTCCATTTTAAACATTTCATATGTGTGAATTAGCATGTTAACCTTGATGGTTTTCACTTAGTATGTACCCTCATGGGTAACCTCAAGTGTATCCCAAATCTCCTTGGCGGAGAGACAATTTGATATTCTATTAAATTTATGATGCAGAACGAAAACTCTGATACAAAAAATGATGAAGAATGAATATGTGGAATGCAGAAGCAAATTAAAATTAATGTATTTTTTTTTATATATATTTTCAGAAGTCGGCTTTGACTCAAAGGAAAGAAAAACTAATGTTGAAAGAAACTAAGAAATGACAGAAAGCACAATTAAAAGGAGTGGATTATCAGAGTAACTCAGAAGTAGGATCGCTGGGGATTGAGAAACCCCCAGATCTAGGGTTTTCTCTGAGTTTCAACGAAATAGACAAAGTGAGAAGGGAAGGTTTTTGTTACCTAGCAGTGATATCTCTCCATTTGGTAGAAAAAGACTCTCTCGAGCAGATTATTGGATTCCGGGAGTCAAGGTATCTTCGCAATGGATCCTCTGATAATGGTCCTTGGCAAAGTTGGCCTCTTCTTGAACCCTGGATCCTGGAGAGAGAAAGAACAAGGTTAGGAACAAGAGACTCAGGGAAGAGAGTTACCAGAGTAGAAGAAAGGATGGGATCTGAAGGTCTTCAACTGATCTGGAACTCCTAGGTTGCGGATTTGGGACTTCTTCTCCTGGATCTGCTGAATGGACTCTGAAGCAGTGGTAGCTGACTTGAAGATGGCTGGACTGGGGGTCCTGGTGGTCGGCCACCCTTTAGAAGAAGAACCTTGGAGATGGTGTAGAGGCTAGGGTTTGGTGGTGGTGTAGAGATGGGTGGACTAAGCTAGGGTTTTGGGGTTGGAGATCTCACACCACTTCAAGGTTCCTAGGGAACCCTGATTTACTCCCTCACGGAGCTCAACACTTAGAATAAGTGCGGAAGAACAAGACTTTGCTCAAAAATAAGGGATTTCATTCATAAGATTTCATAAGATAAGTTCAAGTTACAAAAGGGGTCTAATATATAGACCTATAAGAAAAATCAAAACCATACAAGTTCCCATGTGGGACTAATAGGACTAATCTACACTTTAGGCATCAAATTATCTTCCCTTGGCCAACCAAGACTCCTTCCATGAGTGAGCGGCCCAAAAACTCCAAGAAAACTTGAAAATCAGCTCCAAATGGCAGGTTATGGGGGTGTCTCCTAGTATCTCTCCATGAATCAAGGATTTTCCCTTCATGGTTTGGCTCTTTTGGACACCTCCTAGTCTTGCTCCACAAGTTTAGGCTTCTTCTTTTCATGGCTTTGGCACTTTAGGAAACTTTTGGGTGCCTCCTTGATTTTCTCCCCAAGACATGCTCTCTTCCCTTTTATAACTTGGATTTTTATGGAACATTGTGGGGCACCTCCTTGATCCTCTCTTCAAGAAAAATTCTTGCCATCCTGGCTTGGGTTTATCTGGAAAGAAGTTGGCTCCTCCTTGGATTGAGGTATCTCGATGGATTTCTCCCCCAAGTAGTGCAAGAAAAAGGGGAACTTACTTCTTATGGTGTGGGGACCAAAGACACTGGATGGAGATGTGGCAGGGAGTGTGGCACCCACTTGTAGCTGGATCATGGAAGAAAAAAATGTGGCACCCTATGGCAAAGGGAATGGCGCCAACCTGGACCTGGACTTGGACTGAGTCAACATGACTCAACAAAAATTGAAATGACAAAATTACAGACTCAAAATTGGGTTGATCAGGTCAATCCTTATTACAAACCCTAATTTTCTCGGGCAAGGTCAATCAGAGATCCAGATGGAACCCTGAAGTCTTCTTCTGATTCTGGTGCTCGCACCAATTCTCCCGGGGTGGGAGGAACTCGACCCTGTCGAGTATGGATCAAGCTGGCTCTGGTATCTCTCCAAGAGGTCAGGGTCCAATTCTTGTAATTCTTCTCAGGAGATCCAAGAGTCATCAGAATCTGGCCTTCCTTGCCAGCGGACCAGGTATCTTTGGTATCCTCGATTACGAGTAGAGATAACCTGATCATCCAGGATCTTTTCAATCTGCTCTTTCCTCACAGGCCAGTTTGTTGGTGGACACACAGGGTCGGGATCACTCTCAATAACAGGATTAGGTTTCAAAGGCTTACTAGGAATCACAGCTGGCTCCCTGTACTTTACTAAGTCTGTAATGTTGAAAGTAGAGCTATTGCCTAGTTCTGGAGGCAACTCGAGCACATAGGCATTGGATCCTACTCTCTTCACTACTCTAAATGGTCTAGCTCCTTTAGCATGTAACTTTCTAATGATTCCAGGAAAGAACCGTTCAGGCCTTAACCTAATCACTACATAGTCTCTCTCAATAAAAGTTTTGACTCATCTTTGAGAATGAGCCAACTTCTTATAAGTTTCATTACTTAAAGTTATTTTGCCATGAATTTCTTTATGCAAGTCCTTTACATGCTATGCAAGTGCATCAAGAGACTTGTGTGTGTGGGCTAATAGTGAAATCAGATCAAGTGGTGTGTGAGGCTTGTATCCATGAACAATTTCAAAGGGACTCTAGCCTATAGACCTATTGATCGAAACATTGAATGCAATTTCAGCCCTGGACAAAATACAAATCCCAATTCCTGGTGCTCTCAATCAAACCAAAATCTGAGTCAATGTCCTAAACTCGACTGACGATGCATTCCTAAAGAATGGACTTTATTCAAAGGAACCCTAGGTCTAAACCTAACAAACTAAGGCTCTCTAGGTTTGACCTTGGGTCGGAGGATGGCATGCAGAGCATGAAAACTTATCATGGGTGCCTAGTAGGTGCCATAAGGTCTTCCAGAAGTAGGTGGCAAACCTAATAGGTTCTAAGGAGTCTTGCAACCTAGAAATCTCTGTAAAGTGTAATCCCATAGCTCTAGAAACATGAGAAGATTCAGGAAAGGGTAGGAAATAAGAATCAGAGTTTTGAGGTGGCTTATAGGAAACAAGAAACATACCTTGGTTATTTAGGATGACCTTAAAATGAGGACATTGTTCTATAGGTGCACTCATCCAAACCTCATGATTTGCTCTAGGAGGGTCTACAAGTGCAAGTTTTAGGGTAGGCTGGGTGCTCCTAGAAGGTGGAAGGTTATCAGGAAGGTCTTTGGAATGTTTATCTAGAAAGTTAGGAACAAGAGACTCGGAAGAGAGTTACCAGAGTAGAAGAAAGGATGGGATCTGAATGTCTTCAGCTGATCTGGAACTCATAGGTTGCGGATTTGGGACTTCTTCTCCTAGATCTGCTGGATGGACTCTGAAGCAGTGGTAGCTGACTTGAAGATGGCTGGACTGGGGGTCCTGGTGGTCGGCCACCCTTTGGAAGAAGAACCTTGGAGATGGTGTAGAGGCTAGGGTTTGGTGGTGGTGGAGTAGAGATGGGTGGACTAAGCTAGGGTTTTGGGGTTGGAGATCTCACACCTGCTCAAGGTTCCTAGGGAACCCGGATTTACTCCCTCACGGAGCTCAACACTTAGAATAAGTGCGGAAGAACAAGACTTTGCTCAAAAACAAGGGATTTCATTCATAAGATTTCATAAGATAAGTTCAAGTTATAAAAGGGGTCTAATATATAGACCTATAAGAAAAATCAAAACCATACAAGTTTCCATGTAGGACTAATAGGACTAATCTACACTTTAGGCATCAAATTATCTTCCCTTGGCCAACCAAGACTCCTTCCATGAGTGAGCGGCCCAAAAACTCCAAGAAAACTTGAAAATCAGCTCCAAATGGCAGGTTATGGGGGTGTCTCCTAGTATCTCTCCATGAATTAAGGATTTTCCCTTCATGGTTTGGCTCTTTTGGACACCTCCTAGTCTTGCTCCACAAGTTTAGGCTTCTTCTTTTCATGGCTTTGGCACTTTAGGAAACTTTTGGGTGCCTCCTTGATTTTCTCCCAAAGACATGCTCTCTTCCCTTTTATAACTTGGATTTTTATGGAACATTGTGGGGCACCTCCTTGATCCTCTCTTCAAGAAAAATTCTTTCCATCCTGGCTTGGGTTTATCTGGAAAGAAGTTGGCTCCTCCTTGGATTGAGGTATCTTGATGGATTTCTCCCCCAAGTGGTGCAAGAAAAAGGGGAACTTACTTCTTATGGTGTGGGGACCAAAGACACTGGATGGAGATGTGGTAGGGAGTGTGGCACCCACTTGTAGCTGGATCATGGAAGAAAAAAATGTGGCACCCTATGGCAAAGGGAATGGCGCCAACCTGGACCTGGACTTTGACTGAGTCAACATGACTCAACAAAAATTGAAATGACAAAATTATAAACTTAAAATTGGGTTGATCAGGTCAATCCTTATTACAAACCCTAATTTTCTCGGGCAAGGTCAATCAGAGATCCAGATGGAACCCTGAAGTCTTTTTCTGATTCTGGTGCCCGCACCAATTTACTAGGATCAAGAGAACAAAATAACAGGTTCATTGCCTTAGCATTAAGCTCAATTTGCTTAATGTCATTCTCATCCCAATCATCTTCCATTTTTGGAGTGAGAATGCCATTAATCATCATTGTGGGCTGATGATGACCTTTTATAATTGTTCTCCAAAAATTATAATCAAGAGCTTGTATAAATATGCTCACGCGTGTCTTCCAGTATGTGTAATTTGTTCCATTAAAAAGTGGGGGTCGGTTTGAAGGTTGACCTTCTATAATACCCATACCTATTGGGGCTGCCATGATCTTTTTCTCAAGATCCTTGGACCTACAAGAGAGTATCGGTGCTCTGATACAACTTGTTACCCAGAAATGGAGCCCAAGAGGGGGGGTGAATTGGGTCTTTTTAAAAATTTAATATAATAAAATGAAGGTCTAGTGGTGCTTGTGAGCAATGATAAATATGATGCAAGATGTTAGCAATAATTAAAGAGCACGAGAGGAAAAGAGCAATCACATACAAACACAAAGTTTATAGTGGTTCGGTGCAAACCTAGCACCTACATCCACTCCCCAAGCCACCCTTGGGAATTCCACTATAATCCATACTAGATTACAGTCGACTTGTTTTTCACAAGGCTTACAAGTCAAAACCTAAGTTGGTTTTGTCACTTAGGCTTACCAACAAACCTTAACACTTATTTTGTCTTCAGGCTCACAAGTTAACCCTAGTTGGTTTTATCCCTTTGGCTCACCAACAAACCACGATAACCTTCTTTCAAGACACCCTTGAAAGCAAGGTCAAATCACAATAAAAACAGATATGAAATTTAAAATCTACGACAAACTCTCTTCAAGAGTAGATTGGAATCTTTGAAGCTCAAGTTGATGCTTTGTCTTCACTCTTCCTTGGAATCTTCTTCAAGGTGCCTCTTTTTGGAATGAAGTAAGGATGAGCTTGTAGGCTTTTCAATGGAATCAAGCTAGAAGAGGCTTTTGATGTGAAGTTTGGAGAGAATATTGGCTTTATGTCTTTTGAGTAGACTTCAATGCACTTGAATACACTTTACTTCACTTCTCTTGCTTTAAAATGAGGTTGGTGGAGCTTAAATATACCAAAAACCTTCCAAAAAATGGTTTGTGACCGTTGGTGCCTAGGAAATAGCCATTTGGAGCTTGAAAAGCAAGTTCTGCAAGCCAGAAAAATAGATCCGTTAGAGCTGTCAAGCTGCAAGTGTCGACACTTGGCTATTATGTGTCGATACTTGGCTGTCAGTGTCGACACTTGATTTCTGGATGTCGACACTTGAACATTCAAGTGTCGACACTTGATGCACCTATGTCAACACTTGACACAAAAATTCTCAATATTATAAAGTTCTGTATTTTCAAAAATCTTAGGCCTTGAGTCGACACTTGGAACCTAAGTGTCGACACTTGGTGTCGACACTTGAATATAGGTGTCGACACTTGGCATGCTAAGGATTTTTGTCTGTGCCAAATGCTGAAGTGTCGACACTTGACTGTCCAGGTGTCGACACTTGAGACTGAAAACTTTCAGATTCAAGTATAAATACCTCGAAAACATAAATAAAATTAATGAATACATAAACACATAATATTTAAACATTTAGATGCCCTTTTTCAATGAAGAGGATGCCCGGATTTGTGAGAATTGCTCCGTGCCATTACGTGCCATACACCATAAGTTTTTGGGATTTTGAGGTGCTTTCTTCCTGAAAACTCACAACTTGAAATCCTCATTAGAATACAATATGCACTCAATGTTTTGTTATTCATCAAAATCACTAGGTGGAGCCAACAGACACATATCAGAAGTGGCTTAATAACTGAACCACAATTTGTTATATTATATGGGCATCTACGAACGATGAATTGATTCTCAAATTTGAGGATGCTTAGCCGGAGGATGTACTTCAAGTGTTGAAAGAATCTTTCAGTACTCCCAATGATATTAAAAGATACAAAATATCTTGTGCCATTTTCAACACAAGGATAAGAGAAGGGGACTCCATCATAGATCATGTATTGTACATGATTGAATTGATTGAGCACCCGGGCAAACTTGGATTCCCCCTACATGAATAGTTAGGGAAGGTGCAATCCTTAATTTATTATTGAAATCCTATATTGACTTTCTTGATCATTATTGAATGACAAGGCCTATAGTAAACTACCATGGTCAGTTGAGATTACTACAGACCTATGAGAAGGATCATCGCTACATAAGGGGTTTGTGAATATAGTGGGAGGATCGATAGGGCATCCTTTTTTTAAGAAAGGAAAGAAGAAGAATAAGAAAAAGGTGCAAAGTACTTCAGCAACTTAGCTAGGTTAGACCAAGATGTTAAAAGCTAACCAGACTTAAGCTAAATGCTTTTATTGTAAGAAGAAAGGGTACTGAATGAGGAATTATCCTCTTTACATTATCTTGCTGGACCTGAACAGGCCAAGAAAGAAAAAGAACCAGCAAGGAATTACTGGACAAGGTAATTATATAATAACACCTTGTAATTTTTTCATTTGTGATACTACTACCTAGGTATTAGATACCAAAAGCCCTAATAATATTTGCAATTAGATGCATGAACTTCAGGTTAGCAGAACATTCTAAAATGACAAGAAATTTCTGAACATTGGAGATGGAAGATCTATTCCAGTTCTAGCTTTATGAATACTCAAACTTGCTTTTAATTTTAATGTCATTGTTTTAGGTGATTATCACTATTGTTCTAGTTTTTTGATGAATGTGATCTTTGTAGGCTTTTGGGCAAAAAATGGTTATCATTTATCAATAAAAGATAGTTATTGTGATATCATTTTGAATGTTGTTTTCTATGATGTGTGGATAACTAAAGAATGATATTTATGTTTTATCATAGCCTGTAAATGTAATGTACATGTCCAATAATGCCTTAGGATTGAAAATGTATATGATATCTACCTTTGGCATTGTAGCTAGGTCATATTAACAAGAATAGGATGAATAGATTATCTAAAGAGGAAATCCTAGAGATCTATGATTTTGAATCATGCCGACCTACGAATCCTGTATTCTTGGGAAGATAACTAAGTCACCTTTACTAGAAAGGGTGAAATAGCTACTGAGGTTCTGAGTCTAATACATACTGATGTATATGGACCAATGAATACTTTAGCCATAGGATGATATCACTACTTCATCACATTTACTAACGACCTATCGAGGTATGGGTACGTCTACTTGATGAGACATAAGTTAGAGTCGTTTGAGAAGTTCAAACAATGTCATAATGAAGTAGAGAAATAAACTAGTAAATATATTAAATTCGTTCGATCTGATCGAGGAGGTGAATATCTTACTAGTAATTTATGACATATTTGAAAGAAATGGGATTCTCTCATAATGGACTCCTCTCGAGATATCCCAACATAATGGAGTGTCTGCAAGGAGGAATCGAACCCTGTTAGACATGGTTCAATTCATGATAGGGTTTTTGAATCTGCCTATCTCCGTCCAAGGATATACATTAGAGTCGGCTTGTTATATTCTAAATAGTGTTCCTAGCAAGTCCATAGACAAAACTCCATATAAAATATGGACAGGGCGTAAACCAGTACTCTCACACCTTAGGGTCTAGGGATGTCCAACTTATGTCAAATGTTTAAAGACAGATAAGCTTGGACCTAGGTCTTATAGGTATACATTTATTAGATACCCGAAAGAACCTAAGGATTATTTATTCTACCATATCGATAAACACAAAGTGTTTGTTAGTAATAAGGTAGTCTTTTTTGAAAAAGAGTTCCATAGAGAAGGAACAAATATCTCTAAGATTGAACTTGAAAAGGTTCGACATGTAGAAGAACCAATACCATTGACTGAACCCAAAGAACCAAATTTTATTAAATCAAACCTGAAGCCTATTGTAGAAGCACCATTAAGCAGATCTGGTGGTGCGGGCACCAGACTCAGAAGAAGACTTCAGAGCTCTATTTGGATCTCTGATTGACATTGCCCGAGAAATTAGGGTTTGTAATAAAGGTTGACCTGGTCAACCAGTTTATTTATTTTATTTATTTCTTGAGTCACCATTTAAATTTTGTTGAGTCATGTTGACTTGGTGCAAGTCCCAATGTGGTTTCAATTTGGTCCAAAATGGTGCCACATTTCTCTTCCAATCAACTCAAGGTTCAAGCAAGTGGAGGCCACACTCCAAGCCACACGCCCAGCCATACTCCGAGCACACGCCAGAGTCCAGGAGGCGCCATAGAGGCATCCCAGTGTCATGGTCCCCACATCCAAAGAAGAAAAAATCAAATTGGAGGCTAAATTAAAGGAGGCGCCCACACCTGCCTAATTTACCTAAGCAAAGAAGGAAGAAAACTTCTCTTGGAGAAGAAATCAAACCTACTCCTAATTGAAGTTCAAATCAAAATCAAAGAGCTTAACTTGGAGTGGAAGAAAAGAAGAAATACCATAAGAAGAAGAGGACTCCAAATCCAAATCCAACTCCAAAGGAGGTGCCATAAAAGTTCCAAAACAATTCCTTTATGGCCGTCCCAATTTTTTTTGGACTCTTGGTCGGCCAAGGGAGAGGATTTTCTACCTAATCTAGGGGTTGGAAGAGTTTAGTCCCACATGGGAATTTGTACAAGCTAGGAGAAAATTTTAGGTCTATATAATAGACCTCTCTTTGTAACTTTAAAAAATCAATGAAGAAAAATTATTTTTGCTATTCTCTTGTGTTGAGCAACCTAGGTTTCTCTTCTTCCGCACTATTCTAAGTGTTGAGCTCCGTGAGGGGGTAATCCGGGTTCCATTGGAGCCTTGAGGAGGTGAGAGATCTCCATCTTTATCCAAAACCCTAGGTTAGCCACTTGAAATCCCAAAACCCTAGCCACCCTTCATTATTTTCAATCCATCAAACCCTAGATCCATCCATCTCCCACGACCTCTCTCTCTCTACAAGTCCAGGCCGTCCACCTTCATCCAGATCCAGTCCGGCTACTTCAGATCCAGAGCAAGTTCCAAGGAAAATCACATCAACAACCAGGAGAATCCAGTTTTCAGCAATTTCAATCTTCAAGTTCATCAACCTGGTAAATCTTTCCCTTGACTCTCTGATTCCATCAATTGTTTTTCTTCTCTTCCAGATCTTGAGTTCATAAGAAGCCAACCCGCCAAAGGACCAGTATTGGAGGATCCATTACGAAGATATCTGAATCCGAGGATCCAACAATCTGCTCGGGAGAGTTCTTCCACCAAAATCTGTGAAGATCATTGTCTGGTTAGATAAACCATCTCTTCTCTTTATTTCTGTTCTGTTGAAAGTTCGGAGCGAAACCCTATGTCTGGGAGTTTCTCAACCCCCAGCGATCCGTTGCTTCTGAACTACTCTGATACTTTAGTTTCCTTAAAATTGTGCTTTCGATTATCATATTAGTCTCTTTCAATGTTAGGTTAACTTTTCTTTGATTTGAAGCCAACTTCTACAAACATATAAAAACAACAAAAAAATTAGTTAATCTTAATCTACTTCCGCATCGCATCCCTTTATTTGTTCTGCATCATTTTTGGTATCAGAGCCCAGTTAGGGTTTCTGATTTGCTTGCTTGCTTGTTTTGATTGTTTTCTCTTTTTATTTTGTCTGCTCGAAGTAGACTCCCCAGGACGTCCGGTCCTAGGAACTAAGCGAGGCGCAAGCCTCCTCCTCCCATTCCACGGGGTGTTCCTAGGGCGTGTAGGGGATCCATTGGGTTATAACTTCGTAGCAGGGATTATAAACGGGGAAGACAATCTAGTTGCAGCCCGTAATTGCCCTGTTGTCTGAATTATTTCTCCCTTCATAAAACTCCGAATTGCATGATTTTTGCTTCGTTGAAACCATTATAATTGAACCTATTTTCTATAATTTTTCTGTGATTTATTGATTTCGGTAAAAATTCTGAGAATTAAAATACAGCAACTCTGTTTTTTGTGTTCTGCAATTCAATTCTTTTGGAGTGATCATCTCATAATTTACTTAAGGGCAATTGAGCATCTAAGATAAGGGGAGGAGTTGATTATCTCTTCTTAGCCCAAAACCACCATCCAATCATTCGAACCTAGACCTAATTTAAAATCAGTTAGACCTAATTTGCCCTAGTGGGCTAGGGACACCAATTGGTCGGGTCTAGGCTAGTGTTGAGTCAGTTTGCCGAGTTATTCTGTGTGTGCTTAGCACTCAGTGTCTAGAACGGTGGTTTAGGGACTACGTCCCAAAGGGCTTGTGTGCTGGTCCGCCTACCTGGCCAATCACTGATTGGTGTCTAGGATTGGCAATCAAGGACCGAACACTCCCCTTACACCTGCCTGGCTGAGTCCTGAGTTACTACAGGCTAGCTTGCCACTCTGATTGGGCATCTAGTTTGGACTCTAGGTCTAGTGATCCAGTAGTCGATTTAGTCTAGTCTCATTTTGTGTGCTTGCTTGAATCATCATGTCTACCAGAAACGGAGTGCCATATCAACCTGGTCAAACCCAACCTGATTTAGAGGCCATGATCAGAACTCTTACTGAAAGTATGGCTAAAATGAATCAGGATATGACAAACACTATGGCCCAGTTTAGCGCACAAATTCATGAGGATCTTACCCAACTTAGGGACCGAGTCCAAGTACTTGAAGAACCTAGACATCGGAATTGGACTCCTGACCCCGATTTTAATGTGCCTCAACCTCACCCACATCAGGAGCCTAGAAGGCCTTTATATAGAGATCCTGAACCTAATCAAAGGAGGCCTGACCCAGAGCCTGAAGATAGAGATGATAGGTTCATCAGGAACATCAAATTAGATGCACCCACTTTTGATGGTAGTCTGAACCCTAAGGTGTATTCTGATTGGGAGGGTGAGATGGACCAATACTTTGAGTGGTATGCTATGTCTGAGGAGAGGAAATACAAGTTTGCCAAGATGAAATTAATGCGTCAAGCTAGGTTATACTGGGGGAACATTGAGCTAACCACTAGGAGACGGAATGTTGAGCCCATAACCACTTGGCAAGGTATGAAAGAAAAACTGAGAGATAAATACCTACCCATTTCATACCAGCAAAACCTGTTAGACCAATGGCAAAACCTGAAACAAGGAAACCGATCTGTCTCAGACTACATAGCTACTTTTGATGAATACCTAATGAGATGTGATGTGAGTGAAGCCCACGAAGTCACTTTGTCTAGATTTAGGGCTGGACTGAGGGAAGATATCAAGAGAGAACTATTTCTGAGAGAGGTTACTGATCTAGACCAAGCCTACCAAATTGCACTGAACACTGAGAAATTTCAGAGAGGACCTATACCTTCTAGGGTTAGTGCCCCAATCCCAAGGAATGGACCTAGCCAAGTTATCCCTAGTAAACCTTTTCAGGGTACTTCTACCCCTAGACCCATGGACAAAGGTAAGGCACTTGACACCCAGAGAACCCCTAGTTCAAATATCACCTGTTTTAAGTGTCAGAAACCAGGTCACATTTCCAGTCAGTGTACTGCCATAGCCTGTTTCAAGTGTCATAAGGTAGGTCATGTTGCTAGCCAGTGCCCACGAAGATCCCTTTACATAGAAGAGGGAGAGAATGATAATTCCGAGCCTAGTGAGGAATTTGAAGAAGAAGTTTATGAGGCCGGAATGAATTTGGTTGAGGAGTATGAAGGAGAGGAGGAACCCAATGAATCTGACCAATTAGGAGTTGTAAGATGCATCCTATCCCAGAATCTAGTTCAAGAGGATTGGCGTAGGACTAACATCCTACAGACTTTTCTTAAATTAGGGGATAAGGTATGTAAGATCATCATAGATAGTGGGAGCTGTGTAAATGCCATCTCTACTAGTACTGTCAAGATGTTAGGCTTAATCCCAGTTCCCCATCCCAACCCCTATAAGGTTTCTTGGGTAGATTCTACCTCCATACCCATCCAGTCTAGATGTCAAGTCCAAATCCAAATGCAATCTTATCACGAAAAGATTTGGTGCGATGTCTTACCCATGGGGGTGAGCAGTATAATTCTCGGAAGACCTTGGTTGTATGATCATGATGCCACCCTCTTAGGAAAATCCAATACCTGTGTCTTTAGTTTCAATGGGAAGAAGATTACGATCCATTCAGTTCCCCTAAGGACAAGGTAACTAAAGGAGCCGGTAAGGTTAAGGAGATGAAAACTGGAGTGAACCTAATCAGTGCTAAGGATCTAGAACAAGAAATTCATAGTGGTTCACCCATCTGGATGTTGACTGCTAAGGAACTTAGAACTTCGGAACCCTCAGAGCCTCCTCAAGAAGTTAAACCTGTGTTAAAAGAATTTGAGGATGTCTTTCCCGAGGATTTGCCAGACCACCTTCCACCTCTTAGGGATATCCAGCATGCCATAGATCTAATCCCAGGAGCGACTTTGCCCAACTTGCCCCATTACAGGATGAATCCATCTGAGCATGAAGAACTGCAAAAGCAGGTTGGAGAATTATTGAGGAAGGGGTTTATTAGAGAAAGTCTTAGCCCTTGTGCAGTCCCAGCCTTACTGACCCCAAAGAAAGATGGCACGTGGAGGATGTGTGTTGACAGTCGTGCCATCAATAAAATTACAATCAAATATAGGTTTCCCATCCCTAGACTAGATGACATGCTTGATATGATGGCTGGTGCAATGGTTTTTTCTAAGATTGATCTCAAAAGCGGCTATCATCAGGTTAGGATTAGACCCGGGGATGAATGGAAAACTGCTTTCAAAACTAAGGATGGTCTTTATGAATGGGTTGTTATGCCTTTTGGGTTGTCCAATGCCCCTAGTACTTTCATGAGAATTATGACCCAGGTACTTAGAGCTTTCATAGAAAAATTTGTGGTGGTCTATTTTGATGACATCCTGATCTATAGTAAGACCCCAACAGATCACCTAGACCACCTTAGAGCAGTCTGCCAAGTTTTGAGGAATGAGAGACTCTATGGTAATCTTAAGAAGTGTGAATTCATGACTAGTAGAGTTATCTTTCTTGGTTTTGTAGTAACCCCTGACGGCGTGGCGGCCGATCCTGAGAAGATTAAGTCCATAGTAGACTGGCCAGAGCCAACCAATGTGCATGAAGTTAGAAGTTTCCATGGCTTGGCTACCTTCTATAGGCGATTCATCAAGGGGTTTAGTACTTTAGCTGCTCCAATCACTGATTGTATTAGGAAGGGAGAATTTCATTGGACTAAGTCAGCCCATAAAGCCTTCCTAGATCTTAAGGATAAAATGACCCAGGCACCCATTCTGAGATTACCCGATTTTTCTAAAGTATTTGAGGTTGCCTGTGATGCTTCAGGTGTAGGAATAGGTGGAGTCCTAAGCCAAGAGAATCATCCCATAGCATTCTTTAGTGAAAAACTTAATGATGCTAAGCTTAGATATTCTATCTATGATAAGGAATTTTATGCGGTGGTGCAAGCTTTGCGTTACTGGAGACATTATTTGCTACCGCAGGAATTTGTACTATTTTCGGACCATGAGGCTCTTAGATTTCTGAACTCCCAAAAGAAGCTTAACCCTAGGCATGCTAAGTGGGTAGAATATATCCAGTCCTATACTTTTGTCCTGAAACATAAGGCTGGAGTTGAGAATAAGGTAGCTGATGCCCTTAGTCGCCGATCTCTGTTATTAACTTCTGTTAGAACTGAGGTCATAGGGTTTGAGCAAATCAAAGAGGAATATGAGTCTTGTCCGGATTTCACAACTGTGTATCAGGATCTAGTTCAAGGACCATCTAGTAATCACCAGGATTATACCCTTGAAGATGGTTTTTTGTTCTTCAAAAATAGGCTTTGCATCCCTAGAACTTCTCTTAGGGAATTTTTGATTTGGGAAATCCATGCTGGAGGTTTAGCTGGCCATTTTGGAAAAGACAAGACCATTCTAGCTATTGAAGACCACTTTTTCTGGCCTAGCTTAAAAGGGATGTAGCTAATATTGTAGCTAGATGTCGAACCTGCGCTGTTGCCAAACAGCGAAAACAAAACACTGGCCTTTATACCCCACTCCCTGTCCCAGATCGTCCTTGGCAAGATGTGAGTATGGATTTTGTGTTAGGTTTACCTAAGACCCAGAGAAGACATGATTCTATCTGTGTCGTAGTCGACCGATTCTCTAAAATGGCCCACTTCTTGCCTTGTTCCCAAACTTTTGATGTGTCTAAGGTAGCCACACTTTTCTTCAATGAGATAGTTAGACTCCATGGCCTACCTAAGACAATCGTTTCAGATAGGGATGTCCGGTTCACCAGTTACTTTTGGAAGACCCTTTGGCATAAGTTAGGGACAAAACTTAAGTTTTCAACTGCCTATCATCCCCAAACTGATGGCCAAACTGAAGTAGTGAACCGTAGCCTAGGAAATCTGCTGAGATGTCTTGTTGGTGAAAATACCAGAAATTGGGATTTATACCTACCAAGGGCAGAATTTGCGTACAACGACTCGGTCAATAGGTCTACGGGTAAGAGTCCATTTGAAATTGTACATGGGTACAAACCTCACACACCTCTTGACCTAGTCCCTTTACCTGTCCACACTCGAGTCTCCGAATCTGCTGAGAATTTTGCACAGCATATAAAAGACTTGCATAAAGAAATTCATGCCAAAATAAATTTAAGTAATGAAACTTATAAGAAGTTGGCTGATACTCAAAGGCGAGTCAAATCTTTTGTTGAGGGAGACTATGTGATGATTAGGTTAAGGCCTGAACGGTTTCCTCCTGGAACCGTTAGAAAGTTACATGCTAGGGGAGCTGGACCATTTAGAGTGGTAAAGAGAGTAGGATCCAATGCCTATGTGCTCGAGTTGCCTCCAGAACTAGGCATTAGCTCTACTTTCAACATTACAGACTTAGTAGAGTACAGGGAGCCAGCTGTGATTCCTAGTGAGCCTTTTGAGCCTAACCCTATCATTGAGAGTGATCCCGACCCTGTGTGTCCACCAACAAACTGGCCTGTGAGGAAAGAGCAGATTGAAAAGATCCTGGATGATCAGGTTATCTCTACTCGTAATCGAGGATACCAAAGGTACCTGGTCCGCTGGCAAGGAAGGCCAGATTCTGATGACTCTTGGATCTCCCGAGAAGAATTACAAGAATTGGACCCAGACCTCTTGGAGAGATACCAGAGCCAACTTGAGCCTTACTCGACAGGGTCGAGTTCCTCCCACCCTGGGAGAATTGGTGCGGGCACCAGACTCAGAAGAAGACTTCAGAGCTCCATTTGGATCTCTGATTGACATTGCCCGAGAAATTAGGGTTTGTAATAAAGGTTGACCTGGTCAACCAGTTTATTTATTTTATTTATTTCTTGAGTCACCATTTAAATTTTGTTGAGTCATGTTGACTCGGTGCAAGTCCCAATGTGGTTTCAATTTGGTCCAAAATGGTGCCACATTTCTCTTCCAATCAACTCAAGGTTCAAGCAAGTGGAGGCCACACTCCAAGCCACACGCCCAGCCATACTCCGAGCACACGCCAGAGTCCAGGAGGCGCCATAGAGGCATCCCAGTGTCATGGTCCCCACATCCAAAGAAGAAAAAATCAAATTGGAGGCTAAATTAAAGGAGGCGCCCACACCTGCCTAATTTACCTAAGCAAAGAAGGAAGAAAACTTCTCTTGGAGAAGAAATCAAACCTACTCCTAATTGAAGTTCAAATCAAAATCAAAGAGCTTAACTTGGAGTGGAAGAAAAGAAGAAATACCATAAGAAGAAGAGGACTCCAAATCCAAATCCAACTCCAAAGGAGGTGCCATAAAAGTTCCAAAACAATTCCTTTATGGCCGTCCCAATTTTTTTTGGACTCTTGGTCGGCCAAGGGAGAGGATTTTCTACCTAATCTAGGGGTTGGAAGAGTTTAGTCCCACATGGGAATTTGTACAAGCTAGGAGAAAATTTTAGGTCTATATAATAGACCTCTCTTTGTAACTTTAAAAAATCAATGAAGAAAAATTATTTTTGCTATTCTCTTGTGTTGAGCAACCTAGGTTTCTCTTCTTCCGCACTATTCTAAGTGTTGAGCTCCGTGAGGGGGTAATCCAGGTTCCATTGGAGCCTTGAGGAGGTGAGAGATCTCCATCTTTATCCAAAACCCTAGGTTAGCCACTTGAAATCCCAAAACCCTAGCCACCCTTCATTATTTTCAATCCATCAAACCCTAGATCCATCCATCTCCCACGGCCTCTCTCTCTCTACAAGTCCAGGCCGTCCACCTTCATCCAGATCCAGTCCGGCTACTTCAGATCCAGAGCAAGTTCCAAGGAAAATCACATCAACAACCAGGAGAATCCAGTTTTCAGCAATTTCAATCTTCAAGTTCATCAACCTGGTAAATCTTTCCCTTGACTCTCTGATTCCATCAATTGTTTTTCTTCTCTTCCAGATCTTGAGTTCAGAAGAAGCCAACCCGCCAAAGGACCAGTATTGGAGGATCCATTACGAAGATATCTGAATCCGAGGATCCAACAATCTGCTCGGGAGAGTTCTTCCACCAAAATCTGTGAAGATCATTGTCTGGTTAGATAAACCATCTCTTCTCTTTATTTCTGTTCTGTTGAAAGTTCAGAGCGAAACCCTAGGTCTGGGAGTTTCTCAACCCCCAGCGATCCGTTGCTTCTGAACTACTCTGATACTTTAGTTTCCTTAAAATTGTGCTTTCGATTATCATATTAGTCTCTTTCAATGTTAGGTTAACTTTTCTTTGATTTGTAGCCAACTTCTACAAACATAAAAAAACAACAAAAAATTAGTTAATCTTAATCTACTTCCGCATCGCATCCCTTTATTTGTTCTGCATCATCTGGTATGGTACCATGTCAACTGGACATATACTACAGTTTCTTGGTCTGTGATGGTGATCCTATTGAACTTGATAGAAACAATAAGGATCCAACCACCTATATGGATGTGATGCAGAGTGCCAACTCTGATAAATGGCTAAAAGCCGTGAATTTTGAAATGGAATCCATGGAAGTCAACAATGTATGGACACTTGTTGATCCACCTAAAGGGGTAAAACCCATAGGGTGTAAGTAAATTTTCAAAAGAGAAGGGGCACAAACAGGATGGTGGAGACCTACAAAGCTTGTCTGGTTGCTAAGGGATACTGTTAGCATTATGGTATTGACTATGATGAGACATTTTTGCTTGTGGCAATGCTCAAATCCATTCAGATCATGCTTATGATAGTTGTTGCCTAGGTGACTTATCTAAGAGGGGGGGTGAATTGGGTATTAAAAATTTTTGCAAGTATGTGCTCCTTTTTAAGTTCTTAGTCAGGTATGTGCTATGAATTACATTAACTACTGCGAAAGCAAGTAAGAATAAGAAACACAATCACAAACACAGCAAGTTTTATAGTGGTTTTGAGAAACCTCGCTCCTACGTCCACTACCCAGGATACCACTTGGGATTTCCACTATATTCACCCTTGGAATATAGCTGGATAGTTTTCATGAGCTCACAATCCAAAACCTAAACTTGGTTTTATCCTGGGTTCACCAAAAACCTAATACAATGTTAGTTTTAAACGGGATCACTAACAACCCACTACACTTGATTTTCAAGGCTCATTAATAATCTTTACAAGTCTAGGCTACATCCCCTACTGTACTTGGAATAACTCAAATGAAGTGTTAGAAAAATAAAGCAACAATATGACAAACCAAAGTCATCAGATGGTTGTAGTTGTAGCACTTGAAAATCCCTCTTGATTGCACTTTGAATGCTCCTCAAGGCTTCTTAACTTCCTTAATGAATGCCTCAAGATTTTGATCAGAGTTAGTGAAGTTTTGAGTGATTGCTTGGAATGCTCTCTTGAGTGTTCTTTCAAATGTTCAGTAAAAGCTCATTTTTCTCTCATTCACTTCTCTTCTCCTTGTTCTTCTCTTTAAAAGTCATTCAAATCTTTTAAATATATTTCCTTTAACTAATTTTAGAAAGTTATAGCCATTGTAGACCATTGGGATTTCAAATATGACAGTCGGAAACTATTTTGGATTCAAAATAAGAGTTCTTTACTCACTTGGAATAGCCATTCGAGTTGGCTCGGATGGGTCGAGTCGGCTCAGATTTTTAGTTAGGTTAAAACTTCACTCTGGTCAAGTCAACTCTTTTGCTTCGAGTTGGCTTGCTTGGCTAGTTCTTCAAAACTAAGATTTTCAGCACTCTGGAAGAGTCGGCTCTTCACTACTTGAGTCGACTCGATTGTCTGACTGAGAAATCTTCACTCTGGATAAGTCAGCTCGGATACTTTGAATTGGCTCAAATTCCCAGAACATCAGAAAACATACTCTGCCTGAGTCGACTCTTCAATCATGGGTCGACTCGAAAGTTTGTGTGCCAGAAAACTAAGTGATGTGCTAGATTTCGAGTCGGCTCTCCAGAATTGAGTCGGCTATTGATACTTGGGTCCAAAATTGTTCAATCTTTTTCAGACTTCTTTTAGTGACTTCAAATTAACTCAAAAACTTTCCAACTCCTTCAATGTCTGGTCTTGAGATAATTAAACTAGAAAACTATATAAAAGTAGCCCATTTTCACAAATACAAGATTGATTCTTTTTGAGCTTTTCTTTACATAGAGAATTTCTAAAGATAAACTTGTCATACACCAAGGTTGTAGGAAGAATGGTTTTGCATATAAAACATCCTACAAAAACTTAGAAAACACTTGGAAAGAGTTAGTAAACAAATACATGCTCTAATGTTTGGTTATCATCAAAATCATTCCAGGGGTCAATAATCTCCCCCTTTTTGATGATGACAAAATATTGGGCATGGAAAAACTTTATAGTTATGAGAACATAATCATTTAAACATATATATATATATAAACTTATGTATGACTTTCAAATTGAGATATATTCATGTGTATCATCAAGTATCATAAATGTATTGAAAGTATCAGTGCTTATCAATAGAGTATCAAAGCTTTTGAATTAGATCTAATGTGTATTAGAGTTAATATCTATCGAAAGCTGCTTTTGCCTATCATGAATTAAAGTCAAGAATGTATCAAAGCTTAGGCAAAAAAAAAATCAAGTCAAAATGTATCAGAGCACAAAATGTATCAGATCTTAGGTATTAGAGAATATCAGAGCTATTTTGAAAAGTATCGATCTATTATATCAAGATTGTATCAAAGCTATTAGAAACTAGAGATGAATCAGAGCAAAATTAACTTGATTAGAGAAAATTTTTGCAACTTGTGAATAACAGGGATGACTTCCCCTATTTCATTCAATCCAAGCATAGTTTCAATAGATTTGCCAAAGCAAGTTTTCTATGTTTTCCATGCACATACAATTACTCCCCCTTTTTGTCATTAATCAAGAAGGGTTCAAAAGCAAATTACATTTTCTTTTTAAATAGCATAAGAAAATCAATAATATTATTTGAGATAATTTCACTTTCTCATAGAATTCTTCAAGTTGAAATTCTTCATTAAAAATTAGGTGAACTGTTATTTTTTTGTTAGGTCAATTGGTGAGATCATTCAAAGAAGCAATAAGATATAACAATAAGAAAGCTCATCATTAAAGTACATAATGATTTGCAAAAGAAGGCATTTCATTACTTTTTGAAAGGAAGTACAATATATCAGAAAGAAATACATCCAAAAGATACATCAAAATGATACAAACTAGTCTTCTTCCTCACTAGAGGAAGAACCAACTTCTAAAACAATAGAGGAGGTCTTAGTTTTCAAAGGTTTAAATCTAAGATCTCTATTTCTAGTCCTAGTTGGGGCTTTAGAAGCTTTAGATTTTAGCTTAGGTCTAGATTTAGGTTTGGTACAAGTTTGGATAGGCTCTACTTTAACATCAGTAGGTGGCATACTAGGCTCTGCTGAAGGTGGTATAAGAGGTTGTGAGGAAATAGGTGTAGGATCAAATTGTCCTGTTGCAAAAGGAGGAGGTGGTGACTGTGCAAGTGGCTCTCTGGATGCAGAAGCTCCTGAAGCCTCGACAGTAGAAGATAGTCTTGATAAGAATATCCAGATAGTCCATAGCTCGGTAGAGAAGGCCTGAACTTCTTTCTGAAGACACTGAAGCTCTGCTATATGCTAGGTTCTAAAAGCATCTACAGCTCCTCTCAGTTTACCAAAATCAGTGTGCAGGTCTTTAATATTAGCCTAAATGTCATCCTGCATCTGTGGTCTCCTCTAAACTGCCTCAACTCTGGAAGACAACTGACTTAGCTCAGTCCTGATATCCTGAAATCCAGTCTCAACAGTTTGACGAAGCTCGCCAAATATCTAAGTAAAAGTGCTTGTCATGGACTCAGAGAGCAGTCTAATCTACTGATCAATAAATGCCTGGGGAGCAGTCGGAACTGAAGTAGATGGTCCTGGAACATGTCCAACAGAAGGTGTAGGTGGTGTCCTGGGGCTGCCTGGCTATCTCTCCTGCTCCTCGGTCTCAATCAATGTACCATCATCAATATCATCTCCATGAATAGTACCAGTCTCAGTGTCAGCAGTTGAGTGCTCTGTCTGGTCATCCTCATCCTCGTCCTCATCTGTAAAGGTAGTAGCTCTCTGTCCTGACATTCTCTTCGACCAAATTCCTTCAACTAGGTGGTAACCCATCCTCTAAAGGGATTTTGCCAAGTAAGTGTCAATATGATGAAGAGGTCTATCATCTTCTCTAGCAAGATCTATCCCAGCCTCCTGAAAGAGTAGTGTAAAAAACATTCCATAGGGCAAGCAAGCCTTTACATTCCTGGCTGCCTCCCTCATTTGTACCAACATAATATATGGTAGATTAAGTGCCTCCTCCTCAATCAAGTGCCTCACAAACACTAGGTCTCGTTCGCTCACCCAATCAAAGCACTCGGTCCGAGGTAAGAAGATCCTACTGATTATATTATGCAGTAATCTCATTTCCAGGGAAAGCATATTAGCCTGTACATTCTTAATGATGTTCACATCAGATCTTTCCAAAATCAGCCTTAGAGTCCTCTATTTATTCTTCAAAACTAAGTGGTTCACACATTCATTTAGCATTTGCAAGATCCTACTTAATATTTCTTCATTAACTTTTACCCTGACTCCTTTTATAATAGATTGAACGTGATATTCTCCCAAAGTTAGATTCTCAAAGAAATTTCTCACCAGATAAGGATAGGTAAGGGTGTCTAATGAGCAGAAATAGGTCCAACCTTAGTTCTTAATCCAATCCCCTATTCTCACTCCCAATTCCTCAAGAAATGAAAACATTATTCTTCTCCCACTAGTGACATGTCGGTTAGCCATTAAAATTACCTATGTTTGGGGTGAAGGAGACTCATTTCCAAGTTCTTCTTCTTGCTGCTATGCATGAGTCGACTCTTCTTCCCTTCTTTTGCTTCTTCTTTCTCTTTGAGCACTTGGATCCACATGCCTTGCTCTCTTCTGTACAGCCATTCTTGGTGCTATTTTGGAAATCAAGGGTAGGAGTGGATGGTTATTAGTGGAATGGGGTAGATGTGGTCCCTGGTGGAAATGGAAGAGCTCTATTCTTCGATTAGGGCTTAAGAGTAAGGTATTTGCCCTAAAATAGTTTTACAGTTTTTATATAAAAAGCCTAACCTGACAATAGAGTCTGCTCGACCAGAAGCATATCTGCTCGAGTCTGCTTAAGCAAAAGTGCTCAAAAAGGTTCTAAAAGGCTACAAAAATGATTTCTAAGGATAGTAGCACACTAGATAAGGTGGTCATTGTCCTTAAATTGATGTATGAGGTCTTCTAGATAATTTTTCTTAATTTTAGAAGAAAAAAGGTTAAAAGTTCTAAAATTGGTCATATAAACCTAATTCACTTCTAATCATTTCAAATCTATCTCCATTAAGTGGCTTAGTAAAGATGTTGTACATGATCCCTAATGAAGTGATGTCTAATTTCAATTTACTTTGTTCTAGAATGCTAAATAGGATTTTGTGTAAGATTGATAGCACTTGTGTTATCACATTTGATAGGACTTTTTAATTGAATAACACCATAGTCTTCTAGTTATTACTTAATATATAATACTTGTGCACACAGCTCCTGGCAGCTACATATTCTGCTTCAGTAGTGGATAGTGCTACAGAGTTTTGCTTTTTATAGTGCCATGAAATTAAGTTCAACTCTAAAAACTGGCAAGTACCACTAGTACTTTTTCTATCAATTTTACATCCACCATAATCAGTATCAGAGAAACCAATTAAATTTAATGAAGATTGCTTAGAATACCATAGACTAAGATTACTTGTTCCTTTGAGATATTTATGATTCTTTTAACAGTAATTAAATGGATTCTTTATGATTTGATTGAAATCTAGCACATATGCATATACTGAACAAGATATCAGGCCTACTAGCAGTTAAGTATAACAGTGATCCAATCATACCTCGATAAAGCTTTTGATCAATATTGCTGCCATCTTCATCTTTGTCTAATCTACAGGAGGGGCTCATGGGTGTGCTCATTTCTTTGGCTGACTCCATACCAAACTTCTTAATAATTTTCTTGATGTATTTTGCTTGGTTAATAAAAATTCCTTCCATTGTTTGTTTAATTTGGAGTCCAAGGAAGTAGGTTAGTTCACCCATCAAGCTTTTTTCAAATTTACCCTGCATCAACTCAGCAAATTCTCTACAAAGACTCTTGTTAGTTGCACCAAAAATAATGTCATCTTCATAAATCTATACAGCTAACATATCATTCTCTTTCCTTTTGATAAATAAAGTTGTATCCACATTACCTCTACCAAAATCATTTTCAAATAAAAACTTGCTTAGTCTATCATACCACGCTTCATCAGATTTAGCATCAAACTTTCCTAGGTTATCCTTTTCATTGTTTAACATAAAGCATTTACAACCAAAAATATGAAAGTAATTAATGTTTGGTTTCTTATCATTCCAATGTTCATAGTGAGTTTTTTTCAAAATCGGTCTTATCAAAACACGATTCAAGATGTAGCAAGCAGTGTTCACCGCTTTTGCCCAAAAATACCTTGGAAGATTGCCTTCACATAATATTGTTTGGGCTATCTCTTCCAAAGTCCTATTCTTTCTCTCTACAACACCATTTTGCTATGGTGTTCTAGGAGCAGAGAAGTTGTGTCAATGCCGTAGTGCAATAATCATCAAAATACTGATTTTCAAATTCTATGTCATGATCACTTCTTATTAAAATAACTGAAAGATTTTTCTGATTTAAAATTTTCTTGTAAAGTTTTTGAAAAACTTTAAATGCTTCATCTTTGTGTGCAATAAATAAGGCCCAGGTAAATCTCAAAAATCATCTACTATCACAAGTCCGTATTTCATACCACTTAGGCTTGTAGTCCTAGTTGGTCCAAATAGATCCATGTATAGTAGCTCAAAAGGTCCAGAAGTTGAAACCATATTTTTCGATTTAAAACTTTCCCTAATTTTTTTACCTAGTTGGCATACATCACAAACATGATCAAAATCAACTTTGAATTTAGGTAAACCTCTAACTAGATCTTTGGAAATCAATTTAGCAATTGTATGCATGCTAGCATGATCTAATCTCTTATGCCAAAGTAAGCTAGACTCCTTGGTTTTAGTATTCATTACCATAAGACTTGTACTATTAGACATGGCGAGATCATTCAAATCTACCACATATATGTTTCCAAGTCTATGACCTATGAGCTTAGTGCTAGAATCAAGTGAGTTAGTTACAATGCACATTGAAGATTCAAAGACAACCTTGAAGCCTCTATCACATAATTGACTTATACTTAATAAATTGTACTTCAATTTGTCAACTAGCAATACATTTTTAATGAATGTAGAAAGGGTTATTTTGATCTTACCGATGCTAATTATTTTTCTCTTACCATTGTCACCAAAAGTGACCATTCCTCCATCCTTCTTACAAGGGCTCTTTGTCACCCGTCATATGTCTTAAATAGTCACTATCCAGATACCATCTTTTCTTTGTGTTTTGGGTTGCAAGACATTCCTGCAAAATAGTCTTGGAGTTGTTTTAGGTACCGAAGCTTTCTTGGGTCCTTGCAGGTCAATAGAAGTGATTCCTTTGGGAACCCAAATCTTTCTAATCTTACTTCTAACATTTCTTTTGAAATTGTATTGAAATGACTTATGACCAACCCTATTGCATGCATACAAATAATTCTTGAATTTCGCAAAGATACAAAAGTTAAAGCTCTAGATGTAAATGTAGAAGCATTTAATACAAATGACCTTTGATTTGAAAACTTAGGAACATAAGCTTTTGAGGGTATAAACTTTGTTGCTGAAATTCTATTTGTTTGCAAAGAATTATAACCAATTCCAACTTTGTTACTTGAATCTCTTTGATTTTTTAAAACCAATTATAGTTTGTTTGAACTCAATGTTAGCTTTTCAACCAAAGGTTTAAGTTTTTCAACTTCTTTTTGCAAGCCAACATTTTCTTTATATAAAGATTTGTTTTTCTCAAGGAAATCATTCTTTTCAATTTCCAAAGCAGTATATTTTTCAGAAAAGCCACTCAATTCCTTTTGTAAAATCTTATTCTTTTATGAAATCTCTTCTTTTTCTTTCATCAAAATATCATTGCTATTTTTCAAAGACTTTATTTTCAAACTGGCCTTTTTGTATTCAGTTAACAATTCATGAAATGCATTATTTAGCTATTCAAAAGTAAATTCATCATGAGGATCAGGGGACATTACCTCATCTTCAAGACCCATTAGACATATGTTCATTGTTTTGGTAGTCTCTTCTTCCTCATTTGAAGTGGACTCCTCACTATCGCTCCAAGTTACAACCATAGCTTTCTTCTTCTTCTTTTTGAATGTTTTCTTCAAGTTTGGACAATCTGATCTGAAATGCCCAGGTTTTTTGCATTCATAGCAAATGGGCTATTGCTCTTTATCTTTATCTTTTTTTTTTCCTTGTCCTTGCTGTATTCACCTTTCCTACGAAACTTTCTCCAATGTCTTCCCTTTTTCTTTCCTATAAACTTCTTAAATCTCCTCATTACAAGTGCAATGTCTTTGTCTTCAAGATCATCTTCAGAGGAGGGGCTTTCTTCATTGATTTCTTCTTCTTGTTTCTTCATCTCTGCAGCAGCATTGAAGGCAATTAACTTTTTTTTTTGATGTCATCTTCATTTCTATACTGTATAGTTAGCTCGTGAATAATCAGGGATCCTAATAATTCATCCAATAGTAGAGTATTCAAATTCTTTGCTTCCTGGATGGTAGTTACTTTACGGTCCCACTTGTCTGGAAGTGATCTCAATTTTTTTCTGCATGAGGTTTGCATTAGAATAAGTCCTGCCAAGACTCTTTAAACCATTAATTATATCTATAAAACATGAGAACATGGCATAAATAGTCTCATTGGATTCCATCTTAAATAGTTCATAATTATGTACAAGAAGATTAATCTTTGAGGTATTCTCTTGGGAAGTTTCTTCATGGGTTACCTCAAGTTTATCCCAAATTTTTTTATTGATGTGCAAGTAGAAATTCGATTAAACTCATTGGTGTCCAAAGCACAATATAACAAGTTCATGGCTTTGGCATTCAGCTCACCCATTTTCATGTCGTGTTCATCACATTCCTCTTCAGGTTTTGGGACATCCATGCCATCAAATTTTTTCATAGGTATTTGAGGTCCCTTAAGAATGACCTTCTATAATTGAAAGTCTATAGCCTGAATATATATTTTCGTTCATGAAAGGATTATGCCCTAAAGGCCAATCGAAATGTTGTATTTCGATGGGATTTCTTTTTGTATCCTAAACCAGTGTATTGACATTATCAATTAATAAAGGCATTTTATTTTCATCATACGCTATGTCTTATTAATTTTATTAAGATATGATGAATCCCATAGATTAGGACTATGGTTTTAGGGTTATGATGAGATCATACTAGTGAGACCTAAAGTCTTGAAACCCTAATCTAGAATATTCCTGGTCAATGGGATATTGAGTAGGGGATCAATGTTTCCGGTAAGACCAGCACATCCTATGTATGCTTGGTGAAGAGGGTGACTGATCTCACAGTCACTTGTGTTTGACACTAATACTAGGATGTGGGTGCTCATTAGAGAATGAGTTCACTGAATGGATCCATCTTGAGAACATCTAATAGAACCTTATATGTTTGTCAATAGATAGTTCTCATAGTGGGAGTAGTGCATGTGGTCCTTTGACCTGAGACTGCCATGGTACCTTGTTTGCATGAATCCATACTTTGGTTCACACTCAATCATGACACTGAGTCATGCATGGGGTGATACTGGATATGTTGGATTGCATATGGAGGTTGTGAATAGGTCAAAAAGGAATCGATCAACCCTAGTAAGAGGGAAGCGCATCCAGATGATTTCAATCAAATGAAGATTCGGGAAATCTTTGATCAAAGTATGAACATTAGAAATAGTTTCTAATGGTTCATTAATGAATCATCATTATTAGATTGAGCAAGGAATGAATATGAAATTAAATTTGACAAGTATCCATATCCATAGTGATATTCAGGGTGCAAGTAGATCGAAGGACTGAATTGCCCGGTAACTCACCACTGAAGGGTATTTTGGTAAATCCACCAAAATTTCTCATCTTCTGGGTAGGCATCACACGTTGCTAGACATCAATCTTGTCTTGTAGGTCTTCATGAACCAATTGATTTGGTTTCATGAGTCAATTCGATGTGTGATTCGAATTGGACAATTAGGTGAGCCAATTTGACTTAATTAGGTCAATCAGGTTCGATCGAATCGAATCAGCTCAAACCTAAACCTACTGCTGGCTAGATGTAGAATCCAATGGGTCACACACAATAGAGACTTAGCCAATGAAGTCATTCATGATTTAATTAGGGTCATAGGATCCTAATTGGTTAGCTGGATTACATACTAGCATATATAGGCTAACCCAATTGGATTGGGTCCGGTTGCTTGCTAATTGGGCTAACCTAATTATGGGAAACCTAAATTAGGTTGAGTCCTAAGTGGGGCTAGCCTAATCAGAGCTAAATCTGATTTTAATTTGGATTTAAGGGCATTTTAGGTGCCATACATGAAGAGTCCCAATGGCATGGGACTCTTGGTACCTAAATGATACCTTAACTTCAAAAGGGCACAGAATGAGCTATAAATCTCTGATTTGAATATAATTTATATGGTCAGAAAGGAAATTTTATGCTCTTTCAAATAACTCCTATATTGCCTATGTTTTGACTGGTCAACATTCTTTAAAATTTGCATGGAAGAAGGATGGTGCGCGTGGTACATGAAGAGTCGCAACTCTTCATGTGGCACGCGGTTCTGATGGAGAGTCCTTCTACTATCAGAACTCTTCATAATCTTCGATGTTTGAAGATTGAATAGGTGCCTTTTGGCTTCCTAGGAACCGATAATTGACATGTGGCAAGTGAGAATTCATCCAGATAAAAGAAGTGATGTGAATAAGGCTTTCGATGCATGAATGGGCTAATTAGATATGATTTTTCAAGCCAGATAACTTCTCTTCAGTCTTGAAAAATCATATCTGATAATTTGATGGGAGGACATATCACACGCCCCTCTTGTATCTATAAATAGGGGGTGGTGAAATGAGTTTGATGATAAGAATTTCACCGAAGTATTGTTCTGAGTGTCTCTCTCTCCCTCCTTCTTTCTTTAAGACAAGACTTGTCTTGTTAAGACAAGGTCTTTTCTAATAGGACAAGGCTTTGTTTTAGGACATAAGCCTAAGGGGTCCTAGAGTAGGGTTGTCCTAAAACCAAAAGTGGTTTAGGAGAGTGTCTTTAGTGCCCTACAGTAGGACAGGGTGTCCTACAGTGGTCAATAGACCAAAGGCTGCCGAAAGAGTTCAACTTATCCAAGCAACTTGAAGAAGGAGTTCTTTCTTGGTCTGAGTTTCGTGTGGATCACCATTGGAGGGCGAACATTTGGGCACCTGGTGGAGAAGAAGGCTGAATCAAGGTTTTCTTCATCGGATTGGATGCTAGCGGTTCAAGTTGGTGCCTAAACTCTAGTTTATATTATATATGCATGTTTGTATGTTTTAATTCCTAGTAAGGAGGTCTTGGGTTAAGGGTTTGGTAGTGGTTTCATAATAAAGTTTTGAAATCCACGCTTCTACCCTGGTCACCAAAACCCTTACAATTCGGGCTTTCTAGAAAGTGTAGTTAGTGCCAGTGAATAGTGGAGGTCTATTGGTGGATTAGCCTTCGGCCAAAGAAGTACTCATAGGATTTGCCATATAATCTTTACTCTCAGTAAAATTCAGAGATACTGCTCTGATACCAGTTGTTACCTAGGTTGCTTACCCAAAAGGGGGGTGAATTGGGTATTTAAAATTTTTGCAACTATGTGCTCCTTTTTAAGTTCTTAGCAATGTATGTGATGTGAATTAAATTAACTACTGTGGAAGCAAGTAAGAACAGGAAACACAATCACAAACACAGCAAGTTTTATAGTGGTTTGAAGTAACCTCACTCCTATGTCCTCTACCTAAGATGCCACTTGGGATTTTCACTATATTCATACTCGAAATATGACTGGATAGTTTTCACAGGCTCATAATCCAAAACCCAAACTTGGTTTTATCCTGGGTTCACCAAAAACTCAATACAATGTTAGTTTTAACTAGGTCACTAACAACCCACTACACCTAGTTTTCAAGGCTCACCAATAACCTTTACAAGTCCAAGCTACAGCCCCTGCTGTACTTGGAACAACTCAAATGAAGAGTTAAAAAAAAAAAAGCAACAATATGACAAACCGAATTTGTCGGATGGTTTCAGTTGTAGCACTTGAGAAGCCCTCTTGATTGTACTTTGAATTCTCTTCAAAGCTTTTTAACTTCCTTAATGAATGCCTCAAGATTCTGATCAGAGTTGGTAAAGTCTTGAGTGCTTGTTTAGAATGCTCTCTTGAGTGTTCTTTCAAATGTTCAGTAAAAGCTCATTTTTCTCTCATTCACTTCTCTTCTCCTTGTTCTTCTCTTTAAAAGTCATTCAAATCCCTTAAATGTATTCCCTTTAACATATTCATAAGGTTATAGTCATTGTAGACCATTGGGATTCGAAATATGATCGTTGGATACCATTTTGGATTCAAAATAAGAGTTCTAGAACTAGCCGTTACTCACCTAGAATAGTCATTCGAGTCAGCTCGAATCCTCAGGTAGGTCAAAACTTCACTCTGGTTGAGTCGGCTCTTCTGCTTCGAGTCGGCTTGCCTGGTTGGTTCTTCAGAACTAAGATTTTTAGCACTCTTGAAGAGTCGGCTCTTCACTACTTGAGTCAGCTCAATTGTCTAACTGAGAAATCTTCACTGTGGACGAGTCAGCTCAGATACTTCGAGTCAACTTGAATTCTCAGAACTTCAAAAAATATACTCTGCCCAAGTTGGCTCTTCAATCATGGTTTGACTCGAATGTGTGTGCCAGAAAACTAAGTGATGTGCCAGACTTCGAGTCAGCTCTCCAGAATTGAGTCGGCTCTTGATACTTGGGTCCAAAATTGTTCAATCTTCTTCAAACTTCTTCCAGTGACTTCAAATTAACTCAAAAACTTCCCAACTCCTTCAATGTCTAATCTTGAGATAATTAAACTAGAAAACTATATAGAAGTAGCCCATTTTTATAAACACAAGATTGATTTTTCTTTAGGCTCTTTTTTACATAGAGAATTTCTAAAGATAAACTTGTCATACACTAAGGTTGGAAGAAGAATGGTTTTGCATATAAAACATCCTACTAAAACTTAGAAAATACTTGAAAAGAGTTAGTAATCAAATACATGCTCCAATATTTGGTTATCATCAAAATCATTCCAGAGGTCAACAATAGTGGCACATCTTGATTATCAAATCTAGCAAATGGATATGAAGATAGCTCTTTTATATGGAGAGCTAGAAGAAGAGGTGTATATGATATAGCATGAGGGTTTATATCCGTAGATGAAATAAAAGTATGTAAACTTTAGAGATCCATTTATGGATTGAAGCAGGCATCTCGAAGTTGGAACATGCATTTTAATAAAGTGATCATAATGTATGGCTTCGTTAGAAATGGAGAAAAGCCCTACATATATAAATGGGCTAATGGCTCAGTTATAGTATTTCTTGTTTTAAATGTAGATTACATTCTCTTAATCAGGAATGATATTTCTGTATTATAACGAATAAAAGTATGGCTATCTTCTTAATTCTCCATAAAGGACTTGGGAGAAGCATCCTACATCCTTAGGATGAAGATCTATCGGGATGGATCTAAAAGGGTGTTAGGGTTGACCCGGTCTATGTACATTGAGACTGTGCTAAAGCGGTTCAACATGGTGAATTCTAAGAAAGGCTATCTTTCGATAGGCCATGGAATTAATCTCTCAAAGAAAGATTGTCGACAAGTCCTTAAGAGTGAAAGCGTATGAGTAAGACCCATATGCCTCAATAATGAGTCTATCATGTTGCTATAACATGTACGAGATCAGATATAGCATACTCACAAGAAGTAATTTATAGATACCAATCTGATCCAGGTGAAAACTATTGGAAGGTCATAAAAACCATCCTTAGGTATTTGAGAAATACTATCGATCATTGGCTCATTTATGGAGATTCCACTTGAAACTAGTCAATTATACTTACTCAAGTTTTCAACAGATAGGGATAATAGCAAGAGTGTATCAAGTTATATTTTTATCCTAAATGGAGGAGCTATCTACTGGAAAAGTTTTAAGTAGCACACTATAGCGATTTTATTTGTGAGGTAGAGTATATTGCGGCATCCGATGCTACAAAGGAAGCGTTTGGCTATGAAAGTTCACCACCGAGCTTGGAGTGGCACCCTCCATAGAAGGCCCAATTCCTTTATATTATGATTGCACTGGCACCATAGCTCAAGCGAAAGAACCAAAGGCTCCTCAATGGACAAAAAACATTCTGCATCATTTTTACCTTGTCTAGAAAAAGTGGATCGAGGTGACATTGACCTTCAAAATATCGATATAAAGAAGAACTTATCTTACCCATTTACTAAAGCTCTCGAAATCAAAGAGTTCAATGACCATAAGTGGAAGATGGGTATTTGATACCATTCCAATTGGCTCTAGTCTAAGTGAGAGTTGCTAGAAAATATATCCTATAGCTAATTATCTAGGTTGTAGATGTTTGAGCTCTTTATAATTTATATATAAATCATTATTAAAATAAAAGTTATTTTTGGTAGTTCATCTCTTTTTAAATCTTTTTTCGGACTCTTTTGAGATGAAGTCCTTATAACTACTTTAATTCAATAAAGAAGGATTTATTGAGTAGTTCTTAAATATATTCATGATCAAATGATACGTTGTTACCTAGAACGATAATGTTTATCGAGTATAGGTCGCTATATACTATATGAGTTAGTTGTCCTCATAACCAAGGAATGTGGAGATATTGTTATGGCATATAGATAAAAATAGGTATACATTGCACCGAATGTGACCAACTCTATTGAGTACTCTACTGTCAAGAGTATCTTACAAAAGCATATGGATATAAGTATCCCTCCGACTTAAGATCATCCCGGTAATTTACAATCAAGGCATTATAATTATGTGCTGGACAACCTAGATTTATAATCCAGTGATAAGAGGTCACTAGGTGCAGTCAAGTACTTGTTAAGTTAATGATGAGGCAGATGAAATTGACCACTCCAAGATGTTGGAGATAATGCTCTACTATGTATCAATTTAGCAAGACCTTGGCTAGGGCAATCCTTGTGAAGAGTCATAGGATTTAGTAGGTTGAGACATATTTGGATGCACTTTCAGAGTTGGAAATTAATTATGAGCATTAGGATCAAAGGGATGAATTAGACAGGAAATAATATACCTAGGTTCTTAAATGTTGCTTCACGAACATTCGACTTATCCGAATATTGGGCACCATTGCTAGATGGTTGTATCGATTAGTTCAAGAATTAGTTCTTAGACTACTAGCTTAGTATTTGAACCTATGGGGTTATATATAATAGAAGTTTCTGACCGATCATAATGGCTGACTAATGGTTAAGAATCATTCAGTGGCAAAATTATAAATATGATGAACAATTAATCCTATACAAATAGTATAAAGTAATAATTAATTAATTATCAATAATTATAAAAGAATTAATTAATAATTAGATTGTTAATTGACTTAATTTAATTGAGTGAGAGGTTTAGGCCAAGTCTAATTGAATTTGGTTCAATTAGAATTTACCCGATTAGGTTATTTGATGACCTAATCGCTAAAGGTTTCTAATTACGGTTGGATTTGGGCTTGGGCCTAGTTAATTTAAGAATTAATTAAGATTAAATTAAGTATAATTAAGACTTAATTAGATTGAATCCAAGTTGGTTAAATTAGTTATAATCAAATTAGTTTTGGTTCATAACTAATTTTGGTCAAAGCCAGGTCAAACCCTTATCTAGGCCAACTAGGTTTCCTATTAGATTTCTCCATGCCAACTATTTGAATAAATTCATGAATAATTCATGCCAAATATGTTTTCATGCACTCCCTTATTTCTTATCTAATTTAGATTAATTTAGGATGAGTTTTAAATTTAAATGAGAGGAGTTTGACTAGGAATCAAACTCTTTACTAGTGGGGGCACCAAGATCAGACACAGATTACTGGGCCATATTTGGTTTACTTAGTCATGTGTTAAAGTTTTGAAAAATTTTGTAATCAGTTAAGATTGAGTCCTGTAATAAGTTAAGGTTAGTTGATTTGTCTCAATCTTCAACCAAGTCAGTATTTCGAGTCCTATACATCAGTTTTGAGTCCAGTATGAGCCTAATTTTTATACAAGAGAAGAGGCTACCCTATTTTGGAGCTCCACCATACCACATCCAGGAATCAGAATCCACTACATCTGTTTATTGGATTTTGTGTGACAACCCAGGATCCAAGATACCTCTAGAAACCCTGATTCCTCCTAGATGTTCTCCAGATGCCCAGATTACCCTCTAGATAACAGAATATGTTCCAGAACAGGTCACATCAGGAATCCAATGGCCCATCAGTGCCCCATGACTAAAAAATTAAGTCCAGACTCCAGGGCCCAAAGCCCACCAGAACCAAGATTTTTTTATTCCAAGAATATTCCACCTAGGGTGCCCCAGATTCTAGGAGGCCAAAAGTACCTACACCCAACCCAAGGCCCAAGCACCCAAGCCCCCTTTGGCCAGCCCACTTGCTGCCCTTGAAGCCCAACATGCCATTCAAAGAACGGCTAGGCATCCAAAGGTGTTGACCAAGTCCAAGTGTGAAGGACGGAGGAGAAGAAAAGTCAAAGCTCCTAACCTAATAAGGATTACTTCAAAGCTCCTAGCCTAATAAGGATTACTCTTCCTAAAGCATTATGGAGTAGTTATCTCTACCCTAAGTATAACCCTAGTTAGGAGAGGGCATGGGAGCTCTATAAATACTCACCCCTCCCCCTCTTGTAATCACCTTTTCTTATGAATACAACCTTGCTGAATTTTTGAGTAATTGCCTTATGTTTAGTGTTCTAGTATTGGTTTTCTTATTTTTGTGTGCTCTCCTTGTGTTCCCGGATCGAAACCTTGCTACCCTAGCTTCCCTCTACATCCCAGGAGATCAGCCATGTCCAGAAGAAGATGCCCTAGCTGCTATCCCAGTCAAGCAACTGCTTTTTCCAAAGAACACCCACACCTAAACCTAGTTTCTTTCAATTCTAAACACTAGTTTTTATCCCTTTGTTTAATTGCTGTTTTGATTGACCCTTGATGTTTGCAAGATCCCCAAGAAGTTTCACCTTCCTAGAGGAGGCCTTCTTTGCTTTCAAGACTGCCCAGATCAGCCATCAGATTCAAGGGAGCCGAGGCTTCTTCATCTAAGCTCCAATCAGAGTGTGAGTGATCCCTTCAATTACAGAATTTAAAATCTCTGACTGGTAAGAAAATTCCCCTTCTCTTAATTTCTAATTTATTGAAGATTAACTATCCTAAACCAGGAATTTCTCAATTTTTGGGTCCTGTCTTTTATTTATCTTGTATGATTCAGCCTGCGATATGATGATTCTTAGAATTACTGATTACTTGCTAGTCTTTACTTTACTTTCGAGAATTTAGCCTACCAACCTAAATTATAAAAATCACAAAAAAATTAGTTTATTGTTTTTTCCTATATATTCAGCATTTTTAGAGTCATCTCATTTCAGTTTGGTATCACAGCAGGTTTAGGATAGTTTTCATTTGTATTCGATTCATGAAGCCTTAGTTTCTGAATTTTCTGCAACCCATTCAATGCATTAGGTCTCTGTTTTCCATCTGATTTCAACTATCTAAGAATTTTTTTTTTTATGAAATTTGCATGAATTGTTCTATGTCATGTCCTCTAATTTATCATAATTTTTAATTAATTTTATGGAAAATTTAAGTCATTAAAATTTATAATATTAGAAACCCTAACAAAATCCTAAGATTTCTATAGCAGTTTGAAATCCCTAGGATTTCCATCATCAATTGATTTTTTGTTTGCACTAAATTTGGTAGGTATCATCAAACCGTTCATCCTATGTCATAGAAATTTTATGAATTTTTTCTATATCTATATCTATGTCAAAACCTACATCATTTGAAACCCTAATTTTCAGAATTCTACTATTTCTGCACACTTGACTCAACCAAACCTAACCAACTTCCACACACCCCAATCCCAAGCCCAATTTGATTGCTATCCTAATCAACCTAAACCTAATTTTCCATTCCATAAAATATACATAAAATATTTTTTTTTCTGATTGTTTTAGATTGCATTAGGACCATTGAATGCCATCATCTCTCTAATCCAATCTTAAGGGCAATCAATATAACATTAGGGCAGGAGGTCATAACCTGTCCTGGGCCCAAAACAACCACCCAGCATTTCCACCCAAGCCTTAATTAAAACTGATTAGACTTAATTTGTCCTAGAGGGCTAGGTGACACTAACAGGTCGGGTCTGAGTTGTGTGGACTAACTAGTGCATTTAATCTTGTGGCTATTACTGAAATCTAGTGTCTAAGGCTGAGGGTCCAGAGTCAAATGATCTAAGTGGTACTATGGTTTTTAATTGGATCCCTATGAAAGTAGGGGGTCCTCCCACATTCCCAACCTCTACCTGGCTAGAGGAAAGATTAGCTACTGGGTTAGGTATAAGTTGAGCTGACCCACCCAGTTTTGGCTCTAGGTCTAAGAAACCCTAGATTGTACTAGCCTTTTTCTTTTTGCATGCTTGGCTACACCATTCCACTTTGATTAATTGTTTGTTGCATGACCACTAAACTAAAAACCCACTACGAGAAGGCTAAAGCCTAACCTAGCTCAACCATGAAACCTAATCTAGAAGCCCTTATAAGATCCTTGAGTGAATAAATGAACTAAATGAACCTCAAACAGGACCAATTGAACCAAGACAATACCAAAACCCAAGCCCAGCTTGCCTAAATAGACCATAGGTTTGACCAATCTAATACTAAGCTTGACCAAACCCATGACCAAATAACCCGATTAACCCAAGCCCAAAGCCAAATGAACCAAAGATTCAACCAAGTGGACCAACAATTTGACCAGGCAACCACTAGGATCAACCAATTAACCACAAGATTAGCCTAAGTTGAGAACCAACTAGAGACTATAGAGAAAACCCAAGAATCTAACACCAAGCCAGACTTTGATTTAGCCCCTTCTACCTCTCATAACCCTAGAGTAGTCCAAAACCATGAGCCCTTTGTAGAACATAACCTCAGGAGACCCCAAAACCAGGATCAATTTAGGGATCCTAACCATAAGGGAAACCAACACCAAAATCAATATCATGACCCTAACCATAGGATACTCAATCATGAGGACCAAGACCAGGATGATAGGCTTCTTAGGAGCATCAAGATATACACACCTACCTTCAATGGCAAACTAGATCCAAAGGTCTATATAGATTGGGAGGAAGGTATGGATAGGTACTTCAAATTTTATGCCTTGAGTGATGAGAAAAAGTGTCAATTTGTCCAGCTCAGGCTAACTGATCAAGCTAGATTATATTGGGAGCAAGTAGAACGACTCGATAATCAGATAGGCAACCTACCCATTGCCACCTAGGAAGCCATGAAATTAAAGCTTAAGGCTAAGCATGTTCCCTCATACTATCAGCAATGTCTCTTAGATCAATGGCAGAGATTAACACAAGGGTCCAAAACTGTGAGTGAATACATAGCCCAGTTTGATGAGTGCGCCCTAAGATATGGCATAGATGAACCTGAGTCAGTTACCCTCTCTAGGTTTAGAAATGGTCTTAGAGAGGATATCCAAAAGGAGCTGTACCTTAGGGATGTCGAAAGCATGGCCCATGCCTATCGTGTAGCTAAAAATGTTGAAAGGTTCCAGAAAGTACCTATAGTTAGGAGACCTGAACCCTTTAAATCCAACACTCGTAGCTTTAGGTCCAACCAAAACCAGTTCTACCCAAACTGACCTAGCTATAACCAAACTCGTCCCAACCCTAACCAAAGTCGGCCAAACCCAAACCCAAGTTGACCCAACCCCAATCCAACCTGTCCCAACCTTGTCCTAATCCAAGTCCGAGTCAAACTAGCTCAAGTAACCAAACATCTTTTAGGAATGATAACGGTAAGGCACCAGCTGTTCAAAAGAAACCTAGCCCCATTCCCAATGAGTGTTTTAGGTGCAATAAGGTAGGTCACTTTGCTAGCCAGTGTCCCACCAGGTCTTTGCACATAGGGGAGCTTGTGGAATATGAGCCTGAACCCAATGAGGATGAAGAAGAAGAGGTCTATGAAGCTGAACCAGACTTAATTGATGAATACGAACGTGATGAAGAGGATTTTGAACAAACAGACCTCACAGAGGTAGTTAGATGCATCCTGTCCCAGAATAAAACCCAGGAAGATTGGCATAAGACCAATATCCTACAGATTTTAGGAAAGATTATGGACAAGATGTGTAAAATAATTATAGATTGTAGGAGCTATGTGAATTCCATATCCCATAAGGCAGTCAAAACCCTAGGCTTACACCCAGTTCCTCACCCAAGCCCCTATAAGGTATCTTCGATAGATTCCACCTCTATACCCATTAAATCCAGATGCCAAGTTCAACTCCAGCTTCAATCATACCAAAATAGAGTGTGGTGTGATGTTGTGCCTATGGGGGTAAGTAGTATCATCTTAGGATGGCCATGGCTTTATGATCATGATACCACTCTTTATGGCCGAACTAATGCTTGCATGTCTACTTTCCATGGGAAGAAGATCACCATAAACCCCACCCCACCTCAGGAATTAATTAATAGAACATCTAACTCACTTAAGGAGAAAAATTCTAGAGTTAACTTAATCACTGCAAGAAAGCTAGAGAAGGAGATATATGAGGGTACTACTGTTTGGATGTTAACTATGAAGGAAGCATCTGATCCTATTGATAGAGAGTACCCTCAGGAGGTCAAGGGAGTCTTGAATGAATTTAGTGACATATTTCCTAAAGATTTACCTGACCACTTACCACCTCTTAGAGAAGTCCAACATGCGATTGATTTAGTCCCAGGAGCTACCTTGCCAAACCTACCTCATTATAGAATGAACCCAACTGAACACTTAGAGCTTCAAAGACAGGTAGGTGAGCTTCTTAGAAAAGGATTTATTAAGGAGAGCCTAAGTTCTTGTGCTGTACCAGCCCTATTAACCCCTAAGAAAGATGGCACGTGGAGAATGTGTGTTGATAGCCATGCCATAAATAAGATAACTTTGAAGTATAGGTTTCCCATCGCCCGTTTGGGTGATATGTTGGATATGATGGCGGGAGCCACAATATTTTCAAAGATATATCTTAAGAGTGGCTACAATCAGGTTCGAATTAGACCTGGGGATGAGTGGAAAACAGCTTTTAAAACCAAAGATGGTCTATATGAGTGGGCTGTAATGCCTTTTGAGTTATCTAATGCCCCTAGCACTTTCATGAGAATTATGACCCAAGTCCTTAGGATGTTCATAGGTAAATTTATAGTAGTGTATTTTGATGACATCCTGATTTATAGTAAAACCAAGGAAGATCATATAGAACATCTAAAACAAGTTTGCTTGACCCTTAGATTAGAGAACCTCTATGAAAATTTAAAGAAGTATGATTTCATGACCCATAGAGTTATCTTCCTAGGCTTTGTAGTGACCCCTAAAGGTGTAGCAGTTGATCCTGAAAAGGTCAGATCCATTGTAGAATGGCCAGTACCCACTAGTTCCATGAAGTTAGAAGTTTTTATGGTCTAGCCACTTTCTACAGAAGATTTATTAGGGGATTTAGCACCATGGTAGCACCCATTACTAACTGTATTAGGAAGGGTAGTTTTGAATGGACCAAAGCTGTAGATAGAGCCTTCCTAGAGATTAAAACTAAGATGACACAAGCACCCATATTGAGGTTACCCAATTTTACTAAGGTCTTTGAGGTAGCTTGTGATGCTTCGGGAGTAGGCATAAGAGGAGTCTTGAGCCAAGAGAATCACCCAGTAGCCTTTTTCAGTGAAAAACTTAATGAGGCTAAACTTAAGTACTCAACCTATGACAAAGAATTTTATGCAGTAGTACAAACTCTTAGATACTTGAGACATTATTTACTACCCCAGGAGTTTGTTTTATATTATCATCATGAAGCACTCCGATTTCTGAACTCCCAGAAGAAATTAAAACCTAGGCATGCTAAGTGGGTAGAGTTTATACAAGCCTATACGTTTGTACTCAAACACCAGGCTGGAACTGAAAATAAGGTAGCTGACACCCTTAGCAGACGAGCTTTACCGTTGAATACCATTAGCACTGAAGTCATTAGATTTGATAGGTTAAAAGATGAATATACAACCTGTCTAGACTTTAGTGAAATTGTCCAATCCATAGCCTAAGAACCATCTAGTACCCACAGCGAATACACCCTTCAAGATGGATATTTAATTAAGAATAATAAGTTGTGTATTCCCAAGACATCCCTTAGAGAATTCATAGTCTGAGAAACCCATGCTGGAGGCCTTGCTAGTCATTTTGGAAGAAATAAGACTATCTCAGCTATAGAGGACCAGTTCTTTTGGCCTAGTTTAAAGATGGACGTTGCCAATATAGTGTCCAGATGTAGAACCTGTGCTGTTACAAAATAGCAAAAATAAAATACTGGATTACATACCCCTTTACCCGTACCAGACCATCCATGGCAAGACTTAAGCATGGACTTTATTTTAGGCCTACCTAAGACCCTTAGGAAACATGATTCCATATTCGTAGTGGTCGATAAGATTTCCAAGATGGCCCATTTTATACCCTGCTCTCAAACTTTTGACGCTTCTAGAGTAGCCCATCTTTTCCTTAACCAGGTAGTTAGATAACATGGATTACCTAAGACAATAGTGTTAGATAGGGATATTCGCTTTACCAGTTACTTTTGGAAGACCCTTTAGCACTTATTAGGAACCAAATTAAAATTTTCTATAGCCTACCACCCACAAACTGATGGCCAAATCGAGGTAGTGAATAGAAGCTTAGGAAACCTTCTTAGATGCCTTGTAGGTGAACACATGGGAAATTGGTACCTATTGTTATCCCGAGCTGAATTCGCTTACAATAGTCATGTTAATAGGTCCATATGAAAGAGTCCTTTTGAGGTTGTGCATGGATACAAACCCAATAAATCTTTTGATTTGATCCCCTTACCCTCACATGCACGAGTTTCTAAGTCTACTGAGTCTTTTGCACAGCATGTTAAGGATTTGCATAAAGAAATTGGCCAAAAGATAAACCTGGCCAAAAGATAAACCTAAGTAATGAACTATATAAGAACTTGGCTAATTCTCGTAAGAGAGCTAAAAAATTTTCTACAAGGGATTTTGTGATGATCAGGCTTAGGCCTGAACGGTTTCCTTTAGGAACCATAAAGAAACTTCATGCTAGTGGACCTGGCCCATTTAAGTTAATAAAGAGAGTTGGATCCAATGCCTATATACTTGAGTTGCCACTTGACTTAGATATTAGTTCCACCTTTAACATCTCAGATCTTGTAGGGTATAGGGAGCCAACAGCGATTCCCAGTGAGCCTTTTGGACCTATCCCTTCCATTGAGAGTGAGCCTGTCCTAAAGTGTCCACCAACCAATTGGCCAAATAGTGAGAAAAAGATTGAGAGAATCCTGGATGATCAAGCCATATGTACCCAAAATAGAGGCTATCAAAGGTATTTGGTCTGGTGGCAAGGTCGGCCAAAATTTGAGGACTTGTGGATCACCCATGAGGATCTGCAGCTCCTTAACCCAAACCTACTCGAGCACTATGAGAGCCAAGTTGACCCATAATCGATGGGGTCGAGTTCCTCCCGCCTAGGGAGAATTGGTGGGGGCACCAAAATTAGACACAGATTACTGGGCCCTATTTTGTTTACTTAGTCATGTGTCAAAGTTTGGAAGATTTTGTAATCAATTAAGATTGAGTCCTGTAATAAGTTGAGTTTGTTGATTTGTCTCAACCCTCAACCTAGTCAGTATTTCGAGTCTTGTACATCAGTTATGAGTCCAGCATAAGCCCAATTTTTATATAAGAGAGGAGGTTACCCTATTTTGGAGCTCCACTAGACCATATCTAGAAATCAGAGTCCACTACATCAGTTTATTAGATTTTATGTGACGACCTAGGATCCAAGATGCCCCTAGAAACCCTGATTCCTCCCAGATGTTCTCCAGATGCCCAGATTCCCCTCCAGATATCAGAATATGTTCCAGACCATGTCATATCAGGAATCCAGTGGTCCATCTATGACCCAAGACAAGGAAATTATGTTCAGACTCCAAGGCCGAAAGCCCACCAAAACCAAGATTCTTTTAATCCAAGAATATTCCACCTAGGGCGCCCCATATTTAAGGAGGCCCAAAGTACCTATGCCCAACCCAAGGCCCAAGTGCCCAAGCCCCCTTTGGCCAGCCCACTTGCTACCCTTGAAGCCCAACATGCCATTCAAAGAAAGGTTAGGCATCCAAAGGTGTTGACCAAGTCCAAGTGTGAGGAGGAGAAGAAAAATCAAAGCTCCTAACCTAATAAGGATTACTTCAAAGCTCCTAGCCTAATAAGGATTACTCTTCCTAAAGACTTATGGAGTGCTTATCTCTACCCTATATGTAACCCTAGTTAGGAGAGGGCATGAGAGCTCTATAAATACCCCACCCCTCCCCCTCTTGTAATCACCTTTTTCTTATGAATACAACCTTGCTAAATTTTCGAGTAATTACATTGTATTTGGTGTTCTAGTATTGGTTCTCTTATTTTCGTGTGCTCTCCTTGTGTTCCTAGATCGAAACCCTGCTGCCCTAGCTTCCCTCTACATCCCGGGAGATCAGACATGTCAAGAGGAATTTCTTAGAGTGTGAGTGATCACTTCAATTACTGAATTTATAATCTCTAACTGGTAAGAAACCTTCCCTTCTCTTAATTTCTGATTTATTGAAGATTAACTATCCTAAGCCAAGAATTTCTTAATTTTTGGGTCCTATCTTTTATTTATCTTGTATGATTCAGCTAGTGATATGATGATTTCTAGAATTACTGATTACCTGCTTGTCTTCACTTTACTTTTGAGAAATTAGGCTACCAACCTAAATTATAAAAATCATAAAAAAATTAGTTTACTATTTTTTTCTGTATATTTAGCATTCTTAAAGTCATCCCACATCATTTACCTCATCCTAACTCTACTTAGTCTTAAACTCTCAAAAACTTATTTATTTATTACCAATTTTTTTTAGAATTATCCATTAAAAAAATCAATTTTTTTTGTTATCCCTCATTTTCATTTATATTAGGATTAGTTTGAATTAAATTTGGATTGATTTGAATTTAATTGGAGGAGTTCTATTAGGAATAGAATTCCCAATCCTATTAAATAGCATCACCTTATCCTAATCTAATCCTTCCTTTAATCAATGAAATTTCACTTCAAATTTTTGTCATATATACATCATTAAGAGAACAATTACCATGGAAAAATGTAAAGTGAAATTGTCATGAAAATAAGAGAAAAAGAAAGCATGAATTCTGGATGGGCATGAGAGACCTTCTTGGGTGATAGGATTGAAGGAAGAAGAAAAAGAAGGAAAAAATAGTAGAAATGGGTTTCTTATATTTGGTTATCTTTTTCTTAGATCTAGACCTCTTCGTCATCTTTTTGGATTTCTTAGGAAACTCAAGAATGTGTAAGAAATAATTTATTTTCATCCATCCAATGGCCTTTGCATGGATCTAGCAATCCAAGAGGTTGATTACATATGAGTTTTATGTGGACAATCTGTAGAGGTTGAACACCCCGTACAGCTGCAAAGCAATGCAAAGAGCCCTTACCACATGCCATTAGTAGTGGTGATCATCGACCTACAATAAGGAATGAAATTTGAATTCATATTGTTTATAGATTAGATCTATTACTTGCATCGGGTAAATCGATGCATGCTGATTTTATTTTCTACTACATATTATATTATGATCCTACTTAGGATTTATTAAAATTATTTTAAATATATATTTTTTATTTAAAATAATTTTAAAATAGATATTTTTCTATTGTGAATTATTAGAAAAAATTTCATGCATGAAATCCTAGGCATTTCTTTTACAACAATGACTTATGAAGAAGATAATTAATGCTAAGATAGCAAGAAGATATACTCTATCCCTAAGACCAAAGAAAAAACTACTCCCTTTGCCTAGAAATGATAAAATTGAATAAATTATTTGGCAACTTTCTAGACTCTAAAGTGGGGGCAATTATTATGGTGACTACTTACTTGACCTTGAGGATTTTCTGAACCGTCGACTACTTTACTGAATAAGGAGCACCCAAATTACTGACTACCTTATCAACTGAGAAGGAGATGAGTAAGATGGCCACTACATTGACTGGTTGATGTGACCCAGACTGAAAAGCTACAAATGACTAGGCTTGATTGATAGGACACTCCCTTCACACATGTTCACCAAGCACTTACTTGGACCCGACTAGTTACCATTACAATACTAGTTGGTTACATTATGATGCAATGTCGAGTCCTCTATCAGTGACAAACTACCCCACTACTCGAAGTTGGCCATGCTCAAGTAGGTGATAAAAGCAAGCAATTTCCAACTACCCTAATGGAGATAGTAGCAGACAAAATCTTAACTTACACCACTATCCTAATAGAATTATATCTCAATAGAAATGATTTGGGATGCAAGAGTTGGTGTGGTGCTCCAAAGACTTGAGAGGCCAAGAAAAGAGCCATAAACTTGACTCCAAGATTTTAGGACAAGTTTGGATCATAGGGCAAGGATGGGTTTTGTCCTAGGGTGGAGGTTCAGCCTCTACGAGCTCAAGACCTAGGGGATTTGGGTCTCAATGATGCTAATTTAGTTTTGGACAAGGTCTTGGTCCAAGAGATTGAGAGCACACCATGTACAAAGGTTTGGAGTGAGTGCAATCATGTATGGATTTTCCTAGGAAGTTTTTTGGGCTTGGATTTGATAGAAAAGTGCCCTAAGAGCCAATCATTATAACGGCCTTTTTGTAAACTTCCAGCTTATGTATGACATATTTTTTATATTAATAAAGGCATTTGATTCATCATATACTATTGTGTCATGTTTTTGTTGATTATGATGAACCCCATAGAGTAGGGCAATGGAATTAAGGTTATGATAAAATAACAGTGAGACCTAATTCCTATAAACCCTAATATAGAATGTTCCTAGTCGTTGGACCATCGATTTAGGGATCGATGAATCCGGAAAGACTAGTTTATCCTATGTATGCTCAGTTGATGAGGGTGGTTGATCTCAAAACCACTTGTGTAGAGACACTAATACAAGGATAAGGGTGCTCATCAGGGTATGAGTACACAGAACTGATCCGCACCGGGACTATCTTATGGAAGTCTTACTGCTTGTCAAAAGATATATCCCAGAGTAGAAGTTGTGCATGTGATCTTTAGACCTGAGGTCACCATGGTTCCTTGTGCACACTAAGCCATACTTTGGTTCATACTCATTCATGGCACTATGACATGTACGAGGTATTCTGGGTATGGTGGAAGGGGTATGAAGGATGTGAGTGGACTAACAAGGAATCGAGCTTTGTTAGTAAGAGGAATTGTTATCCTATGCAATCTCTTCGATGAGTGACTCAAGGAGCCTTTGATGAAAGCAGGATGAGATTAGAATTGGTTTCTAATCAGTCATCAGCTGAGTTCTCATAATCGACATGAGATTCAATATGATTAAGTGTTAGGGTTTGACATATATCCATACCTATCACTTAATCGGGATAATGGAAGATCGAAAGATTGAATTGCATGGTAACTTACTACTGAAGGGTACTTTGATAATTTCTATCAAATTTCTCATCTTCCAGGTAGGCATGACATATTGCTAGACGTCAATTTTGTCATGTAGGTTTTCATGAACCAATTGATTTGGTTTCATGAATCAATTCGATGTGTGATTCGAATTGGACAATTAGGTGAGCCAATTTGACCTAATTAGGTAATCAGGTTCGATCGGATTGAATCGGCTCAAACCTAAACCTACTGCTAGCTAGATGTGGAACCCAATGGGTCACATACAATAGAGAGTTAGACAAGGTAGTCATTTGTGATTTAATTAGGGTCATGGCATCCTAATTGGTTAGCTAGATTGCACACTAGCATGTGCAGGATAACCCAATTCCTAACCCAGTTGGATTGGGTCCGGTTGCTTGCTAATTGGGCTAACTTAATTAAGGAAAACCTTAATTAGGCTGAGTCCTAAGTGGGGCTAATTAAATCAGAGCTTTATCTGATTTTATTGACCTTTTGATCGATTTATGGAAGAGTCCCTGGGGCTAGAGACTCTTGGCGCCTCTTAGCATGCATGGGAAAAATGTAGGGTCACAGAAGGACAAAAGTCCTTCTGCAAATGAAACACTGAAGTGTTTCTAATCTGGAGTGTCTTTTCATCTTATCCCCATGCCTCTTGGTTAATGTTGGACCAGTCAAAGCAAGTGGTTTTTGCGTAAAAAGGCTTGGCGCATAATGAAGAAACGCGTCTCTTCATTATGGCACGAATTGAGATCAAGAGTCCTTCTGTTTGAAGGCTATTGAATTTTTTTTTTTTTGACACCACATTTTAGAAGTCATATCCCTTGGCTTCAAATTGATCGATATTTACAAGTGGCAGAAGGGGATTAATTGATAGAAATTGTAAAGACAAAAAGGTGTCTCTTGGCTCATGAAAAAGGCTTATCATGATATGCTTATCCATCCATAAGACTCCTTCTCATTGAAGGGTCTTATCAGATGGTTACAAAAGAGGCATATCAGATGCCCCAACCCACTCTATAAAAGGCACGGTAATCTGATGCCTTGGTAATTCTTTTTCTGATTAAAAGAAACGCCACCTGCTATTCTTCTCTCCCTCCCTTAAGATAAAGCTTGTCTTTTTAATACAAGGCTTTTTCCTCTAAGACAAGTCTTAAATTTTAAGATATAAGCCTAGAGTGTTCTAAAGGAGGGCTATCCTAAGTCTAAGGGTAGTTTTGCAGAGCTTTTAGAGTGCCCTACAGTAGGACAGGGTGGCTTACAGTGGTCAAAGGTCAAAAGGCTACCATAAGAGTCCTGTTGAAGCAAGCAACCCCGGTAGAGAATCTTCCTTGGTGTCGTGTAGATCATGGTTGGGGGGCTTGCACTTGTCAGCCTCATGGATAGGATTGGATTTCAGCAATCCAGGTATGTTTTTTTGACTTCATTTATGTTCCATTAATTGGTATTGCATAAGGGGTTCCTAGGAATTAGGATTTTCTAGCCATATTAGGGTTTCATGCTTTGAATTTTTGTTTTGAAATTCACTTCCGCATGCTGCATGATTCCCAGCTCCCTGGGAGAATTTTCAATAGTGGTATCAAAGCCATCCTTGTAGCATACCAGTTAAGAACCATTTTTGGAGTTTTATGAAATTCCACTATTGAGCTGACTCGAACCCTATCGAGTCGACCCAACCAAATTCATATGCATGATTTCTAGTTTTTTTATGAAATGACATGATAATGCAATTGTGTGAAATTTTGCATATTAGGGTAATATGTTTAATTTTAGTTTTTATGAAATGCATGATATTATGTCAAGTATGAAATTATGCATGTTGATTGTTCCTGGTAACTGCTTTGGATTGGGTTAGTCACCATGGCTATCCAATCATAGAAGCCAAGTAGGGTTTAAAGGCCCTCTCCTCCCATTCAATGGGTCTCCTATGGCATGTAGGGGTGCCGCTGTGGCCATATCCCATGAAAAAGTGAGGTGAAAGGTATTTTTATGTATCTATAATGCCTTGATTTGCATATTAGCTATAATATGCTTGTTTAACATAACATTACATGTTATGATGTTATGTTATGATGATATGTTACATGTTTATATATGTTATAAGCATAGTAATCATGATAATTTAGAATGTGTTTTGAGACCATCAAAAGCCCACATCAAAATTATATTTAGTCATAGCAAAAAACTTAGTCATGATGCAAAACCAATTAGGGTTTGATCAACCAATTAGTGTCTAGGCAAGTGGTTCTGGGAAGGTAAAGGGAATGAGGTTTTTAATTAGTTTCGTTGTTTGACCTGGCCAATTTAATTAGTGTCTAAGGAAAGCAACGGGGGGACCCCTCACCCCTCCCACTCACTTGGCCAATTTGGTCACATCTAAACCCTATTTTGGTAATGCTGATTGGTTAAGTAAGCTATAATATGCCTTTCTTCATGCTAAGATAGATTCATGTCAAGACTATAGTAGATTTGTTGTGTGACACAAGGCCTACTATTGGGTTTGATATGAAATTTATCTTGGTGCACTTAATGCTTTATGGCATGATTGGAGTTGTTGCTTTGTTGTGTGACACAAGGGCAACAATGTTCAATCATGGCGTATAGAAATGAAGGGTTTGACTAAACTAAGACATTATAGTTTTTTGTGTGACACAAGGCTATAAGTGTCTTGGAGGCAAAGATAATTGTTGAGAATTGCATGGGTTACAATTGGAAAGGTTGTCTTATCTTTGAACTCATTAGTGTTTGTTGTATGACACAAAGCACTAATGAGGGATCAGGATCTCAACCCCACTAAGGAAACCAGGAAGGTTTCTCGCTTACCATAGTTGAGGGTTATGGTATTCGAACAAAATAGTGGGAGACATAATTAGATATAAAGTCCTTATCTAGTTATGAATGTCATCATTGAGTGGTCTACTAATATTGTTCTTTAATTTAATGTAGGACATTTATTTTAATGGCTTCAAACTTATCACTAAGGGGCATCTTGGATGTCAACAAGTTAACCAGCCCAAATTATGTGGACTGGCTGAGAAACTTGAGGATTGTTTTGACTCAGGAGAAGCTTTCATATATACTTGATTCTCTAGATCCAGTGGTGATCGAAAAGGATGCATCAGAGAAGGAAATTGTCACACACAGAATGTGGCAAAATGATAGTACAACTGTCAGATGCATCATGTTGGCCTCGATGAGCAACGAGCTCTAGAGGAAACATGAAGGTATGGAACCTCAGTCCATATTGCTCAATCTAAAGGAGCTTTATGGAGAGCAAAGTAGGGCTGCCCGATATGAAATATCGAAGTAGTTGTTCCAAGCATGAATGAGTGAGGGTTCACCTGTGCAAACCCATGTGCTGAAAATGATTGACTTAATCACTCGATTGGGTCAATTAGGGTTTGTCATGGATGGTGAACTCGATCAGGACTTGATCCTGTAGTCACTCCCAGACTCCTTCTCTCAGTTTGTTCTTAATTATCATATGAACAAATAGAATACTTCATTACCAGAGCTGCTTAACATGTTTAAGACAGCTGAGAGTCACTCTAGAGGAGATAAGGCTCAGGTGCTTCTTGTTGATAGAAAGAAGTAAGGAATAAAGAAGGGTATGAAGAGAAAATTCAACCCTAAGAAGAGCAACCAGATGAAAAACAAGAAAGTTAAGAAGGCTGATGGAGCCTATTTCCATTGCGGCAAGACCAGGCATTGGAAGAAGAACTGCAAGGTTTACCTTGAAAATGTGAAGCAAGATGCAAGTGGTGCATCTAAAGGTTTGTACATGATACAAACTAATTTATCATTGAGTGCTTCCATTTCTAATTCATGGGTATTGGATACCGCATGTGGATCTCACATATGCAATTCATTATAGGGACTCCACATAATTAGAGGCTTGAAGAGGGGTGACTTCAAGCTGCATGGGGCTAGTGGTGAAGCCATACATGCTGAAGTTGTGGGTACCTATCTTTTATTATTACCTTCGGGTAATGTGATAAAGCTAGAAGATTGTTTCTATGTACCAGATATTATTAGAAACATTACTTATATACCCTTGTTATTACAATAGGGATATGGAATAAATGTAAAGAGCAGTGGCTGCTCTATTCTTCAAAATAATAAAGTATTTGGACATGGATGTTTTATAAATGGTCTTCTAACTTTGCAACTCAATGAACAAGTTTTTCTTATTGATGATAAGAAGAGGAAAAGAGATAATGACAATGTCATATCTCTGGCACTGCCGATTGGGTCATATCAGTGAGTCAAGGATAAACAAGTTAGTCAAAGATAATTACTTTGACTCTAATGATTTCCAATCACTAGGAACTTGTGAATCTTGTCTCAAAGGAAAAATGACCAAGTCTCCATTCAATGGACATGGAGCGAGAGCAACTGAATTGTTAGGTCTAATATATACTGATATATGTGGACCTATATCAACTCAGGCCAGAGGAGGATATTCTTATTTCATCACTTTTATTGATGATTTATCAAGGTTCAGTCATGTGTATCTTTTAAAATACAAGTCTGAAGCCTTTGATAAGTTTAAAGAATATCAAAGTATGGTTGAAAAACAAACTGGATTTAGTATTAAAGCTCTTCGATCTGATCGAGGAGGTGAATACTTATCTGGTGAGTTTTTGAACCATCTCAAGGATAAAGGAATTATATCTAAATGGACCCCTCCGTATATACCCCAGTTAAATGTAGTAGCAAAAAGGAGAAATCACATCTTGTTAGACATGGTGAGGTCCATGATGAGCTTCACAGATCTTCCTACCTCCTTCTGGGGACATGCCCTAGATACTGTTGCATATATATTAAACAGGGTTCCATCTAAATTAGTGAATAGCACTCCATATAAATTATGGAATGGCAAAAGACCAAATCTTAAGTATTTGAAGATTTGGGGTTGCCATGCTTATGTCAAGAATACCTTTGGACATAAGCTAAGTGCAAGGGCTGATAAATGCAGGTTTGTTGGTTATTCAAAAGTGGGTGTTGGATACCTCTTTTATAATGCTGCTGAGCAAAAGATAATTGCCAGTAGGCATGCTACATTCTTGGAACAAGAGTTTATCCAAGAAGGATGTAGTGATTCTTTACTTGAGTTATGTGAAGAACAGAACCAACAAACCAGCGAGCCTTCAAGTGAAGTTCCTCAACCAGAGGTTCTTGTGGATCAAGAACAACCACAATACACACTTCCTCTCCGAAGGTCAGAGAGGGTGCGAGGAGCACCTCTCATATATGGTTTTGTCATCGGGGAAGATAATGAAGCGAGTATCATATAGGATGATGATCCTGTGACCTATTCCGAAGCTGTCAAGAGTAGAGACTTTGACAAGTGGCTTGGTGCCATGAAATGTGAAATGGACTCCATGTATTCCAATTAGGTTTGGACTTTGGTACATCCACCTGAAGGAATTAACCCAATAGGATGTAAATGAGTCTTCAAGAAGAAGAATGGAGCATAGGGTCAAGTTGAGACCTACAAAGCTAGACTGGTAGCAAAAGGTTTCAGACAAAAACATGGTATAAACTATGATGAAACCTTTTCTCTAGTAGCGATACTCAAGTCCATTTAGATACTACTTTCTATAGTAGCATACCATGACTATGAGATCTGGCAGATGGATGTAAAGACTGATTTCCTTAATGGAAACCGTGAGGAAGAAGTCTATATATCAAAGCCAAAGGGTTTTGTCTTAAGTGGGAGACTAAATCAGGCACGCAAATTAAAGAAGTCCATTTATGGACTTAAGCAAGCATTGAGGAGTTGGAACATCCATTTTGATGAAACAATCAAAGGATTTGATTTAATAAAAAATATGGATGAACCATGTGTGTACAAGAAGACAAGTGGGAGTGCACTTGTTTTCTTGGTTTTGTATGTGGACGACATACTGATCATTGGGAATGATATCCCAATGTTGCAGTCGATTAAAACTTGGCTATCATCAAAGTTTTCCATGAAATATTTGGGAGAAGCATCATATATACTAGGCATAAGGATCTACAGAGATAGATCTAAAAGGATGCTAGGCTTATCCTAGTCTAGGTACATTGACTTAGTGTTGAAGAGATTCAACATGGATGGAAGTACGAAAGGTTACTTTCCTCTAAGTCAAGGCATACATCTCTATAAGAAAATGCTCCTAAGACATCAGAAGAAAGAGAGAGAATGGCTATGATTCCTTATGCTTCGACTATAGGATCGATTATGAATGCCATGTTATGTACCAGGCCTGATGTCACTTATGCCTTGGGCATAGTGAGCAGCCTATAGTAGCTAACTCAGTCATTGAGGCAGAGTACATAGCTGCTAGTGAAGCCACAGAAAGAGCTATCTGGATGAAGAAATTAATCATGGAATTGGGTGTTGTTCCCGATGTACAACGGCCAGTGCCATTATACTGTGATAACACTAGGGTTGTTGCACAAGCTAAGGAACTCTCATCACAAGTCCAAGCACATTCTAAGACAGTTCCACCTCGTTCGAGAAATCATTGAAAGACAAGATGTAGCCATTGAACGAGTTGACACAAAAAATAATATAGCAGACCCATTCACTAAAGCATTAGCCAAGCAGCAGTTAGATCATCACTTAGATTGTATGGGCATAAAATACAAGGGCGATTGGCTTTAGTGCAAGTAGGAGTTTGATAGAAAACTGCCTAAGAGCCAATCATTATAACGGCCTTTTTGTAAACTTCCATCTCATGTATGACATATTTTTTATGTTAATAAAGGCATTTGATTCATCATATACTGCTGTGTCATGTTTTTGTTGATTATAATGAATCCTATAGAGTAGGGCAATCAAATTAGGGTTATGATAAAATAATAGTGAGACCTAATTCCTATAAACCCTAATCTAGAATGTTCCTAGTTGTTGGACCATCGATTCGAGGATCGATGAATCCAGAAAGACTAGCTTATCCTATGCATGCTTAGTTGATGAGAGTGGTTAATCTCACAACCACTTGTGTAGAGACACTAATACAAGGATAAGGGTGCCCATCAGGGTATGAGTACACTGAATTGATCCACACCGGGACTATCTTATGGAAGTCTTACTGCTTGTCAAAAGATAGATCCCAGAGTAGAAGTTATGTATGTGATCTTTAGACCTGAGGTCACCATGGTTCCTTGTGCACACTAAGCCATACTTTGGTTCATACTCATTCATGGCATTGTGACATGTACGTGGTGATCTAGGTATGGTGGAAAGTGTACGAAGGATGTGAGTGGACCAACAAGGATTCGATCTTTCCTAGTAAGAGGAATTATTATCCTATGCAATTTCTTCGATGAGTGACTCAAGGAGCCTTTGATCAAAGCAGGATGAGATTAGAATTGGTTTATAATCAGTCATCAGCTGAGTCCTCATAATCGAGATAAGATTCAATATGATTAAGTGTTAAGGTTTGACATATATCCATACCTATCACTTAATCAGGACAATGGAAGATTGAAAGATTGAATTGCAAGGTAACATACTTATAAAGGGTACTTTGGTAATTTTCATCAAATTTCTCATCTTCCAGGTAGGTATGACACGTTGCTAAACATCAATCTTGTCTTGTAGATTTTCATAAACCAATTGATTTGGTTTCATGAGTCAATTCGATATGTGATTCGAATTGGACAATTAGGTGAGCCAATTTGACCTAATTAGGTCAATCATGTTCGATCGGATCGAATCGGCTCAAACCTAAACCTATTACTGGCTAGATGTAAAAAATAGAGAGTTAGCCAAGGAAGTCATTCATGATTTAATTAGGGTCATGGCATCCTAATTGGTTAGCTAGATTGCACATTAGCATGTGCAGGCTAACCCAATTCTTAACCCAATTGGATTGGGTCTGGTTGCTTGCTAATTGGGCTAACTTAATTAAGGAAAATCTTAATTAGGCTGAGTCCTAGGTGTGGCTAATTAAATCAGAGCTTTATCTGACTTTTATTGACCTTTTGACCGATTTATGGAAGAGTCCTTAGGGCTAGGGACACTTGGCACCTCTTGGCATGCACGAGAGAAATGTAGGGGTGCAGAAGGACAAAAGTCCTTCTATAGATGAAACACTGAAGTGTTTCTAATCTGGAGTGCCTTCTCATCTTATCCCCACATCTCTTGGTTAATGTTGGACCAGTCAAAGCAGGTGGTTTTTGCATGAGAAGTTTTGGCACATAATAAAGAGACGCATCTCTTCATTATGTTGCTAATTGAGATCAATAGTCCTTCTATTTGAGGGCTCTTGAATTTTTTTTTTCTGACACAACATTTTAGAAGTCACATCCTTTGGCTTTAAATTGACCGATATTTTCAAGTGGCAGAAGGGGATTAATTGATGGAAATTTAAGAGTCAAAAAGGTGTCGCTTGGTGCATGAAAAAGGCTTATCATGATATGTTTATCAATCAATAAGACTCCTTCTCATTGAAAGGTCTTATCAGATAGTTATAAAAGAGGCATATCAGATGCCCCAACCCACTCTATAAAAGGCACGGTAATCTGATGCCTTGGTAATTCTTTTTCTGATCAAAAGAAACGCCACCTACTATTCTTCTCTCTGGGTCCTCCTAAGGTTGGGCTACCTATATAGGTCAGGATATTGGGTTCTCCTAGGGTTGGACTCCCTATATGGGTCAGAGTATTGGGTTCTCCTAGGTTCAGTATCATAATAAGGGTCATGGTAAGGGGTTCTTCTAGGTTCAGTATCATAATAAGGGTCATGGTAAGGGGTTCTTCTAGGTTCAGTATTATAGTATGGGTCAGGCTGAGGGGCTCTCCTAGGTTCAACCTCTTGGTATGGATCAGGGTTTGGGGTCCTCCTAGGTTGAGTATTGTAGTACGGGTCAGGATAAGGGGCTCTCCTAGGTTCGACCTCATGGTATAGATCAGGGTTTGGGGTCCTCCTAGGTTGAGGGGACTCAAGATCTGGCTCAGACAGTGACCCATGGGTTCTTTGTATGGTCCCTACATGGCCTTCTAACTGGTCAAACCTATTGGCAAGATGGTCAATTCTGTTGTTGGTTTGGGTACCAAACTGAGTTAATTAGGTCATCTGGGTAGTCATCTGGGTAGCCATCTGGGCCATTTGATCTATAACGGCTTGAATCCTAGCTTCATGCTTATCCATGGGTTCAGGGAGATGGTGGATGAGATGGGACTCCTGATCTAATGCTCATGCAAGACTCGATCAAACCGACTATAGCTGACTAGACCTAGAGTCCAAAGCTAGATGCTCAATCAGGGTGGCAAACTAACCTATAGAAACCCTGTACTCAGCCAGGCAGGTGTAAGGGGAGTGTTAGGTCCCTGGTTGCCAATCCTAGACACCAATCAGAGATTGGCCAGGTAGGTGGACCAGCACACAAGCCCTTCGGAATTGAATCCCTAAACCACCATTCTAGACACTGAGCACACGCACACACAGGTTAGCTTAACACAATGATCTGACACTTAGCCCGGACCCGACCAGTTGGTGTCCTTAGCCCACTAGGGCAAATTAAGTCTAGTTAGTTTTAGGTTAAGGCTTGGGACTGAATGCAAGGGATGTGGTTTTGGACTATGGAGAGGTGATCAAATCCTCCCCCATCTGATATAGCAAGAGTGCCCTTAAAAGTAAATTATGCAATGATGGCAGGCAGATGAGAATGCAAATTAGGGTTTAGATGTTTTTGGTATTTTTGAAGAATATGTAATTTTTTTTTTTGGTATTTTCTTAAATAGAAGAAACTTGCAAATCATGGCCTAATATGCTGGAAATATACTAAAATTAAAATATTTGCAAAAGATGCTAAACAAAACCCTAAAACTTCCAAACTTGTCTTGCTGAAAAAATAGAGCTGAAGATTTGCATGCTCTATTTCGGCTTGCAGAAAATTCAAAGGTAGAAATAAAATCTGAAAAAATTGTAAAAATTATTGTGAATTATGATGAATCCAGAAAAATTAATTTTATAATTTTGGAGTTTTTATCAGGGAGAAATAATTTAAATAATAGAATATATATGGACTAAAAAATTGCAGAAAACAAGCCCTAATCTAAGCTCTAATACCAAATGATGAGGGACTAATATGCATGCAATTCTTTTTTTTATGTTTTATATGTGGGGTTAGGTGATTAATTCCCGAATTTCATATCAAAATTAGTTGTAGGGAGTTTTGTATGAATTTTTGAAGCCAAGCATGTAGATTAGAACCTAGAAAAGTACTAAAGAATGATCGCCGGGGCTGAGAAGCCTCGGTTAGGGCAAGTTCTCCTACAATAATAAGACTGGAGGTAGAGGGGGTGTACCTGACAATGTCTGAAGTGCCCGGTGAAGATCGCAGTGAAGGGATCTCTCGTTCCTCGATGGATGCGGACTGGAAAACCGAGCCAAAGACTAGCGGATACCCGGCTTTCTGCTCGGTTGTCCGATTGAGGCGTGGCTGGAGTCGTTGGATTCGTAGGAACTCCAGGACCTACAAATGATCTATCAGGGGTTAGAAAACTCAGAGGAAATCAAGAAAACAAAGGAAAACAGCAAAGGGAAGCAAGTTTTGGAGGGGGCTGGAATGATGGTTGGCAGCAGGAAGATGATTGCAAACATCGGGAAGAAGAACTCTCAAACCCCTTTATGCACACAGCAGGTTAATCACACAAAGCAATAGAAGAACTCAAGGATTATTTCATATCAAAATCTCCCCTCATACAAGAGGCAAGGGTCCTTTAATTAGACCCTTAATCTTGGGCTCCAAGTAAGGGCACATAAGTCTTTACATAAGAATCTTTTTTCCTCTAAAATCCTAGCTAGAAAATAAGAAAACATTAGGTAGAAAAATCCTTAAAAATTCTCTTGACTTGGCCAACACTCCAAGGACGCCTAGGGGGGTGTGTTGGGCTTCTAGGAGCAGCAAGAGGCCGGCCCAAAGGTGCTCGGGTGCATGGGTTTGGGCCTCTGGAAGCTGGGGTGGCCTGGTAGCCAGGTAGCAGGAATATTTCCTGGTATCTTGCTTCTTAGGGGCTTGGGCTTGGCGCCTGGGCTTGATTTCTTTGGGCTAGGATGCAGATGGACCTCTAAAATAATGGATGCCTTGGTATATGAATATATTTTGGCATCTGGAAGGGAATCTGGGCATTTGGAGGGCATCTGCAAGGAATCAGGGTTTTTTGAATTTTTCCTCCTGGGGTCTTCAAATCTTCAAGCTGGGTTGGACTTGGGCTATACTTCCATGTCTTCAATCTGGTTGGACTTGGTCTTCACTTGTATGATGTAGTCTTGAGTCTTCAATATGGTTGAATAGGACTCAAAAAAATAAAATTAGCTCGACATGAGCTGACTAACACTGGACTGAACTAGCTCAACATGAGCTGACTAGTACAGTACTGAAACTCAGAAGACTCAGATAACAACTAAAATGGACTCAGATGGGCTAAGCCCTTATTACAGATGGACTCATTAATTATTGATCAATTCACAGAGGGTTGAAAAGCCTTTGTCTTATTTGGTGCCTCCGGTGTCCCCACCAACTATGATCGATCTAGATCTTGGATCTAGGTAATCACTAGTCCTTCATGATCAGTAGGTGGCCTCCCACAACTATAGCTAGTCCGATACACGACCCAGCTCCCATATTTATAATAAATAATAATAAAAATAAATTAATTAAAAATTATATATCATCAGTTTAAATTGAAATTAATATAATTAAGTATAGAATTATTACTACCTGTTGGCCACTACATGCATGCCAATAGAGCCACCATATGCTTGATTGGATCTTACTGGGTAGTATAGTTCTACCACGCCCTCTGAAACCTAGCGGAGTACTTCTTAGTGCTCCACAAGTCATAGATAGCCTCCCATATGTTCACCCATATCTAGTAATCCCTGAATATCCTCTAGTTCGATGGTGACTAGTTACCAGACTGCTCTATGGCAATCTCCTTGAGAATTGTGCAGCCTATCCCAGAACTTATGTGTGGCCACCTCAAAAATTAGATGGCCAACCTCCTCAACCTTAGGAGTTTCAAATCAATAGTATCTTGTAAGTAGAAACATGCTTGTATTAAAAAAATAAAATATTAATATTTCATAAATTTAAAAATTAAATATATTTGACTTACCAAAAATATATACCAGGCTACATCACAAGCCCTCCATGGCTAATTGGAGAGCTCATTCATCGATCTTGGCATTAACTGATGAATGATCCTGATAACTACTCGAGAAACTCCAGACTCTATAAATATACTACAAAATCTAAATTTAATAATAAACATTAACTTTATAAGGATTAAATTTTAAATATATGAATATGATGAAGTAGCACCTAGAGTGGCTCTGAATATGGATGAGGTCTCTATCCTCTGGTTGAGTCAAAGGTATTATGAGCCAGGCGGATCTTTGACCATGGTGCTGAGTCTGAGATGAGCCGGTCACTGCTGCTTGTGACTATGAGATTACTGTTGACCCTACATCCTCTGAACCTGATTAGAGAACATCTAATTAAAGAATAATATATTAGATAATAAAATATAAAATAATATAAAAAAGAATATCTATTTTTTTGAATTTATCATGTGGTGTGAGCGGCATAGAATCATGTGGGTTGGTAGCATGATCGCTCTTTCCTTAAGAACTCTTTCCTCGACTAGCATGACTCTAGTCTCTGAAAGATATGATCTATAATCTCTGAAAATAAAAATAAATAGATTCACATAATTAGTTATACAATTGTCAGTGGTAATGCATGATTTAAAATGAATGATTACAAAGGAAATACATGGAAGAAGTTAGAAGTTAGATATATTGAATTGGTCAATAAAAATGTATCTTCAATTATACTTTGGATATAGCATCCCCCTCCAACATGCTTCCATCGTCTAATACATCAAATCTTTTGCCAATCAAAACTAAACTTCTTCGCACTCTTCAAAGTGTTGGCAATGGTTCTAGTCTCTTCATCACTATCATTACTACTATTGATATCAATGAACCTTTCTAATGGAATGTCTACCTTAAGCTGCATGAAAGGAGCTTGCTTTCTCATAGAACCAATTTGAAGCATTTGTCAAGCATCGCATTCTAGCATGGCTTCCATGATCTTCCATATTCCATATGCTGCTAGTTTCCTTTAATTGCTTCCCCTACTTCATGATAATCAATTACAAGAAAATGACACTAGAGAAAAAGCAACACAATGATGCATTCTCTCTAGTACTCTATTCTCTGGTCAATGATTGTAGTAGCTACGTAGCTAGAGCACTGGCCATTTTCAATACCTCTCATTCCAAGGTGAACATAGTGTAAGTGGCATAGAAGCATGTGAGCTGGCTGCATGATTACCTCATCCTTGAGAGCTCTATCCTCTAGAGCTCTCTCCTTGGTTGGCATGGCTCTAACCTCTAAAAGACATGATGTATAATCTTTAAAAATAAAAAAAATAGATTCACCAAATTAATTATATAATTGTGAGTGGCAATGCAAGATTTGAAATAATTGCAAAGGAAAAAGGTAGAAGAAATTAGAAGCTTGATATACTAAATTGATCAATGAAAAGGTATTCTTAATTGTACTTAAGATATTACAGTCCTCTCCAACTCTATCATTCAGTTGATGATAGACGCAACGATGCAACTATCATACCGACATTTCCCAATACCTTCAATTCTAAGGTGAGCATCATTGGTACCAAAGTAGCTTAGAATGAGTGGCAACTAATTTATTATTGACTTTATTCATTATCGAAATTCTAACTGTTGCCCAGCTAAAGCAACCCAAGAGGGGGGGTGAATTAGGTTTCTAAAAGCTTTTCAAGGAAATAAAACTTAGGTGTTAGTTGTCTTTAAAATGTTTGTGTGCTCAATAATAATTTATAGTAGAAAGAATAATAAGCAATAAAAAATATAGAGATGTATAGTGGTTCGGTGTATCTCAAAACACCTACATCTACTCCCCAAACTCTCCTTGGGTATTTCACTATAATCCAACCTTGATTATAGTAGATTAGTTTTCAGGCTCACTAATCAAAACTCCTTGGTTTTTACTCAAGGCTAACTAAAAACCTAGTTGGTTTTTCACTCCAAGCTCACCAACAACCTTGTTGGTTTCCACACAGGGCTAACCAACAACCTCAGTACTAGTTTCAATCCCCTTGAAACTAGTAACAATAAAATAACACAAGTGTAATATAAGAATACAATAACCTTTCTCAAAAAGAAAATAAACTCTATGAAGCTCTTGAATATGGTTGAAAAGCTTTATCTTCAATTTGTTGAAGCCTTGATCAATGCTTGAAGATGTAGGCTTGGAAGCTTTTTCCGAATCAGTGTGCTTGAAGGCTCAAAACTCTTAATGTATTGGATGCTTGAAGGTTTTCAATGAATGCTCTCATTAGTTCTCTTGAATCTTCTCTTCCTCTTGCATTTGGTAGTGTTAAAATACCTTTCCAACCCCTAAAAATCAGATTATAGCTGTTGGAGAGGAGAAACTAACCCTTAGACATGAAATAGGAATGTTCTGCACTTCAAAAACTAGCAATTACTATGCTGTTCGATCCGCAAGTGTCGACACTTCAGACCATGAGTCGATACATAAGTCGACACTTGAGTCGACACTGGATCAAGTATGTCTTCTGAAGCTTTCTAGAATGTACTGGTGCATCGACACTTCTTTTGGTGAGTCGACACTTCATCTGCATGAGTCGACACTTGACCAAATATTTAAAATCACCATGTTCTATATCCTATTTGGTCTCAGGCCTTGAGTTGATATATGAGTCGACACTTGGTTGTTCATGAGTCGACACTTCTACATGCCAACTAAGATTTTTCTACATATCAGCTCAAGCTTCTGTGAGTCGACACCTGAGTCAACACTTGTTCTCCATGAGTTGACACCTGATTGAAACAGTGCTAAAACTTGTCCAAACTTAAATTTTGAGCTCTCCAAAGTCTTCTCATGTTCCAAAGTCCATGTAGATTAAAAATTTATGATCTTGAGTGACTTCTTCAACTGAATGACAAGCGTTTCGATCTTACAACATAAGCTGACCTTGATGAGTACCTAAATCTGATAAACATATTTTTAACACATAATTAGTACTCATATATACTTAAGTATTTTGTTATTCATTAAAATCAAGGCAGAAGTCAACAATCTTCCCCTTTTTGATGATGACAAAATCTTTAAGTATATAAATATGGTAAGCTCAAAAGATTAGCAATAAGTATTAGAGCAATTGGCTATAAGTATCAGAGTAATGTTGTAATAACTATCATAGAGCAAAGTATCATCATTTTGCATATAACTTAAATGAATTCAATTCATATAACTACAATGTATCGTTACTTAACCTACCATATTAGATCTAGGATAAGAATGTATCAGAGCATATGCATATATAAGAGTAGAATGTTCATTAGCTTTAAATAAAGCAAAAAGAATAGCAACAAAACATAGTTAAGCAAATGCAATGATGTATCGAAATTTTATAGAGTTGATTGAACATTAGTTTTACTCAAAGCAAAATAAATAATAATCATGCATGGTTAGAGCAAATTTGTTTTGAGAAAAGCATGTATTAAGGCTAAACACATATTTGAAAGAATGAATATCAGAGCACGATCAGGTCTGAAACGAGATATGAGTGTCAGAGCAAAATCTTTAAAGAATAAGAGTATCAGCGCAAGTAAGATAAGGATAGAGCTCCCCCTCAACACATGATCTAAAAGCATTTTTCAAACTTTTTAAAAACGTATTAGCATTTTTCAAAAAATATCTTCAAGAAATTTAGAAATATTCTCTTTAATACTTTCTCCCCCTTACTTTTTTCTCTATGTTTATTACTTATTACTTTTTTCTCCCCCTTTTTGTACTTTCTTCTCTCCTTTTTTTTGTACTTTCTTCTCCCCCTTTTTGTCATCATAAAAAAGATGAAAAATACTACAAAGTAGAAAAATAAGTAACAAATATCCCCCTCAAGGTAGGGATAAAGTGAAAAAAATAGCAAGAAAAGTATCAAAAGCAATACAAATAAGGAATGAAGCATGAACACATAAGTAAAAACACTGAAAGCATCATATATATATATAACTCCAAAAATTTTATGATACAAGAGAGTATTTATACAGTTATACATTGATACAAACATACATACTAAGTATGATACACTGATGCAGTCTCATCATACATACAAAACACATGTATAACTAACTCATATACTGACCACTCCTAGTGGGCTCAGTCATCATCAAAGGAAGACCCAATCTCTAATACAATAGGTCTAGTAGTCTTAGAAGGATGAGGTCGTGGCTACATGGGCTAAAGATCTGCAAATCTGGTACGAACTGCTTTAGGAGTGTCTCTACATCCTCGGCCTCTGCCTCTGGCTTGTGCTGGAGGAGAAATAGTGTTAGGAATAGGATCAGGAACTAGGTCAGAGTCAATAATAATATGATCAGTGTCAGAAAGTGTAGTATCAAAGATGGATCTAGATAAAGTATCAGCTAGTGTGAAAATGATATGAAATCTAGGAATATAAAAACCTAACTCTTTGGATAAGGAAGAAATAGGTAAGGAAATAGAATGCACAAAAGGTGTCCTATCAGAAAAGGTAGGGGGAACAAAAATAGATGGTGTAGGTAAAGGATCAGATGGATCAGGTAAATTGATGGTAGTGGCGATCTGAGTAGCATCAATGGAAGTAACTAAATGATCCGAAGATAGAACAAATATGGATATAGTAGATGTTCCTAAAGGAACAAAGTCAGAATGGCTAGAGATGATAGCAGTACTGGGTAAGACAGGACTCGGAAGGGCTGGACTCAATGAAATTGGAACAGTCTCAGGTGCCAGCATGTCATCAATAGCAATAAGCTCAATCAAATCGATCTCCTAATCAGCTCCTATCTCTAGCTCATGCTCCATTATAAGATCATCAATATCAAAATGTCCTAATGATCATCCCGATCTACTCCCATCTCTGGATCATCTACTAGTGGTGCTGGTGGTGCCGGTAGAGAATCTGGCAATGTTGGAGGGGAAGAGGGTCTACTAGGTATTAGTCTCTATAGAGTAACCATCACAGTAGTGAACCTCTCTCTCATCTCAAGAAAACTAGATCTCATCTCCATGTGGATTTGATTAACTCACTGTCTCAAGGTCAGCATCTCTATCTCCAAGCAAGTAATCGTGTCCATAGAAACATTTGTTGTAGGTGCCACCTCAATGTGAGCTGAGACAGAAGGCTCGAGCTGCGACTCTGATGAATCTCGAGGTGGCTCAAACGGCTCGGTCTCATCTTTATATGTCTCCTCCTCCTCAACAGCAGCATCCTCATCCTCATCCGAGTAAAGCACCTGTCCAGAAACTCTGCACCTCTAGTGACCTCAATATCTGTGGTATCCCATCCGATGCAAGGACCTCTCATCATATGTATTTATATGTAGAAGCTCTCTGTACTGCTTACCGACAAGATCAACTCCATAAGCTCGAAATAGTCTGGTGAGCCCCATGCCATAAGGCAAGTAGAGCCACTTACTGGTCACCACCTCGATCATCTGGTGAATTATCAACACTGGCAAGCAGACAGGTGACCTTTGAATCAGCGATACCATAATCAAGAGCTCTCTCTTTGTTATAAAGTTGAATTACCCGATCTTCGATAGCAGAATCTGGGCCACAATATGATGAAGTAGTCTCATCTCTGCAGATAGCCGTGATGCGATGATAGTGGCTCCCTCACCCAAGTCGTCTCTCTCCATAATACATCTGAAGCCACCAATCTGGTCTCCAAGTGAATTGGCTACTATGCCTCTAATGGGTATCTCCCAGATGCAGCTCAGAATCTTAGCAAACAATGGAATGGAGATTCCTTTGACCTCTCCAATCCATCCATCTGTGCCCCTGGCCAAGGACCCGTAGAACTATCTTATCAAGGCCTCTCTTGGAGAGTGCAAAACTGAACCAGTCCAACATCCCTCAACCAATCTCCAATTCAGAAATGTTGCAGATCAAGGAAGTCAAAATCCATTCGATGTCCACCTACAATAGCCTTGGAGGCCATGCGATCCTCTCCTGAGATAGGTGGTGGTTGAGCAGGAACATTATGCTATGATGGACCAATTGTTGGCTGAGAAGCATCAAGCCTTGCCTTGGTGCGGTGCACCGCACCTTGAGAAGTAGAACGTGGTCTCCTCATAACCTGTTTCTTAGGCCCCATCATCCAGAAATCAAAGAAATATGAAAGGGAAAGGGAAATAAGAGTTGGGATCACAGTCAAGCTATGAGAAACAGAGGGATACGAGAAGGAAATGAGCTCAAGCTCAACAAGGAAGTGTTAGAACCCTAAACAGGAACTAACGGAGCTAGGGCATAATGAGGGCAAGTGTCGGCTCAAAGGAAATGGAAAGAAAAAAGACCGTCGGCCCTGTATAAAAATAGTTCATGCTAATCAAGTGTCGACAATTTAGAGAGTGTCAAGTATCGACACTTCAATGAGTCGACACTTCTAAGTGTTGACACCTGAAGAAAATCAGAGAAAAACAAGAAAAATCAGGAGAGATGATTTGAATGGTCAATTATGATTGATCATGGGTTTCAAGATCATGAGGTCAAGAAATTTTTAAATGGAATTCCAAAGGTCATAAAGAATGATCGAGATCTAATCAAAGGATCAATGACCCCTAATTCTCTTCTAATCATATAAAACCTATCTTCATTGAATAGCTTGGTCAGTATATCAGCTAGTTGCTTTTCAATACAGACAAATTCAAGCAAAACATCATTATTTTGATTATGATCTCTAATAAAGTGATGCATAATTTCTATATTTACTTCTTGAATGTTGCACAGGATTTTTAGTTAAATTGATTGCACTTGTGTTGTCACATCTATTAGGTATTTTAGTTAATTTAATGCCAAAGTCTTCGAGTTGTTGTTTAATCTACAAGATTTGAGCACACCAACTTCTAGCTACAATATACTTAGCTTCAACTATAGATAATGCAACTAAATTTTATTTCTTGCTAAACTAAGAGATTAAATTAACTCCAAGAAATTAATAGGCTCCTGATGTGCTTTTTCTATCTAGTTTACAACCAATAAAATCAGCATCAGAATAAGCAATCAATTCTATTGCAGTGTCCTTAGAGTACCACAAACTAATATCAATAGTGCCAGATAGATATCTAAGTATGCATTTGACAACCAATAAATAAGATTCTTTAGGTTTAGACTGATACCTTGCATATATGCATATACTAAACATGATATCTGGCCTACTTGTAGTTAAATACAATAATGAGCCAATGATATCTCTATAAAGTTTTCGATCAATACTCTTACCCGATTCATCTTTGTCAAGCTTGTATGAAGGGCTCATTGGTGTGCTAAGAGGTTTTGTCTTCTCCATCCCAAACTTTTTTAGAATTTTCTTAATGTACTTTGCTTGGTTGATGAAGATCCCTTCTTTGGTTTGTTTGATTTAGAGTCTGAGAAAGTAGCTTAATTCTCCCATCAAGATCATCTCGAACTCACCCTGCATAAACTTAGCAAACTCTTGACAAAGAGCTTCATTAGTGGCACCAAATATAATGTTATCAACATAGATCTGTACCACTAGGAGCTCATCAGCTTTTCTCTTTAGAAACAAAGTAGTATCTACATGTCCCCTAATAAAGCCATTATTAATTAGAATTTTGCTTAATCTTTCATACCAAGCATGTGGGGCTTGTTTTAAATACCAAGCTCCTTATAGTTTAAAATACTTTATGCAATTTGAAAACATGGTCATGATATACATGATTTTCAAAAATAGGAGGTTATTTTACATACACCTTTTCTGCTATGTATCCATTTAAAAAACAATACTTTTAACATCCATTTGAAATAATTTAAAATCTATAAAACATGCAAATGTAACTAAAAATCTAATTACTTCAAGTTTAGAAACATGAGCAAAGGTTTCAACAAAATCAATACCTTTCTCTGATTGTAGCCTTTAGGAACCAGTCTAGCCTTATTCCTAATTACATTACCATTTCTAGCTCAAGCATAGATATCACACAATACAAAATTGAGTAGAATTCAATGAAACTATATAATTTTGGCATAAACATAGAGAAGACAGTCTAGAAGTGGAAATCATCACATTTACTTGAAATAGCTTAAAATATATCCACCAAAAGCAAGTGAACGTCTTATAGCCACTAGTCTAATCATGTGTACATAAGATTCATCAAAATCAATCTCTTGTTCATGATCACATCCATTGGCTATATGTCTCGATTTGATTCTAATTAAATAGTTAAGACAATTATCAAAGCTACTAGTGACACATTGAGAATATTTAGATGTAACCTTGAAACATTTATCATAAAATGACTAATACTCAATAAATTTTATTTCAACTAATACCTTTTTTTTTTTAACAATCATGGAAAGAGATATTTAAATTTCACCAATATAGATAGTCCTTCATTTACCATTATATCTAAAATGTTGTTGGTCCACTCTTCATATGTCTTGTACAGCCACTATTCAAGTACCATATTTCTTTTTTCTTGTTGGGCTGCAAGACATTCCTGCAAAATATATCAAGTGGATGGTTTTGGTATCCAAGCATTCTTGGATCCTTTTGGGTTAGTGTTTATGGTTCCTTTTGGAACCCAAATCCAATTGAAAGTATTGAGTTTTCTTTTGTTACACATATATGCTTTATGGTCTGATTTTCTACAATAATAGTTTGTAATACTAGAAGATACAGGAACAAAGAAGTTTTTGAAATACTTTTATTATTTTTGAGGTTTATACCCCAAATCGATTTTGTTAAAAACTGCACATTGACAATTCAACAATAGATTCAATTTTTCAGAACTAAACATAAATTTTTCAACAAAAGGCTTGACTCTATCAAGCACTTCTTTAAACTTCTTGTTCACTAACTCAAGGTCTTTGTTCTTCTTCATAAGCTCATCATTTAAAACAAAAACCTTGAATCATTTTAGAATCTCTATCTCTTTTGAGAGATCATTCTTTTCCATTTCCAAAATAGCAACCTTGGCTTTTAATTCTTTGTTTTCATTTCCAAGATCGTTGTTTTCAAAAGAAAAAGAATCAGCTTGCTTTTTTAATTTTTTGTGCTCAATTTTTAATAATTTATATTCATGCACAAGCTCATCAAAAATATCTCTAAGCTCATTAAAAGTAAATTCAGATTTGGATTGTACCTCATTTTTATTTGCCATCAGACAAAGGTTGGCAACTTCTTGCTGCTCTTCCTCCAAACTAGAGTCTTCGCTTTCGCTCTAAGTAGCCATCATTGCCTTTTTCTTATATTTCTTTTTGAGATTCTTGAGGAGAGGACAATCAAACTTGTAATGATCAGGCTTCTTCCACTCAAAGTAAATCGGTTGGTCCTTCTCCTTCTCCTTTTCTTTTTCTTTGTCCTTGCCTTTATCCTTGCTAGGTTCTCTTTTGTGTGGCTTCTTTTTATATGAGCACTTCTTCTTCCTCATAAATCTCCTAAATTTCCTAGCCACTAGAGCCTCCTCATCTTCATCTTTACTTTCTTTTGACTCCCCACTTGAAGATTCCTTTGGTGTAGTGGATTTGAGGGCAATTGTCTTCTTCTTTCTATCCACATCCACTACTTTTTGCTTTAAGTTTAATTCATAGGTCATGAGTGAACCAATGAGCTGCTCCAGGGTAGGGCTTCAACATCCTTCGCTTCTTGGTTCACCATCACCTTTGGATCCCATGAAGATGGCAAAGACCTGAGAATTTTGTTAACCAAATCAGTGTTAGACATTCCTTTGCCAAGACTTCTCATTCCATTAACTATATTAGTAAATCTTGTGTACATATTAGTGATGGATTCATTAGGATCCATTCTAAACATTTTGTATATATGCACGAGCATATTTATTTTTATATTTTTTACTTGATGGGTACCCTCATGTGTAATCTCAAGTGTGTCCCATATTTCCTTCGTCGATGCACATGTGGAAATCCTATTGAATTTGCTAGGATCCAATACGTGATAAAGCAAGTTCATTGTTTTAGCATTAAGCTTAGATTGCTTAATGTCGTTTTCATCCCAATCTTCTTCAAGCTTTGGAACGGAAACACCATTAACCATAATTGAAGGAACATATGGACCTTTAACTACCACTTTTCAAAGATTATAGTCAATAGAATGTATGTAAATATGCATGCATGTTTTCTACTATATGTAGTTTATGCCATTGAAAATTGGTGGTCTATTTGAGGCTTGACCCTCAACAACACTAGCACCTATTAGGGCTGCCATAGATCTTTTACTCAAGGTAGTTATACTTACTTAGCAGAGTACCAAGCTCTGATACTACTTATTGCCCAGTTAAAGCAACCAAGAGGGGGGTGAATTGGATTTCTAAAAATTTTTCAAGAAAATAAAACTCAGGTACTGGTGTGTTTTCAAAATATTTGTATGCTCAATAATAATATGCATCAGAAGTAATAAAGTAAATACTAAAAGAATAATAAGCAATCACAAACACAGAAATTTATAGTAGTTTGGTATATCTCAAAATACCTACATCCACTGTCCAAGCTCCCCTTGGATATTTCACTATAATCCAATCTTGATTACAGCAGATTAGTTTTTCGGGCTCACTAATCAAAACCCCTTGGTTTTTACTCAAGGCTAACCAAAAACCTAGTTGGTTTTTCACTCCAGGCTCACCAACAACCTTGTTGGTTTTCACACAAGGCTAACCAACAACCTCAGTACTAATTTCAATCCCCTTGAAACTAGTAACAACAAAATAACACAAGTGTAATATATGAATACAATAAGCTTTCTCATAAAGCAAATAAACTCTATGAATCTCTTGAATGTGGTTGAAAAGCTTTGTCTTCAATTTGTTGAAGCCTCGATTAATGCTTGAAGATATAGGCTTGGAAGCATTTTCTGAATCAGTATGCTTGAAGGCTTAGAACTCTTAATGTATTGGATGCTTGAAGGTTTTCAAAGAATGCTCTCATTAGTTCTCTTGAATCCTCTCTTCCTTTTGTCTTTGGTGGTGTTAAAATACCTTTCCAATCCCTAAAAATTAGATTATAGCTATTGGAGAGGAGAAACTAATCGTTGACATAAAATATGAAAGTTCTGTGCTTCAAACACTAGCCATTACTGTGCTATCCAATCCACAAGTGTTGACACTTTAGACCATGAGTCGATACTTGAGTCGACACTAGATCAAGTTTGTCTTCTAAAGCTTTCTAAAATGTACTGGTGCATCGATACTTCTTCTGGAAAGTCGATACTTGAGTCGATACTTCATCTACATGAGTCGACACTTGACCAAACTTTTGAAATCACAATGTTCTATATCCTATTTGGTCTCAGGCCTTGAGTTGACATGTGAGTCGATACTTGAGTTGACACTTAGTTGTTCATGAGTCGACACTTTTGCATGCTAGCTAAGATCTTTTTGCATATTAGCTCGAGCTTCTATGAGTCGACACCTGAGTCGACACTTATTCTCCATGAGTTGACACCTGACTGAAATAGTGCTGTAACTTGTCCAAACTTAAATTTTAAGCTCTCCAAAGTCTTTCTCATGTTTCAATGTCCATGTTGCTCAAAAATTTATGATCTTGAGTGACTTCTTCAACTGAATGATAAGTGTTTTGATCTTATAACATAAACTGACCTTGCTGAGTACCTAAATCTGATAAACACACTTTTAATACATAATTAGTACTCATATATACTTAAGTATTTTGTTATTCATCAAAATCAAGATAGGAGTCAACACTAACTCTTTTTTTATCTTTATTTATATTATTTGCTTCATGGACTAATCTAATATCACCAAGTGCTATATCTGATCATGGATTAATTCATATTTCGATGTATATGAACTATTAACTTTATTTAGTTCATATGCATTAAAACATTAATTAATCCATGATCAAAAATTATCCTAGATAATATTGGCTAGTTAATGATTATGCGAAAATGTAATTGAAGATAAAGAAAGAGTTAGAGTTTTGATTATGAATGAAGTCCATAGCAAACTAGTTGCCACTCAATCCTAAACTGCTTTGATTCTAAGGATGCTTATCTTGGAATGAAAGGTATCGAGAATGACTGGTGCGATAATTGTGTCACTACACTATCACTAGCCGAATGATGGAATTGGACAAGACTGCAATATTTTAAACATAATTAAAGACACCTTTTCATTGATCAGTTTAGTATATCTAGCTTTTAATTTCTTCTACTTTTTCATTGACCAATATAGAATCCCAAAGACATTAATTATTTAATTAATTAAAATAACATCTAATTAATTAAATAGAAAACTCATTAATTAAATAAAGAACTAATTAACCAATTGCTGACTTCATTTACTATGGAAACTCTAACTCTTTCGTCATCTTTAGTTATATTATTTGCATCATGGACTGGCCTAATATCACAAAGTGCAATCTCTAGTCATTGATTAACTCATATTTCAATGCATATGAACTGTTGACTTTGTTCAACTCATACACAATAAAATATGAATTAATTTATGATATGCTTGGTAATATTAGGCCACTCCATGATGCAAATGAAATAATTAAAGATGAAGAAAGAATTAGAATCTTCATAGTAAATGAATTCAACAACAAGCTAGTGAATGACTCGGGCCCAATAACATAGGAGTAAGACCCATCTGGTATTCGGATATGGGTCTAGTTTTAATAACTAAGGTTGGATATGGATCTCAATATCTAGGTTTCAACTTAAACCTGACCTATTGATAGCTCTAAGATAAAGCAAGCAAAACAACAAGGAAAGAGAACATAAACAACTAATTAATTAATTAGTTAAATTTTATTTATATAAAAAAAATAACTTTTAATGATAGCAATTGCGCCATCACCACCACCATTGCTAATACTCACAATATAAATGCAATGCAGATCTGGTATATACTAAGGTTTGGTAAAGGAGTAATTACTATTCCACTAATCTAAAATAAATTCCACTAATCTAAAATAATTTGACTTAGTGCTCATCACAAGCAACCTTAGGTGTGATTTTTGTTGACAGGAGTATTTAGGATAAAAATCCAACAAAGTTCTATAAAAAAATCATTTAAAATAGTTTTAAAAGAAGACAAAATAAGGATGAAAAATAGAAACAAATTCAATTATGATAACAAATTCACTTAGGAAGAAAAAGAAATGGCTAAGGGAACCAGATTGAGAAATCAATGAAAACCTAAAAATCTTAGCAGAAAAAAAAACAAATGCTAACCATTGAATGCCACGGTCAAATAAAAGAAAGAATACAACAAGTTACTATCAAATAGAAGAAAGAATACAACAAGTTACAGGAAAGTATAATCCTAAAATTAGAGTCCTAGTAAGGTAGTTAGATAAAATACAATAGGGAGGGGCATGGGAAGGGAGGGGCAAGGGGAAGATAGTGGCAAGGAGATGTGTCAACGGGGGGAAGCTCAGTGGAAGGGAGTAGCAAGGGAAGACGATGGTAGGGAGCAGTGGTAGGGAAAGATGGTGGCAAGGAGAGGCACCGGGGGGTGGGGGGAAGCTCGGTGACAAGGAGGGGAGAGGGAAGATGGTGGCAAGGAGTGCCAATAGGAGGAAGCTTGGTGGTAAAGAGCACTGACATGGGAAGCTCGGTAGCAAGGAGAGGCACCCAGGGGGGAACTCGGTGGCAGTGAGCATGGAGAGGCACCCAAGGAAGGGGGGAGGAGGGAAGATGAAAAGCCACAAGCGAGAATGATGGAAAATCAAATGAATGATTCCTTATATAGGAAGATTATTAGCGATGACAGATTGCTATCACTAATACCCAAAATGTCATCAATAATAATGATATTATTGACGGCAACATCTTGCATCACTAATACCCATCGAGAATGCCAAATTTTTCATGATCACTATTAGCAACGGTCGATTGCCATCGCTAAAGGTCATTATTAAGCACACAAACACTTTGAGAATACACTTGCACCTAATTTAAATTCTTGTAAAATATTTTTGAAACCTAATTCACTCCCGCTCTTGGGTTGAGTGCACTTATGTATAGGTTAGCCTAAGAAGTTTTTTGGGCTTGGATTATTTAACCCATTATAATTAGTCTAAAAGGATCTTATAATACCAAAGAATGGGTGGAATGAATATAGCATTTTTTCTCTATTAGTGAAAAGTATAAATAGGCTAGGGACATGAGGCCAACAATAATAAAAATGATCCATCGATTAGTCAGCACGATCGTCGACATGGGTTGCCAACCGTATATTAGGTTGAGCCATCATAAAATAAATTGACTACTACAAATGCATGATCAACTGCTTAGATCATAACCTAGCAATTGCTTGGGAAGTGCTTAGCTAGTGGCCCCTGAGTGAATATTGGTAGAGGCCGACTCCTATGCCCGAAGGCATCAGTGAGCCCACACTAACTACTCAAGGAGTACTCAGCTAGTGGCCCCTATGTGAATACTGGCTAATAATTATATTATATGCATATATAAAAATATTAATTTAATAATTAAATTATTTTTATTTATTTAAAATTGATACTTTTATAATTTTTTTGTAGGAGAGGAGAGCTCCAATGTAAAGAGCTCGATTTATGGGTTCAAACGAAACAAGCGAAACAAGTTCGAAGCAAATCAAACTTGAAATGAGCCCAGAATAAATATTTAAAGATTTAAAATAGAGAATCACTAATTTTAAAGTAGCTGGTCCACCATTGACTGTCCGCTTGGTCACAGAATGCTCGATGGTCCACCAGAAGCCATTTTTATCAGTTCATGGTGCAGAATCGTGGACCGTGGGACGATTCTAGCCATCTCTCTACTGGATATTCTCATCTATGGCACCATCCTTCCCTAGAGCTCATCACTGGCTACCTTTTCCATCCCAACATGACACCATGGAGCAAGGAAGCCCATGACCATGAGGGGTGCTCCCGAGCAGAAAGTCTTGATGACCAAAATGAAGACAACACCAGCTCTGGTGATATCCCCATCGATGGCAGCAAAGGCCATGCACTGCGATGCCGGCAGGGCCCCTTTGATTAGAAATCAAGAGGAAGACAGACATGAAATAGGGGTTCATGGTGGTTCCAATAGCCACGTTCTGGTGGTGGTGGCATGCAAGCAGGTCTGGCAAGACTCCAGTGATGGGTCTCGATGGCATGCAGGCGACACCGATGAAGGCTCGGGTAGTGGTCTCGTTGTGATGACTGCAGCTCTAGCAGAGATGTCGGACCGTGATCATGATGGAGGAAGGAGGCTAGCACAAATCTCAAAGCAATCAAAAAAGTCTAAGCCTCTGATCAAGATGTAACGGCAAAAAGAAAATCAAGCAACCTAATACAAATTGTAATGGGATTCTAAGCCTATTTTGCCTATCCAGCCATTGATTTATTATAGAACTAAATCCTGTCCACCCGTATGATCCTCATGTTTAGTCCGATACTGGAAGCACATGAAGATCCCTCTCCTGTTAAACCCTATAAAAAGGCCCCTATGCCTCTACCTGGAGAAGTAACTCCCTAGAGTCCCTTTAGAGAATTTACATAGGGGGAGAGGAGGGTATCAACTTAGAAGTAGGGTAGTGCAAAAGTGCAGAAGGAAAGAAAAAAATTTTGTACATGACATAGCGGGGTTTCTTGTTCTCCAGTCTTTTGTATTTCTTTGGTCTGCAATAAAAGAGTATATTTTTGTTTATGATTCTATTATTTGTTCTCTTTTATTCACTTCTTATTATGCATTACTATTAGATTGAGTTTAGGAACAACTCTTACTTTCTGGAGACACACCATGATCTGTTACAAGCATGGGGCATGCTAATGAAAAAAAGTTGGATACCTAGTACTTCCTGAAGATGCACCATGATCTGTTATGGATATAGGGCATGCAGAGGGAAGATAAGTAAATCCTTAACATTAATTACATTTTAATTATAAAAGAAATACTATTTGGTAGTGCAAAACTAACTTCCACTCCTGAAACAATCCTTTTTACATGCTTTATCCTTAAAAGTAGTTTATTTCTTATTACGTTTAGTTTTTACATTCCAACAACTACTTTTCTTTTTTTTTTTTAAATCATAACTTAGCCCTAAGGTCCCTAAGGATATGATCCTGACTCATCCTAGCTACAGAGTTGATTTGGTAAATTATTTTTGACTGCCTATGATAGTGATTAAATTTTGGCACCGTTGTCGGGAATCAGTAGCATGATTATTATTTAAAAATAAAAAAAATAAAAAAAGTATGAAAAAATTAGTCAATATTTATTTCCTTTTAATTGCTTTCCTAACTAATTAACTATTTCCAAATTGAATTAACAACTTAACTACCTTATAACCCTAATCTAATTTAGTTGTCTCTTTTTATACTTAATTAACTAAATTAAAAACTTATCTAAAAAAAACATAACCTAAAAAACAACACGACACCTCATAATATGAAATTAAAATAAAAAAAATAATTAAGCCTTAAAACTAATTACTTGTATTGGATATTTACATTCTCTATATTGCATATTTCATAAAACATCTCAAGGGCACTTAACCCCTAAACAATATAAGGTGGGGATGTCATTACCCTTTCTTGACCCACAAACCATCACCCTAAATATTATATCAACCTAAGCCTTAATTTAAAATCAATTAGATGTTGGCCCCTAAAAATTTTTGAGATCACTAAAACAAGGGACCCTGAGAGTTGGACTAGCTCATAATTAATTATTTCACTAGTGTCTAAGTAAAGGGATTTAAGGATGATGTAATCCTAAAGGAAGGTGGTTCTTTAATTGGTTTCATTATCTGACCTAGCCAATTAATTTGATGTCTAATGAGAGCAACGGGAGGTCTCCCACCGACCTTATCCTTACCTGGCCAGTGGCTAGTTAGCATCTGACTTCGAAGGCTCAAAGGCAACCTTGGAATAGTTAGGAGCTGTCTTGAACTAGGGATCCTAAGATAGAGAGTCCATTAATTGCTAACTTGTTTGTAATTAACCTAGAACTTTAATCAATACTTCTTCTCTATCCCTCTTAGCTTTAGGACTCCTTAGGCTCTCATCTTTCATCTTCTGTATCATTTTTCTCTCTTCTACCCCTTCTCTTCTTTAATAAAATATATATATATAAACTCAATAGCCTAGGATTGCCTTACCTAGACCTTTTGGTTGCATGCTAGGTCGACGATCACTATAACTTGACTTGCAACCATTTGACGAATAGTTAGAAAAGATCGTTAGGTCAATCTGAGCTATGATTATGGTTGGCCTTGGTGATGCCAACCCTCCACGCCCATTAAGGGAAAATTTAATCCCATCCTCATACTCACCATGCATTCAAGCACTTCCTGTGGAGGCTACCCAATATGAGATCAAGTCTAGTATTATTTAGATGCTACCATCTTTTCATGGACTTAGGAATGAAGACCCCTATAAGCACCTAGGTGAATTTCTTAAGATTTTCTCTATGGTTAAAATTCAAAATTTCTCTGACGATGCCCTTAGGTGAAGCTTTTCCATTTTCACTTAAGAACAAAGCCAAATATTGGCTGAGTGCCTTAGATTTAGTAACTATATCAACCTGGGACTAACTCCAAAGAGAATTTATCAAGAAATACTTTTTCGTAAGAAAACCAACTAGATTAGAAAAGTCATAACTAGTATTTCCCAAGTAGAAGGGGAAATGTTCTATGAAACATGGGAGAGGCTAAAGGACCTAATCTGAAAGTGCCAACATCACGCAGTTCCAATGTGACAACTATTCCAATGTTTCTATAATGGTCTATTAAAGAAACACCAACATATGGTCGATGCCTCGTGCAGAAGAATTTTCATGTTGAAAAGTGAGGATGAGGCATGGCAATTGTTTGAGACATTAAGTGAAAATTCCTTACACCATATGTCTGCCTCATGTAGTGATATACTCATTACTTCTCAAAAAGGGGATGGAATATATGAAGTTGGCCACTACAATATATCCATAATAAAATGAATGAGAAGTCACAAAAGATAGTAGATGAGTTTTCCCAAAGAATAGATCACATGTTTAGTAAGGGGCACTCTCCTACCCCACCTATGCTTAGTGCATAATGAGAAGTTTGTGCAATCTATTCTAGCCCCACCCACTACACCATAGACCGTCCAACGGCTATCCAGTTTCCTGAATTTGTCCTCTAATAGGTCCAACGAGCTCAAGCCCAACAAGCTCATAACCAAGAAATGATCCATATTCAGACACCTATAACTCAGGCTCGCAAAATCACCCTAATTTCTCCTAGAAATTATAGCCACCTACTATCACAATTCCATCAAGCCCAAACTACCAAGAAACTAGCTACAAGAGAATACCTCACTCGTAATACCAAAACCTTCCTCAACCATCATCCTTCATTAGCTATAGCTCAACTTTTGAGGAGAGAGTTTTGAAGGCTTTAGACTAGATAGAAGACAATACTCAGATCCTCAACTACCACTCCCAAATAATCAGTTCTCATACATAATCCATTGCTAGGTTAGAAATGCAAATTGGTTAATTAGTGGCAAACCTGGGTCGAAGGGAAAGAGGTAAATTACCATCTCAACTTGAAAGCAACCTGAGAGGATAATTCATTGCTAAAAGCTCCAACATCCTAGAAATCTATTCTGCACATAGCAGATCAGTCATGACTCTTTGGAATGGAAAGGTTATTGAGCAAATAGCATAACCAATGAAACCCACCCCGCACCTCCAACCCAACCTAAATCAGAACCACCCAAGGACAAGGAGGATCTAAGAGAAGAAGATGAACCGGAACCACCCTACTTGCCCAAAGTACCAAACCTAGATGCCCCAAAAGTCCCTATTCTTGCTAAGAAGAAGGAATGACTCAAAGAGATACTAGAATTATTTAAGCAAGATTGAATTAATCCCCCCCTCTTGGATGTAATCAAACAGGTTTTGGCATTTGCTAAATTTTTGAAAGATTTGTGCACCCAGAAATATAAATGTTGATCACAATCCCAAAAAAAGTATGCCTTATAGAACATACTAGTTCTATCTTCCAACATGCCACCCCTCCAAAATTTAAGGATCCACGAGCTCCCATTATTTTCTGTGCCATAGGAAACTTTCATGTTGAAAAAGCTCTCCTGGACTTGGGGGCTAGTGTGAACCTTCAACCTAGTTTGGTGTATGAACTCTTTGGACTAAGGGAATCAAAACCTACTCGATCACCTTGTAGTTAGTCGATAAATCAATTAAGGTACCATGTGGGATACTTGAGGATGTCTTAGTCAAGATAGATGAGTTTTATTTTTTAGTTGACTTCTTAGTCCTTAACATGGAATCGAGTAGCAACCCAAGAGACATTCCCATTATCCTAGGCCAACCCTTCTTAGCTATGATAAATGCATGCATCAACTATAGGATAGGAGCCATGGATGTATCATTTGGAATCAAAAAGCTAAGGTTAAATATATTTAATGCTATCACTGGACCACAAATTGATGGGTTTGATGAAGTAAACATGCTTGAAAAATTTGTAGAAGAAACCACCCCTAACATGCCCACACAAGCCTTCTACAAGCTTGTCTAGTCCATTTTGATATGGACAGCTTTAACATAAAGGGGTACATGGATGAAGTAAATGCACTATTAAAACCACCTAGTTCCACTCCTCTATGGACCACGAAATATGAGCAGATGGCCCATCTCCTAGTACACCAATAGCTTCCTCATTAGAGACCTTGTTTCCCTGTGAAACAATCCAAGAGGGGGGATGAATTGGGTTTTTAAAACATGTTGCAAGTATGAGTGCCAATTCAAAAATAATGAAGATGCTAGTGATCTCAAGTGTATGTGTGCTTGATAATTAAAATATAGAAAAAATAAAGTAAAAGCAAGAAAAGAGAAGCAATCACAAACAAACAATAATTTATAGTGATTCGGTGCACACCAAAGCACTTACATCCACTCCCCAAGGTCCACTTGGGTATTCCACTATAATTCCACTTGATTATAACCGATTAGGTTTCCAGGCTTACTAATCATAATCTCTTGATTTTTACAAGGCTAACCAAAAATATAGTTGGTTTTCACAAGCCTTACCAACAACCTAGTTGGTTTTACAAGGCTCACCAACAATCTCTTGGATTTTACAAGGCTAACCAAAAATCTCTTGGTTTTTACATGGCTAAACAAAAATCCAAGTTGGTTTTACAAGGCTTACCAACAACCCAATCACTAGTTTCAATCAACTTGAAACTAGGAATAATAATAAAGTTAAGTTCAAAGTAAAAGTACAATAAGCTTTCAAAAAATAAAGCAAATATCTCTTTGAAGCTCTTTGATTGTAATTCAAAAGCTTGTCCCCAAGTTGTTGAAGCCTTAATGGATACTTGAAGGATAGACTTGAATGCTTCATGAATGCTCTTGAATGCTTAAAGGCTCAACTTCACTCAAAAGTAATGAACTCTTAAAAAATTCTCATTAGTTGCTCATTATTTTTTTCTCTTGAGTTTGGTCCATTTTAAATATCTTTCCAAGCCTTAAATGACCATTTTTGATTATTGAAGAGGTGAAATAATCATTAGAGATAAAAAGAACCATTTCTATGCTTCAAAAAACTAGCCATTATTGTTCATCCAGACATGCAGGTGTCGATACTTGAGTTGACACTTGAGTCAACACTAAATCAAAAATGCTTTCTGAAGCTCTTTGGAATGCACCGGTATGTCGACACTTCTTCTGGTGAGTCAACACTTCATCTTCATGAGTCGACCTTGAGGAAAGACTTGAATTCAGCATGTTCTATATCATTTCTGGTCTCAGGCCTTGAGTTGATACATGAGTCGACGCTTGAGCTTCATGAGTTGACACTTCATGTGTGCCATTTGAATTTCTTCTGCATATTAGCTCAAACTTCTATGAGTCAACACCATACTTTCATGAGTCGATACTTGGCTAAAACTTTTCTGAAACTCTGCTGAAACTCTGTTGAAAGTTCTCCAACTTCAGGATTTGAGTTCTTCAAGGTTATTCTTATATATCAAGATCCATTTAACTTGAAATTCCATCAAAGAGAGTGACTTCTTCAACAAGATGATGAGCTTTGAACTTTCAATATATTATAATTTTGATAAGTATCTTGTCCTAATAAACATACTTTTAACACGTAGTTAGTACTCAAATATACTTATATATTTTATTATTCATCAAAATCAAGATAGGAGTCAACAATATTTTCCTTTTTGATGATGATAAAACCTTTAAGTATATATCCATGGTAAGATCAAAGAATTTGCAATAAATATAGAGCATTTGATTTTAAGTATCAGGGCAATTTATAATGAATATCATAGTTTAAATTGTAATGTTTATCAAGAATAAAAACTCATCTACAATGTATCAGAGCTATTTATATATATAAGAAAAAACTCAATTCATATAAATTCAATGTATCAGAGTTGTAACTATGATGTATTAGAGCTATAATTATAATGTATTAAAGCTAAAATTGAAATATATCAGAATATTAGATGTTCATGTAGTGTATCAGAGCTTAAAATATATTTGAAAGATGAGCATTAGAGCAAAACAAATTTTACTATGAAAAGCATCAGAGCAAAAGCTTTAAGAGCATAAAAAATGTTACAACATATCAGAGCAAAAAATATATCAAAAAGATGGATAGTATTAGCACAAAAATATTAGAGTATGAAGAGTATCAGAGTATGAAAATAAAGAGTATCAAAGTTATATAGAAATGAGAATAGAGAGTATCAGAGCATAAAAAATAAAATAATTAATGAGTATCAGAGTATATAATGGAATGGTATAGATCAAAAGCATAGAACAAGGGCTCCCCCTCAATATATGATCTGAAAAATATTTTTCAAAGAATATTTTCAAAAGATTTAGAAATTTTTGAAAAATTTCAAAATTTATTTCTTTAGAACTTTTCTCTCCCCCTTACGTATTGCTTTCTTCTTCTCTTCATCTCTCTTTTAATTATTTTTTTGCCATTACTTTCCCTTTTTGCCATTCATTAATTATTTCTTTATTGTTACTAATTCTCCAATACTAATTCTCATTAATTCTCCCCCTTTTTATCATCATTAAAAAGGTGATAAAATAAAAGGAACAAAGTAGAGATAAAGCATTGCAATAAAGTGAGAGTGCACATAGATAAAATTTCAAAATGTCAATATATATATATATATATATAATTTCAAACATTGGATATATCATATTCAGAATTTAACACAAGTAATAGATAACAAGTACACCGACACACTAATCATAGAAATACTGAAATACAGATAGACTGATAGACTAAACAACCTTAAGGGGTGCTTTCCTCATCAGAGGAAGACCTAATCTCCTTAATGATTGGTCCGATAACCCTAGAAGGTCAGGGTCATGACCACATCGGTCGGAGATCTGAAAGTCTAGTTTGGACAGGTCAGAGAGCATCGCCATGCCTTCGACCTCTACTTCTGGCACGTGCTCTTCCTCTGGCTAGTACTATAGAGGAGGAAGCGACATTAGAAGCAGGAACATGAAGTGTGATGAGATCAGCAACTATATCAGTGATGGAAGGTGTGACATCAAAAGTGGATCCTGAAAAAAGAATATGGAAACCAGGTGTATAAAACTCTAGTTCCTAGATCAAAGAAGTAAAAGGTATAGGCAGTGTCCTAGTGGGTATACTAAAAGTAGGAGTTGGTAAATCAATAGAAGTATCAAGTGGATCATTGTGAAGAATAGGTGTGGAAATTGAAATGTCTGAAGGATTAGGAATGGTGGGAGTACTAGGGAGAACTAGAGTCAGGATAGAAGAACTAGAATCAGGAACAGCCTCTGAAGTCCTTATCTCATCCATTGTGGGTAGTGTATCCTGATCAGCAGTAACATCTGGCTTAAGGTCTGCCATATAATCTGCAACATCGAAATTTATCTAAGAATCACCTTGGCCATCTCCTGTCTCTGTATCTAGTGCTGGAGCTAGAGGTGCTAGTTGAGTCGATGGGGAATCTGACAATGGAGGAGAAGATGCTCAGGCAGAAGATAATCTCTCAAGTGCAGCCAGAACAGTAGAGAATCTCTCTTTCATCTCTTGATGACCTACTATCATTTCCATGTGAATATGATCAACTCACTGTCTAATAGTCATGACCTCAGTCTCCAAGCGAGTGATCCTCTCATCTGTAGAGTCTCAAGGAGCTGGCACCTCAATATGTACCGGTACTGATGGCTCAGGTTGAGTATCAGGAATGCTCTCGGTGGCTCAGATGGCCTGGCCTCATCCCTAAATATGTGCTCCTCCTCAGCAGCATCCTCATCATCAGCATCAGTAGCATGTCTAGAGATCCTACATCACCACTGACCTCTATGTAAGTAATATCCCATCCAGTATAGTGACTCTCATCATTGATGTCATTGTGAAGCAACTGTCTATAAGGCTCTCCATCTACAACAACTCCATAAGCTCTAAATAGAAAGGTCATTCCCATTCCACATGGTAAACACAATCTCTTGCTAGTAGCTACTTCAGTCATCTGATGGACCAGTTGGGAATAGTGTCCCAAAGCCAATTGTGTTGGCTATAGATGGTTGTACTATTTTATAATTGTATATGAATTTTTTTAAATGAATAAAAGTTATTGTTTTGAATGTTCATTGATTGCTATCATAGGTGGTCAAAAATAATTCACAAACTCAACTCTATAGCTAGGGTGAGTCAGGATCATATTCTTAAGGACCTTAGGGCCAAGTTATGGTTTAAAAGGAAAAGAAAAGTAATTATTGTTAAAAGTAAAAGTGAATGAGTAATAAACTACTTCTTAGGTGAAAAGCAAGTAGGAGTGAATATTTTAGGAGAGAAAGAGTGATCATGCAATGCTGAGTTGCATTTCTTTTAAAATATAATTGAGTTTAGAGATCTACTTGTCTTCCCTTGGCACGCCCCGTACCTGTGGCAGATCACGGTGCATCTTTGGTAGGCACTAGGTATCCAACTCTTCTACCCTCGGCATGCCCCATACCCAAAATGGATCACAACGCATCTCCAGAAAGCAAGAACTATCCCTAACCTCATTATTAAATTAAAGCATAAGAAATGGCGAATAAAATAGAACAAATATGTAGAAAGAAAAATATATACTTTTATTATAGAACGAGAAGAACAAAAGACTGAGAACCAGCTCTTCCCTCCCACACTTCAAAACTAACTCATTCTAAGTGGATCCTCTCCTATTGCTCTAAGGGACTCCGGGGTGTCATGATGGGGAGTTAAGAATGGGAACCAGTGCCAGTATAGTGGAAGGTGGGAACCAAGCCAATGCAATGGAAGTGGTCACCTATCATGGGTCAGATGAGCAAAGAAAGGAAACAAGAGGAATAGAAGTAGAATAGTAGAAGAATAAAGATGGAATAGGAAAATAAAAGTGGAATAGTGAAATAGTGAAGTAGTGGTAGAATAGAGTGGAATAGTAGTGGGATAAGAGTGGAATAGGGAGAATATAAAGGGAATAGGGAGAATAGAAGAGGAGAAATGGGGAGAAGAGGCTCTGGACTGATCTCTCCTTCCCCAGACTCGATGGCTCCCCCGAATGCCTACCGACTCTCTGGACTCCCTCCCTTTTTATAGGCTTTATCCCAACAAATTTAGTTCCATCATTCAAACAACCTGAACCACATCGAACTTGTCCAATGTCGTCCAACAAATTTTAGTTCAACAACCTAATCCATGGTTCCAACAATCTTCGGTGGTTCCAATAATCTCTAACCAAATTTGACTGATACAACCGTATGTAGGTAGTGTGGCTTGGCTGGGCAGTTTGGCTTGGCTGAATAGGGAAGAGGGATATGCATTGTGACATGGCCGACGATAGAGAGATTGAGATTTTTGGATGGTTGGATGGTGGCCAAGGATTTGAGCCTTGGGACCCTCCACGGTGGTGGGGAGAAGGTGCTGGCTTGTTCTCTGTTTGGTGGTGGGCTGGGCAAGAGCTTCAGTGGCCTAGGCGACGAGGGATGGTAGAGAGGAAGAAAAGTAGAGATTGATGGCTCTTCCTGCTGATTTTCTGGCCATCGGAGGCTTCTTCGACCAGCGGTGAAGGCTCCAGTGAGTTAGGCGACGACGGGGGCATCTCTTCGACAAGTTTGGATGCAAGGGGAGCTTCATGTTCCATAGTTATGCTCTGTGGACCACTGGCCTTTATAGCCATGGACCCTTAATCGGATGGTGGACCAAGCGGCCGGTCCATGGTGGACTGGCTACTTTAAACTTCATGCAATATCTTTATAAATTCTTCAAAAAGTGAGCCCATTTTATGTATGGTTTGAGTGCCATTTGCACCGTTGGATTTTTAAAATCGAGCTCTTTACAATGGTGGTGTTCTTTCCCATCAATGATATATAAAAGTATCAATTTTAAAAGAATAAAGATAATTTAATTTTTAAATTAATTTTTTTATATATACGTATAATGTAGTTACACACCCCTTAACTTGAACATTGTTCTTCCTTGAGTAAAGTAGATAGATTATCCATGTATATCAACCCGTCCTTGAATTGGATGTTAACCTAAGTAGCCCTAAAGGAAGATATACCTGGTCATACCACTACTGAGATACTTCATTGGATTATTGATTCAACACATTTAGTGGTCGGGTAGAGCTCATAAAGATTTCTAGAGTATTTTTCTTTTGCCAACTTTCCACCTCACTCTCAAAATCCTCTAACTTTCTAGGGTTTAGTTCAGTACCTTTCCGCTAGCTGGTTTTTTCTCTTTTTTTAAAATGTCCAAACCTCTTAAGTGTTAGTATTCTCCCCTTTTGATGCAAACCATAATGCTTTCTTAGACGAAGGGGCCCGGTTACTCAAGGAGTTACTATTGCTTAATAGATTTTTTGACCTTCTCACCTTTTGACACGAACCACAATGCTTACCTAGGCAAAGGGGCCCAGTTACTTAGTAAGAGTTTAGGCAAAGTTGTGAGGTGGACTAACCTTTTTTTTCAAAGAAAAAACTTCAGCATACTTGATCTTTTGATTTATATCCCCATAAAATAGATTCTTTATTAAGATCAATGGTTAAAAGGTTTTGGAATTACTCTATGAAATTATTTATGATCTAAATCCTGCCATTTATTGAGTTTCTTTAATAATTTCTTTAATAATTTATCTCTCAGCATCTCTAGCATTATCTAGACTATTAATCAATCATTGATTAAGGTGCCTATGGAACTCCAATTCGAGACAATAACATGATACAGATAACATGATCATTTCTAACTGTACTTGATGATCTAAGCAAGTCAAGTTTATCTCTCCCCCTAACTTAATCGATATTTTCCTTAATGGAGTAGGAAAGAAAATAAGAGGTATAATAGGAAAGAATACACCTGGAGTTAATGTGCTTTGGGAGTTAAAGAGGGCTTCATGAAGTAGCGAGTTCTTTTGATACCACCTAAGTTCCTGTAAATATACTAAACAAAAAAATAGATGAGATTGTTGGGTTGCCTTCCAACCAGTGCTAAGTTTAACATCTTCAGTCAGACACTATGAGGGAGTGCTAATGATATTAAGCTTGGGTACGTTCCTCCAGATTTTTAAAAGGCAAGGCCAATCAAGAGGCCTTGTCATCATGACAAAAAAATAATTGTAGAGTTTTTGGTGATGATTAACCCTAATCCATAGAGTACACTTGGCAAGCAAGCTAGACCAAGATTTAAAATTTTATAACAATTTGGCTTAAGATTAGGAATGGATTGTGTGTGTTAGGCCGAGAGTGGGGGTGGGGGCTTGAAAATTTTACTATCTTTAGAAAGATCTACCCTAATCCCTTCTTGATGGTACTTTATCCAAGTTAATTGTATGTCTATCTCCAAACATCATTTCAAAATAAAAGATATATTTTGGAGGCGATCCTCGAAAGTAGTGCCAAATATAGAAAAATTAGCTATAAATTCTTTAAGATCATTATCTCTTATTTCATAAACATCCCATCCAACATCTTGTCTATGCATATTTAGAACACTAACTATTTGGTCTTCCTGAGTAGAGATCACTAATTGTTTGTCAGTAGGTGTGACAAGAAGTGGCTTCAATTCTAAATCTGGTGGTGATTCTAACAAAGGTGCTATTGGGGGGCTAGGTGTTGGCTCAACTTGTTCAATCAAAAGTAGGGTGGCTTTGAAATGTTGTGTATCGAATAGGTTATCCCTCCCTATGTCATATTCATCTTCTTTAAAATTATCTTCCTCACATTGAGCCATATAGGGATCTAATGACTTCTGGGGACCACTTGGAGGTATGGCTTCCCTTGTTATGTTATTCTGTTGTGGTTCCTAGGGATCCTCAATTACTTCCATCATATCATCCATTTCTTCTTTCATCCCATAAAAAGGAGGTGATGATTCTAAGGCACTTGGGAAGGGGACTATTGGTGAGTAAGATGATGATAGAATTGGGTCATCCCACCATTCTGCCTCAGTCAAATTACTTATATTGGTTTCTATGATAGTGCAGGGTTGTTCCGTAACCAATTCATTTCCAAAAGTTATGGTTGATTATTCAGAAAAAATTAAAGGGTCCTTAGAATCTTCAACTTGGTAGTGTCCTTCTAAATTACTCTTGGACTGACTAGACAGAATTTCTACCTCTTCTCTATTAATTTTAGCTAATAATCGATCAGTTTGATCAAAAAGTTCATCATGATGTTGTTGCTGAAGCATAATCATTTTCTCGATTTGGTCCATGGCTTTCAAGGCCTTCTTTGAAATGGTAAACTATAATTTGAAGAAGGTTGATAACATGGATAGGGCTGATTGTAATAAGGCTCATCTATGAATGAAGGTCTTTGGGGTATCGAGGTAACCACTAGGTGTGATTGCCACAACAAATCTGGTTGAGTCCCCCAACCTTGATTGTACACATTGAAGTTTAGGTTCTCTCTTAGTCTATAAGCTATATGAGTTTGATCTTGATAAAATTGGTCATACCTAGACTCAGGGAATTGATACATGGCTGGGCACTCACTTACAAAGTGAGTTGGACTCAGATATGTGGAGCATGTTTGTTGTGCAGGAAAAAAAGATTAAGTGGAAGAGTGTCTAATATTTTGTAGAAGATTAAGTTTATAGGATATGGCATCGAAAGCATGGGATAACCTATCCACTCCATTTTTGGGATACACGTTCCTAGCACTACTCCAATCCATAGAGAGAAAAAAAAATTGTTATTTTTTTGATTTTTTTGGATTTTTTTTGAATCACAATCATGCTTATGGTCCTCGATAATGGTGCCAAAATTTGGTCGCTATCGTAGGCGATCAAAAATAATTCACCAACTCAAATCTGTAGCTAAGATGAGTCGAGATCGTATCCTCAGGGACCTTAGGGCTAAATAATGGTTTAAAATGAAAAGAAAAGTAATTGTTGTTAAAAGTAAAAGTGAACAAGTAATAAACAACTTCTATGGTGAAAAGCAAGTAGGAGTGAATATTTCAGGAGAGGAAGAGTGATTGTGTAATGCTAAGTTACATTTCTCTTGAAATGTAATTGAGTTTAGAGATCTATTTGTCTTCCCTTGGCATGCCCCATACTTGTGGCAGATCATGGTGCATCTATGGTAGAAACTAGGTATCCAACTCTTCTTTCCTTGGCATGCCCTATACCCAGAATGGATCACGACATGTCTCTAGATAGCAAGAACAGTCCCTAACCTTAATCTAACATTAAAGCAAAAGAAATGGTGAATAAAAGAGAATAATTATGCAGAAAGAAAAATATATACTTTTATTATAGAACGAGAAGTATAAAAGACTGAGAACCTGTTCTTCCCTCCCGCACTTCAACACAAACTCATTCTAAGTGGATCCTGTAGGGTTTTGAGTGGTGCTCCAAAGCCTTGAAGAGACTTGGAAGGCCATGGTAGGGATGCTGGAGGTGATCCCTAGGTGCTTGGAGATGTGCCAAGCAGTTCCTGGAGGTGTTCCAGGAGACTTAAGATGTATTCATGGGTGTCTAGGACAAGTTTGGTCCTAGGGTAGAGTTCAGCACTCCACGGGGTCAAGATCCATGTTTGGGGATCTTGAGGGTTGGAGTTAGCTCGGGTTCTATAGGAGTCGACTCGGATGGATCGAGTCGGCTCGGTCACTACAGGAGCCGACTCCTCCAGGTCAACAGCAAGGAGGATGTTCTAGACAAGTTGACTCTCAAGTGTTCGAGTTGACTCGAATGTCAACGAGCCGACTCATGACCTGGATGAGTCGACTCGTCTGACAGGATTCAGACTTCCGTGAGTTGGCTTTGGGAGAGTTTTCTGAGCAGGGTTTTGACCTATTCTTGTATGGCTATATATACATGAATTAGGGATTATTTGAATGAGAGGAAATAACATCACTCTTTCTCCCCAGCCATCATTCCTCCTCTCCCTCTCTTTAGTTCTCTCTCGTGTGTTCAACCCCATTGGGGCGCACCTCCGTGACGGGAGTGGATGGTGTGCCCCATCTCTTCCCTGATCATGAGTTCCCTTTCTGCCATGACGGCATCAATGAGGATCCCAGGTTTCCACGGAGCGATCTTGCTCCAACATTTGGTGTTAAAGCTGACTTGTTGTGATGGCATGAAGGAAGAGCCGAAGAGGATGTCGTGATGATACAGCATGCATATATATGTTGATGAGGTTTAGAGGAGTTTGACAATCGCATGGTGCAAATCTCTGGTGTTGATATCTAGAGGTGAGGGCATGCTACCCTCCTTGGAAATAGATAGATGTGACTGTCGATGGCACTGGTCTTGGTGGAGTACCAGCAGAGAGGACTTGAGGGTGTCACTCTCGTCAGATCCGATGGTGCCATGATGAGGATGCGGTCCTCGTTGTGGTGATGGAGAAGGTCCGATGAAAGAGGAGGCCACTGTGGGTGCTAAATGCTGGGTCCAAGGAGATCGTTGCATGGGTTCATCGGTTGTGGGGCTCGATGGAAGGGCTTGGCAAAATAGCTTCATGGATGGCATAGGCTCCATGGATGGGCTCATGTTCGGGCTCATCGATCATAGGGCAGTGCAGGGGCTCGAGCTCGGTGGAGGAGATGATGGTAGTGCAGGCTCATCGATGTTGGGTGTAGCAGAAGCATGGTGATCTCGTTGGTCCCAATCAGAGCAGATCGGGCCAGGAATGGTGATGGGCAGTTCACCGGAGGCCAGGCGAGGCAGTGGGAAGTTGCTGGAGGTGATGCATGGTCCAATCGGAGTAGATCGTGCCAGGCATAGTTGCAGGCAATTCACTAGAGGTGAGGCTCGGTGGCGGGAAGTTGCCGGAGGTGATGTACAGTTTCGATTGGAGTAGATCAGGCATGGCATGGTAGCGGGAAGCCATCGATGGTGTGGCATGAGGTGCAGGCTCAGCAAGGCAGTCTGGAGTGTCCTGGTGTGGCGGTATTAACCTAGGGATAGAGACTGGAGCTGATGGAGATGACAGCTTAGAGACACCAGGGATAGGTCTCAGGGAGTGCCAGGGAGGTCTTGGGAGATGGATATCTTAGGAAGACCGGAGTACATCAGCAGAGGTGGTGCTAGAGGTAGCTCAGGGAGATAGAAGACAGTCTTTGGGAGCACCGAGGGTATCGGGCAGTTTGGAGTGTCCTGGTATGGCGGTATTGGCCTAGGAGCAGAGACTGGAGCTGATAGAGATGGCAGCTCAAGAAGACTGGGGATAGGTCTCAAGGAGTGCCAAGGATATCATGTAGTCGGGAGATAGGCTTGGAATGATGGAGTAGCCAGGTGAAGATGGTTGCTGGGTTTAGTCACTGGGATAGAGGAGTTAGGATGAGCTCTTGGATTTCAGAAGTTCCTGTGGGGTTGCAAAGTATTCGAAATGATCTCGAAGGGGTACACGATGATGCGGAGGGTCCGAGGAGGTAGTGATTGGGTATGAGGTTTAGGTGCTGGCTCAGTAGTGCAGTGTTGAGTCACTAGCCTTGAGGTTTCTTTTTATGGCATCAGGGGGACTTCAGTTTTAAGTGGAGCACCAGTGAGAGATGGCTTGATGAGGTGGAGTAGGATTCAACATGAGTTCAGAGTAGGAGGTGCAAGGAGGACCATATCCTAGCACGAGCGCCAGGAGTGCACTTAGCTAGGTGAAGGAGAGTGTGCGAAGTTTGGCATGGCTCTGAGGAGATTATGTCAGGTAGAGCTCCAGTTATAGTGAGTGCTAGTTCAGGTTCGCCAGGTTCTCTCCAGAAAAGTCCAAGGAACAGACTGATGCAGCTACCAAGCAGAAGGAAAGCTATAATCATGGTGCCAGGATACAAGCAAGGAACTTCATCTATGGAGGCGATCATCTCAAAGGCAACCAAGGGCATGCAGCAGCTGAAGGGTATTGGCAGAGGCAAGTAGATCTGCACAAGAGGCTATCAGGGCATGCATTATAGCAGGGTTGTGCAGGAGGATATTGCCAGCTTTGCCAAGGCTTGGGGTTACCAAGGTAGAGATTGTAGGGTTTTGAGTGGTGCTCCCAAGCCTTGGAAAGACTTGGGAGGCCATGGTAGGGATACTGGAGGCGATCCCTGGGTGCTTGGAGGCGTGCCAAGCAGTTCCTGGAGGTGTTCTAGGGGACTCATGATGTATTCATGGGTGTCTAGGACGAGTTTGGTCCTAAGGTGAAGTTCGGCACTCCACGGGCTCGAGATCTAGGATTAGGGACCTTAAGGGTTGGAGTTGGCTCGGGTTCTGTAGGAGTCGACTCGAATGGATATGAAAGAAAAGTGCCCTAAAATTCAATCATTGTAAGGGCATTTTTGTAATCTTCCGACTCTTGTATGACATTATATTAATAAAGGCATTTATTTTCATCATATACTGTTGTATCTTATTTATGAATTATGATGAACCCCATAGATTAGGGCAATGGAACTAAGATTATGATGAAGATCATAATAGTGAGACCTAAGTTTCTATAAACCCTAATCGAAATATTCTTAGTCAATGGACCATCGATTCGAGGGTCAATGAATTCGGTAAGACTAGCTTATCCTATGTATGCTCAGTTAATGAGGGTGGTTGGTCTCATAGCTACTTGTGTAGAGACACTAATACAAGGATAAGGGTGCTCATTAGGGTATGAGTACACTGAACTGATCTGCACCGGGACTATCTTATGGAAGTCTTACTGCTTGTCAAAAGATAGGTCTCAGAGTAGGAGTTGTGCATGTGATCTTTAAAGCTGAGATCACCATGGTTCCTTGTGCACACTAAGCCATGTTTTGATTCATACTCACTCATGACATTAAGTCATGTACGGGATGTTCTGGGTATGGTGGAAGGTGTACGAAGGATTTGAGATGACCAACAAGGAATCGATCGTTCCTGGTAAAAGCATTGTTATCCCATGTAATCTCTTCGATGAGTAACTCAAGGAGACTTTGATCAAAGCAAGATGAGATTAGAAGTGGTTTCTAATCAATCGTCAGCTAAGTCCTCATGATCGAGATGAGATTCGATATGACTAAGTGTTAGGGTTTGACATAAATCCTATCCATCACTTAATCGGGATAATGGGAGATCGAAAGATTGAATTGCAAGGTAACTTACTACTGAAAGGTACTTTGATAATTTATACCAAATTCTTCATATTTTGGATAGGCATGACATGTTGCTAGATGTCAATCTTGTCTTGTAGGTTTTCATGAACCAATTAGATTAGTTTCATGAGTCAATTCAACGAATAATTCGAATTGGACAATTAGGTGAGCCTATTTGACCTAATTAGGTCAATTGGGTTTGATTGGATCGAATTGGCTCAAACCTAAACCTAATGCTGGCTAAATATGGATCCCAAAGGGTCACACATATTAGGGAGTTGGCCAGTAAGTCATACATGGTTTAATTAGGGTCATGGCATCCTAATTGGTTAGCCAGATTACACACTAGCATGTGTAGGCTAACCCAATTCCTAACACAACTAATTTGGGTCTAGTTGCCTGTTAATTGGACTAACCTAATTAAGGGAAATCTACACTAAGTTGAGTCTTAAGTGGGGCAACCTAAACCAGACTTTAATCTGGTTTTATTTTAACTTGAACCTGATTTGGAGAAGAGTCCAAGGCGCTTGGACTCTTGGTGCCTCTTGGCACACGCGGGAGAAAGAGAGCGCGCGCAGAAGGACTGAGAGTCCATCTACAGATGAAGCTCTGGGAGTTTCTCATTCGGGATGCCTCTTCAGATCGTCTCCATGCCCTTTGATTTTTGAATGACCGGTCAAAGAAGTCTTTTTTGAATTGAGAGGAATGGCATGAAATGGGAAAGAAGTTAGCGTGCACTGAAAGGATTATGCCCTAAAGGCCAATCGAAATGTTATATTTCGATGGGATTTTCTTGTATCCCAAACCAGTGTATTGACATTATCAATTAATAAAGGCATTTTATTTTCATCATATGCTGTGTCTTATTAATTTTATTGAGATATGATGAACCCCATAGATTAGGGCTATGGTTCTAGGGTTATGATGAGATCAACCAGTGAGACCTAAAGCCTTAAAACCCTAATCTAGAATATTCCTGGTCAATGGGATATTGAGTAGGGGATCAATGTTTCCGGTAAGACCAGCACATCCTATGTATGCTTGGTGAAGAGGATGACTGATCTCACAGTCACTTGTGTTTGACACTAATACTAGGATGTGGGTGCTCATTAAAGAATGAGTTCACTGAATGGATCCAGCTTGAGAACATCTAATGGAACCTTATCTGTTTGTCAATAGATAGTTCTCATAGTGGGAGTAGTGCATGTGGTCCTTTGACCTAAGACTGCCATGATACCTTGTATGCATGAATCCATACTTTGGTTCACACTCAATCATAACACTGAGTCATGCATGGGGTGATACTGGGTATGGTGGATTGCATATGGAGGTTGTGACTAAGTCAAAAAGGAATCGATCAACCCTAGTAAGAGGGAAGCGCATCCAGATGATTTCAATCAAATGAAGATTTGAGAAATCTTTGATCAAAGTATGAACATTAGAAATAGTTTCTAATGGTTCATTAATGAATCATCATTATCAGATTGAGCAAGGAATGAATATGATATTGGATTTGACAAGTATCCATATCCATAGTCATATTCAGGGTGCAAGTAGATCGAAGGACTGAATTGCCCGGTAACTCACCACTGAAGGGTATTTTGGTAAATCCATCAAAATTCATCATCTTCCGGTAGACATGACACGCTGCTAGATGTCAATCTTATCTTGTAGGTCTTCATGAACCAATTGATTTGGTTTCATGAGTCAATTCGATGTGTGATACGAATTGGACAATTAGGTGAGCCAATTTGACCTAATTAGCTCAATCAGGTTCGATCGGATCGAATCGGCTCAAACCTAAACCTACTGCAAGCTAAATGTAAAACCTGGTGGGGACATGCAAGATGAGAATGCAGCTATGCAACCCTAAAGGAGATTAGCAAAGATTAACTTAGCAATTTCTTATTTGCATATGATTAGTTCAGCATATAGTATCAAAGGAGGTCTAATGAAGAGAACTCGAACGATCAAATGTAAACCTAATTAATAAGACTATCAAAATAACAAAGAAATAGGAATAAGATTCGAACCACACAAGTTAAGCTAGGCAAATTTAATATTTCAGACCTAATCGATACAAGAACATACCTAGCATTAATCTTTCAAGTAGATCAAGATCACTCATGAAGAGACCTCCCAAATGACAAGACCATACTACAAATTGAGGGCCCTTCTTGTTTTCTGGATTATGGCAAGTAATTCCTTCCTCTTGAGTTCGGAATCCCGGAGAACCCTACAACAAAGAAACCTTGAGATTAGGAACTTGGTAAAATACGTTAGTCATGAAATGGAGAAACTAAAGAAGAGTCGAGGAAGCATTGTTGAAGAATAATCTTGGCGCCATGGTAGATCACTTGAAATGGATTTGGCCGGCCTACTTGTGATGGTCTTCTTGATCAACCTTGAATATTGAAGAGCTAGCTTGAGATTGGAGAAGAAGGAGAGTGTCTTAGGCGTTGGAGATGGAGGAGGAGAAAGTAGGGTTGGCGTGGGATAGGGAGAGGAATTTAGAACTACCACTTAGGCACATAGAACTCACATAGAAGAAAATTTTTATTTTTTCTTTTCCATCCTTTTCTTTACAAGAAGACTAAGAGTCTTTTATAGACTATTAAGCAATTTTGAATTCAAACTACACCAAATATCATGGAGAAAAATTTGTGGAGAAAAATATGGGGCATCCCATGAGTAGTGGAGGAAGTTGTGGAGGAGGTTGTAGCCAATTCAAATTCAAATTCCCCTTTTCTTCTCTTGGGTGGCAACCTTGGATGGTGAGGTGGCATGTGTGATGTGGCAGCAACCTTGGATGGTGAGGTGGTATGTGTGATGTGGCAGCAACCTTGGATGATGAGGTGGCATGTGTCATGTGGCATGTGGTCCCCACTTGAGGTGGCTTTGGTCTTGCTTTGGAGTATAAGTCTTGAGTCTTCTTTAGTCTTCAAATGTGGTTTGGTTTGATTCTTCATGGAGGTTTGGTTTGATTCTTCATGGATTGGACTTGACTCATTTGGACCCAACTCTCAAATACAAGATTAATCAGGCTGGACTAGTCCCAACATAAAATTGAAATGGACTCGAATTACATAATTATTTGGACTCAAAATTAAAGAAAGAAAAAAATTACAGGACTTTCTTTTACTCATCCAACCATAAGGACTCGGATTTGACTTGAATTGGTTGGAGTCTCTTCCTGATTCTGGTGCCCACACCAATTCTCCCGGGGTGGGAGGAACTCGACCCTATCGAGTGAGGGTTGGCTTGATAAGTTTCTAATGCATCCGGGTCGATTTGTTGTAGGTCCTCTCGGGAAATCTAGGAGTCTTCAGATTCAGGACATCCTTGCCATCTAACCAGATAACGTTGGTAGCCTTTATTTCTAGTAGTAATGATCTGGTCATCCAAGATCCTTTCAATTCTCTCCTTTCTCTCAGGAACACTTGGTGGTGGACACTCATTTGGTGTTTCACTCTCAAAAGAAACATTAGGACCAAAAAGCTCACTATGTATCAATGCAGGTTCTTTGTATTCTTTTAAGTCTGAAACATTAAATGTTGAACTAATGCCATAACTTGGTGGTAATTCTAATACATAAGCATTTGGTCCAATTTTCTTTATTATTTTGAAAGGTCCGGCTCCTCGGGCATGGAGTTTCTTCATAGTTCCCGGCGGAAACCTTTCAGGTTTAAGTTTGATCATGACGGAGTCCCCTTCATTAAATTTTTTTAATCGTTTATGTGAATTAGTCATATGCTGATAGAGTTCATTGCTCATTTGAATCTTTTGGCTAATCTCCTTATGCAATTCCCTAATATGCTGTGCATATGACTCGGCAGACTCGGACACCCGTGCATGTGTGGGTAAAGGAGCTAGGTCTAAAGGCTTCCTAGGTCTGTATCCATGGACCACTTCGAATGGACTTTTCCCAATAGACCTATTAACTGAGCTGTTATAGGCAAATTCAGCACGAGGAAGTAATAGGTCCCAGTTTCCTAGGTTGTCACCAACTAAGCATCTCAACAGATTTCCTAAACTTCAGTTTACTACCTCAGTCTGGCCATTGGTTTAAGGATGATAGGCAGTAGAGAATTTCAGCTTGGTACTGAGCATGTGCCAGAGGGTTTTCCAAAAATAGCTAGTAAATTTGACATCTCTATCGGACACAATGGTTTTGGGTAAACCATGAAGCCTAACGACCTGATCGAGAAAAAGCTTGGCCACCTTCGAAGCATCTAAAGTTTGAGAACAAGGAATGAAGTGAGCCATCTTGGAGAAACGATCGACAACCATAAAGACAGAATCATACTTCCTAGACGTCTTAGGGAGGCCTACTACAAAATCCATGCTGATATCCTGCCATGGACAATCAGGGACAGGTAAGGGTGTGTACAGACCGGTGTTCTGTCTTTGCTGTTTTGCAACAGCACAGATACGGCACTGAGCTACAATCTGGGCCACATTTCTTTTGAGACCAGGCCAAAAGAATTGGTCTTCTATTGCTAAGATGGTCTTATTCCTACCAAAATGTCCTGCTAAGCCCCCAGCATGAACTTCCCAGATCAGAAATTCCCTAACAGAGGTCTTGGGAATACACAACTGATTTCCTCTGAAAAGGTATCCATCTAAAATGGTATAATCACTATGCTCACTAGATGGTCCTTGTTGAAGGGATCGATAGATGTCACCAAAATTAGGGCATGTAGGATATTCCTCTTTTAATCTTTCAAACCCTACTACCTCAGTGCTCACAGAATTCAACAACATTGAACGACGACTCAATGCATCAGCAACCCTATTTTCAGTTCCGGCATGATGTTTCAGTACGAACGTATAAGCTTGTATGAACTCTACCCATTTCCCGTGCCTAGGGTTCAATTTCTTCTGAGAAATAAGGAACCTAAGAGCTTCATGGTCAGAAAATAGGACAAACTCTTGTGGTAGAAGATAATGCCTCCAATAACGTAATGCCTGAACTACCGCATACAGCTCCCTATCATAGGTGGAATACCTTAGTCTCGCTTCATTTAACTTCTCACTGAAATATGCTACTGGGTGATTCTCTTGACTCAAGACACCTCCAATTCCTACCCCAGAAGCATCACAAGCAACCTCGAACACTTTGGTAAAATCGGGTAACCTCAAGACGGGTGCGTGTGTCATTTTTTCCTTAATTGTTAGGAAGGCTTTGTCTGCTGCTTTAGTCCATTCAAAAGTTCCCTTCCTAATACAATCAGTGATTGGAGCCACTATCGTACTGAACCCTCTAATGAATCTCCTATAGAAGGTGGCTAAACCGTGAAAACTACGGACATCATGGATACTCTTGGGTACAGGCCACTCTACTATTGACTTAATTTTCGTAGGGTCAGCGGACACTCCTTCAGATGTTACTACGAATCCTAGAAAGATAACTCTATGTGTTAAGAAATCACACTTCTTGATATTGGCATAGAGGCTATCCTTTCTAAGGACATGGCAAACTTGTCTTAGGTGGGTTAAATGGTCTGCCTTAGTCTTGCTATAAATAAGAATGTCATCAAAGTAGACCACCACAAATTTCCCGATGAAAGTTTTCAACACCTGATTCATAATTCTCATAAAGGTGCTGGGTGCATTGGACAGACCGAACGGCATGACTAACCACTCATATAATCCATCTTTAGTCTTAAAAGCGGTCTTCCATTCATCTCCAGGCCTAACCCTAACTTGGTGATAGCCACTCTTTAAGTCTATCTTGGAGAAAATTGTTGATCCGGCTATCATATCTAACATATCGTCCAGTCTTGGGATTGGAAACCTATATTTGACAGTAATCTTGTTGATGGCACGGCTGTCTACACACATCCTCCAGGTACCATCTTTTTTAGGGGTTAACAAGGCAGGGACTGCACAAGGGCTTAAACTTTCTCTAACAAACCCCTTTCTAAGAAGTTCACTAACTTGCCTTTGTAACTCTTGATGTTCAGTTGGATTCATCCTATAATGAGGCAAATTAGGTAAAGTCGCGCCAGGAACTAAATCTATGGCATGCTGTATGTCCCTTAAAGGTGGAAGATTGTCGGGAAGATCCTCGGGAAACACGTCTTCAAAGTCTTTCAATAATTGGACCACCTCTTGAGGGTGTTCTACAGGGGTGTGGTCCATAGTTTCCTTAGCAGCTACCATCCAAATAGGTGCTCCCTCATTAATGTCTTTTTCTAATTCTCTTGCACCTATCAAATTTAATCCAGTCCTTTTTTCTTTCAGGCTGCTAACTCCTCTTTTGGTGTTGTCCTTAGGCTGGGTTGAATGAATGACAATTTTCTTGCCATTGAAATTGAAAGCACAGGAATTTGATCGACCAAAAATTGTCACATCATGGTCAAACAGCCATGGCCTACCTAGGATGATGCTACTTACTCCCATAGGGAGTACATCACACCAGATTCGTTCCTGATAGGACTGAAGTTGGATTCGGACCTGACATCTCTGCTTGATTGGGATAGAAGTGGAATCGATCCAGGATACCTTATATGGATTGGGATGTGGTTCAGTGGGTAATCCTAGACTCTTGGCTGCACTAGTGGAAATGGCATTGACACAGCTTCCACTATCGATCACGATCTTACAGACCTTTTCTCCTATTTTGACAAATGTGTGTAGGATGCTAGTCCTACGCCAGTCTTCCTGCTCCTTGGTCTGTGTCATGATACATCTCACAACTCCTAACACATCTGATGAGTCTACATTTTCTTCATCTCCTTCATACTCATCAGCCAAGCAATCCCCTGCTTCATAAACCTCCTCTTCAACATTCTCCAGGGGTTCTGATTCACCTTCTTCTGCCTCCCCTATATGTAAAGCTCTAGAGGGACATTGGCTCACGAAATGACCTGGTTTACGACACTTATAGCAAACTCGCTCCCTCTCACCTCGAACTTCAGGGCTCTTTCCTTTGTCTTCTCTAGGAATTGGGGGAATGGCAGGGTTGGTCCTAGGGGTTGGATTCGAGCTGGATCTTGGTCTATTGGTTGTACCAGGGACTAAACTAGGTCGACTAACAGGAGGATTAAACCTAATGGGCTCAGGTCGCCTAAATGCAGCTCTCCTTTGAAACCTCTCATAGTCCATGGCAACTTGGTATGCCTGATCTAAATCATGGACTTCTCTCAAAAATAGTTCCCCTTTTATATCTTCATTCAATCCTGATCTAAACCTCGACAATGTGGCTGCCTCAGACTCGACTACGTTGCATCGCATTACAAACTCATCAAATTTAGCAACGTACTCAGAAACGGTCTTATTTCCTTGTGTCAATCGTTGCCACTGATCTAACAACCTTTGCTGATAAGACATAGGCAAATATTTCTCTCTAAGCTTTCTCTTCATGTCTCTCCAGGTCACTATAGGTAAGTCTCCCCTCTGCCTAGCTATGCGTTCGACATTTCCCCAATACAACCTAGCCTGACGGACTAGTCTGATTTTGGCAAACTTGAATCTTCTCTCTTCAGACATATCATACCAGTCAAAATATTGGTCCATGTCAGCTTCCCAGTCTATGTACACCTTAGGATCTAGGCTTCCCTCAAAGGTTGGTGCATCTAGACGTATATTCCTTAAGGCCCGATCATCCTGATCAAAAGTATCATGGCGAGGTCTTCTAGGATTTGGCTCCAGAGTGTGATCAATATAATCCTGATGTGGCCTTCTATGAATTGGATCAGGTGTATGTTCCTGTCGTTGGGCTCTAGGGCGAACTGAAGGTAATCTGGGTGAAGGTGGTTCAGTTGGGGTCAACCTAGATTCCTCTAGGGTTCCTATCCTTTCCTCGAACTGGTCAAACCTAGCATCCAAACGGTCCATCTTCTCGATCATAGATCTCATAAGGCTTTCCATACTAGTATCCATGGATGAACTAGGTTGGGCTTGTGAAGGGTGGTAAGGTGTGCCTGACCTAGTTGTCATGCAAACAATTAGACTCAGACCCGAACTATGAGTTTTCTAAACCGGTTAGTCCAAATAAACTGAGTTGACTAGATACAATCAAATCAACATCTACTCTCTTCCTCTGGCCAGTCAGGAAGTGGGTCTGTGGGAGGTTCCCCCAGCTTTCACTGGGTCCTAATTAAAAACCACAAGAACCGCTTTGGCTTGAGCCACTTAACCTCTATCCTTGACACCAGCTTTCAATAATAGATGAAGAAATGGGTTGCACAAGCTTTCCCAATTGAATTGAACTGGACCTAGAATTCCAAGCTAGTTGCCTAATCAAGGTGGCAAGCTAGATTGTAGTAACTCTATACTTGGCCAGGTTTTAGAACAAGGGGAGTGTGAGATCCTGTCTCTGGCCTACCTAGGCCCGGTGGAATTGGCCCGATAGACGGATCAGCACCCAAGCCCTTGGTCCCAATTCTAGACACCAAGTAATAGGGCACACACAAGACTAGTTGACACAATGAGTTGACAATAACCCGGGCTCGACCAAATTGATGTCCCTAACCCACTAGGGCAATTAATGTCTAATCAATTTTAGTTAGGGATTGGATCGATATGCAATTTGGTGATTTTTGGGCTAGGGACAGGTGATGAAATCCTGACCCTATGTCAATTTCATGCCCTTAATTTGATTTGTCATGAGATGCATGCAAATTTCAAATTTCAGGTGCAGAAGTAGTGTGTTGCAGTTTAAATGTGGTATTGATAAGTGCAGAAAAAAATATCAGAAAAATCTAAAAAAATCATAGAAAACTCCTAACTTATAGATGACATACCAGATGAAACAAAATTTCAAAATAAAATCTGTACTATTCTAGGCAGATTCTGAAATGAAGATAATGAAAAGGAACAGAACAGAACAGAAACCTTAATTACACTGATGGACTGCAGGAATTTTCATTTTTTTTTTGATTTTTTTCTCAGATTGAAATTTTAAACGGTGATAAAAAACTTAAAATGGAATAGGAAAAAAAATATTCCAACGAGGAATGTGATACTTTCCTTTGGAGTTGCAGGCGGATTACAGTCAGCCTACAGAAAATACAGCAAGCAGAAAAACAGAACGTGACCAATTCACAAACGAAATCTAAAAAGTCCTTTGGCTTTCTTTTTCACGGGTCAATCACAATGGCACCCCGACACGCCTTAGGAGATCCCCGTGGAATGGGAAGAGACGGTGTTTAAACCCTACTTTCTCCTAAGACCGGACGGCCTGGTAACGCCCCCGATCCAAGTACTTCAAGGACTTAATGCTATGCAATCAGGAACTTATTCTACCATGCTCTGATACCAAGAATGGTGGGGACATGCAAGATGAGAATGCAGCTATGCAACCCTAAAGGAGATTAGCAAAGATTAACTTAGCAATTTCTTATTTGCATATGATTAGTTCAGCATATAGTATCAAAGGAGGTCTAATGAAGAGAACTCGAACGATCAAATGTAAACCTAATTAATAAGACTATCAAAATAACAAAGAAATAGGAATAAGATTCGAACCACACAAGTTAAGCTAGGCAAATTTAATATTTCAGACCTAATCGATACAAGAACATACCTAGCATTAATCTTTCAAGTAGATCAAGATCACTCATGAAGAGACCTCCCAAATGACAAGACCATACTACAAATTGAGGGCCCTTCTTGTTTTCTGGATTATGGCAAGTAATTCCTTCCTCTTGAGTTCGGAATCCCGGAGAACCCTACAACAAAGAAACCTTGAGATTAGGAACTTGGTAAAATACGTTAGTCATGAAATGGAGAAACTAAAGAAGAGTCGAGGAAGCATTGTTGAAGAATAATCTTGGCGCCATGGTAGATCACTTGAAATGGATTTGGCCGGCCTCCTTGTGATGGTCTTCTTGATCAACCTTGAATATTGAAGAGCTAGCTTGAGATTGGAGAAGAAGGAGAGTGTCTTAGGCGTTGGAGATGGAGGAGGAGAAAGTAGGGTTGGCGTGGGATAGGGAGAGGAATTTAGAACTACCACTTAGGCACATAGAACTCACATAGAAGAAAATTTTTATTTTTTCTTTTCCATCCTTTTCTTTACAAGAAGACTAAGAGTCTTTTATAGACTATTAAGCAATTTTGAATTCAAACTACACCAAATATCATGGAGAAAAATTTGTGGAGAAAAATATGGGGCATCCCATGAGTAGTGGAGGAAGTTGTGGAGGAGGTTGTAGCCAATTCAAATTCAAATTCCCCTTTTCTTCTCTTGGGTGGCAACCTTGGATGGTGAGGTGGCATGTGTGATGTGGCAGCAACCTTGGATGGTGAGGTGGTATGTGTGATGTGGCAGCAACCTTGGATGATGAGGTGGCATGTGTCATGTGGCATGTGGTCCCCACTTGAGGTGGCTTTGGTCTTGCTTTGGAGTATAAGTCTTGAGTCTTCTTTAGTCTTCAAATGTGGTTTGGTTTGATTCTTCATGGAGGTTTGGTTTGATTCTTCATGGATTGTACTTGACTCATTTGGACCCAACTCTCAAATACAAGATTAATCAGGCTGGACTAGTCCCAACATAAAATTGAAATGGACTCGAATTACATAATTATTTGGACTCAAAATTAAAGAAAGAAAAAAATTACAGGACTTTCTTTTACTCATCCAACCATAAGGACTCGGATTTGACTTGAATTGGTTGGAGTCTCTTCCTGATTCTGGTGCCCACACCAAAACCCAATGGGTCACACACAATAGAGACTTGGCCATGAAAGTCATTCATGATTTAATTAGGGTCATAGGATCCTAATTGGTTAGCCAGATTACATACTAGCATATGTAGGCTAACCAAATTCCTAACCCAATTGGATTGGGTCCAGTTGCTTGCTAATTTGGCTAACCTAATTATGGGAAACCTAAACTAGGTTGAGTCATAAGTGGGACTAGCCTAATCAGAGCTAAATCTGATTTTAATTTGGATTTAAGGGCATTTTAGGTGCCATACATGAAGAGTCCCAATGGCATGGGACTTTTGGTACCTAAATGATACCTTAACTTCAATAGGGCACAGAATGAGCTATAGATCTCTAGTTTGAATATAATTTCTATGGTCAGAAAGAAAATTTTATGCTCTTTTCAATGACACCCATATTGCCTATATTTTGACTAGTCAAAATTCTTCGAAATTTGTGTGGAAGAAGGATGGCACGCACGGTGCATGAAGAGTTGCAACTCTTCATGTGGCACGCGATTCTGATGGAGAGTCCTTCTGCTATCAGGACTTTTCATAATCTTCAATGTTTGAAGATTGAGTAGGTGCCTCTTGGCTTCCTAGGGACCGATAATTGACATGTGGCAAGTGATAATTCTTCCAGATAAAAGAAGGGATATGAATAAGGCCTTCGGTGCATGAATGGGCTTATTAGATATGATTTTTCAAGCCATATAACTTCTCTTCGATCTTGAAAAATCATATCTGATAAGTTGATGGGAGGACATATCACATGCCCCTCTTGTATCTATAAATAGAGGACGGTGGAATGAGTCTGATATAAGAATTTCACCGAAGTATTATTTTGAGTGTCTCTCTCTCCCTCCTTCTTTCTTTAAGACAAGACTTGTCTTGTTAAGACAAGGTCTTTTCTACTAGGACAAGGCTTTGTTATAGGACATAAGCCTAAGGGGTCCTAGAGGAGGGTTGTCCTAAAACTAAGAGTGGTTTAGGAGAGTGTCTTTAGTGCCCTACATTAGGACAGGGTTTCCTACAGTGGTCAATAGACCAAAGGCTACCGAAAGAGTTCCACTTCTCCAAGCAACTTGAAGAATGAATTCTTCCTTGGTCTGAGTTTCGTGTAGATCACTGTTGGAGGGCGAACGTTTGGGCGCCTGGTGGTGAAGAAGGCTGAATCAGGGTTTTCTTCATCGGATTGGATACTAGCGGTTCAGGTTGGTGCCTAAACTCTAGTTTATATTATATATGCATATTTGTATATTTTAATTCCTAGTAAGGAGGTCTTGGGTTAAGGATTTGGTTGTGGTTTCATAATAAATTTTTGAAATCCACGCTTCCACCTTGGTCACCAAAACCCTTACAGTGGTATCAAAGCCACCTTATTAGGGCTAAATGATACAAAATTTGAAGTTCCAATTTGTAGGACTCTTGAGGTTGCCTATTTTGGTAGGACTCTACAAAATTTGAAGTTGCCCAATTTTGTAGGACTCTTGAGGTTGCCCATTTTGGTAGGACTCTACAAAATTTGAAGTTGCCCAATTTTGTAGGACTCTACAAAAGTTTAAAGTTACATATGATTGATATGTTTATGCATATATGTATGTCACTGGTTAGAGTTTTCACTTAAACCTTAACCAATATAGAGATATGTTTAGCTTTCTAGTCATAATACTGAAATAAGGTTGATCTGGCATAATGGTGGATCCATTATGTGGTAGATGGTTGTCCTAGTATGATGACACACTTGGCACATTATAAAATGATATATGATGCATGGTTGATGAATTGTAATATTAGAATGTGCTTCTGTTTGAATTGTCCTCTATTAAAATTATATTAAGTTGTAGTGTCATATACCAAAAGCAAAATAATCAAGATGATTAGTTGATCATTTGGTGTCTAGAAAAAGTGGTTCATGATCGGTAAAGAGGACGTGGTTTTTAATTGGTTCCGTTGACTGACCTAGCCAATTTTTATTGGTGTCTAGGAAAGCAATGGGGGGACTCCCACTACTCTCCCACTTACCTGGCCGATAAGATTAACTTAATTCTTGATTGATTTGCTTAGTGAAATATTCACTACATTGGGCCTTCCTTCATGCTAGGTCATTATTATGTTATGATCCGTATTAGGTTTGTTGTGTACACACAAGGCCTATTATGGTAACTAACACAATTTTGGCCTGGTGCATTTGATGCTTATGGCATGATTTAATATAATACTTTGTTGTGAACACACAAGGGTATTATTATTGCAATCATGACTATAAAGGAATGAAGGATCTTACTTAACTAAAAATATTATAGTTTGTTGTGCACACACAAGGCTATTAATATTATAGAGGCCAGGTTTTGTTGAGAATTGTATGAGATACAATTAGAAAGAGTTTTCCTACCTTTTAACTTATAAAAGATTTATTGTGTACACACAAGGTCTTTTATAAGGAATTAGGATCTCAACCCCACTAAGAAAACCAATTAGGGTTTCTCGATCATCATATAGAGGGTTATGATGCTTGATAAAATAGTGAGAGACATAATTAAGTTAGAGTCCTAATTTAACATGTTTTGTCAACATTGGTTGTTTTATTATGTTATATTCTTTGTTAATGTAGATTAAATGGCCTCTTCACTCTCACTCCGTAGTATACTTGATGCCAATAAATTGACTGGACCGAACTATGTTGACTGGTTGAGAAACTTAAAGATTGTACTCAACCAGAAAAAATTTTCTTACATTCTTGATACCCCTACCTTGGAACCTTTAGGGGAAGATGCCTCGCAAGAGGAAAAGACCACATACAAGATGTGGCAAAATGACTCACTCACTGTCAAATGTATCATGCTTGCCTCTATGACCAATAAGTTGCAGAGGCAACATGATAGCATGGACACTAACTCCATACTGCTCAATCTAAAAGAGCTATATGGAGAACATAGTCTAACTGCTAGATATGAGATATCTAAGCAGTTGTTCCGTGCGAGAATGATAGAAGGTACATCCGTACAAGACCATGTACTAATGGTTATTGACCTGATCACTCGATTAGGTCAATTGGGTTTTATTATGGATGGAGAGTTGAATCAGGATTTGATCCTGCAGTCACTCCCGGAGTCATTTTCACAGTTTGTTCTTAATTATCATATGAACAAACTTAACACTTCCTTGCCTGAGCTGTTAAACATGTTAAAAATAGCAGAGAGCCATTTAAAGAAAAATAAGGCTCCACTTCTTCTTGTAGATGGGATCAACAAGAAGAAGTTAGACAGAAAGGGTTCCAAGAGGAGATTGAACCCAAAAAGGGGCATTAAGAAGAAGAAAGGAAAGAAGGCCTTCAGACAGATGACCTGCTTTCACTGTGGCAAGCCAGGTCATTGGAAGAGGAACTACAAGGCTTACCTAGTAGGTGTGAAGCCTGGTGCATCGGATGCACCAAAAGGTATGAAAGAAGTTCATATTATTTTATCATTGGATTCTTCCATTTCAAATACTTGGGTATTGGATACCACCGGTGGCCATAATATCTGCAAATCATTGCAGGGGCTGCAGAGGCTTAAAGTATTGAAGGAAGGAGACTTCGAGCTCTACGGTGCTAAAGGAGAGTCCATCCAAGCAGAGGCCGTAGGGACTTATATCTTGAAGTTACATTCGGGGAAGATTTTAGAGCTGAGAGATTGTTACTATATGCCTAAGGTCATTAGAAATATCATATCTATACCCTTGTTACTTAGACAAGGTTATACTATAAATGTGATGAGCAATGGTTGCTCAATCAGCTTTTCTAATGAAATTATATGTTGTGGCGTATTTTGCAATGGTCTTTTAACTCTATCGACTAATGACAATATACTTCATGTAAGTAACAAACGAAAGAGAGATGATGTAAACAATACTTTACTCTGGCATTGTCGACTTGGACATATTAGTGAGACTAGGATTAGCAAGTTATACAAGGAAAATTTCCTTAGTCCTTATGATTATGAATCATTAGGAACTTGTGAATCATGTCTCATGGGTAAAATGGCCAAGACTCCATTTAGTGGACATAGAAAAAGGACAACTGAGTTATTAGGACTCATACATATAGATGTATGTGGGCCTATGATAACTCAGGCCAAGGGTGGATACTCTTATTTCATCATGTTTACTGATAATTTTTCAAGGTACGGATTTGTGTATCTTATGAAAAATATGTCCGAAGCCTTTGATAAATATTTAGAGTATCAAAGTATGGTAGAGAAACAAACGGGAAAAAGTATTAAAATCCTTCGATCAGATTGAGGAGGTGAATACTTATCCACCGAGTTTCTCGATCACCTTAAAGAAAAGGAGATTATCTCCGAATGGACCCCTCTTTTCACACCACAATTAAATGGTATTGCTGAAAGGAGGAACCGTACCTTATTAAATATGGTACAGTCCATGATATGCTTCACAGAGTTACCTGTTTCCTTCTGGGGATATGCTTTGGAAACCGTGGCTAATATCTTAAATAGAGTACCATCTAAATCTGTCTCAGCACTCCATATGAGATATGGATGGGTAAGAAACCCAATCTTAAGTATCTTAAGATATGGGTATGTCCAGCCTATGTCAAAAGAAATTTTGGACATAAGCTGGATGCTAGAGCAGATAAGTATCTATTTGTAGGATATCCTAAAGATACTATAGGATATCTGTTTACCACCCTACTGAACAAAAAGTTTTTGTCAGTAGGCATGCCACTTTTCCGGGGAAAGAGTTTATCCTACAAAAGGACAGTGGAAGAAATATTGAACTTGAAGAAGTTCAACATATAGATACATCTTAACCAAATGATAGCATAGTTAGTATAGAACCAGAACACACCACTCCTATCCATAGGTCTGATAGGGTGCGTCATGCACCTGAGAGGTATGGGTTCATTATTGAAAATAATGAAGTCCAGATCATTGAAAATGATGAGCCTCTAACCTATACGGATGTTGTCATGAGTAGGGACTCAGACAGATGGCTGGAAGCCATGAGATCCGAAATGGACTCCATGTATGTCAACCAAGTGTGGACTTTGGTTGATGCATCAGAGGGTGTTAACCCTATTGGATGCAAAAGGGTATATAAGAAAAAGATTGGGACAGATGGCCAAGTCAAAACTTATAAAGCCAGATTAGTGGCTAAGGGTTTCAGACAAAAATAGGGAATAGATTATGATGAAACATTTTCTCCTGTTGCCATGCTCAAATCTATTCAGATCATGCTTGCTATAACAGCATATCATGATTATGAAATCTGGTAGATGGATGTGAAAACCACATTCCTTAATGGTTTCCTTGAGGAAGAGGTCTATATGTCACAGCCAGAAGGTTTTGTCTTGGAGAATAAACCTAATCAGGTATGTAGGCTGAAGAAATCCATTTATGGATTAAAGCAAGCATCCAGGAGTTGGAACATCCGATTTGATAAGATAGTCAAAGAGTTTGACTTTATCAAAAATGAGGATGAACCTTGTGTGTACAAGAAGACTAGTGGGAGTGCTATAGTTTTCTTGGTTCTGTATGTGGATGACATACTCCTCATTGGGAATGATATCCCAATGTTACAATCAGTCAAGGTATGGTTATCTAAACAGTTTTCCATGAAAGACTTGGAAGAAGCATCCTATATACTAGGTATCAAGATCTATAGAGATAGATCTGGGAGGATGGTAGGCTTATCCCAGTCTAGGTACATTGACCAAGTGCTAAGGAGATTTAGCATGGAGGAAAGTAAAAGAGGTTACTTGCCTATTGGTCATGGCATACATCTTTCTAAGAAGATGTCTCCTAAGACACCTGAAGAAATAAATAGAATGAGTTCTATACCTTATGCTTCGGCTATAGGATCTATAATGTATGCTATGTTATGTACCAGGCCTGATGTGGCATATACCTTAGGTATAGCCAGCAGATTTCAAGCTGATCTAGGAGAGGATCAATGGAAGGCTATGAAAAATATTCTTAAGTACTTGAGAAGGACTAAGGATATTTTTCTGATATATGGAGGATCTGATCTTAAACTGGAAGTTTATTCAAATTCTAGTTTTCAATCAGATCCAAATGATTGCAAATCTATTTCAGGGTATGTTTTTACCCTAAATAGAGGAGCTGTAAGCTGGAAGAGTTCTAAACATCAGACTATAGCTAACTCAACAACTGAGGCAGAATACATTGCTGTTAGTGAAGCTGTCTGGATGAAGAAGTTCATCTCAGAGTTGAGCATTGTTCCGGAGATTGAAGGTCCAGTACCACTTTACTGTGATAATACTGGAGCCGTCGCTCAAGCTAAGAAACCTAGAGCTCATCACAAATCAAAGCACATTCTAAGATGCTTCCATCTCGTTCGAGAGATTGTTGAAAGACAAGAAGTCTGCATTAAAAGAGTAGAAACGAAGAACAACATAGCAGACTCGTTCACTAAGGCTCTACCACAGCGGGAGTTTGATCGCCACCTCAAATGTATGGGGTTAAAATTTAAAGGCGATTGGCTTTAGTGCAAATGCGAGATTGAAAGGATTATGCCCTAAAGGCCAATCGAAATGTTGTATTTCGATGGGATTTTCTTTTGTATCCCAAACCAGTGTATTGACATTATCAATTAATAAAGGCATTTTATTTTCATCATACACTGTATCTTATTAATTTTATTAAGATATGATGAACCCCATAGATAGGGCTTTGGTTCTAGGGTTATGATGAAATCATACCAGTGAGACCTGAAGCCTTAAAATCCTAATCTAGAATATTCCTAGTCGATGGGATATTGAGTAGGGGATCAATGTTTCCGGTAAGACCAGCACATCCTATGTATGCTTGGTGAAGAGGGTGACTGATCTCACAGTCACTTGTGTTTGATACTAATACTAGGATGTGGGTGCTCATTAGAAAATGAGTTCACTGAATGGATCCAGCTTGAGAACATCTAATGGAACCTTATCTGTTTGTTAATAGATAGTTCTCATAGTGGGAGTAGTGCATGTGGTCCTTTGACCTGAGACTGCCATGGTACCTTGTATGCATGAATCCATACTTTGGTTCACACTCAATTATAACACTGAGTCATGCATGGGGTGATATTGGGTATGGTGGATTGCATATGGTGGTTGTGACTAAGTCAAAAAGGAATCGATCAACCCTAGTAAGAGGGAAGCGAATCCAGATGATTTCAATCAAATGAAGATTCGAGAAATCTTTGATCAAAGTATGAACATTAGAAATAGTTTCTAATGGTTCATTAATGAATCATCATTATCAGATTGAGCAAGGAATGAATATAAAATTGGATTTGACAAGTATCCATATCCATAGTCATATTCAGGGTGCAAGTAGATCGAAGGACTGAATTGCCCAGTAACTCACCACTGAAGGGTATTTTGGTAAATCCACCAAAATTCCTCATCTTCCGGTAGACATGACACATTGCTAGATGTCAATCTTATCTTGTAGGTCTTCATGAACCAATTGATTTGGTTTCATGAGTCAATTCGATGTGTGATACGAATTGGACAATTAGGTGAGCCAATTTGACCTAATTAGGTCAATTGGGTTTGATCGGATCGAATCGGCACAAACCTAAACCTACTGCTGGCTAGATGTGGAATCCAATGGGTCACATACAATAGAGACTTGGCCAAAGAAGTCATTCATGATTTAATTAGGGTCATAGGATCCTAATTGGTTAGCCAGATTACATACTAGCATATGTTGGCTAACCAAATTCCTCACCCAATTGGATTGGGTCTGGTTGCTTGCTAATTAGGCTAACCTAATTATAAAAAATCTAAATTAGGTTGAGTCCTAAGTGGGGCTAGCCTAATCAGAGCTAAATCTGATTTTAATTTGGATTTAACGGCATTTTAGGTGCCATACATGAAGAGTCCTAATGGCATGGGACTCTTGGTACCTAAATGATACCTTAACTTCAAAAGGGCACAGAATGAGCTATAGATCTCCGATTTGAATATAATTTATATGGTCAGAAAGGAAATTTTATACTCTTTCCAATGAGACCCATATTGCTCATGTTTTTACTGGTTAACATTCTTTGAAATTTGCGTGGAAGAAGGATGGCGCGCGTGGTGCATGAAGAGTCGTAACTCTTCATGTGGCTCACGGTTCTGATGGAGAGTCCTTCTGCTATCAGGACTCTTCATAATCTTCGATGTTTGAAGATTGAAGAGGTGCCTCTTGGCTTCCTAGGGACCAGTAATTGACATGTGGCAAGTGAGAATTCGTCCAGATAAAAGAAGGGATGTGAATAAGGCCTTCGGTTTATGAATGGGCTTATTAGATATGATTTTTCAAGCCAGATAACTTCTCTTCGGTCTTGAAAAATCATATCTGATAAGTTGATGGGAGGACATATCACACACCCTTCTTGTATTTATAAATAGGGGGCGGTGAAATGAGTTTGATATAAGAATTCCATCGAAGTATTAATTTGAGTGTCTCTCTCTCCCTCCTTCTTTCTTTAAGACAAGACTTGTCTTGTTAAGACAAGGTCTTTTCTACTAGGACAAGGCTTTGTTTTAGGACATAAACCTAAGGGTTGCTAGAGGAGGGTTGTCCTAAAACCAAGAGTGGTTTAGGAGAGTGTCTTTAGTGCCCTACAGTAGGATAGGGTGTCCTATAGTGGTCAATAGACCAAAGGTTGCCGAAAGAGTTCCACTTCTCCAAGCAACTTGAAGAAGTACTTCCTTGGTCCGAGTTTCGTGTGGATCATCGTTGGAGGGTGAACGTTTGGGCGCCTCGTGGAGAAGAAGGCTGAATTAGGGTTTTCTTCATCGGATTGGATACTAGCTGTTCAGGTTAGTGCCTAAACTCTAGTTTATATTATATATGCATGTTTGCATGTTTTAATTCCTAGTAAGGAGGTCTTGGGTTAAGGGTTTGGTAGTGGTTTCAGAATAAGTTTTTGAAATCCACATTTCAACCCTGGTCACCAAAACCCTTACATGCACAGATGAAGAGTCGCATCTCTTCATCTTTGCATGATTCTGAGGTAGAGTCCTTCTGCTCTCAGGTATTTTTTTCTTTTATAGTTTTAAGATCTAAAAGGATTCCTTCTTTCCTTCTTCTTGATCGGTACATGCCATATGGCATGAGAGGATTTCATCTGAAAATTGGAAGGACTCAGATAAGACTCTTGAATCATGAAGAGGCTTATCAGATATGAAGAGACATATCTGATAAGAGATATTAGGATGCTGTTCACGCCCCTTAAACCATTATTTAAGGGTGTACGGTGAAATGAGAAATGAGTTGTTCCGCCATCTAAAATAGGAGTCCAATTTCATCGAAAGTTTTTGTCTGAGTATCTCTCCCTGTCTCTCTCTCCCACTTCCTTTCTTTAAGACAAGACTTGTCTTGTTAAGATAAGGTTTTTTTTCCTAGGACAAGGCTTTGCTTTAGGAAATAAGCCTAAGGGGTCCTAGAGGAGGGTTGTCCTAAAACCAACAGTGGTTTAGGAGAGTGTTCATAGTGCCCTACAGTGGGATAGGGTGTCCTATAGTGGTCAAAAAATTCAAAGGCTGCTGAAAGAGTCCTGCTCGAGCAAGCAACTTCAAGAAGGAATTCTTCCTTGGTACAATTCACATATGGATCACCGTTGGAGGGCTTGCACTTGTGAGCCTTGTAGAAATAGTTGGTATATAGCATTCCAGGTTTGTTTCTTGTACTTCATTTATGATTCATTAGTTGGTAATGTCTAAAGGGATCCGAGAATTAGGATTTCTTCTAGCCGGTTAAGGTTTTCATGCATGAATTTTGTTTTAAAATTCACTTCCACAAGTTGCATGATCACCTAGGCTCCTAGAAATCCTATAAGTGGTATCATAGCATCCCTTTGTTCATTCAATTAGTTGTCATTTGTATGATCAAATGCTTATTTGATAACTAGTTTGTTCATAGTTTTTGATGCATGCCATTACTTAGGGTTCAGTGGAATGCTGTATGGTTATGCAAAATAATCATTGTATGATGTTTGCCATTGGATTAGGGGCTATTATTCTTAAACCCTAATCTATGTATGATAGTATATATTATCATGAAAAAAGAGCATGTTATTGTTTCCATATGTTATTATGAATATTGCTAATCAAATGCATCTTAATAACATGTCTTATCCTAGTAACTGCTTTGGATTGGATTAGTCACCATGGCCATCCAGTCATTGGGGTTAAGTAGAGTTTAAAGGCCCTCTCTTCCCATTCAATAAGGTCTCCTATGGCATGTATGGGTGTCATTGTGGCCATATCCCATGAATAAGTGAGGTGAATGGAGAATTGAAAAATCATGCTATGATTTGCATATTAACATAAATATGCTTGATGGATAATCATATTTTTGCATATGCTGGATTGATATGCTTTTGTTTATGCTTGATGTTATGAACATTGCTTAGGATGTGTTCGAGACCATCAAAGCCCTCATTTATAATCATATTTAGTCTTAGTATAAACTTAGTCATGATGCAAAATCGATTAGGATTTGATCAGCTAATTGGTGTCTAGGCAAGTGGTTCTAGGAAGGTAAAGGGATTGAGGTTTTTAATTGGTTCCATTATCTGACCTGGCCAATTTAATTGGTGTCTAAGGAAAGTAACGGGGGGACCCCTTCACCCCTCCTACTCACCTGGCCAATTTGGTTATATCTAAACCTTATATTGAGAATGCTAATTGATTAAGAATACTATAATTTGCCTTCATGCTAAGCAAAATTTATGTCAACATTATAGTAGGTTTGTTGTGTACACACAAGGCCTATTTTAGGATTTGATATGAAATTTGTCTTGGTGCACTTAGTGCTTTATAACATAATTGGAATTGTTGCTTTGTTGTGTACACACAAGGGCAACATTATTCAACATGGCTATATAGAAATGAAGGGTCCGACTAGATTAAGACATTATGGTTTGTTGGGCACACACAAGGCTATAAGTGTCTTAGAGGCTACTTTTAGTTGAGAATTGCGTGAATTACAATTGGAAAGGAAGTCCTACCTTTGAATTAATAAGTATTTGTTGTGCACACACAAGGCACTCATGAGGCATTAGGATCTCAACCCCACTAAAGAAACCAGTGAGGTTTCTCGCTTACCATAGATTGAGGGTTATGGTATTCGAAAAAAATAGTGGGAGACATAATTAGATATAAAAGTCATTACCAAATTATGAATGTCATCTTGGGTGGTCTGCTGATATTGTTCTTTAATTAAATGTAGGATATTTACATTATGGCTTCAAATTTATCACTGCGGGGTATTTTAGATGCCAACAAGTTAACCGGTCCCAATTATGTGGACTGGTTGAGGAACCTGAGAATAGTTCTTACTCAAAAAAAACTTTCATATATTCTGGATTCTCAAGACACTGAGCCGATCAAAGAAGATGCATCAGAGGAGGAAATTGCCAAACACAGATTATGGCAAAATGACAATACAACTGTCAGGTGCATCATGTTAGCCTCGATAAGCAATGAGCTCCAGAGGCTGTAGGGTTCGGTGGCAAGGCATAAACATAGATTTCAATTTTTTTTTTTTTTTTTTTTTTTTTTTTTTTTTTTTTTTAATGAAATCTTCACCAAACCCTTAACCCAAGATCTCCTTAAAAGAATTAAAACATATAACATGCATATATAAGATTTAATCTCAAATTAAAGTACTAACCTGTATTGCTAAAATCCAAACTTTAAATCTCCAACAGGTGTCCAAATGTTCACCCTCCAATGGTGATCCACATAGAAAAAGATGAAGACAAAAATTTCTTGTTCTTGGCTCCTCTTCTTGAATTCTTTTTCAAGAATTCAATTCTTGGACTTTTGGGCTGAAATTTTCCTTCTTGAAAATTTCCTTTCTTCCTTCTTTCCTCTTCTTGAATTCTTTTCTTGAATTCCCTTTCTTGAATTCCTTTTCTTGAATTGAATTGGAAGAAGAAATTAAGACAAACAAAGTCTTAATTCTAGGAAGAAAAGAAGAAGAACAGACCATTCCTTTTACTTTCCTTTACCGTTCAAGACCTTCCTCTTATTCTTGTTTAGGGTTAGAGTTTCGACAGAGATTAACTCTATAAGGGAAACAATACCAAACAAGCATAAAGGGAAGGAGTATTCCGGAGAGGAAGAGAGGAATATGATCTCTTTATATTTCTTCTTTTATTATCTGTCAGAAAACCCCAGATAACCCAATCCCTTTTATAGATTTCAGAGGGGCATTTTCTAAAAACATCGCAACCCTCTGAAACCCCAGGAATCATGATCCCTCATTCCTCACGCGTCCCCTCAACCAAAAATCATGATTCTCTGATTTAATTTTCATTTTTCCGACGAGGAGGACTCTCGGAAAAACTTCAGAAAGAATCGCAACTTTTGGAGACGGATTTGCGACCGAAAAGTGACGGATCTTTCTACTTAATTTTTCTGGCCATCAGATCCAGATCCAAGGATGTCAGACAAGGATCCAAATCGCCCCCCACTTTTCTTGATTTTTCTCCGATGGTATTTCCTTCCCACGCGTGTGAAGAGAAGTCCACACGCGCGTGGACTTTTCTTCTTGGCGCGCGCGGGTGAGGAAGGGTGTGGGCGGCTTGGAGAGAGAGTCTCAGTGCACTTGATTTTCTTGGGTTCAGACATGGGTTAGCCCAATGTCCAAAAAATTAAATTAGACCTTAACTTGGTTCCATTAGAATCCAATTAAGCCTAATTCGGAACCAAATTCGAATCTGATTCGAATAGAAATTGGGTCTGCAACACATGCTAGTGTATTTATCCTGCAAACAGGATTTAATTCCAAATTAAATCCTTCATCAATTCTCTTTTATGTGTGACCCATTGGGTTCCACACCTAGCCAGCAGTAGGTCCGAGTGCTATTTGTCTTAATTCGGTTAGATCTCAACTAAGCCGATTTAGGTCAACTCAAACTAGCTCGACTCGGTCAATTAGAATCTAATTCTAATTTACTGATTTGAATTACCATAATTCAATCATATACCTACAAGACAAGATTGACGTCTAGCAACATATCATGTCTACCCGGAAGATGTGGAATTTTGGTGAAATTACCAAAATACCCTTCAGTGTTGAGTTACCGGGCAATTCAGTCCTTTGATCAACTTGCATCCCGAATATGATTATGAATATGGATACTTGTCAAATCCAATTTCATATTCATCCCTAGCTCAATATTTATAATGATGATTCATTAATGAACCATTAGAAATTAACTCTAATGTTCATACTTTGATCAAAGATTTCCTGAATCCATCATTTGATCGAAATTAGTTGGATGCAATTCCCTCTTACTAGGGCTGATCAATTCCTTGTTAACCTACTCATAATCTCCATATACAATCCACCATACCCAGTATCACCTCGTGCATGACTTAGTGTCATGATTGATTGTGAACCAAAGTATGGATTCATATATATAAGGTACCATGGTAGACTCAGGTCAAAGGACCATATGCACTACTCCCACTATGAGAATTATCTATTGACAAACAGATAAGGTTCCATTAGATATTCTCAATCTGGATCAATTCAATGAACTCATTCTCTAATGAACACTCACATCCTAGTATTAGTGTCAAACACAAATGACTGTGAGATCAGTCACCCTCATCACAAAGCATATATAGGATGTGCTGGTCTTGTCGGAAACATTGATCCCCAACTCAATGTCCCATCGACCAGGAATATTTTAGATTAGGGTTTTAAGGCTTTAGGTCTCACTATTATGATCTCATCATAACCCTAGAACCATAGCCCTAATCTATGGGGTTCATCATATAATCATAAAGACACAGCGTATGATGAAAATAATGCCTTTAATATAATAATGTCAATTCATTGATTTTGGGATCGAAATACAATATTTCAATTGGCTTTCAGGGCACAATCTTTCAATCTCCCACTTGCACTAAAGCCAATCGCCTTTAAATCTTAACCCCATACAATCAAGGTGGCGATCAAACTCTCGCTGTGATAGAGCCTTAGTGAACGGGTCTGCTATGTTGTTCTTCGTTTCTACCCTTTTAATGCAGACTTCATGTCTTTCGACAATTTCTCGAACGAGATGGAAACGTCTCAGAATATGCTTTGATTTGTGATGATCTCTTGGTTCCTTTGCTTGAGCAACAGCCCCGGTATTATCACAGTAAAGTGATACTGGACCTTCAATCTCAGGAACTATGCCCAACTCTGATATGAACTTCTTTATCCAGACAGCTTCCTTGGCAGCTTCACTAATAGCAATGTACTCTGCCTCAGTTGTTGAGTCAGCTACAGTTTGCTGTTTAGAACTCTTCCAGCTTACAGCTCCTCCATTTAGGATAAAAACATACCTAGATAAAGATTTGCTATCATCTGGATCTGATTGAAAACTAGAATCTGAATAAGCTTCTAGTTTAAGATCAGATCCTCCGTATATTAGAAAAATATCCTTAGTTATTCTTAAGTATTTAAGAATATTTTTCATAGCCTTCCAATGATCTTCTCCTGGATCAGCCTGAAACCTGCTGGCTATACCTAAGGCATATGCCACATCAGGCCTAGTACATAACATAGCATACATAATAGACCCTACTGCCGAAGCATAAGTTATAGAATTCATTCTATTTCTTTCTTTAGGTGTCTTTGGAGATATCTTTTTAGAAAGATGTATGCCATGACCAATAGGTAAGTAACCTCTTTTACTTTCCTCCATGCTAAATCTTTTTAGCACTTGGTCAATGTACCTAGACTGGGATAAACCTAGCATTCTCCTAGATCTATCTCTATAGATCTTTATGCCTAGTATATAAGATGCTTCTCCCAAGTCTTTCATGGAAAACTGTTTAGATAACCATACCTTGACTGATTGTAACATTGGGATATCATTCCCAATGAAGAGTATGTCATCTACATACAGAACCAAGAAAACTATGGCACTCCCACTAGTCTTCTTGTACACACAAGGTTCATCCTCATTTTTGATAAAGTCAAATTCTTTGACTGTCTTATCAAATCGGATGTTCCAACTCCTAGATGCTTGCTTTAATCCATAAATAGATTTCTTCAGCCTACATACCTGATTAGGTTTAGTCTCCAAGACTAAACCTTCTGACTGTGACATATAAACCTCTTCCTCGAGGAAACAATTAAGGAATGTAGTTTTCACATCCATCTGCCAGATTTCATAATCATGATATGCTGCTATAGCAAGCATGATCCGAATAGATTTGAGCATGGCAACAGGAGAAAATATTTCATCATAATCTATTCCTTGTTTTTGTCTGAAACCCTTATTCAATAATCTGGCTTTATAAGTTTCAACTTGGCCATCTGCCCCAATCTTTTTCTTATAGACCGATTTGCATCCAATAGGGTTAATACCCTTTGGTGCATCAACCAAAGTCCAGACTTGGTTGACATACATGGAGTCCATTTCGGATCTCATGGCTTCCAGCCATCTGTCTGAGTCACTACTCATGACAGCATCCGTATATGTTAGAGGCTCATCATTATCAATGATTCGGGCTTCATTATTTTCAAAAATGAACCCATACCTCTCAGGTGCATGTCGCACCCTATCAGACCTATGGATAGGAGTGGTGTGTTCAGGTTCTATACTAACTGTGTTATGATTTGGTTGAGATGTATCTACTTGTTGAACTTCTTCAAGTTCAATATTTCTCCCACTGCCCTTTTGTAGGATGAACTCTTTCTCCATAAAAGTGGCATGCCTACTGACTAAAACCTTTTGTTCAGTAGGGTGGTAGAACAGATATCCTATACTATCTTTAGGATATCCAACAAATAGACACTTTTCTGCTCTAACATCAAGCTTATGTCCAAAATTTCTTTTTACATAGGCTGGACATCCCCATATCTTAAGATACTTAAGATTGGGTTTCTTTCCCCTCCATAACTCATATGGAGTGCTAGATACAGATTTGGACGGTACTCTATTTAAAATATTAGCCGCTGTTTCCAAGGCATATCCCCAGAAAGAAACAGGTAAGTCTATGAAGCACATCATGGACCATACCATATCTAATAAAGTACGATTTCTCCTTTCAGCAACACTATTTAATTGTGGTGTGTAAGGAGGAGTCCATTCAGAGATGATTCCCTTTTCTTTAAGGTAATCAAGAAACTCGGTGGATAAGTATTCACCTCCTCTATCTGATCGAAGGATCTTAATACTTTTCTCCGTTTGTTTCTCTACCATACTTTGATACTCTAAAAATTTTTCAAAAGCTTCAGACTTATGTTTCATTAGATACACAAATCCGTACCTTGAAAAATCATCAGTGAATGTGATGAAATATGAGTATCCACCCTTGGCCTGAGTAGTCATAGGTCCACATACATCAGTGTGTATGAGTCCTAATAACTCAGTTGTCCTTTCATTATGTCCACTAAATGGAGTCTTGGTCATTTTACCCATGAGACATGATTCACAAGTTCCTAATGATTCATAGTCATAAGGATTAAGGAATTTTTCCTTGTATAACTTATTAATCCTTTGCTCACTAATATGTCCAACACGATAGTGCCAAAGTAAAGTATTGTTTACTTCATCTCTTTTTCGTTTATTACTAACATGTAGTATATTGTTATCAGAAGATAGAGTCAAGAGACCATTGCAAAATATGCCATTAAATATTATTTCATTTGAAAAACTGATTGAGCAGCCACTACTCATTACATTCATAATATATCCTTGTTTAAGTAACAAGGGTACAGATATGATGTTTCTAATGATTCTAGGCATAAAATAATAATTTTTTAACTCTAAAATCTTCCCAGAAGGCAGCTTCAATATATAAGTCCCTACAGCTTCTGCTTGGATGGAATCTCCTCCAGCGCCATAGAGCTCGAAGTCGCCTTCCTTCAAAACTCTAATGTTCTGTAGTCCCTGCAATGATTTGCAGATATGATGACCACAAGCAGTATCCAATAACCAAGAGTTTGAATTAGAAGAGTCTAATGACAAAATTGTATGTATCTCATACAAATCTTTTGGTACATCACCAGCACCAGGCTTCACACTTGCAAGGTAAACCTTGCGGTTTCTTTTCCAGTGACCCGGCTTGCCACAATGAAAGCAGGTCATTTGTCCGGAGGCCTTCTTTCTTTTCTTTTCTTTTTGTTGATGCCCCCTTTTGGGTTCAACCTCCTCTTGGAACCCTTTTTGCCTATTTTCTTCTTGTTTACACCTTCAACAAGAAGAAGTGGAGCCTTATTTTTCTTTAAATGGCTCTCTGCTATTTTTAACATATTCAACAGCTCAGGCAAGGTGATGCGGCAAAGCATATGATTAATGTTTTGAATATGGTTTGTAGAGCAATGAAACCTAATTATACTTAGCATTGTACTCATCTTAATAAGATTTAAGGATTATATGAAAAGGGACTATTACATGATTAGACATAACTCTAAAACTAAGAAGGAAAAAGATCTAGACAATAGGGGCTAATGATTGAGGACTTGCCTTGTTGAGCTTTCCAACCTTCTAATGATTTCAAACCTTGAAACTACCGATGCTCTGGACTGGAGAACTCGGATAACAGAGATCAGAACGCTGGGCTTGGGCTTCAGCTTGTTGGTTCATTGTCAAGGGGAACCTTGTTCACAACTCAAAGACTTCGAAGGACCCTGCAATGAAGATCAAAAGTTAAGGAAGAAGAAAGCAGGCATAGGGAAGGGATGGAATAATTTATGAGCAAGGAAGGAAGTCTGAGATGGTTTGGCCGGCTCCAATGTATCCTTCTTGAACTTGGCGTTGGATGGCTTGGAGAAGAAAGTAGATTCGAGTGGGGGGAAAGGGGGCTTAGGAACAATCACTCAAAGAAATAATATAAGACTACAACTTCAACTTCAACTTCATTTTTCATTCATCTCATCAAAATCAATCCCCTTTACAATGGGTGTCCAAGGCCTTTAATAGCCTCACAAAGCTAGCTTTTGAAATTTAAAAACTCCCCAAATCGAGGAGGATTACAAGGGGGGTTGGAGGATTTGGTGGAGAGTTTGGAGGGATGTGGGGGGGGTTGGAGGATTTGGTGGAGGACTTGGAGGGATGTGGCCAACCTCCTTGAATTTGAATCTCCCTTGTTGGCGCCCAAAGGGTGATGAGGTGGCTGGTGAAGTGGCACCTGATGACGTGGCATGGTGAGGTGGTCTTCTACTTGGATAAGAATGACATGTGGCGCCCAGTGGTCCTAGTTGATGGTCCTTTTCTCTTGCTTGGTTGATGTATCTTCTCTTCTTCATGTGGTCAAATTCTGGGGTCTAGAATTTGAGTCTTGTTGCTGGCTTTCATGGCTTTAAGACTTGATTAGACTTAACTCAACTGAATTAGACTTAACTCAACTGAACTGACTTGACCTAGACTTTAAAACTTGAAATGGACTTACAAGAAATGAAATTTTAAAAGTAATTACAGGACTCAATAAACACTCTTGATTTGAAACTCAAAATTAATTACAGGACTCTTGAAAAGGAAATGACTCTTGAAAATAAAATATTTTTGAACTAAAGGATACAAGGTAACCTAATTATCTTCGATCCAAATTGGGATAAGGCTAACCTTGTTGGAGTGAAGTTTCTTTCGGCTTCTGGTGTCCACACCAATTCTCCTGGGGTGGGCAGAACTCGACCTAATCGAGTATGGTTCAGTTTTGCCCTGGTAATGCTCGAACAATTCTGGGTTAAGTCTTTGCAGGTCCTCTCTAGTAATCCAAGAGTTGTCTGACTCAGGTTAACCTTGCCATTGAACCAGGTATCGCTGATAGTCCTTATTCCTGGTAGTAATGGTCTTGTCATCCAGGATTCACTCAATCCTCTCTCTCTGCTCCGGTAAGGTTGGTGGTGGACACTCGGAAATATGTTCACTCTCAATGAAAGTTTCTGGCTCAAAAGGCTCGCTAGGTATTAGTAGTGGTTCTTTGTATTCTACTAGGTCTGAAACATTGAAGGTTGTACTAATACCCATATCAGGTGGAAGTTCCAAAACATATGCATTAGGCCCTATTTTCTTTAAGATCTTAAAAGGTCCCGCTCCGCGGGCATGTAGCTTCTTTATGGTTCCAGGGGGAAACCGTTCAGGGTTGAGCCTAATCATCGCATAATCCCCTTCACAGAATTCTTTAGCCCTCTTATGTGAGTCAGCTAAGTGTTTATAAGTTTCATTGCTCAGGTTGATCTTATTACTGATTTCTTTATGCAGATTTGTGACATGCTGTGCAAAAGACTCAGCAGACTCAGAAACTTACACAAGCACTTACGAAATGCAGACTGACTAGGCATCTTTATTGAGAGGAATTTTATTGGACTCTCTAGGGCCTAAACCTAACAGATTAATGACTCTCTAGGTTTGACCCTGGTCTGGTATGCACATGAGAATTTACCATGGGTTCCTAGCAAATGCCATAAGGTTTTCCAAAAGTAGGTAGCAAAAGGAATAGGCTTTAAAGGCTCATGCAACCTAGTAATCTCATCAAAATGAAACTTAATGGCTCTAAAATTAGGATAAGACTTAAGGAAAGGCAGGAAATAGGAATTCGAGTCTTGGGATAATTTAGGGGAATCTTGAAACAGACCTTGGTTACTCATGATGACCTTAAGATTTGAATATTGATCTACAGGCGGGATGCTTCTAGGTAGTTGAAGGTCATCAGGAAAGTCTTCTAAAATAATGATTGGGTTCTTCTCAGGTACCTGAAGGAGTTCTTGTGTCGAAGCTAAAGTATTGGGTTCTTCCTGAGGGCATTGTCTTATGGGAACCAAGTCCTCACTAAATTTTGGTTGTTCTGATGTTTCGGGACTAGGCTCAATAATCTTTTCTTTACCAAAGGTTTCCTCAGGTAAGGTACTAAAGTTGTTCTCTTCACAGTCTTCCCCTTCATATTTATCTATTAAACTTATGTCAATCTCATACACATATTTACTAGGTTGTTCAAATTTGCCTTCTTCCTTCCCTAGCCCTTCAGTTTGAGGATACCCTAAGTCTTGAGTATCAATGAACTCAACTTGTACTTCAGGGTTCTTACTCCTATCATTCATATGAGCTAATGGGATAGTAGGAGTTGGTTGGTCTAAGGAAAATTGTTTAGCCAGCATTTGGTTCAATTGGGCCATTTGATCATTTAGGGCTTTCAGCATGGTTTCAAGATTCGGGTCCATGGCTACACTGGACTGGGTCTAGACTGGTGAATATGAGGCTCCTGATCTAGTTTTCATGCATGCAAGTAGACTCAAGCTCGAGCTAAGGTTTCCTAGACCTAGAGCACAAATTAGAGGTCTAATTAAGTGAACCAACTAGCTAGTAGTACTTATGGGACTTAGCCAGGTAGGTGGAGGGGAGTGAAGGTCCCTGATTGCCAACCTTAGACACCAATCTGAGATTGGCCAGGTAGGCGAACCAAATCACAAGCCCTGATGCACCAATCCTAGACACCAAGCCAGTAAGCACACACCAATTAGCTGACACAGTTAACTTGACCCTAACCTGAACCCAATTTGTTGGTGTCCCTAACCCACTAGGGCAATTAACGTTCTACTCAATTTTAATTAATGGATTGGGATCGATATGCTGGTTGGTGATTTTTGGGCTAGGGACAGGTGATGAAATCCTGACCCTATGTCAAATTGATGCCCTTAATTTGATTTCTCATGAGATGAATGAAATGCAAAGGTGCTGCAGAAGTGTGTTGCAGTTTGAAAGTGGTGTGGAAAACGTGATGAAACAAATGTCCAAAAATTCTGAAAAATTCACAGAGGACTCCTAACTTATATGTTGCAATGCAGGTGAAAGGAATTTTAAAAATAAAATCTGTACTACTCTAAGCAGATCCTACAATTGAAGATAAATAAAAAGGACAGAACAGAACCCTAATGACAGTGTCGAACTGCAGAAATTTTCATTTTTTTATTATTTTTTTCTGATGATGAAATTTAATATAGTGATAACTGACTTAAAAAGGAACAAGAAAAAAAATATTTAAATAAAAAATCAGTGACTTGCCTTGAAGTTGCAGGCGGATTACAGTCAGCCTACAGAAAATACAGCAAGCAGAAAAACAGAACGTGACCAATGCAAAATTCACAAATGAAATCTAAGAAGTCCTTTGGCTTTCTTTTTCACGGGTCAATCACAATGGCACCCCGACACGCCTTAGGAGATCCCCGTGGAATGGAAAGAGAGGGTGTTTAAACCCTACTTTCTCCTAAGACCGGACGGCCTGGTAACGCCCCCGATCCAAGTACTTCAAGGACTTAATGCTATGCAATCAGGAACTTATTCTACCATGCTCTGATACCAAGAATGATGCGGCAAAGCATATGATTAATGTTTTGAATATGGTTTGTAGAGCAATGAAACCTAATTATACTTAGCATTGTACTCATCTTAATAAGATTTAAGGATTATATGAAAAGGGACTATTACATGATTAGACATAACTCTAAAACTAAGAAGGAAAAAGATCTAGACAATAGGGGCTAATGATTGAGGACTTGCCTTGTTGAGCTTTCCAACCTTCTAATGATTTCAAACCTTGAAACTACCGATGCTCTGGACTGGAGAACTCGGATAACAGAGATCAGAACGCTGGGCTTGGGCTTCAGCTTGTTGGTTCATTGTCAAGGGGAACCTTGTTCACAACTCAAAGACTTCGAAGGACCCTGCAATGAAGATCAAAAGTTAAGGAAGAAGAAAGCAGGCATAGGGAAGGGATGGAATAATTTATGAGCAAGGAAGGAAGTCTGAGATGGTTTGGCCGGCTCCAATGTATCCTTCTTGAACTTGGCGTTGGATGGCTTGGAGAAGAAAGTAGATTCGAGTGGGGGGAAAGGGGGCTTAGGAACAATCACTCAAAGAAATAATATAAGACTACAACTTCAACTTCAACTTCATTTTTCATTCATCTCATCAAAATCAATCCCCTTTACAATGGGTGTCCAAGGCCTTTAATAGCCTCACAAAGCTAGCTTTTGAAATTTAAAAACTCCCCAAATCGAGGAGGATTACAAGGGGGGTTGGAGGATTTGGTGGAGAGTTTGGAGGGATGTGGGGGGGGTTGGAGGATTTGGTGGAGGACTTGGAGGGATGTGGCCAACCTCCTTGAATTTGAATCTCCCTTGTTGGCGCCCAAAGGGTGATGAGGTGGCTGGTGAAGTGGCACCTGATGACGTGGCATGGTGAGGTGGTCTTCTACTTGGATAAGAATGACATGTGGCGCCCAGTGGTCCTAGTTGATGGTCCTTTTCTCTTGCTTGGTTGATGTATCTTCTCTTCTTCATGTGGTCAAATTCTGGGGTCTAGAATTTGAGTCTTGTTGCTGGCTTTCATGGCTTTAAGACTTGATTAGACTTAACTCAACTGAATTAGACTTAACTCAACTGAACTGACTTGACCTAGACTTTAAAACTTGAAATGGACTTACAAGAAATGAAATTTTAAAAGTAATTACAGGACTCAATAAACACTCTTGATTTGAAACTCAAAATTAATTACAGGACTCTTGAAAAGGAAATGACTCTTGAAAATAAAATATTTTGAACTAAAGGATACAAGGTAACCTAATTATCTTCGATCCAAATTGGGATAAGGCTAACCTTGTTGGAGTGAAGTTTCTTTCGGCTTCTGGTGTCCACACCAATTCTCCTGGGGTGGGCAGAACTCGACCTAGTCGAGTATGGTTCAGTTTTGCCCTGGTAATGCTCGAACAATTCTGGGTTAAGTCTTTGCAGGTCCTCTCTAGTAATCCAAGAGTTGTCTGACTCAGGTTGACCTTGCCATTGAACCAGGTATCGCTGATAGTCCTTATTCCTGGTAGTAATGGTCTTGTCATCCAGGATTCACTCAATCCTCATTCTCCAAGAATTATGCTTGCTCCAAGATCCGTGCTTGAGATGTCCCCATCATTCTCCTACGGTGGGGAAAAAAACTCGACTCTGTCGAGTTTGGGTCAGGCTCCAGCTTCAGCTTGACTTCAGCTCCGGGAACTCCAAACTTTTAGCTTGACATAACCATGATTTTTTTTTTTTTTTTTTTAATCAACTTTGCTTTGAAAATGGTGTGGCTTTGAGATCGGTGTGCTTTGAAATCTGTGCTTTGAAAATGGGCTGCAGGCAGTTCTTGGAGAGCTTGGCATAGACGAAGCAGAAAACAGGGGTGAGGGCTGTAAGGGAGGAATGGTGGTGGGTGACCGGCTGGGGGGAGGGTGGTCCGACGTCGATGTTGGGGAAGGATCCGTGGATGAGATTTGAAACAGGGAAGAAAGAGAATAGTGGGCCGGTGATGAAACAAAAAAATCCTAATCCTTTAGCTCTGATACCACTTGATGCGGGACAGGGATTGGACTGGATCGCTGGCGAGCATGAAAGTCACCAGAGATTAGGATTTGCAAAGAAGGAGGAAAGAAGAGGGTGCAGGGTTAAGAAAAATATTGGGGTTCACATAGATTCCCCAAGAAGAACAAGCACATAGCAAAGGGGCTCACACAGATGCCCTAGAAGAACAAGCACATAGCAAAGGGGCTCACATAGATGCCCTGGGCTCACACAGATGCCCAAAATCAGGGATCACACAGAAACCCTGGGAAGATGGAGAAGGGATCATACAGATATCCTAGGATCACACAGATCCTTCACACAGAACAATAAAAATTTTATTCATCCATCCTCCTATTACAAAAGGCTGAGGGTGGTATTTATAGATTTTCCAACCCTCATTTGAATTTGAATACAAGATAAAAAGATAAGAACGAATCAAATTCAAATATAAGATAGGATAAGATAAGCCTATTCATATATCAATCCTAACCAACCAAATCCTAATTCAAATTTTAAACAAAAGATAAATCCTAAATAAATTTATTCCAAAAATGCTTCAAGATCTGTGCCACTCCAAGAATTATGCTTGCTCCAAGATCCGTGCTTGAGATGTCCCCATCATTCTCCTACGGTGGGGAAAAAAACTCGACTCTGTCGAGTTTGGGTCAGGCTCCAGCTTCAGCTTGACTTCAGCTCCGGGAACTCCAAACTTTTAGCTTGACATAACCATGATTTTTTTTTTTTTTTAATCAACTTTGCTTTGAAAATGGTGTGGCTTTGAGATCGGTGTGCTTTGAAATCTGTGCTTTGAAAATGGGCTGCAGGCAGTTCTTGGAGAGCTTGGCATAGACGAAGCAGAAAACAGGGGTGAGGGCTGTAAGGGAGGAATGGTGGTGGGTGACCGGCTGGGGGGAGGGTGGTCCGACGTCGATGTTGGGGAAGGATCCGTGGATGAGATTTGAAACAGGGAAGAAAGAGAATAGTGGGCCGGTGATGAAACAGAAAAATCCTAATCCTTTAGCTCTGATACCACTTGATGCGGGACAGGGATTGGACTGGATCGCTGGCGAGCATGAAAGTCACCAGAGATTAGGATTTGCAAAGAAGGAGGAAAGAAGAGGGTGCAGGGTTAAGAAAAATACTGGGGTTCACATAGATTCCCCAAGAAGAACAAGCACATAGCAAAGGGGCTCACACAGATGCCCTAGAAGAACAAGCACATAGCAAAGGGGCTCACATAGATGCCCTGGGCTCACACAGATGCCCAAAATCAGGGATCACACAGAAACCCTGGGAAGATGGAGAAGGGATCATACAGATACCCTAGGATCACACAGATCCTTCACACAGAACAATAAAATTTTATTCATCCATCCTCCTATTACAAAAGGCTGAGGGTGGTATTTATAGATTTTCCAACCCTCATTTGAATTTGAATACAAGATAAAAAGATAAGAACGAATTAAATTCAAATATAAGATAGGATAAGATAAGCCTATTCATATATCAATCCTAACCAACCAAATCCTAATTCAAATTTTAAACAAAAGATAAATCCTAAATAAATTTATTCCAAAAATGCTTCAAGATCTGTGCCACTCCAAGAATTATGCTTGCTCCAAGATCCGTGCTTGAGATGTCCCCATCACAAGGAAGTGTTAAGTTTGTTCATATGATAATTAAGAACAAACTATGAAAATGACTCTGGGAGTGACTGCAGGATTAAATCCTGATTCAACTCCCCATCCATAACAAAACCCAATTGACCCAATCGGGTGATTAGGTCAATAACCTTTAATACATGGTCTTGTACGGATGTTCCTTCTGTCATCCTTGCATGGAATAACTGCTTAGATATTTCATATCTTGCAGTTCAACTATGTTCTCCATAAAGTTCTTTTAGATTGAGCAATATGGAGTTTGTGTCCATGCTTTCATGTTGCCTCTGTAACTCATTGGTCATAGAGGCAAGCATTATACACTTGATAGTAAGTGAGTCATTTTGCCACAAGTTATATGTGGTCTTATCCTCTTGCGAGGAATCTTTCCCTAATGATTCCAAGGTTGGGGTATCAAGAATATAAGAAATTCTTTCTTGGCTGAGTACTGTCTTTAGGTTTCTCAACCAATCAACATAGTTTGGTCCAGTCAATTTATTTGCATCAAGAATGCTACGGAGTGAGAGTGAAGAGGCCATTTAATCTACATTAACAAAGAACATTACATAAGCAAACAATCAATGTTGACAAAACATAATTAAATTAGGACTTTGACTTAATTATGTCTCCCACTATTTTATCGAGCATCATAACCCTCCATATGATGATCGAGAAAACCCTAATTGGTTCTCTTAGTGGGGTTGAGATCCTAATTCCTTACAAAAGACCTTGTGTGTACACAACAAATCTTATATAAGTTCAAAGGTAGAAAAACTCTTTCCAATTGTAACTCATACAATTCTCAACTTATCTTGGCCTCTAAAATATTAATAGCCTTGTGCGTATATAACAAACTATAATATTTTAGTTAAGTTAGACCCTTCATTGCTATATAGTCATGATATTAATTATAATACCCTTGTGTGTACACAACAAAGTATTATATTAAATCATGCCATAAACATCAAATGTACCAAGCCAAAATTATGTTAGTCACCATAAAAGGCCTTGTGTGTACACAACAAACCTAATATGGATCATAACATAATAATGACTTGGCATGAAGGAAGGCCACATGTAGTGAATATTACACTAAGCATAACAATCAATAATTAAGTTAATCTTATGTCCAGGTAAGTGGGAGAGTGGTGGGAGTCCCCCCGTTGCTTTCCTTAGACACCAATGAGAATTAGCCAGGTCAGTCAACGGAACCAATTAAAAACCACGTCCTCTTTACCGATCATGAACCACTTTTCCTAGAAACCGAATGATAAACTAATCATATTGATTATTTTTGCTTTTGGTATATGACACTACAACTTAATATGTTTTTAAAGAGGGCTTTATTAAAACAAAGCACATTCTTTATATAACCTAGCAAATATGTGCCATAGTGTGCCATCATACTAGGACAACCATTTACCACATAATGGATCCATCATTATGCTAGGGCAACCTTATTTCAGTATGATGACTAGAAGGCTAAACATATCTCTATACAAATTAAGGTTTAAGTGAAAACCTTAATTAGTGGCATACATCAAACATATATGCATAATTAACACAGATATGTGATTAGTGTGTCATCATACTAGGACAACCATTTACCACATAATGGATCCACCATTATGCCAGGGCAACCTTATTTCAGTATGATGACTAGATGTCTAAACATATCTCTACAACAATTAGGGTTTGTGTGAAAACCCTAATTGGTGACATTACATCAAACATATACAATATCATATATTACTTATATACATATGCATCTAAAAATCAGCATATATATTTTAATCTTAATAAGGAGGCTCTGATACCACTGTAGGGTTCAGTGGCAAGGTGGAAACATAGATTTCAATTTTTTATTTTATTATTATTTTTTTTTATGAAATCTTCACCAAACCCTTAACCCAAGATCTCCTTAAAAGAATTAAAACATATAAGATGTATATATAAGATTTAATCTCAAATTAAAGTACTAACCTGTATTGCTAAAATCCAAACTTTAAATCTCCACCAAGTGCCCAAATGTTCACCCTCCAATGGTGATCCACACAGAAAAAGATGAAGACAACAATTTTTTGTTCTTGGCTCCTCTTCTTGAATTCTTTTTCAAGAATTCAATTCTTGGACTTTTTGGTGCGGGCACCAGACTCAGAAGAAGACTTCAGAGCTCCATCTGGATCTCTGATTAACCTTGCCCGAAAAAAAATTAGGGTTTTTGGTTTGTAATAAGAGTTGACTAGATCAACTCAATTTAGCTTGAGTCTACGTTACCTGCATTTTATTTTGTTGAGTCATGTTGACTCAGTAGTGGACTAGGATTTCAACCTGGGATGTTACATTTTCTCCCAAGACCAAGCAAGTGGACACCACACTCCCAGCCACACTCCCAGCCATACGCCTGAGTCCAGGGGGCGCCATATCTACATCCAGCAGCCTTTGGTCCCCACTCCACAGATAGCAGCTTCCTTCTCTCATGCGCCAGATGAGGAGAAATCCACCAAGAGTCCACAAATCAAGGGGGCGGCCAAGACTTTCCCAAGAGAACCAAAGTAAAGATGGGAAGAAATTTTCTTGGAGAGAACTTCAAGGAGGCGTCCACTACCTGCCAAAAAAATCCAAAACAAAGATGGGAAGGACCTTGACTTAGGGAGGAAGAAAAGGAGGAGTCCAAAAGAGTTGATACATGGAAGGAAAAAAATTCTCTTGAAGATCCATACAAGGAGGCGCCATCTACCTGCCTTTTATAACCCAAATCAAATTTTTTGGTACTTTGGCCGACCATATGTGTATGATTTTTCCTGATTTGTAGATCCCCTCCTTTAGTCCCACATGGGAAGATGTAAAACCCTACTCCCTTGTAAAGCCTTATAAATTAAACCCCTCTTTTAAGTTTAAATCAATCAGATGAATGAAAGAAATTTTTTTATGAGCAAACTTGTGTTTTCTCTTTTCCGCACTTGCTTCCAGGTGTTGAGCTCTATGAGGGAGTAAATCCGGGTTCCCCTGGAACCTTGAGGAGGTGAGAGATCTCCAAAACCCCAAACCCTAGGTTAGCCACTCCACTCCCAAACCCTAGCCGCCATCACCCTTCTCTTTCCACCAAGCCCTAGTCTATTCCACTTCTCATGGCCACCCTCTCCAAGTCCAGGCCGGCCACCAGCATCCAGCTCCAGTCCAGATACTTCAGATCTACAGCAATTCTAAGAGGAAGTCAGATCGGCCTCCAGGAGAATCCTGATTTCAGCAACTTCAGCTTTCAAGTTTTCAACCTGGTAAATCTTTTCTTGAGTATCTGAAATCCATCACTTGTTCCTCTTCTTTCCCAAATCTTGAGTCCAGGAGAAGCCGACCAAACCACAAGACCAGTATTGGAGGATCCATTGCGAAGATAGCCGACTCCGAGGATCCCACAATCTGCTCGAGAGAGTTCTTCCACCAAAATCCTGAGAAGATCACTGTCTGGTTAGTAAACCATCTCTCCTCTCTATTTCTGTTCTGTTGAAAGTTCAGAGCGAAACCCTAGGTCTGGGAGTTTCTCAACCCCCAGCGATCCGTTACTTCTGAACTACTCTGATAATTTAGTTTCTTCTAAACTGTGCTTTCAATCCTTACCTAGTTTCCTTCAACGTAGTTTAGCTTTACTTTGAGTCGAAGCCAATTTCTGAAATATATAAAAAAAAAACAAAAAAAATTAATCTTAATTTTACTTCCGCATACGCTTCTTTGTTCTTTGTTCTGCATCATTTTTGGTATCAGAGCTTTCGTTATGCATCAATTTTGGTATCAGAGCCCTGTCTAGGGTTTCTGTTTGATTGCTTGTTTTAGTCCCTCTCTTTTTACTTTGTCTGCTCGAAGTAGACTCCCCAGGACGTCCAGTCCTAGGAACGAAGTGAGGTGCAAACCTCCTCTTCCCATTCCACGGGGTGTTCCTAGGGCGTGTAGGGGATCCGTTGGGTTACAACTTCGTAGCAGAAATTGTAAACGGGGAAGTGCTCTGTTTTCAGCCCGTAATTGCTCTATTCCAGGAATTATTTCTCACTGCAGGTAACTCCAAATTCAGTGATCTTTATTTTGTTGAAACCAGTATAATTCAAACTAATTTGCATAATTTTATCATGATTTATTAGTTTCTGTGCGATTTCTGAGAATTAAACTACTACAACTCTATTTTTGTGTTCTGCAATCCATTTATTTTTAAGTGTACATCTCTTAATTCATCTTAAGGGCAATTGAGCATCTAAGATAAGGGAAGGAGTTGATAACCTCTCCTTATCCCAAAACCACCACCCCTTCATTCGAACCTAAGCCTTTAATCTAAAATTGATTAGACCTAATTTGCCCTAGTGGGCTAGGGACATCAACAAGTCGGGTCAAGGCTAGTGTTGAGTCAGTTTGTCTGGTTACTCTGTGTGTGCTTTGTACTTAGTGTCTAGAACGGTGGTTCAGGGATTCCATCCCGAAGGGCTTGTGTGCTGGTCCACCTACCTGGCCAATCTCTGATTGGTGTCTAGGATTGGCATTCAGGGACCTAACACTCCCCTTACACCTGCCTGGCTGAGTCCTGAGTTACTACAGGCTAGCTTGCCACTCTGATTGGACATCTAGTTTGGGCTCTAGGTCTAGTTAGCCCGTAGTCATTCAGTTGAGTCTCATTTTGTGTGTTTGCTTGCATCATGTCTACCCGGAATGGAGTACCCTACCAACCTAGTCAAACCCAACCAGATTTAGAGGCCATGGTTAGACATCTTACCGAAAGTATGACCAAATTGAGTCAGGACATGAATGAGGGTTTTTCCCAATTTAGGGATCGAGTCCAAGTACTTGAGAAATGTAGACATCAAAATTGGACCCCTGATCCAAAATTTAATAGGCCCCAACCTCACCCATGCCAGGAGCCTAGGAGGACCTTATACCATGATCCCGAGCATAACCTTAGGAAGCCTAACCATGATATCTATAGTGTGGATCGTGTCTATGAGAGGTCCTTACAATATTCTAGACCAGTCACTCAACAACCCCAGTCTTCTAGATCAAACCATTTAGATCCACACCCATGCCCAAGTAAGGTCTCTACTAGCTTGAAACCCAGTGTGACCCAGGTTCCTATATCTCAAGAATGTTTGTTTTGTGAAGAAAGAGGCCATAAATCTAGTCAGTGCCCATGCATAGGACTGGCTCGTGCACAGCTAAGTGGTAAGAATCCTAAGGATGACATTAATAAGGGAGAACCCAAGCCTACCAATGAGGAAGAAAGGTTAGGTATGACAAGCCTAGAATCAGTTGACCCGATTACCACTGACCCGAAACCCATTGAAGATGGCATCGAGGAAGTATATGATGCTGGCTTGAGTCTAGTTGATGAATGTGAGGGGGAAGAACTTGAAGAATGTGACATTGATACTATTGGTTCCTTACCTGAGGAGACCTTGGAAAGCAACCAACTGATAGGACCTAGTTCAGAAATTCAAGAGATTTATGAGAACCGGGTTCCTTTAGTCAAATACCCCCAGGAAGAACTCATAGTGTTAGCCCGAGCTATTAGTTCGTACCCTCTAATGATAGTCATTCCCCAAGTACCAATTGAAGATCTTTGCACTGAACTGTTTAAGTTTGCCCACCCTATGGTAGATCCTCTCCTTAGGATGACTGAATCAAGCCTCTTACAATTGGACCTTGTCCCATGCCCAGCCACTAAGGTCTCTCCCGTAATCTCAGTTGAACATCCTTGTCTTGAGCGGATTGGTTCACCCAGTCCTATAGAAGTCCTCCTTATGGCCCCAGACCCCTTCTTTTGCATGACTGACCTACCCTTCTATAGAGTATACCTTTCCACACCCATAGGTCAAATTTCAAGTCTTGAGGTCATCATCCATAGGCCCTTCCATGAATCATTCTTCAATCCAGTTCTTGAGAAAATAGATCATTATTTGTTTAGAGAACAAACTTTAACTGTTGCAATCACATGTCCTAGGCTGCTTCCCGAACCATCTCTTGATCCATTCCTGGGAGTAGCAAACTTTTCCTTTCGAAAGGATGACCAGTTGACACTCATAGATCACCATTCAAACCTTCAGGTCACCACCTTTAGTCAGCAGGTAATTCGTGACTCCGCCTCATATTTCCTCCCTTTCTCTAGGACTTCCAATGCTTCTTACACCATCCAAGTATACTTTGCCGAAGTCTTTAGAGTGAACCACGTGTCAGAACCTATTAGGTTTGCCACCTACTTCTGGAAGACCTTATGGCACCTACTAGGCACCCATGATAAGTTTTCATACTCTGCATGCCATCCTCCGACCCAAGGTCAAACCTAGAGAGTCGTAGTTTGTTAGGTTTAGACCTAGGGTTCCTTTGAATAAAGTCCATTCTTTAGGAATGCATCGTCAGTCGAGTTTAGGACATTGACTCAGATTTTGGTTTGATTGAGAGCACCAGGAATTGGGATTTGTATTTTGTTCAGTGCTGAAATTGCATTCAATGTTTCGATCAATAGGTCTATAGGCTAGAGTCCCTTTGAAATTGTTCATGGATACAAGCCTCACACACCACTTGATCTGATTTCACTATTAGCCCACACACACAAGTCTCTTGATTCACTTGCATAGCATGTAAAGGACTTGCATAATGAAATTCATGCCAAAATAATTTTAAGTAATGAAACTTATAAGAAGTTGGCTGATTCTCAAAGGCGAGTCAAAAATTTTGTTGAGGGAGATTGTGTAATGATTAGGTTAAGGCCTGAACGGTTCCCTCCTGGAACCGTTAGAAAGTTACATGCTAGAGGAGCTGGTCCATTTAGAGTGGTGAAGAGAGTAGGATACAATGCCTATGTGCTCGAGTTGCCTCCAGAACTAGGCATTAGCTCGACTTTCAACATTACAGACCTAGTAGAGTATAGAGAGCCAGCTGTGATTCCCAGTGAGCCTTTTGAGCCTAATCCTGCTCTTGAGAGTGAACCCAACCCTGTGTGTCCACCAACAAACTGGCCTGTAAGGAAAGAGCAGATTGAAAAGATCCTGGATGATCAGGTTATCTCTACTCGTAATCGAGGATACCAAAGATACCTGGTCTGCTGTCTAGGAAGGCCAGATTCTGATGACTCTTGGATCTCCCGAGAAGAGTTACAAGAGCTAGACCCAGACCTCTTGTAGAGATACCAGAGCCAACTGGATCCATACTTGACAGGGTCGAGTTCCTCCCACCCTGGGAGAATTGGTGCGGGCACCAGACTCAGAAGAAGACTTCAGAGCTCCATCTGGATCTCTGATTAACCTTGCCCGAAAAAAAATTAGGGTTTTTGGTTTGTAATAAGAGTTGACTAGATCAACTCAATTTAGCTTGAGTCTACATTACCTGCATTTTATTTTGTTGAGTCATGTTGACTCAGTAGTGGACTAGGGTTTCAACCTGGGGTGTTACATTTTCTCCCAAGACCAAGCAAGTGGACACCACACTCCCAGCCACACTCCCAGCCATATGCCTGAGTCCAGGGGGCGCCATATCTACATCCAGCAGCCTTTGGTCCCCACTCCACAGATAGCAGCTTCCTTCTCTCATGCGCCAGATGAGGAGAAATCCATCAAGAGTCCACAAATCAAGGGGGCGGCCAAGACTTTCCCAAGAGAACCAAAGTAAAGATGGGAAGAAATTTTCTTGGAGAGAACTTCAAGGAGGCGCCCACTACCTACCAAAAAAAATCCAAAACAAAGATGGGAAGGACCTTGACTTAGGGAGGAAGAAAAGGAGGAGTCCAAAAGAGTTGATCCGTGGAAGGAAAAAAATTCTCTTGAAGATCCATACAAGGAGGTGCCATCTACCTGCCTTTTATAACCCAAATCAAATTTTTTTGGTACTTTGGCCGACCATATGTGTATGATTTTTCCTGATTTGTAGATCCCCTCCTTTAGTCCCACATGGGAAGATGTAAAACCCTACTCCCTTGTAAAGCCTTATAAATTAAACCCCTCTTGTAAGTTTAAATCAATCAGATGAATGAAAGAAATTTTTTTATGAGCAAACTTGTGTTTTCTCTTTTCCGCACTTGCTTCCAGGTGTTGAGCTCCGTGATGGAGTAAATCCGGGTTCCCTTGGAACCTTGAGGAGGTGAGAGATCTCCAAAACCCCAAACCCTAGGTTAGCCACTCCACTCCCAAACCCTAGCCGCCATCACCCTTCTCTTTCCACCAAGCCCTAGTCTATTCCACTTCTCACGGCCACCCTCTCCAAGTCCAGGCCGGCCACCAGCATCCAGCTCCAGTCCAGATACTTCAGATCTATAGCAATTCTAAGAGAAAGTCAGATCGGCCTCCAAGAGAATCCTGATTTCAGCAACTTCAGCTTTCAAGTTCTTCAACCTGGTAAATCTTTTCTTAAGTATCTGAAATCCATCACTTGTTCCGCTTCTTTACCAGATCTTGAGTCCAGGAGAAGCCGACCAAACCACAAGACCAGTATTGGAGGATCCATTGCGAAGATAGCCGACTCCGAGGATCCCATAATCTGCTCGAGAGAGTTCTTCCACCAAAATCCTGAGAAGATCACTGTCTAGTTAGTAAACCATCTCTCCTCTCTATTTCTGTTATATTGAAAGTTCAGAGCGAAACCCTAGGTCTGGGAGTTTCTCAACCCCCAGCGATCCGTTACTTCTGAACTACTCTGATAATTTAGTTTCTTCTAAACTGTGCTTTCAATCCTTACCTAGTTTCCTTCAACGTAGTTTAGCTTTACTTTGAGTCGAAGCCAATTTCTGAAATATATAAAAAAAAAAAAAAAAATTAATCTTAATTTTACTTCTGCATACACTTCTTTGTTCTTTGTTCTGCATCACTTTTGGGCTGAAATTTTCCTTCTTGAAAATTTCTTTTCTTCCTTCTTTCCTCTTCTTGAATTCTTTTCTTGAATTCCTTTTCTTGAATTGAATTGGAAGAAGAAATTAAGACAAATAAAGTCTTAATTCTAGGAAGAAAAGAAGAAGAACATACCCTTCCTTTTCCTTTCCTTTACCGTTCAAGACCTTCCTCTTATTCTTGTTTAGGGTCAGAGTTTCGACAGAAATTATCTCTATAAGGGAAACAATACCCAACAAGCATAAAGGAAAGGAGTATTCTAGAGAGGAGGAGAGGAATATGATCTCTGTATATTTCTTCTTTTATTATATGTCAGAAAACCCCCGAGAACCCAAACCCTTTTATAGATTTCAGAGGGGCATTTTCTCAAAACATTGCAACCCTCTGAAACCCCAGGAATCATGATCCCTCATTCCTCACATGTCTCCTCAATCAAAAATCATGATTCTCCAATTTAATTTTCGTTTTTCCAACGACGAGGACTCTCAGAAAAACTTCAGAAAGAATCACGACTTTTGGAGACGGATTTGCGACCGAAAAGTGACGGATCTTTCTCCTTAATTTTTCTAGCCATCAGATCCAGATCCAAGGATATCAGACAAGGATCCAAATCACCCCCCCCTTTTCTTGATTTTTCTCTGATGGTATTTCCTTCCCACGCGCGTGAAGAGAAGTCCACACATGTGTAGACTTTTCTTCTTGGTGCGCGCGGGTGAGGAAGGGCATGGGCGGCTTGGATAGAGAGTCTCAGTGCACTTGATTTTCTTGGGTTCAGCCATGAGTTAGCCCAATGTCCAAAAAATTAAATTAGACCTTAATCTGGTTCAATTAGAACCCAATTAAGCCTAATTCGGAACCAAATTCGAATCTGATTCGAATAGAAATTGGGTCTGCAACACATGCTAGTGTGTTTATCCTGCAAACATGATTTAATTCCAAATTAAATCCTTCATCAATTCCCTTTTGTATGTGACCCATTGGGTTCCACACCTAGCCAGCAGTAGGTCCGAGTGCTATTTGACTTAATTCGGTTAGATCTCAACTAAGCCGATTTAGGTCAACTCAAAATAGCTCGACTCGGTCAATTAGAATCTAATTCTAATTAACTGATTTGAATTACCATAATTCAATCATATACCTACAAGACAAGATTGACGTCTAGCAACGTATCATGTCTACCCGGAAGATGTGAAATTTTGGTGGAATTACCAAAATACCCTTCAGTGGTGAGTTACCGGGCAATTCAGTCCTTTGATCAACTTGCATCCCGAATATGATTATGAATATGGATACTTGTCAAATCCAATTTCATTTTCATCCCTAGCTCAATCTTTATAATGATGATTCATTAATGAACCATTAGAAATTAACTCTAATGTTCATACTTTGATCAAAGATTTCCTGAATTCATCATTTGATCGAAATTAGCTGGATGCAATTCCCTCTTACTAGGGCTGATCAATCCTTGTTGACCTACTCACAACCTCCATATACAATCCACCATACCCAGTATCACCTCGTGCATGACTTAGTGTCATGATTGATTGCGAACCAAAGTATGGATTCATATATATAAGGTACCATGGTAGTCTCAGGTCAAAGGACCATATGCACTACTCCCACTATGAGAATTATCTATTGACAAACATATAAGGTTCCATTAGATATTCTCAATCTGGATCAATTCAGTGAACTCATTCTCTAATGAACACTCACATCATAGTATTAGTGTCAAACACAAGTAACTGTGAGATCAGTCACACTCATCACAAAGCATATATAGGATGTGCTGGTCTTGCCAGAAACATTGATCCCCAACTCAATGTCCCATTGACCAGGAATATTTTAGATTAGGGTTTTAAGGCTTTAGGTCTCACTGGTATGATCTCATCATAATCCTAGAACCATAGCCCTAATCTATGGGGTTCATCATATAATCATAAAGACACAGCGTATGATGAAAATAATGCCTTTATTATAATAATATCAATTCATTGATTTTGGGATCGAAATACAATATTTCAATTGGCTTTCAGGGCACAATCTTTCAGAGGCAACATGAAGGTATGGAACCTCAGTCCATTTTGCTCAACCTAAAGGATCTATATGGAGAGAAAAGTAGGGCTGCTCGATACGAGATATCGAAGCAGTTATTCCATGCATGGATGAGTGAGGGTTCATCTATACAAACCCATGTATTGAAAATGATTGATTTAATCACCCGATTGGTCAATTAGGGTTTGTCATGGATGGTAAACTCAATCAGGACTTGATCTTGCAGTCACTCCAAGATTCCTTCTCGTAGTTTGTTATTATTTACTAAATGAACAAATAGAATACTTCATTGCCAGAACTGCTTAATATGCTTAAGACAGTAGAGAGCCTTTCTAAAGGAGATAAGGCTCATCTTCTTCTTGTTGATGGAAGAAAGAAACAAGCATGGAAGAAGGGCTTGAAAAGAAAGTTCAACCCTAAGAAGAGTTTCCAGAATAATAAGAAAGCTAAGAAAGCTGATGGAGCCTGTTTCCACTGTGGCAAGCAAGGGTACTGAAGGAAAATTGCAAGATATATCTTGTAAGTGTGAAGCAAGATGCAAGTGTAGCATCTAAAGGTTTGTACATGATACAAACAAATTTATCATTGAGTACTTTAAATTCTAATTCATGGGTATTAGATACCACATGTGGATCTCATATCTGCAATTCTTTGCAGGGATTCCATCAAATTAAAAATTTGAAGAAAGGTGACTTCAAGCTATATGGGGCAAGTGGTGAGGCCATTTTTGCTGAAGCTGTGGGCACCTATATCTTATTATTATCATTGGATAATATCTTAAAGTTAGAAGAATATTACTACATACCTAATATTATAAGAAACATTATTTCTATACCCTTGTTATTATAACAAGGATATGAAATAAATGTAAAGAGCAGTGGCTGCTCTATTCTTCATAATAATAAAATATTCGGGCATGGTTATTTTTTTAATGGTCGTCTAACTTTGGAACTCAATGATGAAATACTTCATTTTAATATAAGAAGAGAATGAGAGATAATGTCAATGTCACATATCTCTGGCATTGCCGGTTAGGTCATATCAGTGAGTCAAGGATAAACAAGTTAGTCAAAGATAATTACATTAACCCTTCTGATTTCCAATCATTAGGAACTTGTGAGTCTTATCTCAAAGAAAAAATGACCAAGTCTCCATTCATTGGACATGGAGATAGGGTAGCTGAGTTACTAGGTCTTGTGCATACTGATGTATGTGGCCCTATGACAACTCAAGCCAGAGGAGGATATTCTTACTTCATCACTTTTATTGATGATTTATCAAGGTTTGGTCATGTGTATCTTATGAAACACAAGTCTAAAGCCTTTGATAAGTTTAAAGAATATCAAAGTATGGTTGAAAAATAAACTTGACATAGTATTAAAGCTCTTCGTTCTGATTGAGGAGGTGAATACTTATCTAGTGAGTTTCTAAGCTATCTTAAAAACAAAGGCATAATCTCTGAATGGACTCCTCCTTATACAACCCAGTTAAATGGTGTGGCAGAAAGGAGAAATCGCACCTTGTTAGACATGGTGAGGTCCATGATGAGCTTCATAGATCTTTCCATTACCTTCTGAGGACATGCCCTGGAAACTGCTGCACATAATTTGAATAGGGTTTTATTTAAGTCAGTAAGTAGCACTCCATATAAGTTATGGAATGGAAAAAGACCAAGTCTTAAGTACTTAAAGATTTGGGGTTGCTTTGCTTATATCAAAAATAACTTTGGACATAAGTTAAGTGCTAGGGCTGATAAGTGTAGGTTTGTTGGTTATCCTAAAGAAGGTATTGGATACCTTTTTTATAATGCTACTAAGCAAAAGATGTTTGTCAGTAGGCATGCTACATTCTTGGAGCAAGAATTTATCCAAGAAAGAAGTAGTAATTCTTAACTTGAGTTATATGAAGAATAGAACCAACAACCTATTGAGCCTTCAAATGAAATTTTTTAACCAGAAGTTCTTGTAGATCAAGAATAGCCACTATACACACCTCCTCTCCGAAGGTTAGACAGGGTCTGGGGAGCACCTCTAAGATATGGCTTTGTCATCGGGGATGACAATGAGGCCAGTATCTTTTAGGATGATGATCCTGTGACCTATTCGGAAGCTATCAAGAGAAAAGACTCCGATAAATGGCTAAGTGCCATGAAATCTGAAATGGATTCTATGTATTCCAATCAGGTTTGCACTTGGTAGATCCACCTGATGGAATTAACCCAATAGGGTGTAAATGTGTCTTCAAGAAGAAGATAGGAGCAGATGGTCAAGTAGAAACTTATATTGCCAGGCTAGTAGCAAAAGGTTTTAGACAAAAATATGGCATTGACTATGATGAAACCTTTCCTCCAGTAGCCATACTCAAATCTATTCGGATTTTGCTTGCCATAGCAGCATAACATGATTATGAAATCTAGCAGGTGGATGTCAAGAATGCTTTTCTCAATGGAAACCTTGAGGAAAAAGTCTATATGACATAGCCATAGGGTTTTGTCTCAAGTGGGAGACCAACCAGGTATGCAAGTTAAAGAAGTCTATTTATGGACTAAAGCAAGTGTCAAGGAGTTGGAACATCCATTTTGATGAAACAATCAAGAGTTTTGGTTTTGTCAAAAATCAGGATGAACAATGTGTGTATAAGAAAACAAGTGAGAGTGCACTTGTTTTCTTGGTCTTGTATTTTGATGACATACTGAACATTAGGAATGATATCCCAATGTTACAATCAGTTAAAACATGGCTATCATTAAAGTTTTCCATGAAGGATTTGGGAGAAGCATCCTATATACAAGGTATAAAGATCTATAGAGATAGATCTAAAAGGATGATAGGCTTATCCCAGTCTAGGTACATAGACTTAGTATTGAATAGATTCAACATGGATGGAAGTAAGAAAGGTTACTTGCCTATAAGTCAAGGCATACATCTCTCTAAGAAAATCTCTCTTAAGACATCTGAAGAAAGAGAGAGAATGGCTATGATTTTTATGCTTCGACTGTAGGATCAATTATGTATGCTATGTTACGTACCAGACCTGATGTTGCTTATGCCTTGGGCGTAGTGAGCACGTTTCAAGCAGATCTAGGAGAGGATCATTGGAAAGCTATGAAAAATATTCTTAAGTACCTGAGAATGACTAAAGATATTTTTCTAGTATATGGAGGATCTGAGTTGAAACTAAAAGTCTATAAAGATTCTAGTTTCCAATCAGATCTAGATGATAGCAGTCAACATCGAGGTATGTCTTCATCCTGAATGGTGGTGTTGTAAGTTGGAAGAGTACAAAGCAGCCAACAATGGCTAACTCAGTCACTGAGGTAGAATACATAGCTACAAGTGAAGCCATGAAGGAAGCTGTCTGGATGAAAAAATTCATCATGGAATTTTGCATGGTTCCTGAAATATAATAGCCAGTGCCGCTATACTGTGATAATATTGGAGCTGTTGCACAAGCAAAGGAATCGAGGTCTCACCATAAGTCTAAGCACATTCTAAGACGGTTCCACCTTATTCGAGAAATAATAGAAAAACAAGATATTATCATTGATCGAGTTGATATGAAGAACAATATAGCAGACCCATTTACTAAAGCATTACCCAAGCAGCAGTTAGATCGCCACTTAAATAATATGGGTATAAAGTATGGTGGGGACACTAGAGGCACCAGAATAAGATAGAGGCTTTTCAACCCTCTTTGGATTGATCAATAATTTATGAGTCCATCTGTAATAAAGGTTTAGACCATCTGAGTCCATTTTAGTTGTTATTTGAGTCTTTTGAGTTGTTATTTCAGTTCTGTACTAGTCAGCTCAAGTTGAGCTAGTTCAGTCCAATGCTATTCAGCTAATGTTGAGCTAATTTTATTTTTTTTGAGTCCTGTCTAAGTACACTAAAAACTCAAGATTACATCATACAAGTGAAGACCAAGTTCAACCAGATTGAAGACATGGAAGTATAGCCCAAGTCCAACCTAGCTTAAAATTTAAAGACCCTAGGAAGAAAATTAGAAACCCTGATTCCTTGCAGATGCCCAGATTCCCTTCCAGATGCCAAAGTATATTCATAGACCAGGGCATCCAAGATTTCAGAGGTCCATTTGCATCCTAGCCTAAAGAAATCAAGCCCAGGCGCCAAGCCCAAGCCCTTAAGAAGCAAGATACCAGGAAATATTCCTGCTACCTGGCTACCAGGGCACCCCAGCTTCCAAAGGCCCAAGCCCATGCGCCCGAGCCCCTTTGGGCTGGCCCCTTGCTGCTCCTAGAAGCCTAACACACCCCCTTAGGCATCTTTGGAGTGTTGACCAAGTCAAGAGAATTTTTAGAGATTTTTTCTACCTAATGTTTCCTTATTTTCTAGCTAGGGTTTGAGAGGGAAAAGGATTCTTATGTAATGTCTAATGTACCCTTACTTGGGGCCCAAGACCATGGGTCTATTTAAAGGACCCTAGTCTCTAGTATGAGATTGATTTTGATATATGAATTAAACTTGAGATCTCTTCTATTGCTTTGTGCTGCCCTGCTTTGTGCTTAAGGTGTTTTATTGGTGCTTTCATCTTCCCGGTGTTGCAACAGAATTCCTACCGCTAACCATCCTTCTAGAGCCCTGGCCACCCCCTCCAAAAATCTATTCCCCTTTGCTATTTTTCCTTATTTCCTTGTTCCCTAGTGAGTTTTCTAATCCTTGACAGATCATTTGCAGGTCCTCGAGTTCATACGATTCCAACGACTCTAGCCAAGCCTCAATCGGACCACCGAGCAGAAAGCCGGGTATCCGCGGCTCTTTTACTCGGTTTTTCAGGCCGCATCCATCGAGGAATGAGATATCCCTTCATTGTGAGCTTCATCGAGCACTTCAGATGTTGTCAGGTACATCCCCTCTGCCACCAGTAATTTTATTGTAGGAGAACTTGCCCTAACCGAGGCTTCTCAGCCCTAGCGATCCTTCTTTATTGCTTTTCTAGGTCCTAATCTGCATGCTTGACTTCTAAAATTCATATAGAATTTCCTACAACTTATTTTGATTCATTTTTCGGGATTTAATCACTGAACTCCACATATAAAATACACAAAAATAATCGCATGTAAATTAGTTCCGCTTCATTTGGTACCAGAGCTTAGATTAGGGCTTGTTTTCTGCATTTTTTTAGTCCGTATATGCTATGTTCTTTTAGTTATTTCTCCCTGCTCAAAACTCAAAAATTTCTAAAATTTGTTTTGCTGGATTCAAGCCAATTCATAGTATTTTATAAAGTTTTTTCAGATTTTGTTTCAGTCTGTTCAGTTTCTGCAAGCCAAAATATAGCCTGCAAATCTTTAGCTTTGTTTTTTTTAGCAAGACAATTTTGGAAGGTTTAGGATTTTGTTTAGCATCTCTTTGCATATCTTTTATTTTATCATGTTTCTAGCATATTAGGTCATTTTCTAAAAATCATATCTCTGTATAAGGACAAAATAAAAAATTACATATTCTCCAAAAATACCAAAACATCTAAACCCTAATTTGCATCCTCATCTGCTTGCCATCATTGCATAATTTATTTTTAAGGGCACTCTTGCTATACCAGATAAGGAGACAAGTTGATAACCTCTCCTTAGCCCAAAACCACATCCCCTGCATTCAGTCCCAAGCCTAACTTAAAATTTATTAGACTTAATTTGCCCTAGTGGGCTAGGGACACCAACTGGTCGGGTCCAGGCTAGTGTTAGATCACTGTGTCAAGTTAACCTGTGTGTGCCTTGTGCTTAGTATCTAGAATGATGGTTCAGGGATTCAATCCCGAAGGGCTTGTGTGCTGGTCCACCTACCTGGCCAATCTCTGATTGGTGTCTAGGATTGGCAATCAGGGACCTAACACTCCCCTTACACCTGCCTAGCTGAGTACAGGGTTACTATAGGCTAGTTTGCCACTCTGATTGAGCACCTAGTTTTGGACTCTAGGTCTAGGGAGCTGTAGTTGGTTTGATCAAGTCTTGCATGTCCACTAGCTTAGGAGTCAATGTGTGTGTTTGATTGCATGACCATTAGGTTAGGAACCCAATGCCAGTAGACTTAATCAAATTCAACTAGTGTGACCATGGAGTCCAATCCTAGGAGAACCCCCAACCATGACCCTTATTATGATACTGAACCTAGAAGAACCCCTTACCATGACCCTTATTATGATACTAAACCTAGAAGAACCCCTTATCATGACCCTTATTATGATACTGAACCTAGAAGAACCCCTTATCATGACCCTTATTATGATACTGAACCTAGAAGAACCCCTTACCATAACCCTTATTATGATACTGAACCTAGAAGAACCCCTTACCATGACCCTTATTATGATACTAAACCTAGAAGAACCCCTTACCATGACCCTTATTATGATACTGAACCCAGGAGAACCCAATACTTTGACCCATATAGGGAGTCTAATCCTAGGAGAACCCAATACTTTGACCGATATAGGGAGTCCAATCCTAGGAGAACCCAATACTCTGACCCATATAGGGAGTCCAATCCTAGGAGAACCCAATACTCTGACCAATATAGGGAGCCCAACCCTAGGAGAACCCCATACCATGATCCACCCTTAGAACCTAACCATAGGAGACCCAATTATGATTACTTGAGCCAAGATGAATGACCCATTAGGAGCACCCAACCTTATGTACCCTTGTTTGATGGAAGACCAGATCCTAAGGTGTATACTGAATGGGAGGATACGATGGATCGGCACTTTGAGTATACTGGGATGTCAGAGTTAGATAAGATTAGTTTGGCTGCACATGGATTAATCAGATATGCCAAGCAACATTGGAAATGTACTGAGGATGAATGTTATCGAAGGGAGAATGGAATACATACTTAGAAAGCCATGAGAAGTAAATTGAGAGAAGAGTACCTAGGTGAATCTTATGAATACAAACATTTAGACCAATGGTACAAATTGAAACAAGGGAACCAAAGTCAGACAATTCATTATAAATGTTAGGTTTGCATTATTAGATTGCATTTAGTTTTTATGTGCATGTCAAGCTAGGATCAAATCTAGAGAACCTATAATCTCTTAGGTTTAGGTCTAAAGAGTTCAATAAAATTTCCTTCCATAGGAATGCAGAGTCGAGTCTGTTAGGTGTAGGTTTGAGTCCTTTGCATCATCTTGTTAGGAGTCTGCATGTGTCCAGCATGTTCACCACCTGCACTAATCCTAAAACTAACTGGCTAATTCTTGAAGATGGACCAAAGAATTTTATGAAGTGGATTCTATCTTGGTTAGGCTTAAGCCTAAAAGAAGCTTCATGCTCGTAGAGCCGGACCTTTTAAAGTGATAGAGAAGGTTGGATCAAATGCCTAGGTGTTAGACTTGCCTTCGGATTTGGGCATTAGTTCTACCTTCAATATTACAGACCTGGTTAAGTACAGGGACCCGACAGCGATACCTAGTGAGGCCTTTGGATCTATCCCCTCCTGTTATGAGTGACCCTAACCCAGAGTGTCCACTAACAAATTTGGCCTGTGAGAGGAGAACGGATCGAGTGTATCCTGGACGATCAAGCCATCACGACCCAGGGCGGCGGTTATTAATGCTTCCTGGTCTGATGGTAAGGCCAACCAAAGTCAGACAATTCATGGATTTCTCGAAAGGACTTGCAGCGCCTTAACCCAGACCACATCAAGAGATAAGTGAGCCAGCTTGATCTTCACTCGACAGGGTCGAGTTCCTCCCACCACGAAAGAATTGGTGGGGATACCAGAGACACCAGAATAAGACAGAGGCTTTTCAACCCTCTATGGATTGATCAATAATTTATGAGACCATTTGTAATAAGGGCTTAGCCCATCTGAGTCCATTTTAGTTATTATTTGAGTCTTTTGAGTTGTTATTTCAGTTTTGTACTAGTCAGCTCATGTTGAGCTAGTTCAGTCCAATGCTATTCAGCTCATGTTGAGCTAATTTTATTTTTTTTGAGTCCTGTCCAAGTATACTAAAAACTCAAGACTACATTATACAAGTGAAGACCAAGTCCAACTAGATTGAAGACATGGAAGTATAGCCCAAGTCCAACCCAGCTTGAAGATTTGAAGACCCCATGAGGAAAATCAGAAACCTTGATTACTTGCAGATGCCCTCCAGATGCCCAGATTACCTTCTAGATGCCAAAGTATATTCATAGACTAGGGCATCCATGATTCCAGAGGTCCATCTGTATCCTAGCTCAAAGAAATCAAGCCCAGGTGCCAAGCCTAAGCCCTTAAGAAACAGGATACCAGGGAATATTCCTACTACTTAGCTACTAGGTCCCCTAGCTTCTAGAGGCCCAAGCCCATGCACCCGAGCCCCTTTGGGCCGGCCCTTGCTACTCCTAGAAGCCCAACACGCCCCCTAGGCATCCTTGGAGTGTTGACCAAGTCAATAGAATTTTTAGAGATTTTTTCTACCTAATGTTTCCTTATTTTCTAGCTAGGGTTTGAGAGGGAAAAGGATTCTTATGTAATGTCTAATATACCCTTACTTGGGGCCCAATACTAAGGGTCTATTTAAAGGACCCTAGTCTCTTGTATGAGATTGATTTTTATATATGAATTAAACTTGAGTTCCCTTCTATTGCTTTGTGCTACCCTGCTTTGTTCTTAAGGGGTTTTATTGGTGCTTTCATCTTTCCGGTGTTGCAACAAAATTCCTGCAGCTAACCATCCTTCCAGAGCCTTGGCCACCCCCTCCAAAACTCTATTCTCCTTTGCTATTTTCTCTTGTTTCCTTGTTCCCTAGTGAGTTTTCTAACCCTTGACAGGTCGTTTGAAGGTCCCCGAGTTCCTACAAATCCAACGACTCCAGCCAAGCCTCAATCGGACCAACGAGCAGAAAGCCGGGTATCCGCGGGTCCTTGGCTCGATTTTCCAGGCCGTATCCATCGAGGAACTAGAGATCACTTCGTTGCGATCTTCATCGGGCACTTCAGACGTTGTCAGGTACACCCCCTCTGCCACCAATGATTTTATTATAGGAGAACTTACCCAAACCGAGGCTTCTCAGCCCCGGCGATCCTTCTTTATTGCTTTTCTTGGTCATAATCTGCATGCTTGATTTCTAAAATTCATATAGAATTTCCTACAACTTATTTTAATCCAATTTTTGGGATTTAATCACTTAACTCCGTATATAAAATACACAAAAATAATCGCATGCATATTAGTTCCGCATCAAAGTATAAGGGCGATTGGCTTTAGTGCAAGTCGGAGATTGAAAGAAAAGTGCCATAAAAGCCAATCATTATAAGGGCATTTTTATAATCTTCTGACTCTTGTATGACATTATATTAATAAAGGCATTTATTTTCATCGTATACTACTATATCTTATTTATGGATTATGATGAACCCCATAGATTAGGGCAATGGAACTAAGGTTATAATGAAGATCATAATAGTGAGACCTAAGTTCCTATAAACCCTAATCGAAATGTTCCTAATCAATGGACCATCGATTTGGGGGTCGATGAATCCGATAAGACTAGCTTATCCTATGTATGCTCAGTTAATGAGGGTGGTTGATCTCACTGCCACTTATGTAGAGATACTAATATAAGGATAAGGGTGCTCATCAGGGTATGAGTATACTAAACTGATCCGCACTGGGACTATCTTATGGAAGCCTTACTACTTTTTAAAAGATAGGTCTCAGAGTAGGAGTTGTGCATGTGATCTTTAGGCCTAAGGTTACCATGGTTCCTTGTGCACACTAAGCCATGTTTTGGTTCATACTCATTCATGACATTGAGTCATGTATGAGGTGTTCTGGGTATGGTGGAAGGTATACGAAGGATGTGAGAGGACCAACAAGGAATCGATCATTCTTGGTAAAAGCAATTATTATCCCATGTAATCTCTTCAATGAGTGACTCAAGGAGACTTTGATCAAAGCAGGATGAGATTAGAAGTTGTTTCTAATCAATCATCAGTTGAGTCCTCATGATCGAGCTGAGATTCAATATGACAAAATGTTAGGGTTTGACATAAATCCATACCCATCACTTAATCGGGATAATGTGAGATCGAAAGATTGAATTGCAAGGTAAATTACTACTGAAAGGTATTTTGATAATTTTTACCAAATTTTTCATATTCTGGATAGGCATGATATATTGCTAGATTTCAATCTTGTCTTATAGGTTTTCATGAACCAATTGAATTGGTTTGATGAGTCAATTCAATGAATGATTCGAAATGGACAATTAGGTGAGCCAATTTGACCTAATTAGGTCAATCAGGTTCGATTGGATCGAATCAGCTCAAATCTAAACCTACTGCTGGCTAAATGTGGAACCCAAAGGGTAACACACATTAGGGAGTTGACCAAGGAAGTCATACATGGTTTAATTAGGGTCATGGCATCCTAATTGGTTAGCCAGATTACACATTAGCATGTGTAGGCTAACCCAATTGATTTGGGTCTAGTTGCTTGTTAATTGGACTAACCTAATTGAGGGAAACCTACATTAGGTTGAGTCCTAAGTGGGGCAGCCTAAACCAGACTTTAATTTGGTTTTATTTGAACTTGAACCTAGTTTGGAGAAGAGTCCAAGGCGCTTGGACTCTTGGCACCTCTTAGCGCACGCGGGAGAAAGAGAGCATGCGTAGAAGGACTGAGAGTCCATCTATAGATGAAACTCTGGGAGTTTCTCATCTAGGATGCCTCTTCAGATCATCTCCATGCCCTTTGATTTTTGAATGACCGGTCAAAGAAGTATTTTTTGAATTGAGAGGAACGGCGTGAAATGGGAAAGAAGTTAGCATGCGTAGATGAAGAGTCGCGTCTCTTCATCTATGCACAGTTCTGAGGCAGAGTCTTTTTGCTCTTAGGTTTCTTCCTCTTTTACAGTTTTAAGATCTAAAAAGATGCCTTCTTTCCTTCTTCTTGATCGGTACATGCCATATGGCATGAGGGGATTTTATCTGAAAATTGGAAGGACTCAGATAAGACTCCTGAATCATGAAGAGGCTTATCAAATATGAAAAGGCATATCTGATAATAGATATTGGGATGCTTTTCATGCCCCTTAAACCATTATTTAAGGGTGTACGGTGAAAATAGAAATGAGTTGTTCAGCCATCTGAAATAGGAGTCCAATATCATCAAATGTTTTTGTCTGAGTGTCTCTCTCTGTCTCTCTCTCCCTCCTTTCTTTAAGACAATGATGCAGCACGAAAGCTCTGATACCAAAAATGATGCAGAACAAAAAGATGATGCGTTGCAGAAGTAAATTAAAATTAATGAATTTTTTTTTTAATATATTTTCAGAAGTCGGCTTTGACTCAAAGGAAAGATAAACTAATGTTGAAAGAAACTAAGAAATGATAGAGAGCACAATTAAAAGGAGTGGATTATAAGAGAACTAAAAAGTAGGATCGCTGGGGATTGAGAAACCCCCAGATCTAGGGTTTGCTTTGAGTTTCAACGAAACAGACAAAGTGAGAAGGGAAGGTTCTTGTTACCTAGCAGTGATATCTCTCGTTGCTTCAATTGGAGGACACTCTCGAGCAGATTGTAGGATCCTTGGAGACGGGGTATCTTCGCAATAGATCCTCGGATTGTAGTCCTATGGCAAGGTTGGCATCCTTCTCGAACTCAGGATCTGGAAGAAGAAGAACAAAAGAAAAAAGAACCAGAAACTCAAAGAAAGACACTGACCTGAGGACTTAATGAAGATTGTTGGATGTAGAAGTTCCGGAGATCTTGATACTGATCTGACTCTTCTTTGAACTTGCTCTGTAGTTGAAACAGTTGATCTGAACCTGGATGCTGGTGGCCGGCCTCTATGTGGAAGAGAGGGGCCGTGGGATGTAGATGAAAAATTAGGGTTTGGTGGTGGTGGATTAGAGATGGGTGGACTAAGCTAGAGTTTTGGGGTTGGAGATCTCACACCTCCTCAAGGTTCCTAGGGATCCCGGATTTACTCCCCATGGAGCTCAACACTTGAATACAAGTGCGGAAGAGAGAAACACAAAGTTGCTCACAAAGAAATTGATTTCATTCATCATTAAATTCAAGAGTTACATAGAGTTGAATATATAGACATAACAAAGAAATAAAATTTTATATATTTTCCATGTGAGACTAATAGGACTAACCCACACTTTAGGCATCAAATTTTCTTCCCAAGACTCCTTCCATGAGTGGGCAACCCAAAAACTCCAAGAAAACTTAAAAATCAGCTCCAAATGGCAGGTTATGGGGGTGTCTCCTAGTATCTCTCCATGAATCAAGTATTTTTCTTCATGATTTGGCTCATTTGGACACCTCCTAGTCTTGCTCCACAAGTTTAGGCTTCTTCCTTTCATGTCTTTGGCACTTTTGGTCCTTGATTTTTTCCCCAAGACATGCTCTCTTCCCTTTTATAACTTGGATTTTTATGGAACATTGTGGGGCACCTCCTTGATCCTCTCTTCAAGAAAAATTCTTGCCATCCTGGCTTGGGTTTATCTGGAAAGAAGTTGTCTCCTCCTTGGATTGAGGTATCTTGATGGATTTCTCCCCCAAGTGGTGTAAGAAAAAGAACCTGCTTACTTGAGGCGTGGGGACCAAGGTACACTGGATGGAGAAGTGGCAGGGATTATGGCACCCACTTGTAGCTAGAACATATGGTGCCCTATGGCAAAGAGAATGACACCTACCTGGGCCTTGGACTTGGACTGAGTCAACATGACCCAACAAAAATTGAAATGACAAAATTACAGACTCAAAATTGAGTTGATCAAGTCAACCCTTATTACAAAACCAGAAAATCGTAATTCTTCGGGCAAGGTCAATCAGAGATCCAGATGGAGCCCTGAAGTCTTCTTCTGAGTCTGGTGCCCGCACCAATTCTCCCGGGGTGGGAGGAACTCGACCTTGTCGGGTAAGGCTCAAGTTGGCTCTGGTATCTCTCCAAGAGGTCTGGATCCAAATCTTGTAGTTCTTCTCGGGAGATCCCAGAGTCATCAGAGTCTGGCCTACCTTGCCAGCGGACCAGGTATCTTTGGTATCCTCGATTACGAGTAGAGATAACATGATCATCCAGGATTTTTTTAATCTGCTCTTTCCTCACAGGCCAGTTTATTGGTGGACACACAGGATCGGGATCACTCTCAATAACAGGATTAGGTTCAAAAGGCTCACTGGGAATTACAGCTGGCTCCCTGTACTCTACTAGGTCTGTAATGTTGAAAGTAGAGCTATTGCCTATTTCTGGAGGCAACTCGAGCACATAGGCATTGGATCCTCCTCTCTTCACTACTCTAAATGGTCCAGCTCCTCTAGCATGTAACTTTCTAACGGCTCCAGGAGAAAACCGCTCAGGCCTTAACCTAATCATTACATAGTCTCTCTCAACAAAAGTGTTGACTCGTCTTTGAGAATCAGCCAACTTCTTATAAGTTTCATTACTTAAAGTTATTTTGGCCTGAATTTCTTTATGCAAGTCCTTTACATGCTATGCAAGTGCATCAAGAGACTTGTGTGTGTGGGCTAATAGTGAAATCAGATCAAGTGGTGTGTGAGGCTTGTATTCATGAACAATTTCAAAGGGACTCTAGCCTATAGACCTATTGATCGAAACATTGAATGCAATTTCAGCCCTGGACAAAATACAAATCCCAATTCCTGGTGCTCTCAATCAAACCAAAATCTGAGCCAAAGCCTGGTAAAGGGTTAAGAAAAACTAAACTAGACTGATGACGCATTCCTAAAGAATAGACTTTATTCCAAAGAACCCTAGGTCTAAACCTAACAAACTAAGGCTCTCTAAGTTTGACCTTGGGTCGGAGGAGGGCATGCAGAGCATGAAAACTTATTATGGATGCCTAGTAGGTGCCATAAGGTCTTCCAGAAGTAGGTGGCAAACCTAATAGGTTCTAAGGAGTCTTGCAACCTAGAAATCTCAGTAAAGTGTAATTCTAAAGCTTTAGAAACATGAGAAGCTTCAGGGAAGGGTAGGAAATAAGAATCAGAGTTTTGAGGTGGCTTATAGGAAACAAGAAACATACCTTGGTTATTCATGATGACCTTAAAATGAGGACATTGTTCTATAGGTGCACTCATCCAAACCTCATGATTTGCTCTAGGAGGGTCTACAAGTGCACGTTCTAGGGTAGGCTGGGTGCTCCTAGAAGGTGGAAGGTTATCAGGAAGGTCTTTGGAATGTTTATCTAGAAAGTCCTCTAAGCTACTATCTTTTTCTTGTTCTTGGACCTTTCCAATGGGCAATTCTTGTAAACCCCTTCCTTCTTCACACTTCTCCACCAGATTTGACTCATGGGTGTCTTCTTTGGATTCCTCAATGAGTTCAGGGGTATTCTCACTTAAACTTTCATTGGGTGTAATTTTCTCTTCCTGAACTTCCTCAAAAGGGTCTTCTCTTAGGGTTAGCTCCTGAATTCCTTGAGTGGCAGGGGTCCCCTCAATAACCCCATTAGGTAGGAGTTGGTTAATTGAATTATTGGGAGAGATATCCTCAAATTCTTCTTCTTCATATTCATCTATCAAACTTATGTCAGGCTCATATATTTCTTCCTCAATCTCACTGAAAGGTTCTAATCTATTCTCCTTTGATTCCTCTTTAAGTACGGCTCTGGTCGGGTCAACTAATTTTTGGATGACCATGCCTAACTCCTTCTCAGTGTTATCCTTCTGGTCAAGAGGTGACACAAGTGGGAATTGACAAACAAGAGTCTGGTTTACTACGGGTGTCGGATCAATTGGAACTTGACTCAAGTTGGTAGAGGTTGGCTTTAAGTCCAAAGTACTTGATTGGTTATATCTTAAAGACCACTCATAGTCTTGGGCTTCTTGGTAGGCTCGGTCTAACTTATTGGTCTTTTCAAGGCATAGCTTCCTATAAATGTCTGGGTGTAACCCAACCCTAAACCTCGATGTGATCTGAGCTTCGGTCTCAATGGTATTGCATTTCATGTCATACCACTGGAAGTCCTCAATATATTTAGACACAGGCCTATTACCTTGTTGCAATTGGTACCATTGGTCTAAAAGTCTTTTCTAATAGGATCTACCTAGGTACCTATCTCTCAACTTACTTCTCATATCTCTCCAAGTATATATTTCCTCTTTTCTTTGATAACACTCACGCTCAATAGCATACCAATGCGACCTAGCATGTTTGGTGAACTTGGTTTTGGCCAACCTAACTTGTCCTAATTCCGATATGTTAGTGCACTCAAAATATCGATCCATTTATTCTTCCCACTTAATATATGTCTCTTGTCTTCCATCAAAAGTGGGTGCATAAGGTTCGGTGTTCCTAACGGGTCCATTTTTTGAGTCAACCAAGTATGGATATAGGCTCCTAGGGTTATGCTCGGGATCACAGTATAAGGTCCTCCTAGGCTCCTTGCATGGGTGAGGTTGGGGCCTATTAAATTTTGGATCAGGGGTCCAATTTTGATGTCTATGTTTCTCAAGTCCCTGGGCTCGGTCTCTAAACTGGGCAAAACCCTCATTCATATCCTGACTCAATTTGGTCATACTTTCGGTAAGAGTTCTAATCATGGCCTCTAAATCAGGTTGGATTTGACCAGGTTGGTAGGGTACTCCATTCTGGATGGACATGATGATGCAAGCAAGCACACCAAATGAGACTCGATTGAAATGACTACGGGCTAACTAGACCTAGAGCCCAAACTAGATGCCCAATCAGAGTGGCAAGCTAGCTTGTAGTAACTCGGGACTCAGCCAGGCAAGTGTAAGGGGAGTGTTAGTTCCTTAATTGCCAATCCTAGACACCAATCAGAGATTGGCCAGGTAGGCGGACTAGCACACAAGCCCTTCAGGATAGAATCCCTGAACCACCATTCTAGATACTGAGTACAAAGCACACACAGAGTAACTAGACAAACTGACTCAACATTAGCCTAGACCCGACTTGTTGGTGTCCCTAGCCCACTAGGGCAAATTAAGTCTAATAAATTTTAAAATTAGGCTTAGGATCGAATGAATGGGTGGTCATTTTGGGCTAAGGAGAGGTTATCAACTCCTCCCCTTATCTTAGATGCTCAATTGCCCTTAAGATGAATTAGGAGATGATCACTCAAAAAATTGAATTGCAGAAACACAGAAATAGAATTGCTGTAATTTAACTCTCAGAAATTTCACAGAAACCAATAAATTACAGTAAAATTATATAAAATAGTTTCATCTATACTGGTTCTAGAAAAACAAAAATAATGCAATTTAGAGTTACTTGTAATGAGAAACAATTCTTGAAACAGGACAGTTACAGACTGAAAACAGAATGCTTCCCCCGTTTACAATTCCTGCTACGAAGTTGTAACCCAGCGGATCCCCTACACGCCCTAGGAACATCCCATGGAATGGGAAGAGGAGGCTTGCACCTCGCTTCGTTCCTAGGACCGGACGTCCTGGGGAGTCTACTTCGAGCAGACAATGTAAAAAAGAGAGACACTCAAAACATGCAAGCAAGTCAGAAACCCTAGACAGGGCTTTGATACCAAAAATGATGCAGCACGAAAGCTCTGATACCAAAAATGATGCAGAACAAAAAAGATGATGCGATGCGGAAGTAAATTAAAATTAATGTATTTTTTTTTTAATATATTTTTAGAAGTCGGCTTTGACTCAAAGGAAAGATAAACTAATGTTGAAAGAAACTAAGAAATGACAGAGAGCACAATTAAAAGGAGTGGATTATCAGAGTAACTCAAAAGTAGGATCGCTGGGGATTGAGAAACCCCCAGATCTAGGGTTTGCTCTGATTTTCAACGAAATAAACAAAGTGAGAAGGGAAGGTTCTTATTACCTAGCAGTGATATCTCTCGTTGCTTCAATTGGAGGACACTCTCGAGCAGATTGTAGGATCCTTGGAGACGGGGTATCTTAGCAATGGATCCTCGGATTGTAGTCCTATGGCATGGTTGGCCTCCTTCTCGAACTCAGGATCTGGAAGAAGAAGAATAAAAGAAAAAAGAACCAGAAACTCAAAGAAAGACACTGACCTGAGGACTTAATGAAGATTGTTGGATGTAGAAGTTCCGGAGATCTTGATACTGATCTGACTCTTCTTTGAACTTGCAATGTAGTTGAAATAGTTAATGTGAACCTGGATTCTAGTGGCTGGCCTCTATGTGGAAGAGAGGGGTCGTGGGATGTAGATGGAAAATTAGGGTTTGGTGGTGGTGGAGTAGAGATGGGTGGACTAAGCTAGAGTTTTGGGGTTGGAGATCTCACACCTCCTCAAGGTTCCTAGGGAACCTGGATTTACTCCCTCACGGAGCTCAACACTTGAATACAAGTACGGAAGAGAGAAACACAAAGTTGCTCACAAAGAATTGATTTCATTCATCATTAAATTCAAGAGTTACATAGAGTTGAATATATAGACATAACAAAGAAATAAAATTTTATACATTTTCCATGTGGGACTAATAGGACTAACCCACACTTTAGGCATCAAATTTTCTTCCCAAGACTCCTTCCATGAGTGGGCAGCCCAAAAACTCCAAGAAAACTTGAAAATCAGCTCCAAATGGCAGGTTATGAGGGTGTCTCCTAGTATCTCTCCATGAATCAAGGATTTTCCCTTCATGGTTTGGCTCATTTGGACACCTCCTAGTCTTGCTCCACAAGTTTAGGCTTCTTCCTTTCATGGCTTTGGCACTTTTGGAGACTTTTGGGTGCCTCCTTGATTTTCTCCCCAAGACATGCTCTCTTCCCTTTTATAACTTGGATTTTTATGGAACATTATGGGGCACCTCCTTGATCCTCTCTTCAAGAAAAATTCTTGCCATCCTGGCTTGGGTTTATCTGGAAAGAAGTTGTCTCCTCCTTGGATTGAGGTATCTTGATGGATTTCTTCCCCAGTGGTGCAAGAAAAAGAACCTGCTTACTTGAGGCGTGGGGACCAAGGTACACTGGATGGAGATGTGGCAGGGAGTGTGGCACCCACTTGTAGCTGGAAAATATGGTGCCCTATGCAAAGGGAATGACACGTACCTGGGCCTTGGACTTGGACTGAGTCAACATGACCCAACAAAAATTGAAATGACAAAATTACAGACTCAAAATTGAGTTGATCAGGTCAACCCTTATTACAAAACCAGAAAACCCTAATTCTTCGGGCAAGGTCAATCAGAGATACAGATGGAGCCCTGAAGTCTTCTTTTGAGTCTGGTGCCCGCACCAGACAAGACTTGTCTTGTTAAGACAAGGTCTTTTCTACTAGGACAAGGCTATATTTTATCACATAAGCCTAAGGGGTCCTAGTGGAGGGTTGTCCTGAAACCAAGAGTGGTTTAAGAGAGTGTTCATAGTGCCCTACAGTAAGATAGGGTGTCCTATAGTGGTCAAAAAATCCAAAGGCCACTGAAAGAGTCCTGCTCGAGAAAGCAACTTCAAGAAGGAATTCTTCCTTGGTATAATTCTTATGTGGATCACTGTTAGAGGGCTTGCACTTGTGAGCCTTGCAGAAATAGTTGGTATACAGCATTCCAGGTATGTTGTTTGTACTACATTTATGATTCATTAGTTGGTAATGTCTAAGGGGATCCGAGAATTAGGGTTTCTTCAAGCCGGTTAAAGTTTTCATGCATGAATTTTGTTTTAAAATTCACTTCTGCAAGTTGCATGATCACCTAGGCTCCTAGAAATCCCATCAGGATCGAGTCAGCTCAGTCATTGCAGGAGCCGACTCCTGCAGGTCAACATCAAGGAGGATGTTCTGGACGAGTCGACTCTCAGGTGTTCAAGTCGACTCGAATGTCAACGAGCCGACTCGTGACCCAGACGAGTTGACTCGTCTGACGGGATTCAGACTTTCATGAGTTGTCCTGGGGGGAGTTTTCTGAGCAGGGTTTTGACCTATTCTTGTATGGCTATATATACATGTATTAGGGATTATTTGAATGAGAGGAAATAACATCGCTCTTTCTTCCTAGCCATCATTCCTCTTCTCCCTCTCTTTGGTTCTCTCTTGTGTGTTTAGCCCCATGGGGGCGCGCCTCTATGATGGGAGAGGATGGCGTGCCCATCTCTTCCCTGATCGTGAGTTCCCTTTCCACCATGATAGCATCAAGGAGGATATTGGGTTTTCTGACGCGATCTTGCTCCAATAGATCCCCTCCTATCGCTCTAAGGGACTCCGAGGAGTCATGATGGGGAAAGAAGAATGGGTACTAGTGCCAGTGTCGTGGAAGGTGGGAACCAAGCCAGTGAAATGGAAGTGGTCACCAGTCAGGGGTTAGATGAGCAAAGAAAGGAGAGAAGAGGAATAGAAGTAGAATAGTAGAAGAATGAAGATGAAATAGGAAAATAAAAGTGGAATAGTAGAATAGTGAAGTAGAGGTAGAATAGAGATGGAATGGTAGGGGGATAAGAGTGGAATATGGAGAATAGAAGAAGAGAAATGGGGAGAAGAGGCTCTGGACTGATCTCTCCTCCCCCAGACTCGGTGGCTCCCCCGGATGCCTACCAACTCTCCGGACTCCCTTTTTATATGCTTTATCCCAACAAATTCAGTTCCATCATTCGAACAACCTGAACCGCATCCAACTTCTCCAACATCGTCCAACAAATTTTAGTTCAACAACCCAATCCACGGTTCCAACAATCTCTGGTGGTTCCAACAATCTCTAACCAAATTCAACTGATCTAACCATATGCAGGTAGTGTGGCTTGGCCGGGTGGTTTGGCTTGGTCGAACAGGGAAGAGTGATAGGCATTGTGGCATGGTTGATGACAGAGAGATCAGGATTTTTGGATGGCTGGATGGCGGCCGAGGATTTGATCCTTGGGACCCTCCACTGTTGCGGGGAGAAGGTGCCAACTTGTTCTCCGGTTGGCAATGGGCTAGACAGGAGCTCCGGTGGCCTAGGCGGCGTGGGATGGTAGTAAGGAAGAAAAGTAGAGATCGACAGCTCTTCCGACCAATTTTCCGACCTCCGGAAGCTTCTTCAGCCGGTAGTGAGGGTTCCGGTGAGTTAGGTAACGGCAGGGGCATCTCTCCAGCAAGTTAAGCACAAGGGGAACTTCGTGTTCATGGTTTTGCTCCATGGACCACTGGCCATGGCAGTCGTGGACCCTTGATCGGATGGTGAACCAAGCAATCGGTCCATGGTGGACCGGTTGCTTTAAACTTCATGTAATTTCTTTATAAATTTTTCAAAATTAAATCTAAGCCCATTTAAAGTATGGTTTGAGTGCCGTTTGCACTGTTGGATTTCTAAATTCGAGCTCTTCACGTTAGTGGTGCTCTTTCCTACAAATGTATATAAAAGTATCAATTTTAAAGGAATAAAGTTAATTTGATTATTAAATTAATACTTTTATATATACATATAATATAGTTATTATTCATCACATGTGCACTTTCCTGAAAAGAACTCTTGTGTGATAGAGTCCATAGAACTACATTATATTGATATAGAGAGGATGTATCGAGAAGTTTTTAAACTAGTTTACAACCAAAGGATACATTGTTATAGGACGATGATGTATCAAGCATAGGTTGTTATATATCACATTGGTTGGTGTCCTCTTAACTAAGGAGTGTAGACACACTGATGTGACATACAGATAAAATGTATGACATCTCGCTCAACGTGATGTGGAGCTCCTTTCTACCAAAGGATTGCTCGCGAAGGGATATGGATATATGTGTCTCTCAGAACTGAGGTCACCATGGTAGCTTGCAAGCAACTCATTGTACTTTGGTACCAGACCACCTAGATTTCTAATCCAGTGATGGAAGGTTTCTGGGTACAGTCAAGTACTTGGAGAGTGATGGTGGATCAAGATGGGATTAACCCCTCCAAATGGTTTGGAGTGAATGACTCATTATGTCTCAATTTAGCAAAACCTTGGCCCGAATAGTTCTTATGAGGAGTCATAGAACTTATAAGGTTGAGACATGATCTGGATGTACTAAATTAGGGTTGGCAATCAAATCCTAGGTCATCCTTAGCATTATAAGGTCAAAGGGATGAATTATGTGGTAACCATATACCAGGGGTTCTATAAAATTGCTCTACAATCGTTGACCTATCCGGACGTCGAGCATCATTGCTAAATAATGACTTTGACTAGTACTGGAAGTGTTCTAATGCTACCAACTTAGTGTTCGAACCATGGCATCACACACCATAAGGGTTTCTACCTGATCTAAAGGCTGATCAATGATTGAGAATCATTTGGCATCACTGGGGGTCAATATGATTGACCATGATCCAAGTGTCGACACTTTGGAGTGTTGACACTTTGAAGTGTCGAACTTCCATGTGTCGACACTTGGCTGTGATGAAATTTTTTTTTACTAATTCAATTAGTGAATTTTGGAGGGCTTATTTGCTATATGATTGTAACTTGATGGGTCAAGCCAAATGTGATTTGGCTTAAGATCAAATTGGATTTGATTTTTCATGCTCTCTTTCCTTTGGAAGATATAAATTTGAATTTTGAATTGAAATTTCAAATCTTGGCTGAAATTGGCTCCAAGGTTTTTATGGAATGCATTATTTGGAAATGCAAATTTTCTCCCATTTAAACCTAGAGCTAATTTGGTTTAACCCTTAACCCTCTCCCCCAATCGCTCCACCTTCCATATCTATCTCCCTCTTCGCTGCCATTATAAATAAGTGTTATTGTAGGGCCAGCAAAAGGATGATAAGTAGGGTTTTTCTAAGAGAGAAAGAAAAATATTCCTTGGAGTGGGGTTTAAGAGGATTAGGATTTAGGGTTTGAGCCAACCTATCAATCAAGCTAGGATTTGGGGAGAGAGAGTTGGTTGGGAAGGGTTCTACTTCCACTTCTCCGCATTATCCTCCAACAAGTTCTTCCCGGTGGCTTCAAGAAGGTCTTGCAGGTCCAAGGAAGGAGAAGATTGGCTTCCAAGATCCTGAGGAGCTAGCACTCTAAGGGGATTGATCAGGATCAAGCCCTGGTGTGAACTACTCATAGAGTTCAGACACTTGTGTGGCTCGGCAGCTCTTCATCACCTCTATCCAACAGTTTAAAGGTAACGTACCTTTCCTTTAGTCTCATGTGATCAGATTTAAAGCATGAAATTATTACATGCTTTTCCTTTTTATTGCTTATGGTATGCTTTGCATGCACTTTTATTATGTTGGATCCTATTACAGGCAGATTGGTAGATTGACTTGATCAATCTACCAAGTCTTTTGCTATTCTTTATTTTAAAATAGTTTTAAAATAAAGTCTGCTTGTACTACTTCACTTTCATTGGTACGAGAGCCAAGTTCCTGTAGCATAATAATAGTAGCATTGGTGCAGGCACCAGGATCAGATAGAGGCTCCTCAACCCTTTGTGGATCTCAGATTAGGGTTTTCAATTGATTGAGTCCTGTAATAAGGCTTCGAGCTGGAACATTTTAATTTAAGTCATGTACTTTTGTTTTAGTCTCGCTCCTTGGCCAATGTGGTCAAGCAAGGTCAATAAACCCTGTATTCAGTTGAATTGGTCCAAGCCCGAGTCTGCTTGAAGATTGGGCCCAAGCCTGTTTGAAAAAGGAGTGGTCATTAAGTCTAGTCCAATTATTAATTGGTCAAGCCATCTCCCACATCTTGAAGGATGCCACCTCAGACTTTGTGTGCCACCTCATCCATCCTATGTGGTGCCAAATCATCATGACAAGTGGGTGGCCAAGGCAAGAAAGAAATGCTGAATTTGTGGGCGCCATTCCTTGATCCTTTCCTCCCTTCCCTCCCCGTATCAAGCCTCTTTCCAAAGGAGCTATGGGTAGCCAAGGAAGGTCAATGGATAATGAAGACATGATCCTTGTTTCAAGCCCCATGTCAAGCCTTCTTCCCAAAGTGCTTGGTCGGCTATGGAAGAAAAGCATTGACCCAAAGGGTGCCAACTCAAATCAAGGAGACAACTCCCATCTTTCAAGCCCCAAATTAAGCCATAACAAGACCTTGGTCGGCTTAGAAAAGAAGAAATTAGATTTTGGGCACCCTCTTCATGAAGCCTTGTATTTTTTTTCATTTGAATTTGAATGGGTTTTAAGGTACTTATATAAAGGGCCTTACCCCTCCCTTGTATGACTAATTGTTGATGAAATGAAAAGAATCTTGAAGAGTTTTCTTCTAGCCCTTGTCTTTTAGACTTGGATCTCCATGAGGGAGCGCCTTTGTCCTTCGGGACATTAAGAGGTGAGAGGTCCTAAGTTACTATCCCTTCCATGCAAGCCATCTTCCATCTTGAGAAGTTCGGATGCCATATGGATGATCCACCTGGGTGCCTAGCAAGAAGAAGCCTCCATCACCACTATTCCCATCTCTCTTCCATCTTTTTCTACTTCTTTCTTGATGGTTTCTAACCCCTCACTTGGGTGCTCGTAGGTCCTCCAGGTACTACGGATAACGGAATCGGTCTCCCTTGCCTTCGCGACCATCGGATGGAAAGCCGATGAATCTGCAAGGTTGAAGGCTTGATCCTCCACGTTGCATCTGTGAGAGCGAGTGAACTCGGCATCGGGCGTATCAATGTTTTCCAAGGTTTGCATCCCTAAAACTCCTAAGTAGATATTGATTTGAGAGCTAAGTCCTACGGGATTTCTTAATCCCGGGATCCTCTTCTTATCTTTGTTTAGGGCCTACTTGCATGCTAGGAAGTTCTTATCATTCTAGAATCTCTAGATCTGCTTTTCTGCTTGTCTTCGGGAATCCCTAAATCCATAAGAAAGCTTTAAAATCACTAAAAAAAAAATCACTTGCATCATTCATCTCATCTTAGCATCTTAGTCCCGCATCAAGCATGTTAAGATATCATTAGTTTTCTCTTTCAAAGTACTTGGATTGAGTGCATTACTATGGTCGTCCTGTCATGAGAGAGAAGTAGGGCTACAAGACCCTCTCTTCCAATTCAATGGGGTCTCCTATGGCATGTAGGGGTTCCGCTTGTGATGTGACTCATGAAGAAGAAAAGTAAAGATGTCGACTCATGAGCGCGTACTGAAAAATATGGCTTTCTGTTGTCACCCTATCTCAGGCCATGTATCAACCCCAGTGTCGACACTTGACCCTGGTGAGTCGACACTTGATCTAAGAATGCTGAAAAATAGTGAATTCAAATTTTAATTGGTTGTAAAATTATTTTACATAATAAATTGAAATTGTTTCGATTTATGAAGATTATTGAACTTAATTAAGAATTAAGTTACGTTGAATGACAAAGTGATCTAAGAATATGATTCAAAGATTTTAAGTCATTTCAATAAGCTTTAAGGCTCATGAGTTACGATTTCTTCTCTATAGATCTCTCTAATAGTTAGATTGATTAGTCCATAAATCTAAATGGGCTTGATATGTGGCTTAATGGTCAACCCGAGTCTTTAGGCTAGTCTAATCGAGTCTGATGAACCAATTGGTGTCTAAGGTAAGTATGGCATTTGATTATGGTTCTTTAGGGCTACCTCTTACCTGGCCAACCCGGATGGTGTCTAAGGCAAGACAGTTAATGGTGGAACCCATCCCATGATCTCACTTACCTGGCTAATGTGGTCGATCAGAATTGATTGGATAGCTTACTAACTCATGTTAACCCATGTCACCTAAGGTTAATCAGTCTTGAATAATTTTAGGTGTCCATGGATCACTAGTTTTTGAAACCCTCCTTAATGACTAATGTAGTCAGTGGGAGGTTGATCCATGTCTTCTATTTCATCTATCACATTAAATTTAAACCCTCTAAATTATTAGGTCCATAAAAGGATGAAGTTATGGGGATAACTAAGTCCTAGCCTCCCATTAAGTGGAATAGTAATGGGTCCAATAGTTGGGTGTTCATCGACAGATCCAAAGATTGGGTGTTCATTGGGCTATTGGAATTGCCATTCCTAATATGATGGCTTAGTACGACTCTCTTAACGATGGTTAGGTGGGCCTGTCAAAGTTGAACTTGACTATTCGTTGGTTAGAAGCATTGAATTTTATCATGTTAATGGTTGGACCTAACCGGGACCTTCAATAGGAGGCCCAAAGGCCAATTGAAGTGTACCTTAGGGCAAAATCTGGATACTAGAAGTTACTTGGAGAAGCAATCAGTTAAAGAACCTACCTTTAGATGTGCATGGATGGGCCAACTAATGTTGGGCTCATGTATTGTCTATTGGGTTCTAGTATACACTAAGAAATTAAAGTAATTCCTCAAATTAGAGGTAGTGGATACCAGTCTGAACAAAATAGTGGGAGGGCCTTTAGACTAAAGTCCATGTCTTTGGTTAATAATTCATATACACTAATAGATTTTGATTTTCCTTTTAGATGTCTACCAACTTGTTACTCCAATCTCTTCTGGATAATGAGAAACTCCTGGATCTCAACTTTGAAAGCTGGTATCGAAGGCTCAGGATTGTCCCGGAGCATGAACAAATCTTATATGTGATATCATATCTAGTGCCTGAAACCCATACTCCCAATGCTCGGGGTTCGGTCAGAGACACTTATCAGAAATGGCTCTCTAATAGGACCACTGTCCGATGCATCATGTTGGTAGTGATGAACGATGAGTTTTGTCACAAATTTAAGGAAGCCCAGCTAGAGGAGATCCTTCAAAAGTTGAAGGAGTCCTTTGATACACCAGATGATGTTGAGAGGTACACAGTCTCCTATGCTATCTACAACGTGCGGATGCTTGATGGGGCATCAGTCACTGATCATGTATTGTACATGATTGAGATGATTGAGCAACTAGGCAAGCTTTGATGTCCCTTTCATGAACATCTCGTAAAAGATGCGATACTGAATTCTCTACCATCTTCTTATCTAGACTTTCTCAATAATTTCAGAATGAATAAGCCTGTAGTAACTACCATGATCTATTAGGGTTACTACAGACTTATGAAAAAGACCACCAACTCAATAATGGGATGGTAAATTTAGTGGGAGGATCTTCAGCGGGGCATCATCCCTTTAAAAAAGGAAGAAAAAGAAATAAAGGGAAGAAGGTGCAAAATGCTTCTGGGCCTAGTCAGGTTAAGAAGGTGAAGGCTGATAAGAGCTAGGCAAAGTGCTTCTTCTATAAGAAGCAAGGTCATTGGAAGAGGAACTCTCCTCTTTATATTGTTCCCTTGACCCAAACAGGTCCAAGAAGAGGAAGCAGCAGGATGGTGTTGGACAAGGTATTTGTGTGATAACATATTATAGTTTCTTTATCCGCGATACTACTAACTGGGTATTGGATACCGAAAGTCAAATTCATATTTGCAATTCTTTGCAGGGACTTCAACTTAAATCGATGACGGATAGAGATTCTTGAACGTGGGAAATGGAAGCCAAGTTCTAGTCCTGGCATTGGGAGTCCTCAAATTAGTTTTCAAGTCTTGCACAATCATTTTGAATGAGTGTCATTACATCCGTCTTTCATCCTGAATGTCATTTCTGTCGGCCAATTGGCCATGTATGGTTATGAATTATCAATAAAGAATGATATTTGCAAAATCATTTGCAATGGTTTTGTTGTGATAAATTGATACATGAACAAAGGCATTTATGTACTATCATGACCTGTTAGTGTAGTGTACATATCTAGCAAATGCCCTAGGATAGATAATGTCAGCGATGCATATTTATGGCATTGTAGGTTAGGTCATATTAATAAGAATAGGATGAACAGGTTGAAAAGAGAGGGTCTTCTCGAGATCAATGAATGTGATTTACTACCAACCTGTGAGTCCTGTCTTTTTGGAAAGATGATAAGATCACCTTTTACTGGAAAAGATGAACGAGCAAAAGAAATTCTAAGTCTAGTACATACTGATGTATGTTGACCTATGAATATTAGTGCCAGAAGTGGGTACAATTATTTCATTATGTTTACAGACGACCTTTTGAGGTACGGTTATATCTTCTTGGTGGGACATAAATCTGAATCATTTGAAATGTTCAAACAATATCGTAATGAAGTAGAAAGCATACTGGAAAGTACATCAAAACCCTTCGATCAAATCGAAGTGGTGAATATCTTTTCGATGATTTTTTGATATATCTTGAGGAGAATGGGATTCTCTCTCAATGGACACCTCCAGGGACATCTCAGTTAAATGGAGTATCTGAAAGGAGGAATTGAACCCTATTAGACATGGTTTGGTGATGGGGGACAAGGGATAGGATCATTGGCAAGCCTAGAAGTTACCAAAATTAGGGTATCATATTTTTTTTAAATTTTTTTATAAGGAAGTGGTAAAGAAAATAATGAGGATGAAAGACAGGGATCTGGATCTCATGGACTTTGGGATTCACACTAATGAAGAGACCTCTCACCTCTAAGGCATTCTACCCACCTCAATACTTGGAGGCATTAGGATGAATCTCAAAGGACATGAGAGGATAAAGAAAATGGAATCAAGGAGAAGGGGGATAACTAGGGCCTTACGCCCCTCGATGCCCAAAGGCGAAGGCAAGATGAAAAATCACTCTTCTAAAAACTCATATATTCCCCAAACTAATTTTTTATAGAGGACAGGGAGTGGTATTTATAGACCTTTCCAACCTTCATTTGAATTTGATTATAAGATAAAAAGATAGGGGTGGTTTATATTCAAATATAAGATAGGATAAGATCAGGCCTATCCATATTTCAATCCTAACCAACCAAATTCTAAATCAAATTTCAAAATAACTGATAAGGATAAATCCTAAATTTATTCAGGATATGCTCCAAGATTCGTGTGGCTCCAAGATTCATGCTTGCTTTGGGATCCATGCTAGCGATGTCCCCATCATTTTTCCTAAGGTGGGGAAAAACTTGACTCCATCGAGTGTGGATTAGCGGGGACTGTGCTATGAGATCTATGCTTTAATTTTATCCTGCTCTAAAAATTATATAGCTCTGAAAATCATGCAGCTTTGAAGAGCGTGCAACATCCTTGAGAATTATGTAGCTTTGAGGAGCGTGCAAAATCTTGAATCAGTAATAGGGGATGGCACCTTGCTTTAAGAAATGTGCAGTTCCCTTAAGTGAAGTCGACAGCAAGGGTGTGGGGAAATTGGCAGCGGGGAAGGGGGAATTGCATTCATGTTCATGTAATCCCTCTTCATCTTCACAGACCTAAACCAGAACAGTGGCTCGTGGAGGGGTGTCGCTGGTGTTGGTGCTGGACAGAGTCGATCCAGTAGGGCGGCGGTGGTCACTGCATAGTCGGTGACGATGGTCATGGTGTAGTCGGTGGTGGCTAGCAGTAGTCATCGAATCTTCTAGATTTGGAATGGCATTGGCAACGAGATTGGGGGATGGAGGCTGGCGACGGCAGCCGGGGAGCAGTGGTGGCAGTCATAGCATCCAAGGGGCGGCGATAAGGTGTCGGTGAGGCGACACGGATAGTTCGCCGGAGAAGGGGGGACTGTGGTGAGGCAGTGGGTAGTAGGGAGGCGACGATGGCAATCACGGCATTGGGGAAAGCGGAGGTGGTTGGGGGGAGGGTGATGAAAGGGGTGGTGAGGTGGTGAGGCATCGGTGAGGCAGTGCGGATAGTTCGTCGGAGAGGGGGGGACTGTGGTGTGGTGGTGGTGCAGTAAGGAGGCGACGGTGGCAGTCATGTCATCATGGGGGAGGCGGAGGTGGTTGGGGAAGGGATCGAGAAGTGCTATGGTAAAGGATCTGGGAAAGGACAAAAACAAGAAATAGTATCGGGATTGGATCTAGGGAAGTACATCGTCGATCGGCTGCTGGACGGTGGCTGTGGGCAGTGGATCAAGCACATGGGAGGGAGAACGACGAAACTAGTGAGGTGTCCTGGGATGATTCAGAAAAAAATATACCCTAATTTTTCTCGGGCTCTGATAGCAAAAATTGATCGGGGACAAAGGGTAGGATTGTTGGCGAGCCTAGAAGTCACCAAAATTAGGGTATCCTATTTTTTTTGGATTTTTTTTTGTAAAGAAGTGGTGAAGGAAATAATAGGGATGAAAGACAGGGATCTGGATCTCATGGACTTTGGGACTCACACTAACGAAGAGACCTCTCACCTTTAGGGCATTCTACCCACCTCGATACTTCGAAGCGTTAGGATAAATCTCAAAGGACATGAGGGGATAAAGAAATGGAATCAAAGAGAAGGGGGATAACTAGGGCCTCACGCCCCTCGATGCCCGAAGGCAAAGGCAAGACAAAGAATCACTCTTCTAAAAACTCATTTATTTTTCAAACTATTTTTTTACAAAGGACTGAGGGTGGTATTTATACACCTTTTCAACATTCATTTGAATTTGAATACAAGATTAAAGGATAGGGGTGGTTCAAATTCAAATACAAGATAGGATAAGATAAGGCCTATCCATATCTCAATCCTAACCAACCAAATCCTGAATCAAATTTCAAAATAACTGATAAAAATAAATCCTAAATTTATTTTGGATATACTTTGAGATTCATGTGGCTCCAAGATTCATGCTTACCATGGGATCCATGCTGGCGATGTCCCCATCATTCAGTCCATGATGGGCTTTGCTTCTCAGCCGCTATCCTTTTGGGGATATGCTCTAGAGTTAGCCTGCTACCTTTTAAATAGGGTTCTGAGTAAGTTTGTTAGCAAAACCCCATATGAGATATGGACTGGACGTAAGCTGACACTCGCACACCTTTGGATCTAGGGTTGCCCAGCTTATATCAAACATTTGGAAATGGATAAGCTTAGACCTAGGTCTGATTGGTGCCTATTTGTTGGGTATCCAAAAGAGTCTAAGGGGTACTACTTCTACTTGGTTGAGGAACAAAAATTGTTCATCAATCTTAGGGATATCTTTTTGGAAAAGGAGTTCATTTGTGAAGGAACTATAGCTGCTAAGATTGAGCTTAGTGAAGTTCAACAAGTAGAAGAACTGACATACTCAAGGGAGAACATAGAACTAGTTGTAATTAGATCACACTTAGAGCCCACACAAGAACCATTAAGGAGATCCGATAGGGTACCGCATCAACCAGACAAATACTATGATTTCTTGGTCTGGGATGGTGATCCCATTAAACTTGATAAGAACAATGAGGACCCGATCACCTATATAGATGCAATGCAGTGGTCCGACTCTGAAAAATGGCTAGGAGCCATGAGATCTAAAATGAAGTCCATGGAAATCAACAATGTATGGATATTAGTTGATCCACATGAGGGGGTAAAACCCATTGAATGTAAATGGATTTTCAAAAGGAAAAGGGGCGCAAACGGGCAGGTAGAGACCTATAAAGCCCGTCTGGTTGCCAAGGGGTATCATCAACATTATGGTATTGATTATGATGAGATGTTCTCTCTTGTGGTAGTGTTCAAATCCATTCGGATCATACTTTCTTTAGCGGTACACTTTGACTATGAAATCTAGCAAATGGATGTCCGAACAGCTTTCCTGAATGGTGAGCTAGAAGAGGAGGTGTATATGATACAACCTGAAGGTTTCACATCCATAGACGAGTTGATGCGGGATGACTCTAAGATTGTTAAACATGCAGGAAAAATAGTAAAATAATTTCTTTGTGATTTTTATAATTTAGTTTGTAAGCTAAATTGCTAAATAAAAGTAAGAACTAGCAAGAAGAAGAGCAATGCATAGAATCATCGTATCGCAGGCAAACTCATGCAAAATAATAAATTCTAGGATCTGAGAATTGAGAAACTCCCGGATTAGTATAGCTTATCTTCATCTAATCAGAAATTAAAAGAAGGAAATGATGGTAGCAATCAGTGATTTGAAGAATGTCCGATGAAGAAATCACACAGCACTCTGATTGGAGTCTGGATGATGAAGTTCGGTTCCCTTGATTTGATGGCTGATTTGGATGGTTCCAGATGCAAGGAAAGCCTCCTTTAGGGAGGTGAAACACCTTGGGCATCCTGCAAAATGTCAAGGGTCAATCAAAATAGCAAGTAAGAAAAAGAAAGGGGATTAGGTTTAGAAGGAATCGGGTTAGGGTTTAGAAGCGGGGCGACTTGAAGCTTGTTGAAGATCTCCTTGCTTGGTGACCTAGGGCACTCCTTCTTGGATGTGTGAAGGCTTGGATGGCAGTGAGTTAGGGTGTGGAAGGATGCTAGGGCAGCAAGGAAACACAAACACAAACCAAAGAACCAAAAAAAATAAAGTAACACAAGCTCGCAAGCTCGAAATAAATTCACCAGGGTTTTGATATCATGAATAAAAGTTGATTACAAAGGAGGAGGGATGGGGTATTTATAGAGTTCCCATGCCCTCACTAACCATGGTTACACTTGGGTTACAAGTCCTCTTCCAAATTGGAATACAAGTCCTTTCCTAGCTAGGTTAGAAAAACAAATCCCCATTAGGTTAGGAATTGACCTAGTCTTCTCCTTTTTCTTTCATGCTTTGACTATTCTACTCAAGGGCACCTCTTGGACTTGGTCAACACTTCAAGGATTCCTAGGAGGGCATGTTGGGCTTCTAGGGGCAGCAAGGAGTCGGCCCAAAGGGGCTTGGGTGCATGGGTTTAGGCCTTTAGAAGCTGGGGTGGCCTAGTAGCCTGATAGCAGGAATATTCCATAGAATCTTGCTTCTTTAGGGCTTGGGCTTGGAACTTGGACTTGATTTCTTTAGGATAGGATGTAAAGGGACCTTTGGAATCATGGATTCCATGGTTTGGGAATATGCTCTACCATCTAGACTGGAATCTGGGCATCTGGTGGACATCTGGAAAGAATCAGGGTTTCTGGAAGCATCTTGGATCCTGGGTTGTCACACAAGATCCTATGGATTGATGTAGTGGTCTCTGACTTCCTGGATGTGGCCTGGTGGAACTCTAAAATAGGGTGATCTCCTCTCTTGTATAAAAATTAGGCTCATACTGGACTCATAATTGATGTACAGGACTCAAAATACTGACTAGGTTAAGGGTTGAGATAAATCAACTAACCTCAACTTATTACAAGACTCGATCTTAATTGATTACAAAATTTTTAAAACTTTGACACATGACTAATTAAACCATATGGGATCCAGGGATCTGTGTCTGATCCTGGTATCCCCATAATGAGTAAAAGGTGTGAAAGCTTCAAAGGTCCATCTATGGACTGAAGCAAGCATCTCGGAGTTGGAACATGTTATTTGATAAGTGTATCAAGTCATATGGCTTCGTTAGGAATGGAGAAGAACCTTGCATTTATAAATGGGCTAATGGTTCTATGATTGTATTCCTTGTGTTGTATGTGGATAATATTCTATTAATCAAAAATGACATTCCAGCACTATAAGGAATAAAGGTCTAGTTATCATCTCAGTTCTCTATGAAGGACTTGGGTGAAGCCTCTTACATACTGGGTATGAAGATCTATAGAGATAGATCCAAGAGGCTTCTGGGACTATCCCAGTTAGCGTACATTGATACTGTGCTGAAGCGGTTCAGCATGGAGAACTCCAAGAAAGGCTATCTCCAGATAGGCCCTGGAATTACACTCTCCAAAAAGGATTATGCGATAACTCTTGAGAAGAGATAGCGTATGAGTAGAATCCCATATACTTCGATAATGGGTTCTATCATGTATGTCATGATAAGTACTAGACCAGATATGGCATATTCACTATGTATAGTGAAAAGATACCAGTCTGACCCAGGTGAAGCTCATTGGAAAGTGGTAAAGACCATCCTTAAGTATCTGTGAAATACTAAGAACCAATGGCTGATTTATGGAGAACTTGAAACTTATGGGGTATATTGATTCTAGTTTTCAGTCAGATAAGGATGACAGCAAGAGTGTGTCAAGGTTTATCTTTACCTTAAATAGAGGAGCAATCTGCTAAAAAAGTTTCAAGCAGCTTACTATGGCATACTTAGTATGCAAAGCAGAATATATCATAGCATCGGATGCAGCAAAGGAATCTGTGTGGAAGTTCCTAGGTGAGCTGGGAGTGGCACCTTACCTAGATGGTCCTGTTCCAGTGTATTGTGACAACACTGGAGCCATTGCTCACGCCAAAGAGCCAAAGTCCCATCAGCGCACCAAACACATTTTGCGGTGCTATCACCATGTGCGAGAAATCATGGAATGAGGTGACATCGATCTTCAGAAGATCGATGGAAAGGAGAACCTAGCCAACCCCTTCACTAAAGCCGTCGGAGTTCAAGAGTTCAATAAGTTTAAATGGAAAATGGAAATACGATTTTGTACTCGTTGGCTTTTGTACAAGTGGGAGTTGTTATGAATAGTGTCCCAAAGCCAATCATCTAGATTATAGACGGTTATGCTATTTTGTAATTGTATGTAAATCTTTTTAAATAAATAAAAGTTATTCTTTTGGCTATTCATCATATGTGCATTTTCTTAAAAAGAACTCTTGTATGATGGAGTCCTTAGAGCAACATTATATTTAATGTAAAGAGGATGTATCAAGTAGTTTTTAAACTGGTTCACCACCAAAGGATACATTATTATAGGATGATGATGTATCAAGCATAGGTTGTTGTATGTCATATTGGTTGGTTGTCCTCTTAACCAAGAAGTGTAGAGATACTGATGTGACATATAGGTGAAATGTATAACATCTCACTGAACGTGACGAACTACGGAGCTCCCTTCTGCCAAAGGGTTGCTCATGAAGGGATATGGGTATATGTGTCTCTGAGACCTGAGGTCACCATGGTAGCTTATAAACAACTCACTGTACTTTGGTACCAGACTACCTGGATTTCTAATCCAGTGATGGAAGGTTTCTAGGTACAATCAAGTACTTATGACGCAGTGATGTATCAAGATGGGATTGACCCCTCCAAATGGTTTGGAGTGAATGACTCACTATGTCTCAATTTGGCAAAACCTTGGCAAGGGTATTTCTTGTGAGGAGTCACAGAACTTGTAAGGTTAAGACACGATCTGGATGTACTAAATTAGGGTTGGCAGTCAAACCCTAGGTCATCTTGAGCATTATGAGGTCAAAGGGATGAATTATGCGGTAACCATATGCTAGGGGTTCTAGAGAGTTGCTCTGCAATCTTTGACCTATCCGGACATCAGGTATCATTGCTAGATGATGACTTTGACTGGTACTGGAAGTGTTCCAGTGCTACTGACTTAGTGTTTGAATCTATGGTGTCACACACCATAGGGCTTTTTACTTGATGTAAAGGCTGATCAATGATTGAGAATTGTTTGGCATCACTGGGGATCAATATGATTGACCATGATCCAAGTGTAGACACTTCCATGTATCGACACTTGGCTATGAGGAGGATTTTTTTTTACTAATTCGATCAGTGAATTTTGGAGGACTTATTTGCAATATGATTGTAACCTAATAGGTCAAGCCAAATGTGATTTGGCTTAGGATCAAATTGGATTTAATTTTCATGCTCTCTTTCCTTTAAAAGATTTAAATTTGAATTTCCAAATTGGATTTAATTTTTCATACTCTCTTTCCTCTAAAAGATTTAAATTTGAATTTCAAATTCAAATTTCAAATCTTGGTTGAAATTAGGTCCAAGATTTTTATCGAATGCATTATTTGAGAATGTAGATTTTCTCCCATTTAAACCTAAAGCTAATTTGGTTTAACCTTTAACCCTCTCCCCCGATTGCTCCACCTTCCATATCTCTCTCCCTCCTCGGGCCAACAAAAAGATGATAAGCTAGATTTTTCTAAGAGAGAAAGAAAAGGATTCCTTATAGTAGGGTTCGAAACGATTAGGGTTTTGGGTGTGAACCAACCTAGCATTCAAGCTAGGGTTTGGGAAGAGAGAGTTGGTTGGGAAGGGTTCCACTTCCACTTCTCCTAATTATCCACCAACAAGTTCTTCCCAGCGGCTTCAAGAAGGTCTTACAGGTCCAAGGAAAGAGAATATTGGCTTCCAAGATCCTGAGGAGCTAGCACTCCAAGGGAGTTAATTGGGATCGAGCCCTGGTGTGAACTACCCATAGAGGCCAGACACTTGTGTGGCTTGGCAGCTCTTCATCACCTCCATCCAATGATTTAAAGGTAACATACCTTTTCCATAGTCTTATGTGATTAGTCTAAAGCATAAAATTGTTACATGCTTTTACTTTTTATTGCTTATGATATCCTTTGCATGCACTTTTATTATATTGGATCCTATTGCAGGAAGATTGGTAGATCGACTTGATCGATCTACCAAGTCTTCCACTGTTCTTTATTTTAAAATAGTTTTAAAATATAGTCTACTTGTACTGCATCACTTTCAAGACCATGATAACTTGGAGGAAAATAGGAGTCTGTTGAATCAGGGATACCATCATGAGCAACTCTCTCTTCGTAATGAAGTCGAAGTGTCCGATCTTCGGTTGAAGTATCCAAGCAATAATGTGGTGCAGTAATCTCATCTTTGGAGAAGGTCGAGATGCTATAACTGTGTCTCCCTCTCATGATAACTTGGAGGAAAACAGGAGTATGTTGAATCAGGGATACCATCATGAGCAACTCTCTCTTCGTAATGAAGTCGAAGTGTCCGATCTTCGATTGAAGTATCCAAGCAATAATGTGGTGCAGTAATCTCATCTTTGGAGAAGGTCGAGATGCTATAACTGTGTCTCCCTCTCTGAGATCCTTGTCTCAAAAATGCATCGTAATATGTTCATCCTATCAACTAGGGAGTCTGCCATGGTACCTCTCATCAGAATCTCCCAAGCTCTGCTCAAAACCTCGGCTGTAGTGGTATGGTAGTCCCTCTGATCTCAGCTATCTAGCCATCTGCTCCTTTGACCAATGTACCATAAAACTCTTATATCAGACCAAGGTAGAATCTCTCTCTTAATGAGTAGAAGAGACCAAGTCCTGCATTCCTCAGCTAATCTCCTATATGGAAGTGCTGCTGATCCATAAAGTCAAAGTCTACCCTCCGACCTCTGACGATGGCCTTGGAGACCATCCTGTTGGCTCCGTGAACATGTGGTCAGACAGGGAACTCCTACTGTGCAGCACCCTATGCTGTCGGATCCTTGTGATGCACCTTTATGCACTGCTTGTATCCTCTATAGAGGGTCGAGGTCTTCTGACTAACTATTTACTAGGACCCATCCTCCAGGAAAAAGAAACAAACAAATGAAAGAGGAAAAATACAAGGGTCCATGGTAAAACCATGAAGAGCAGGGAAGAAGAGAGGACAAATGGGCTCAAATCAGCAATGGAACAGTAAAAACATGAAATGAAAGTTAGGGAATAGTGAGGCATGGTGTCGGCTCAAAGGATTTGGGAAAAAAATAAGAGAAATTAGATCAATTTCCTTATTTAATCACCAGTTCTTGCTGGTCAAGTGTCGACTATTGGGCTTGAGTCCAAGTGTCGAATCATGGAGGTGTCGACACTTTAAAGTATTGACACTTTAAAAAAATAAGAAAAAAATGGAAAAATCATAAGAGATTTAGATAATTGGTTCTAACAGTTAATAGATAATTGAAGATGATTTTCAAGGATATTTTGATCAAGAAGTTCTCAAAGAGAATTGAAAGGTCATGAAGAGATTGAAATTTAATCAAAAGGATTAGTGACCCCTAATTCTCTTCTAATCATACTGAACCGATCTTCAGAGAGTGGCTTGGTCAGTATATCAGCTAATTGCATTTCAGTGCAAACAAATTCAAGTATAATATCATTGTTTTGAATATGATCCCTAATAAAATGATGTCTAAATTCAATGTGCTTACTTCTTGAATGTTGAACAGGATTCTTAGTTAAGTTTATAGCACTAGTATTATCACATCTAATTGGTGTCTTAGTTAGTTTGATGCCAAAATCTTTAAGTTGTTTCTTAATCCATAATATTTGAGCACAACAACTTCCAGCTGTAATATATTTAGCCTCAACTATTGATAGTGCAACTGAATTTTATTTCTTGCTAAACTATGAGATTAAGTTAATTCCAAGAAATTGACAAGTTTCAAAAGTAATTTTTCTATCTAACTTATAGCCAGCAAAATCAGTATAATACTATGCAATTAAATCAATAGCTAAATTCTTAGAGTACCATAATCCAATATCAATTGTTCTAGATAAATATCTAAGTATGCACTTAACAACCAATAAATGTAATTCCTTAGGCTTAGACTGATATCTAGCACACATGAATACACTAAATATAATATCTGGTCTAGTAGCAGTTAAGTATAGTAATGATCCAATGATGCCTCTATAAAAATTTTTGATCAACTTTCTTACCAGATTCATCCTTGTCAAGCTTACATGAAGAGCTCATAGGTGAATCAATAGGTTTAGTCTTCTCCATCCCAAACTATTTCAAGATCTCCTTCACTCAAGTAGTACTTTGTCTCATCTTGCACATGAACTTGACACGTGAATGTCCCTAGTTTTAGGTTCCTACTCGATTTTAATTAGGCTTAGGTCACTGCAAGATGTGGGTGGTTGTTTTGGGCCAAGGAAAGATAATGACCTCCTTCCCTTATGTTGATATTGAATGCGCTTCAGTGGATTTAGAAATGGATGCACAAACAAATCACTAACTAGCCAACACAATAACTAGACTAGCTCAAACCTATGATTTAAAATTTAATTTTTGAAATTTCAAAAATTTAAGTTTTAAATTATAAAATTTAGATTTTGAAGGATAAATTTTGAAACTCAAGTTTTAAATTTTAAATTTTGAATTATAGTTAAAAAAATTATTCTTGAAGGCAAAAGTTGTAGCAAGAAAAATTTCAGCAATTAACAAACTTCCAACTAACTAGTTTTAAAAATTTAAAAGTTAAAATTTAAAATTTTTTAAATTTAAATTTTAAATTAGATTTATCATATTTCAAAGTCTAAATTTTAAATTTCAAATTTCAAATTTTAATTTTCAAATTTTGGTTAGGAAATTTATTTTTGAAATCTTGTTGTAAAAGTTGTTAGAAGAAACTTCTAACTAACAAACCTTTAACCATAAAACATCCAAAATTCAAATTTAAATTCAAAAAATTTCAGAATTGAAATTTTTAGAAGTGGATATCTCAAATTCTAAAGTCCTAAAATGCAGTAAAAGAATTTCTTTTTAAATTTTTTTTTTAAAGCTCAAAATTCGTGGAACTATACTTAGAGCATAATTTCAGCAACTTTACCTAGTAGAACCTAAAGCTCTGATACCAAGATTGATGCGGATAAAAATGAATGAAATGAATCGATGATGATTGTCTATAGATGACCAGCTATCCATGATGAGCAATGGATTACAAGCATGAATCAAAATTAAGCATAAGAGAGAAAATTATCTTCCAAGCAAGAAACTAGTTGATCAAAAATTAGACACCCGCATGCACGTCACATTCAAAATAATATAGGAAGGATCTCATGGCTAGGAAACCATTTGTGCTAGGTCAGACACCTTCAATTCTTAGATTTAAAGAGCCAAGAAGTGGTTCTCCTACCAATAATGAAGGCTAAAAAAAATATTTGGTGGAAGGGAAGCTCTCACCACTTATAGGAATGAGGACTAGATTGTAATACGAATATTCCCAAAACTTAAGAACTTTCCTTGCACTTGGTTCATGACTTGGAACCTTCATCTTCAACCCCAAATCAGTGAGAGAACCTACAAAGAACTTGCTATAAGGGCATGTGTTGCCCAGTTGGCCAATCCAAGGGGGGGGTGAATTGGGCTTGAAAACTTTTTCATAAATATGTGCCTTTTGAAAAACTTTAAGTGGTGAGTGAAGTGTGTTGAATACTAAATGCAGAAGCAAGTCAAAGAACACAATCAAAAGCAATCACAAACACCACTAATTTATAGTGGTTCAGAGCAACTCAACTCCTACATCCACTACCTAAAATACCACTAAGGATTTCCACTATATTCTCACAAGAACATAGCCGGTTTGTTTTACACCGGGCTCACAAACCAAAACCCAAACTTGGTTTTACACCGAAATCATCCAAGAATCCAATAGAATGTTAGTTTTCCTGAGCTCACTAACAACCCAAACAATATCAAAGCTATAGCCCCTGCTATACTTGGAACAATTTAAAACAAAGTTACAAAATGAGCAACACTAAAGACAAACCAAACTTTGTCGGATGGATGATTACAGTTTTAGCTCTTTTAGAAGCCTTCTTGATTGCTCTTTCAATGCTCTGTAAGTGATGCGGGATGATCCTAGGACTGATGTAGATGAAGGAAAAATAGAAAATCTAATTTTTTTTATAATTTTATGGATTTAAGTTTGTCGGCTAATATCTCGAAAGCAAGCAAAGAATTACAGGCAAGCATGTAATGAAAGAAATTATCATACTTGTTGTAACTTGACGGCCCACCATAAGCCAGAACCGTCCCATTCTTGCGGTCTGACCGGGCCACTCCTTCAAGGCTCCAACTACTACTCCTTCAGAGGTCCGACCCACTAGAGCAGAGGTCCGAACGACCCTTTTCTGCTATGGTCCAACCCATCGCTCTTCTTCAGAGGTCCGACCCACCAGAGCAGAGGTCCAAACGACCCCCTCCTGCTATGGTCCAACCCATGGCTCTCCTTCAGAGGTCTGACCCATCGGAGCAGAGGTCCGAATGACCCTCTCCTGCTGTGGTCCGACCCATGGAACTCCTTCAGAGGTCTGACCCACCGGAGCAGATGTCCTAACGACCCTCTCCTGCTGGGGTCCGGCCCATCGCTCCCCTTCAAAGGTTTGGCCTTTGGTCCGACTGACCGGCTTTCCCTCGGCCGACGTCCGACAAGCATGCCTTAGCATCCAGGGAATTCCAGAATCACCTTTCTGTTACTACAGGATCCTGCCATCCCAATAGCCCTGCTCCACTACTTCCATAATGTCGCCGTATCTGCGCACCACGTGGCCACTCTCCAGATTCTCCTAAGGGTAGACCGGTCTTTCTCAGCCTCTCACCTAATAGATTTTGGATTGTTCCGCGCCTATATAAAGTACTCGAGGGACCTCGTTTGAAGGTAGAAGTGCTCTTCCCTCTCCATACACTGTTCTTTATTTGATTCCTCCATTCTGTTGCTTTCAACCTCGTGCTAACTTAGGCATCTGAGGGTCCCCCACCAGAACACCACCGGCATCCTTGGGGATTTTGTTGCAGGTTCACCCGGGATAGGAGCACTCCAGCACATCCAGCCGACCCCGGTCCAGGAGTTGATGCCGCAATAGATTGGCACTAGAGGAAGGGGGTTCCCTTCTCTAAATGGAGGAATCCATCATCCCTGCTACAAAATGGCTAAGGGAAGAGCTCCAAACGCCACTGCTAGAAGAGGTATCTCCCCTTCCAGGTCTGAGGAACCTCCCAAGGAGAATGATATCGCCACCACCGCCACTATTGCCGCTGAACCTACCATCACACTAGGGTTGTAGCAGTTCCAGACGTTAGTGAATCGCATCAAAATGCTTACTACTACCGTTCTGCATTTCCAGGAAACAGCCGATAACCAGCAGCAACTACCAGTTGTTTCCTGCACCAATCCTCCAACTGCTACCGAGGGAAGTCGATGGTCGGAGGTCCCTCAGCATTGTTCTCTCATCACTGCGAATCCCTGGAGGTCATTGGATGATCACGACGATAGCAAAAGGGTAAGGTCTGCTTCACCTTCCTGCACCGAATCTATCCCGGTTGGCGGTCTGCCTGCTGCTGAACCCCCGAGGGACTATGCCAGTAAGATCATGTGCATGGAGGAGCGCATTGCTAAAATCGCCCTCCGGCAGAAGGCCGAAGGGGGACAAGATTTTGGCGGAGACGATTCTCTGCCACTTCAAGATTTCGTAGGTGGGCCCCTACAACGGTACCACCAACCCGATGGACCATCTAGGCACATACAAAGCCCATTGATGGTACAAGGCACCTCCGATGCCCTCCATTGCATCGCCTTCCCTGCCACCCTTAAGAAGACCGCCCAGATGTGGTTCTCCACCATCCGGCCAGGTACGATCCACTCCTTTCCTCAACTTGAACAACTTTTTCTTTTCCATTTCAGGACATGTAGTCGGACCCCGAGAAATATCGACTGCCTCTTCTTCGTGCTTCAAAAGGAGGGAGAGACTCTTTGGGATTTCATGACCCGTTTCAACTCAGCGACCATGGAAGTCCCGGACTTGAATGAGGCTGTGGCCATGTCAGTCTTCAAGCGAGGGATCCACTCGTCTAGGCTGACTTTCTCCCTGGACAAGAAACTTTCGATAAGCTACAGCAAACTCCTAGCCAGAGCATAAAAGTATGCCCTGGTAGAAGAGCAAGCGGCCGGCCGATGTCAAGAAGAGGGAAAGCCGACCCCCAAGAAGTGGAGTGATAAGGCTCCTGAAGTTTGACCTCCGAATGATAGTCGACGGTCGACCCAATGCCGAAGTCCGAAGCCATGGAATTTTTGCCAGAGGTTCGAGACTTATGCACCTCTGTCCCTGCTAAGAGAGAAGAATCTTATAGAGATCGAGAACGAGACCTTTCTGCAAAGGCCTCGACCAATGAGGGGCCATCCTACCCAAAGAAATAAACATAAATTCTGTCGGTTCCATAGGGACCACGGGCACAGTACTGAAAAGTGCTTGTAGCTAAAAGACACCATTGAAGTCCTCATCCGGAGTGGGTACCTATGCAAGTACATCAAACCCCATCAGGATTGGGCTGAAGCATCAAATGCCAGAAACCCTTCAGAGGAGACGGAGCTCCCCAATCAGAGGCAACCGGCAGGGATGTCGGCATGTTGCATCGACGATCCGGAGGAAGTTACGAGGACAGGCCCGATGTTGCTAAAAGGTCCAGGGGCTCCAATGTGATCACCTTCTCTGATGATGATCTTCTGGAGACTTATGTTTTTGAAAATGACCCTGTAGTCATGTCGGTAGTGATTGCCAACTATGATGTAAGGAGAATACTTATAGATAATGGAAGCTCAAAAGAGGTGTTGCTGTATGATGCTTTTGTGAGAATGAATTTGTCTAGGTCCATGCTGCAAGAATCCCCCGCGCCGCTGACAGGCTTCGGGGGCAACTTCATCGGAGTAGAAGGGGAGATAGTTCTCCTTGTGATGATCAGGATGGAACCTTTCCAGAAAACTCTCCCTATCAATTTTGTGGTCATTCGGACGACCTCGCCTTACAATGATATCTTAGGCCGACCGGCCCTTAATAAATTCAGAGCCATTGTGTCCACTTATCATTTGTTGGCAAAATTTCTGACCAGGAGCTGGGTTAAAGTTATGAGGGGAGATCGTCAGATGGCTAGGCAGTGTTTGACCATTCTGAACCAACAGTCAGAAGACCGTCCACTCTGGAGCAACTTGACCCGAGGGCTGAGGCCGATGGCCTTGGTCAGCCAGGAGAAAGGATTCTGTTTGTCCCCCTTTGGGAGGACGATCCCACCAAAGTCCTTCAGATTGGAGGTTCCCTCAATGAAGACATTAAGTCAGAACTGATCGGCTTCCTTAGGAGTAATGCCGACATCTTTGCTTGGTCGGCATCGGACATGCCTGGAATACCGTTGGAGGTCATCACTCACCAGGTCAAGGTGGATCCGACCTACCGACCTGTCCGACAAAAGAAGAGAAGCTTTGTCGCCGAAAGGCAGAAAGCCATCGATGAGGAAGTGAAGAAGCTCTGTGATGCTGGCTTCATCAGGGAAGTCCACTACCATAAGTGGCTAGCGATTGTTGTTATGGTAAAGAAGGCTAATGGGAAACGGAGGATCTATGTAGATTACACCGACCTCAACAAGGCTTGTCCGAAGGACAACTTTCCAGTGTTCAAGATTGATTAGCTGGTGGATGCCATGGCCAGCCACCAGCTTCTCAGCTTTATGGACGCCTTCTCCGGCTACAACCAAATCAAGATTCATCTAGAAGATGAAGAGAAGACCGCCTTTATCATCGATAAGGGTCTGCACTACTATCGGATGATGCCCTTCGGCTTGAAGAATGTCGGTGCCACTTTTCAAAGGCTGATCAACCGAGAGTTTGAAGGTCAGCTGGGCAGGAACATGGAGGCCTATGTGGATGACATGATAGTGAAGAGTCTCCATAAGGCTGACCACATCAAGGACTTGCAGGAATCCTTTGACACACTTAGGCACCATCGGATGAAGCCGAACCCCATGAAGTCTACTTTTAGGGTAACCTCTTGCAAGTTCCTTGGGTTTCTGGTTACATAGAGGGGAATTGAAGTGAACCCCGACAAGATAAAGGCCATCACTGAGATGGCACATCCGACCGACAAAAAGCAGGTGCAAGAGTTCATCGGCCAAATCGCCTTTCTCAGCCATTTCATTTCCCGTTCGGCTAAAAAGTCTCTACCATTCTTCAAAACCCTGCACAGGTTGTAAAGTTTTGTTTGGACTGACGAATGTCGGTCGGCTTTCGAAGCCCTGAAGGAGTACTTGAAGAACACTCCATTGCTGGCCAAGCCGACGGAGGGGGAACCTTTGTACCTCTATCTTTCGACGTCGGACGAAGCGATCGGCATCATCCTCATGCGAGTCAAAGAGGACGAACAGTAGAAGCCTATCTTTTATATCAGCAAAGCCCTCCACAATGCTGAAACAAGGTACCCCAAGATGCAAAAGTTGATATATTATTCGGTCACGTTTGCCAAGAGGGTCCGACTATATTTCCAGGCACATCCGATTGTGGTGATGATCGCCAACCCCTTAAGGCAATCCTTTAGAGACCAAACACATTTGGTCAGCTCGCCAAGTGGGCTGTAAAGCTAGGTGAATTTGACATCTCTTTCTAGCCATGATCTGCCTTGAAGGCCCAGGTAATTGCTGACTTCATTGCAGAGTGTAAATGGAGACAAGAGACACCTCCTCAAATGGCCGAAGTACCTGAAGTCGATGCTATTTACGAAGCCGAACCAGCCTAGACCCTCCATGTTGATGGAGCGTCCAACCTTCCGGGCTGCGGGGCCAGACTGATCCTGGCCGACCCGGATGGAGAGAACCTGGAGTATGCATTGCATTTTTTATTTCAGGTATTAAACAATCAGGCGAAGTACAAAGCCCTCCTCGTGGGGCTACGAATCACTAATGAACTTGGCATCAGCCGACTCAGAGTCTTCTCTGACTCCCAACTGGTGGTTAATCAAGTAAAGGGGAAATTTGAAGTGAGGGACTCGACCTTGACAAAATACTTAAACAAGGTACAAAACCTTATCTCTCGGCTCAGATTTTTTGAAATCCTCCACATACCTCGTCTACAGAACTCTCGGGCGGACGCTCTGTCAAGGTTGGCTACGACTACCATCAGCACTTCCGACCAAACTTTTGTGGAGCATCTGCAGCACCTAAGTATTATGGAAGAGCCAACGAGGTCCACCAGGTGGAGCAAGAAACTTCTTGGATGGATCCAATCCATGCTTTCCTGACTAAGGGAACTCTTTCGGAAGATCTGACGGAGGCCAAGTGAGTGCGCTCGATAGCCTCTAAGTATGTCATCCTCGATGGCATCCTGTATAAGTGGTCATTCTCATAGCTACTGCTGAAATGCTTGGGGCTGACAGATGCCGACTATGCACTCAGAGAAGTCCATGAAGGCATCTACGATGACCACCTCTGAGGAAGATCCTTAGCTTACATGATCATTCGACAGGGGTACTACTGGCCTACCATTCAGAAGGATGTATCGGACTTCGTCCGAAGGTGTGACGCGTGTCAAAGGTACTCCATTATTCAAAGGAAGCCTGCCAGTCAGCTGACTCCGATCACTGCCCCATGGCTATTCGCATAGTTGGGGATGGATATCTTGGGACCCTTTCCCCCGGTGTCTGGGCAACGAAAATTTTTGCTTGTAGCCATTGACTACTTCACCAAATGGGTAGAGGCTGAACCACTAGCATAGATAATAGAGGTCAAGGTGGAGAACTTCGTCTGGAATAACATACATCTTTTGGTTCGGCATTCCCCGAACGTTTATTATTGACAATGGAAGATAGTTTGACAACTCTAAGTTTTAAGATTTTTGTCAGCAATATCATATCTCTCACCGACTCACGTCGGTCAGCCACCCTCAAAGCAATGGAGAGGCTGAAGTCACCAATCGGACAATCTTGCATAGGCTGAAGACCCGATTGAATGAGGCTAAGGGGCTTTGGGCGGAGGAACTCCACTCGTTATTATGGGCATATCAGATGACTACCAGAATGTCAACCGGTGAAACCCCATTTAACCTCACTTATGGAAGCGAAGCCGTCATCCCTGTCGAGACCTCTCTTCAATCTCTGCGGATCAACAACTACGCCGAACCAGCCAACTCCGAACAGCAAAGGGCTGACCTGGACTTGCTCGAAGAAACTAGACTTCGGACAAGAATGAAGATAGTGGTCTACCGCTAGAAGATGGTGAAATTTTATAACTCATGAGTCAGGCATGAGCTTGCCGAGTCGGAGACCTGGTCTTGCGGAGGATGGAAATTTTGAGGCCAATCGAGCAAGGCAAGCTTTCCCGAAATTGGGAAGGACCTTATCGAGTTGTTGAAGTGGTTCGAGCCAGCATCTACCAAATTGAATATTTTGATGGACGACAGATGGCACGTTCGTGGAATGTAGAGAACCTCCGCAAGTATTATCAATAAAGTCTACAATTCTTCTACGAAGCACTTACGAAAGTCCGACTCCGATCGGTAGAGGCTCTAGGGTAGCCCACTTCCAAAAGTCCGACTCCGGTCGGTAGAGGCTCTAGGGTAGCCCACTTCCAAAAGTCCGACTCCGGTCGGTAGAGGCTCTAGGGTAGCCCACTTCCAAAAGTTTGACTCCGGTCGGCACAGGCTCTAGGGCAGCCCACTTCTGAATGTCCGACTCCGATCGGTAAGGCTTTAGGGCAGCCCACTTCTGAAAGTCCGACTCTGGTCGGCAAAGGCTTTAGGGTAGCTCATTTCCGAAAGTCCGACTCCGGTCAGCAAAGGCTCTAGGGCAGCCCACTTTCAGAAGTCTGACTCCGGTCGGTAGAGGCTCTAGGGCAGCCCACTTCCAAAAGACCGACTCCAGTTGGCAGAGGCTCTAGGGTAGACCACTTTTGAAAGTCTGACTTCGATCGATAGAAGCTTTAGGGCAGCCCACTTCTGAAAGTCTGACTTCGGTCGGTAGAGGCTCTAAGGCATCCCATTTCTGAAAGTCTGACTCCGGTCGACAGAGGCTCTAGGGTAGCCCACTTTTGAAAGTCCAACTCCAACCGACGAGGCTCTAGGGCAGTCTAGTCTAGATAATCAGACGGACCAACACTTAGGTTGAAATTGCTAAGCTCGCTGCTCCGGCCTGAGCTACAGTCCGACCACTGCATCAACTACTTCCAGGTCCGGACAAGCCGACAGACCAACACTTAGGTTGAAATTCCTAAGCTCGTTGCTCCGACTTGAGCTACAGTCCAAACGCTACCTCAACTACTTCCAGGTCCAGACAAGCCGATGGAGCAACACTTAGGTTGAAATTCCTATGCTTGTTGCTTCGGCCTGAGCTACAGTCCGACTGCTGCCTCAACTACTTTTAGGTTCGGACAAGCCGATGGACCAACACTTAGGTTGAAATTCATAAGCTTGTTGCTCTGGTCTGAGCTACAGTCCGAACGCTGCCTCAACTACTTCCAGGTCCGGACAAGCCGACAGACCAACACTTAGGTTGAAATTCCTAAGCTCGTTGCTCTGGCCTGAGCTATAGTCGATCGCTTCCTCAACAACTTCCAGGTCTGAACAAGCCGACGGACCGACACGTAGGTTGAAATTTCTAAGCTCGTTGCTCCAGCTTGAGCTATAGTCTGATTGCTGCCTCGACTACTTCCAAGTCCGAACAAGTAGACGGACCAACACTTAGGTTGAAATTCCTAAGCTTGTTGCTCCGGCCTGAGCTACACTCCGACCACTACCTCAACTACTTCCAGGTATGGACAAGCCGACGGAACAACACTTAGGTTGAAATTCCTAAGCTCGTTGCTCTAGCTTGAGCTACAGTCTGACCGCTGCCTTAACTACTTCCAGGTCCGGACAAGCTGACGGACCAACACATAGGTTGAAATTTCTAAGCTCGTTGCTCCGGGCTGAGCTATAGTCCGACCAATACCTCAACTACTTCCAGGTCCGGACAAGCCGACGGACCAACACTTAGGTTGAAATTCCTAAGCTCGTTGCTCCGGCCTGAGCTACAGTCCGACCGTTGCCTCAACTACTTCCAGGTCCGGACAAGCCGACAGACCAACACTTAGGTTGAAATTCCTAAGCTCGTTGCTCCGGCCTGAGCTACAGTCCGACCACTGCCTCAACTACTTCCAGGTCTGGACAAGCCGACGAACCAACACTTAGGTTGAAATTTCTAAGCTCGTTGCTCCAGCTAGAGCTACAATCCGGCTGCTGCCTCAACTACTTCCAGGTCCGGACAAGCCGATGGACAACACTTAGGTTGAAATTCCTAAGCTCATTGCTTTGGCCTGAGCTACAATCCGACCACTGCCTCAACTACTTCCAGATCCGGACAAGCCGACGGACCAACACTTAGGTTGAAATTTCTAAGCTCGTTGCTCCGGCCTGAGCTATAATTCGATCGCTGCCTCAACTACTTCCAGGTCCGGATAAGCTGACAGACCAACACTTAGAGCAAAAATCCTAAGGGAATCAAGTTTGGCCTGAGCCACTACTCGACGCTAACCCTGGAGGTCTGACTGTCCGCTCAAATTGGTTGACTAGACCACACTTTGTGAAATTTCAAAGAGTGAGTTTGGTCACTCTAGTAAGTCGGCAACAAAGATATAAAAATAAGGCATTATGAAAAAAGTTTTTTGTTAGTTCCAAAAAAGTTTCTTTACAAAACTGAAGGTTAGACCTTTACAAATGACTAGGTCTGACCCTCAGGATGTACACTGACAATAGCCGCTTCGGCCCCCTCAGTAGCAACACCCGCTTCGGCCCCCTCGGCCCCTTCGGCTACCTTTGCTTCGGCTCCAACTTGGGCATCTGGTCTGGCCACATCTATGACGGCCTCCACTGGAGCATCGGCCGCTCGGGCAGTCGGTTCCACCGCCTCCAAGCCCTCCTCTTCCATCGACTTCGACGGCTAAAGAAATGATAAGTCGAGGTTGGGAAAGGCTGCACTGACCTTCCCCAGACATTCATCATACCCGTAGTTGAAGCCGACAATCCCTGCTTCGTTCATCTCCTCGGTGAAGTCCTCGGAGGCTTTATAATTTGCAACGGCTTTCTCACCAGCCGTCTTCAGCAACTCTTGGGCCATCTTCAACACGCCCTTGTACCTCTCCGCCACCGCCTGGTGGCCTTGTGAGCGGGTCTAGCATTCGGTCAAGCGCCCCTCCTCGATGGCCAGCCGACAGGCCAGAGCCTTGATCTTATTCTTGTTATTTTTTGAGCTAGCCTCCTGGTCCGCCTCCCGGGCTAGCAAGACTTCAAGCTGCTTCTTCTAGGCCTCCGACTAGGCCCGCAGGGTGGACACCTCTTCTGCTATGGCCCTTAAGCAGAGTACCTCTTCTCTGGAGGCCGTCAGCATCACCCAAGCCTTGTCCCTCGCCACCTCTGCCGCTTCGGCCCTCTTGGTCAAGTGCTCTTTAAGATAGAGCAGCTCGCCCAGGCCACCATCCATCAACAAGGTGTCTTTGACAAGCTATCGACAGACATCCACAGTTAGACAGTTGCAACCGGTTAGTTCGAAATTGAAGGATTAATTTTAACACTTACCCCTAGAAGATGTTGGAGGGAACTCCTAGAGGCCACATTCACCGACCGCTTGTCATCGTCGAGGGTGGCCCTCTGAAGCAGCTCTTTGGCCTTCTCAGCATCGCACCACTTCGGCGCTCCTCCTTATCACATGCACCGTCGGTCCTCTCATCAATGACCGATGGCCCCTCCTCTGCATGTGTTCCCGTGACTGTCGGGGAGGCCACCTCAGTCAGCTCCAACGGCGGAGACGGAGGAGCCGCGTCCGCCCCGGTCGGTGTCAGAAGCCTCTCCTCCGCCCAGGCAACCGACTGCCTGACCGAGGAGGATTGCTCAGATGCCATCGCCCTTCGGCGATCAGCCAGAGGCATGTCATCCCCCGACTCGATCGACACCACCATGGTGGATGGTTCTGCCATCTGTTGTTTCTTCGACCTCTCAGGCGCCGGCTCTACCACCCACTTCTTCGGCTCTCGTGGGGTTAGTTCTACAATATGGACAGCCCTCTGCTATGCAGATCGCACCGAAAGGGTCACCCAATCCAGCTTCATTTTGCCACTTGTCAACAAACACAATTGAAGTAAGATATGGTTGCAAAGCTGACAGAAGATAAAGTAGTGGGTCTCTCTCTCTTTACGGCTCTCGTCCTACCTAATGTCAGGTACTGGCTGAGTCCAGCCTGATGAAGACTCCCCTCATGGAGCATGAAGCCGATGAACTTCGGGTCCTCGTCATCCAGTTTATGGAAGTCGGCCTCATTGGCCCTCGAGTCCTTCCTCCCATTCAAAGCATTCGACCTCGGCTCCCTCCATGCTATCTCAAAGCCCCATGGCTCTAAACTATCTACAAAAGAGTATCAAGACTTCCATCCGTGAATGGTGGATAGAAGCCCCCCTAGTATCTTCTGGCCAGGGCATGGACTGAACATCCACCACTCTTGACTCCGGAAGTCCTGCTTCAACAAGAAGAAATTTGAAAACAAGGATACCCTCGGCTCGATGTTGGCCTCCCGCCATATAACCATGAAGCCACAGAGAACTCGAATGCTATTCGGGGTCACTGGGAAGGAGTAATTCTATACATGATGAAGACCTAGATAAAGAAACTGTGGATCGGGTAACGAAGGATGGCCTTCAGGTGGTCTTCATACAAAGGGAGAGCTCCTAGGTTTAAAGGTCCGTTCACTCTACCCTCGCGACTAGGGATGGATAGATGTAGGGTGGAGGGAATGCTATACACAGTCCTAAGATTTTCGACCCTCTCTCGAGTCATTGTCGAAGAGATGTCGAAAGGGTCGGGCTCCCTAAGTCCATGAGCTAAACTCCGACTCCCAGAAGCCATTCTAAAGGGCGTTGCAAAAAAGGAAGAAGACGGAGGAAGGTGGAGATGGAACTAACCTGGTTCCCTGGTTCTCTAAGAGGGGCTAAAGCAATGGAAGGAGGGAGGAGGCTGCTTTCTCTTCAAGTGCAAGCACGGTGGAAGGCTCCTTCTGGGTGCTGCTACCCCCCTTTTATAGGCACCCGGGGGTAGCTTCCCAATGCCTCCCCCCACATGCCACGACCCAACAGCTGGCTCCTCGATTTTTGAGTTGGATGAGAATCCGAGGGGATGCGCCGAATCATATCCGACAGCGATCCGATGATTGTCAAAGCAATGGCAGATGGATCACTCCAGGAAGTCCACCAAATGCTCTGATGAAGCCATATGCCCCACATCGCGTCAGGAATTCAAACGGGCAGCTGCTATGCACCATACCAGCAATAACTGCTCCCCCTATCTTTGCCAACCAGATGCTGACACTTGTCCAGGAGCAAAAATTGGAGCAGAAGGCGGTCGATCACAGTACACCGAATCAGATTCGCCATCATCTGAAAGACTGATGCATTTACTGCCATTTAATGCCTTCGCCTATCGGGCCTACAGACTCACTCGAAGCACAAGGGCAAGGGGGACAACTGTTGTACCTTGACGGCTCACCCTCAACAAGAACTGGCCCATTCTTGCGATCCGACCGGGCCACACCTTCAAGGCTCCGACTACTACTCCTTCAGAGGTCCGACCCACCGGAGCAGAGGTCCGAACGACCCTCTCTTGCTGTAGTCCAACCCATGGCTCTCCATCAGTGGTCCGACCTACCGGAGCAGAGGTCCAAACGACCCTCTCCTGCTGGGGTCTGGCCTGTCGCTCTTCTTCAGAGGGCCGACCCACCGGAGCAGAGGTCCGAACGACCCCCTCCTGCTGTGGTCCGACCCATGGCTCTCCATCAGAGGTCCAACCCACCAGAGCAGAGGTCCAAATGACCCTCTCCTGCTATGGTCCGACCCATGGCTCTCCTTTAGAGGTCCGACCCACCGGAGCAGAGGTCTGAATGACCCTCTCCTGCTGGGGTCCAGCCCATCGCTCCCCTTTAGAGGTTTGGCCTTTGGTCCGGCCAACCGACTTTCCTTCGGCCAATGTCTGACAAGCATGCCTTAGCATCCAGGAAATTCCAGAAGCACCTTTCTATTACTGCGAGATCCTGCCATCCCAATAGCCTTGCTCTACTACTTCCACGATGTCATCATATCTGTGCGCCATGTGGCCACTCTCCAGATTCTCTTAAGGAAAGACCGGTCTTTCTCAGCCTCTCTCCTAATGGATTTTGGACTGTTCTACGCCTATATAAGTTACTCGGGGGACCCCATTTGAAGGTAGAAGTGCTCTTCCCTCTCCATACACTGTTCTTTCATTGATTCCTCCATTCTATTGCCTTCAACCTCCTGCTAAATTAGGCATCGGAGCCGGCACCCTTGGGGACTTTGTTGCAGTTTCACCCGGGAGAGGAACGCTCCAGCACATCCAGCCGACCCCGGTCCAGGAGTTGATGCTGCAACAATACCCAAAAAAAGCATACATAGAATAATAAAAGATATGATCTCGGGAATTAAGAAACCCCTGGTTTAGAATAGCATACCTTCAACCAATCAAAAATCAGGATTGGCAGGTTTGTACCAAGCAGAGATTAAAGATCCACGTGATGAAGAGTTCTCTCAGCACTCTGGATGGTGCCTGAAAGACAAGCTTGTAGTTCCCAAATCTAATGGCAATCTGGGATAGTCTAGAAGGCAAAGAGGGCCTCCTCCTCGGAGGTGAATACCACAGGGATCCTACAAGCATCAGAGGTCAACAAATAAATAAATAAAAAAGTAAAGAAAGAGAACTAGGGTTTGGAAGATAGAAGAAATCAGGGTTTTGGATGTGGCCGGCTTGATGCTTGAAGAAGAACTCCTTGCTTGGGTAGCCTAGGGCACTTCTTCTTTGGGTGGATTAGGGCTTGGAAGAAGAATACCTGGGGTGGCTAGGGCTTGGTAGAATTAGGGCACACCAATGTCAAACACTCACACACCAAAAAAAACACAAGGAACAAGCTAGAAAAATTTCAGCAAGGTATTATTTCATGATAAAAGTTACTTACAAGAGGGGAAGGGATGGGGTTTATATAGATGATCCCATACCCTCTCCTTGTTAGAATAGGAATACAAGATAGATAGGGAGAAGGATTACAAGTAGAATAGGAATTGGATCACAAGTTGAGTTGGAATTGGTTCTCCTTATTTGATATGGATTTCCTTTCTCCTTTGACTTGGTCAAATAGAGCTTGGACTTGGTCAATAGGGCTTGGTTGCCTAATGTTATTGGGCTTGCCGTGTGGGGTAGCAAGTGGGCATCCTCCATTTGGGCTTGGGCATCCCCAAATGGACCTTGGGTGCGGTCTTCAAAGCATAGGTGCATGGGTCTTTTGGTGGCTGAATTCTTGGGCTGGGTGCTAGAAAACTCCTGGTATCAAGTGGTGCCATGGGCTCTTGGTATATTCCTTAAGTATCTGGGTATCATGGGCTTTTGGACTTGATATAACTCCAGCTTTGGTGCTCCTCCTCTTGTACAAACTTGACTTGTCTTGGACATGACTTACAGGACTCAATTTGACTAGACTGAGGTTGAGACAAACTAACTATCCTTAACTTATTACAAGATTCAATCTTGATTACAAAATTGGACACATAGCTAAGTAAACCAGATAGGGCCAAGTAATCTTTGTCTGATCCTTGTGCCCCCACCAATTCTCCCGGGGTGGGAGGAACTCGATCCTGTTGAGTTCGGGTCAACTTGGCTCTCATATTACTCAAGAAGGTTTGGGTTGAGGCACTGCAGATCCTCACGATTGATCCACGAGTCCTCAGATTCTAGCCGACCTTGCCATCTGACCAAATACCTCTTATAACCTTTATTTCAGGTACTGATGGCTTGATCGTTCAGGATTTGCTCAATCCTTTCCTCACTTATAGGCCAATTTGTTGGTGGACACTCTAGGGTGGGTTCACTCTCAAGGGAAGGAATAGGTCCAAATGGCTCGCTAGGTATTGCTGCTGGCTCTCGGTATTCCACAAGGTCTGAAATATTGAAGATGGAACGAATACCAAGATCGGGTGGTAACTCAAGCACAAAGGCATTGGGTCCAACTCTCTTTATTATTCTAAATGGTCTAGCTCTGCGAGCAAGCAATTAGTTAACGGTCCCTAGAGGAAATTGCTCAGGTCTAAGCCTGATCATTACAAAATCCCCTACAGAAAATTCTTTAGCTCTTTTGCATTAGCCAAGTTCTTATAAAGTTCATTACTTAGGTTTATCTTTTGGCTAATCTCTTTATGCAAATCCCTAACAAGCTATGCAAAAGGCTCAGCTGACTCAGAAACTCATGCATGTGAGGGTAAGGGGATTAGATCAAGAGGTTTATTGGGTTTGTAACCATGCATAACCTCAAATGGACATTTCCCTATGGACCTATTGACAGAACTGTCATAAGCAAATTCAGGTCGGGGTAAAAGAAGGTTCCAATTTCCTATGTGTTCACTTATGAGGCATCTAAGCAGATTTTCTAAACTATGGTTCACTACCTCGGTTTGGCCATCGATCTATGGGTGGTAGGCTATGGAAAATTTGAGTTTGGTTCCTAATAAGTACCAAAGGGTCTTCCAAAAGTAACTAGTAAAATGAACGTCCCTATCTGACACTATGATTTTTGGAAAGCCATGTAACCTTAGTACATGATCAAGGAAAAATCAGTATACTTTGGATGCATCAAAAGTTTGAGTGCAAGGTATGAAATAAGCCATTTTAGAAAACCTATCGACCACTACACATATGGAATCATGTTTCCTTAGGGTCTTAGATAGGCCTAAAACAAAGTCCATGCTCAGATCCTGCCATGGACGATCTGGTACTGGCAAAGGTGTATATAATCTAGTGTTTTGCTTCTACTACTTTGCAACAGCACAAGTACGACCCCGGGACACAATGTTGGCAACATCCTTCTTCAAACTAGGCTAAAAGAACTGGTCCTCTATAGCTAAAATAGTCTTGTTTCTACCAAGTGACCAGCAAGGCCTCCTACATGGGTTTCCCAAACTAAGAATTCTCTAAAGGATGTCCTAGGAATACACAGTCTATTATTTTTGAACAAATAACCATCTTGAAGGGTGTATTCACTATGGGTACTAGATGGTCCTTGGGCAAGGGCTTGGAAAACCTCACTAAAGTCTGGACAGGTTTCATATTCTTCTTTTAACCTTTCAAATCCAATGACTCAGTGCTAATAGTATTCAATAGTAAGGCTCATCTGCTAAGGGCATCTGCTACATTGTTTTCAGTTCCAGCTTGGTGTTTCAGTACAAAGTTATAGGCTTGTATGAATTCTACCCACTTAGCATGCCTAGGATTTAATTTCTTTTAGGAGTTCAGAAATCGAAGTGCCTCATGATCAGAGTAAAGGACAAACTTTTGGGATAGTAAATAATGTCTCCAGTATCTAAGGGCTTGTAGTACCGCATAAAACTCCTTGTTATAGGTTGAGTACTTAAGTTTAGCCTCATTAAGTTTCTCAATGAAGAAGGCTACTGGGTGATTTTCTTGGCTCAGAACTTCTCCTATGCCTACTCTCGAAGCATCACAAGCTACCTCAAAGACTTTGATGAAATCAGGTAACCTCAAGATAAGTGCTTGCATCATCTTGGTCTTGATCTCTAGGAAGGCTCTATCTGCTACTTTGGTCCATTCAAAATTACCCTTCCTAATACAATCAGTTATTGGTGCTACTATGGTGCTAAATCTATTGAACTAATGATTGATTTTGATGATAACAAAATATTGGAGCATGCATTTATTTTACTAACAACTCTTCAAGTGTTTTACAAGTTTTTTATAGGATGATTTCATTATTTAATTTTAACTCCTACATTTTTAGTTTTGAAATGAGTTGTGTTGTAATTGAATCTTGTAAAGAAGAACTCAAAGCAAAAATAAAGTAAAAATCATGAAAATGGGTTACTTCTAGATGTGTTTCAAGCTTAAAACTCTTTAGAAATATGGTTAGAAGAGTTTGAAGGCATCTTGAGACTTTGAAGACTTGCTGAATGATTTTTGGAGAAAAATTGATAATTCACTAAAGTGTTCATCCAAGCTGACTTGAAGAGAAGAGAGCTGACTCTGGTACATGGCATGCATGAAGATTTTTGGCACACAAGCATCCGAGCCGACTATAATGAATCCGAGCAAACTCGCCCAGAGCATGATTTTCTGTATCAGACAAGCGAGCCAACCCGAAAAAGATCCGAGTCGACTATGTTATCCTGTAAGACATCCGACCTGACTCTTCTAACAACCTAGCCGACTCTTCTAAAGTCCAGAATGAAGAGTTGTGAATGAACAGCCAACCGAGCTGATTCTAATGAATCCGAGCTGACTCTTTTAGACTGCAATTCTGAAGGTCTATGAATCCTAGCTAACTCTTCCAGAGTAAGGAATCAAGTTACTGAGAAATTGAGCCGACTCGATTGAAGAGAGGTGACTTGACCAGAACTACTCTATGGATCCGAGCCGACTCGAAGGTCGATTTCAAGCTTATAATGTATAGTTCCAGAACTTGAAATTTGAATCCAAAAAATGCTCCAACAACCAAAAGTCACATCTTAATGGTCTATAATGACTAGAACTACCTGAGAAGAGTACAAGATTATATATTTAAGGGATTGAGACCTCTTTTAAGTAAGAATCAAGTAAGAGAATACTAAATTGAATATCCAAGCTACCTTGTCAGCAAGAGAGCATTATAGTGCATTCAAGATAGTCTTCAAGCCTTCACCAACTCTCATCAAAAGCTTGAAGCATTTATTGAAGAAGTTGAAGAAGCCAACCAAGTACATTGAAGTGCAATCAATTAGGCTTCTCTTGAGCAGCATCGGCAACTATCCGACAAAATTTGTTTGTCATTCTGTTGCTTTCTCTTTATAATATTTTTTGGGTTATTGGTGAGCCCGGTCTAAAAACCAAGTGGGTTGTTAGTGTTCCCGTTGAAAACTAACTTTAAGGGTTCTTGGTGATCCTAGTAAAACCAAGTTAGGTTCTTGGTGATCCTGTTTAAAACCAAGTCTTGGGTTTCTTTGGTGAGCTCGGTTTAAAAACCAAATGAAGTTAGGTTTGGATTGTGAGCCTGTTAAAATAATTCGACTATATTCTAGTGATGGATATAGTAGAAATCCCAAGTGGTAATCTTGGATAGTGGATATAGAAGCTGGGTTGCTCCGAACCACTATAATTTTTTTTGTGTTTGTGTTGTGTATTCTTTTTATATCTTGCTTATGCTTTTAATTATTTCAATCAAATCACTTAACACTTCAAGGGATTTTCAAAGAGCACATAATTGCTTAAACTTTTTAAATTCCAATTCACCCCCTCTTGGAAAAGCCATATGGGCAACAACTAGTATTAGAACAGTGTCTCTGAATACATTTAGAGTAAAGATTGATGGCTCATCCCATTAGTACATCTTTGGCCAAAGGCCAATCTACCAATAGACCTCCACTCTTCATGGGCACAAATTATTCTTATTGGAAAGCTAGAATGAAAATCTATATTCAAGCTGTCGATTTTCAATTATGGAATGTCAATCTAAAAGGGCCACATATTCCTATGATCAAAATTAATGGCGTGGATGTCCCTAAGCTTGAAGAGGACTGGGATGATCATGATATAAAGATGGGGGAGTTAAATGCCAAAGCAATGAATTTATTATATTGTACTTTGGATGCTAACGAGTTCAATCAAATTTTTACTTACTCTTCTGTAAAGAAAATTTGGGACAAACTCGAAGTGACCCATGAAGGAACTTTCCAAGTGAAGACTTCAAAGATTAATCTTCTTGTACATAGTTATGAACTTTTCAAAATGGAATAAAATGAAACAATCTTTGCCATGTTTACTCATTTTACAGATATTATTAATGGTTTGAAAAGTCTTGGCAGGGTTTATTCAAATGTTGACTTAGTACAGAAGATTCTCAGATCACTTTCGGACAAGTGGGACCCCAAAGTGACTGCCATCCGGAAGGAAAAGATCTAAACACCTTATCTCTGGATGAATTAATGGGTTCTCTCATCACACATAAGCTAGCATGCAGCATAGGACTGATGATGATCAGAAGAAGAAGAAAATAATAGCCTTCAAAGCTGCATTGGATTCAAAGAAAGATGAGGAATCGAAAAATGAATGCTTCTCCTCTGAAGATGACTTGGAAGATGAAGATATTGCTTTGGTCATGAGGAGATTTAGAAGGTTTATGGGAAAGAAGAAAGAAAGGTACTATAGAAAATTCCATAAATGAGGTGAGCACTCCAAGGACAAGGATAAGGACAAGGTAGAGAAAAAGACAAAGATCAGATGCCCACATGCTATGAATGTAAGAAGCCTGGGCACATCCATCCCAACTATCCTTTACTAAAGAAAACTTTCAAGAAAAAGAAAAAAAAAGTGATGGTTGCTACATGGAGCGACAGCGAGGAGTCGACTTCAACTAAAGAAGAACAGACCATAAAGACTGCAAATCTATGCTTAATGGGTCTCGAAGACGAGGTAACATCCCCCGAACCTCAATTAGAATTTACTTTTGATGAATTGAATTTTGCTTTTCGTGATATATTATCTGAAAGAATTGCTTGATTGGATATTTGGTTTAAGTTAAATGTGTTTCAGCTCAAGTTCAGCCTTTCTATAAAATTTTCAGTAAAGTGTGGACTCAAAGTGTCGACAAATGAAGATAAAGTATCGACTCAAGCCGATATGCAAGAATGATTCAGATGGCACAGATGAAGTATCAACACGTGGACCTGAAGTATTGAGTCAAAGTGTTGACACATGGATCAATACATCACTTGAGATTTTTAAGCCACAGAACTTGCTGAAAATGAAGAACAGCTAAAGTGTCGATACATAGAAGTAAGATGTCGACTCAAGGTATTGACTCAATTGAGTAAGTGTCGACACATCTAAGATTTTTAGAGAATCAGATTGGAGCTATATGAATTGGGTGTCGACTCAAGAAGTTCAAGAGTCAACCTTATATGTCGACTCACAGTCTGAAGTGTCGACGCATGGAGTTCTGGCTATAGTAACGGCTAGTTTTTCAAATACAGACTCATCTATTCTGCCCTCCAATGGCTAGTTTTTCAAGTCTAATGACTAGAAATGGGATTTGAGACCTTGGAAAAGTATATATATGCTCCAAATCAAATAAAATGTTAAGAGATTGAATATTATTGAATACCATTAAGAAGAGAGAAGAAAAGAGAGCTTCAAGTCTAATGACTAGAAATGGGATTCGAGACCTTGGAAAAGTATATATATGCTCCAAATCAAATCAAATGATAAGAGATTGAATATTATTGAATACCATTGAGAAGAGAGAAGAAAAGAGAGCTTTAACTCCTATTCTTTGAAGATTCAATTACTCTCAAGCTAAAGCAAGCCTCCAAGCATTCAAAAGCCTTCAAAAGCATTGAAGATCATCTATTCTTGAGCAATACAAGTGGCTTCAACAAGTTCAAAGCACTTTTACATCGAGCTTCAAAGAGATACCCGCTTTGTTTTAGAAAGCTTACTTTGTTTCATTACTTCTAAACTCTATTTGTTATAAGGGTTCTTGGTTAGCCTATTATAAAACCAAGTGAGGTTATTGGTGAGCTTTTGCAAAACCAATTAGGTTAGTGGTTAGCTTGCAAAACCACTTAGGTTCTTGGTTATCCTGGAAAACAAAGGGAGGTTATTGGTTAGCCTTTGAAAACTAATTAGGTTCTTGGTTAGCCTGTAAATCCAAGTGAGGTTTTGACTTGTTGGCCTTGTGAAAACAAGTTGGGTTTTTGATTAGTAAGCCCACAAAACTAATCAACTGTAATCGGGTGTGATTATAGTGAATTCCCAAGGAATCTTGGGGAGTGGATGTAGGTGCATTGGATAGCACTGAACCACTATATTTTTTGATCTTTGTGGTTGATTGATCTATCTCTACTTGCTCTTTATTTATTACTCTTTAATTGTGCTGCACTTTTATTTAAGAGCATTGCATTTGAACTCATAGTACCTTGTATAATTAATTGTTGAATTGGATTACATTGCTTTGCATCAAGTAAAGTCTTTTTAGATTAATTTTTAGAGATCCAATTCACCCCCCCTCTTGGGTTGCTTATTGGGCAACAAGTGGTATCAGAGCCCTATTCTCAGTGTATAGGCTTTATCGCCTTGAGTAAAGATCTATTGCTGTCCCAATTGGTACTAGCGTAGTTGAGGGACAAGCCTCAAATAGACCTCCATTTTTCAATGGATAAAATTACATTTATTGAAAACTAGGATGAGAATTTATATGCATTGTATTTATTACAATTTATGGTAGATAAGGGTTCTCATATTCATTCAGTAGTGGTTAATGATGTTTCCATCCCAAAGCTCGAAGAAGATTGGGATGAAAATGACATTAAGCAATCCGAGATCAATGCCAAGTAATGAATCTCCTCTATTGTGCATTAGATCCTAGTGAATTCAATAGGATATCTACATGCATGTCTGTTAAAGAAATATGGGACACACTTGAAATTACCCATGAGGGTACCGATCAAGTGAAAAACACTAAAGTAAATATGTCAGTGCACACTTATGAGATGTTTCGAATAGGACCTAATGAATCAATCACTGATATGTACACAAGGTTCACAAATATTGTTAATGATATGAGAAGTCTTGGAAAGGTTATGTCTAATACTGATCTTGTAAATAAAATCTTCAGGTCACTTCCAACATCATGGGATCCGAAGGTGACCATAATTCAAGAAGCCAAAGATGTTGACAAATTACCTCTTGAGTAGCTGGTTGGATCGCTCATGACTTATGAGCTTAATCTGAAATAAAAATCAATGGACATGGACAAGAAAAAAAAGGGGATTGCTTTTAAATCAAACATACAAGAAGAATCCTCAATAGATGAGTCCGAAGATGAAGAGGAAGATAAAGGTGAAGAAGCTCTCCTTTCATAAAAAATTAGAAGATTTATGAAGAGGAAGAAGTTTCCATGCAAAAAGAAGTATCAATCAAAAGAAAAAGGAAAAGAACAAGAGAAAGAAAAAGAAAAGAAAAAGGAGAAGGAGATACCTACATGCTTCGAATGCAAGAAGCCGGGACACTACAAGTTTGATTGTCCTTTTCTTAAAAAATCTAGGAATAAATTAAGAAAGAAGGCAATGATGGCCACCTGGAGTGACAGTGAAGACTCCAGTTCTAAAGAAGAGCAGACCGAAGTTGCAAATCTCTACTTAATGGCACATCAAGACAATGATGAGATAAATTTTGATACTGAGATCGATTTTACTTTTGATGAACTTAGAAATGCATTTGATGAACTCATGCATGATTATAAACTAATTTTATCTAAAAATAAGAAATTGAAAAAGCATGCAAATAGTTTTTCTTTTGAAAACAATTCATTACTAAATGATGTTAGTGATTTAAAATCTAAATTGAATGTTTTAGAAAAGAAAAATAATGCTTTATCTATGAAAAATGAAGTTTTGAAAAGACCTAAGAATGTTATTTCTAACAATGATCTTTTGAAGAAAAATAAAGATTTGGAACTTGAAAATACTAAGTACAAAAATGAACTCTAAAAGATAAAGCCTTTTGTTGAAATTTTTTTTTATAGTTTAGAAAAATTAAACCTACTTTTAAATAGTCAAAGAGTAGTTTTCAATAAAACAGGTTTAGGTTTTCGACCATAAAAGCAACAAAAGTATTTCAAAAACTTTTTTGTACCTGCATCATCTAGCATTACTTGTTTCTCTTGCAAAAAATTAGGTCATAAATCATTTCAATGTAATTTAAAAAAAATCAATTCTTTTGGTAAAGTGTGGATTCCAAAAGGAATCATTTTTAATGCTAACCCTAAAGGACCCAAGTTAGCTTGGGTACTTAAAAACAAAGCTTGATTTTATTGCAGGTGTGTTTTGCAACCAAGGAGAACAAAAGACTTTGGTATCTTGATAGTGGTTGCTCAAGGCACATGATTGAAGATGTAAAGCAATTCACTTCTCTTGAAGCTTTGAATGGAGGGAATGTAACCTTCGGTGATAATGGTAAAGGAAAAGTCATTGGTATTGGTAAGATTCACATAACTCCTTCTAATTGTATTAGTAATGTACTTCTAGTTGATGGTTTGAAACAAAATCTTTTAAGCATTAGTCAGTTTTGCGATAAAGATTTTTAAGTAATTTTTAAATCATCATATTGCATGATTACTAGTCTGGATTTAAATGGAGTACAATTCATTGGAAAAGGGCATAAAAATATTTATTTGGTAGACTTAGATGATCTATCTTTGCCTAATGGAGAATGCCTTGTTGTAGTGAATTTTACTAAGGATGAGACTAGTTGGCTTTGGCATAGAAGATTAGGACATACTAGTATGTATCTTCTTTCAAAACATTGCAAAAATAATTTAGTTAGAGATTTATCTGAACTTTGTTTTGAAAAAGATAGAGTTTGCCAAGCATGTCAATTTGGTAAGCAAGTTAAAACTTCTTTTAAACTAAAAGGTTTTGTAACTTCTAGTAGGCCACTAGAACTACTTCATATGGATCTCTTTGGACCAACTAGAACATCAAGTCTAGGAGGCAAGAGATATGGATTAGTCATAATGGATGATTTTTCGAGATTTACAAGGGTTTTCCTTTTAGTACATAAAGATGAATCATTTTCAGCATTCATAAAGTTTTATCGAAAAGTTTCAAACGAAAAAGGTGTTTCAGTTGTTTGTATTCATAGTGATGAACTGAATTTGAAAATCAAGATTTTAAAAACTTTTGAAATTTATGCGGAACTAATATGCATGCAATTCTTTTTGTATGTTTTATATATGGGGTTAGGTGATTAATTCCCAAATTTCAGATCAAAATTAGTTGTAGGGAATTTTGTATAAATTTTTGAAGCCAAGCATGCATATTAGAACCTAGAAAAGTACTAAAGAAGGATCGCCGGGGCTGAGAAGCCTCGGTTAGGGCAAGTTCTCCTACAATATAAAGACTGGAGGTAGAGGGGGTGTACCTGACAATGACTGAAGTGCTCGATGAAGATTACAGTGAAGGGATCTCTCGTTCCTCGATGGATGCGACCTGAAAAATCGAGCCAAAGACCCGTGGATACCCGGCTTTCTGCTCGGTGGTCCGATTGAGGCTTGGCTGGAGTCGTTGGATTCGTAGGAACTCGAGAACCTGCAAACGACCTATCACGGGTTAGAAAACTCAGTGGAAATCAAGAAAATAAAGGAAAATAACAAAGGGAAGAAAGTTTTGGGAGGGGGCTGGAAGGATGGTTGGCGGCAGGAAGATGGTTGCAAACATCGGGAAGAAGAACTCTCAAACCCCTTTATGCACACAGTAGGATAATCACACAAAACAATATAAGAACTCAATGTTTATTTCATATATCAAAATCAAGTTTCATACAAGAGTCTAGGGTCCCTTAAATAGATCCTTAACCTTGGGCCCCAAGTAAGGGTACTTTAGACTTTACATAGGACTCCTTTTCCCTCTCAAACCTTAGCTAGAAAATAAGGAAACATTAGGTAGAAAAATCTCTAAAAATTCTCTTGACTTAGCCAACACTCCAAGGATTCCTAGGGGGGTGTGTTGGGCTTCTAAGAGCAGCAAGAGGCCGGCCCAAAGGGGCTAGGGCGCATGGGTTTGGGCCTCTGGAAGCTGGGGTAGCCTGGTAGCCATGTAGCAGGAATATTCCCTGGTATCTTGCTTCTTAGGGGCTTGGGCTTGGCACCTGGGGTTGATTTCTTTGGACTAGGATGCAGGTGGACCTCTGGAATCATGGATTCCCTGGTCTATGAATATATTCTGGCATATGGAAGGGAATTTATGAATATGGAGGGCATTTACAAGGAATCAGGATTTTTTGAATTTTTCTCCTGGGGTCTTCAAATCTTCAAGCTGGGTTGGACTTGGGCTCAACTTCCATGTCTTCAATTAGGTTAGACTTGATCTTCACTTGTATGATGCGGTCTTGAGTTTTCAATATGCTTAGACAGCACTTAAAAAAAATAAAATTAGCTTGACATGAGCTGACTAACACTTGACTGAACTAGCTCAACGTGAGTTGACTAATTATAGGACTCAAATAAAATAACTCAGCTGGACTAAGCTTTATTACAGTGGACTTGAATGTCATTTAAATGATCCATAGAGGGTTGAGAAGCCTCTACCTTATTCGGTGCCTCTAGTGTCCGCACCAATTCTCCCGGGGTGGGAGGAACTCGACCCTGTCGAGTGAAGATCATATTGGCTCACATATCTCTTGAGAAGGTCTGGGTTGAGGCATTCAAGTCCTGTCAAGAAATCCATGAATCATCTGACTCTGGCCAGCCTTGCCATCGGGCCAGGAACCGTTGATAGTCACGACCCCGGGTCATGATGGCTTGATCATCCAGGATACGCTCGATCCGTTCTCCTCTCTCAGGCCAATTTGTTAGTGGACACTCTAGGTTATGGTCACTCATAATGAAAAGGAATAGGTCCAAAGGCTTCATTAGGTATCGCTACCGGTTCCCTATACTCAACCATTTCTATAATATTGAAGGTAGAACTAATACCCACATTCGAAGGCAAATCTAACACCTAGGCATTTGATCCAACCTTCTCTATCACTTTAAAAGGTCTGGCTCTACGAGCATGAAGCTTCTTTTAGGCCTAAGCCTAACCAAGATAGAATCCACTATATCAAATTCTTTGATCCATCTTCGGGAATTAGCCAGTTATTTCAAAATTAGTGCAGGTGGTGAACATGCTGGGCACATGCAGACTCCTAACAAGATGATGCAAAGGACTCAAACCTACACCTAACAGACTCGACTCTGCATTCCTATGGAAGGAAATTTTATTGAACTCTTTAGACCTAAACCTAAGAGATTATAGGTTCTCTAGGTTTGATCCTAGCTTGACATGCACATGAAAATTTACAGTAAACTCCTAGCAAATTTCAAAGAGTATGCCAGAAGTAAGATGCAAACCTAACATGCGTGATGAATGCATGCAGTATGCTAATCTCAGCTAAATGCAATGTAATGATCCTAGAAATGCTGGAGGTATCTGGAAAGGGCAGAAAATAGGAAGTGGATTCAAAATTAGTCTGGTAGGGTAGGGAAAAAAGTTCAAGGTTAGTTGGATAAAGTAGGATAAAAGAAGGGGCGTTAGGGACTAATCCTAGACTAATGAGGCTAACCTTAGGGGGTTGCAGTATATCTATGGGGTCTACATAATGGAAGGATGGGTTATTAATCTCAGGGAAGAGATCCTTAATGGGGACTATGGGAGGAGGCTCATCCTGAGGGTTCTGATTAATAGAGATCAGGTCCTTAATAAATTCTTCAAGTTCTTATATTTTAGGACTAGACTCTATAATTTGGCTCTCCTCTATGGTTTCCTCAGGCAGGGCTCTAGCAACAGTACCTAGGTTCTCTTCCTCTATTTGTTCTTCCACTATAGCTTTAGGTTGGATGTGGTCAAGGCCAACTAGCTCTGGGTTGGTTTCTACCTGGGTATCTACTAGGTCAACTAATTCAGAATCTACTAAAGGTGTCTCCTTTTCTCCCTCATACTCATCCACTAAGCTCGCATCAACTTCATACACTTCTGCATTAATGTAAGCCTTGTGAATCTCAGGGATGGTTGGAGAAGGTCGGCTAGCGGGAAATTGGTTAGGTTCTGGTCTCTGATTATGGGTACTACTTCTAGTAGGTTCAGGTTGTATAAGGGGTAGTGGCTCACTACTGGGTTCATATTTAGGGATACTAATCCTATGGGGTTCAAGTTGACTAGGGGAAGCATGACTAGTACTAGGCTGATACCTAGGGGTTATGGGCTCTCTGGGCTCATAGGATTTAGATTCAGCTCTATGGGTCTTGGGTCTACTAGGCTTATAGGGTGTGGGTGCATAGGATCTAGGATCGATCATGGGATCTAGAGTCATAGGATCTATGTTCATAGGTTCTGGATTCATAGGTTCTAGGTTCATAGGATTTGGAGTCATAAGATATATAGGTTGTGGGTATACTAGGCTTATAGGATGTGGGTAAATAGGATCTATCTTCCTGGTCTACAAAATCCTGATTGGTCCTTCTAGGACTAACCTTAGGAATTAGGTCATGATGATGGGCTCTCCTAGGTTCAGCCTCAAGGTATGGATCAGGATTTGGGATCCTCCTAGGTTCAGTATCATAGTATGGGTCATGATGATGGGCTCTCCTAAGTTCAACCTCTCGATAGGGATCAGGGTTTGGGGTCCTCCTAGGTTCAGTATCATAGTATGGGTCATGACGATGGGCTCTCCTAGGTTTAACCTCACGGTAGGGATCAGGGTTTGGGGTCCTCCTAGATTTAGTATCATAGTATGGGTCATGACGATGGGCTCTCCTAGGTTCAACCCCATGGTAGGGATCAGGGTTTGGGGTCCTATGGATTTTTCCTAGGGTCCCTATCCTATTCTCCGTCTGGTCAAACTTATTGGCTAAGGGTTCAAGTCTATTATTGGTTCGGGTAGTAGACTAATTCAATTGAGTCATCTGGGTAGTCATCTAGGTAGTTAACTGGGTAGTCATCTGGGCCATGGATTGGGTTAGCTGCTCAGCAAAGGCTTTCATCTGGGCTTCTAGCTTATCCATGGATTTAGATAAAAGTGGAGATGGTGGATGATATGAAACCCATGATCTAGTGCTCATGCAAGACTCGATCAAACCGACTACAGCTAACTAGACTTAGAGTCCAAAACTAAGGGCTCAATCAGAGTAGCAAGCTAGCCTATAGTAACCCTGTACTCAGCCGGCAGGTGTAAGGGGAGTGTTAGGTCTCTGATTGCCAATCCTAGACACCAATCAGAGATTGGCCAGATAGGCGGACTAGCACACAAGCCCTTTGGGATTGAATCCCTAAACCACCATTCTAGACACTGAGCACAAGACACACATAGGTTAACTTGACACGGTGATCTAACACTAGCCCGGACCCAACTAGTTGGTGTCCCTAGCCCACTAGGGCAAATTAAGTCTAGTTAATTTTAGGTTAAGGATTGGGACCGAATGCAAGGGATGTGGTTTTGGGCTAAGGAGAGGTTATCAACTCCTCCACTTATCTGATATAGCAGGAGTGCCCTTAAAGGTAGATTATGTAATGATGGCAGATAGATGAGGATGCAAATTAGGTTTTAGATGTTTTTGGTATTTTTGGAGAATATGTAATAATTTTTTTTTATTTTGGTATTTTATTAAATAGAATAAAATTTGCAAATTATAGCCTAATATGCAGGAAATATACTAAAATTAAAAGATATGCAAAAGATGCTAAACAAAACCCTAAAACTTCCAAACTTGTCTTGCTGAAAAAAACAGAGACAAACATTTGCAGGCTGTATTTTGGCTTGCAGAAAATTCACAGGCTAAAATAAATTGGACAAAAATCTGAAAATTATTGTAAATTATGATCAATCCAGAAAAATAAATTTCAGAATTTTTGGAGTTTTTTTCAGGGAGAAATAATTTACAAAATAGAGTATATACAGACTGAAAAATTGCAGAAAATAATCCCTAATCTAAGCTTTGATACCAAATGATGCGGAACTAATATGCATGCAATTCTTTTTATATGTTTTATATGTGGGGTTAGGTGATTAATTCTCGAATTTTAGATCAAAATTAGTTGTAGGGAATTTTTTATGAATTTTTGAAGCCAAGCATGCAGATTAGAACTAGAAAAGTACTAAAGAAGGATCACCGGGGCTGAGAAGCCTCGGTTAGTGCAAGTTCTCCTACAATATAAAGACTAGAGGTAGAGGGGGTGTACCTGACAATGTCGGAAGCATTCGGTGAAGATCGCAGTGAAGGGATCTCTCATTCCTCGATGGATGCGGCCTGGAAAATCGAGCCAAAGACCCGTGGATATCCGGCTTTCTGCTCGGTGGTCCGATTGAGGCTTGGCTGGAGTCGTTAGATTTGTAGGAACTCGAGAACCTGCAAATGACCTGTCAGGGGTTAGGAAACTCAGAGAAAATCAAGAAAACAAAGGAAAACAGCAAAGAAAAGAAAGTTTGGGAGGGGGCTGGAAGGATGGTTGGCGGCAGGAAGATGGTTGCAAACACCAGGAAGAACTCTCAAACCCCTTTATGCACACAGCAGGGTAATCACACAGAACAATATAAGAACTCAAGGTTTATTTCATATATCAAAATCAAGTTTCATACAAGAGGCTAGGGTCCCTTAAATAGACCCTTAACCTTGGGCCCCAAGTAAGGGTACTTTAGACTTTACAAGGACTCCTTTTCCCTCTCAAACCCTATCTAGAAAATAAGGAAAGATTAGGTAGAAAAATCCCTAAAAATTCTCTTGACATGGCCAACACTCCAAGGATGCCTAGGGGGGCGTGTTGGGCTTCTAACTCAGTAAAAGGCCGGCCCAAAGGGGCTCGGGTGCATGGGTTTGGGCCTTTGGAAGCTGGGGTGGTCTGGTAGCCATGTAGTAGGAATATTCCCTGGTATCTTGCTTCTTAGGGGCTTGGGCTTGGCACCTCGGCTTGATTTCTTTGGGCTAGGATGCAAGTGGTCCTCTGGAATCATGGATGCCCTGGTCTATGAATATATTCTGGCATTTGGAAGGGAATCTGTGCATCTGGAGGGCATCTGCAAGGAATCAGGGTTTTCGTTTTTCTCCTGGGGTCTTCAAAACTTCAAGCTGGGTTGGACTTGGGCTCAACTTCCATGTCTTCAATCAGGTTGGACTTGGTCTTCACTTGTATGATATGGTCTTGAGTCTTCAATATGCTTGGATAGGACTCAAAAAAATAAAATTGGCTGACATGAGCTGACTAACACTTGATTGAACTAGTTAAACATGAGCTGACTAATTACAGGACTCAAATAAAATAACTCAGCTGGACTAAGCTTTATTACAGTGGACTCGAATGTCATTTAAGTGATCCACAGAGGGTTGAGAATCCTCTGCCTTATTCCGGTGCCTCTGGTATCCGCACTAGTAATGAAAAAGGAATAGAACATAATTTTTTTGTACCTAGGACACCTCAACAGAATGGGATAGTAGAAAGGAAAAATCATACTTTGGAAGAAATGGCATGCACTAAGCTTTGTGAAGATGATTTGCCGAGATATTTTTGGGCTAAAGCTATTAACACTACATGTTACATTTTAAATCGAGTTTTAATTCACCCTATTTTGAAGAAAACTCTATATGAACTTTAGAACTAAAGAAAATCGACTTTAAAATATTTTCAAGTTTTTGGTTGTAAATATTTTATTTTAAACAATGAAAAAGATAATCTTGGAAAGTTTGATGCCACGTCTGATGAAGGTATCTTTTTAGGATACTCTACATCAAGCAGGGTATACAGAGTTTTTAATAAATGAACTTTGGTTGTAGAAGAGTCAGTACATGTTGTTTTTAAAGAATGTACTAACAAATCCTCTAGAAAAGAAGATACATATGATGAATGTGCATGTGCTGACAAGCTTCAAAAGTTGACACTAAATGATCAACCTCAGCCAAGTGATGAAGATCAAGACAAGAATCAAAAAGGTGATGACACTCTAAAGCGTCAAGATCTATCTAAGGAGTGGAGGTATGCTCATGGACATCCTAAGGAATTAATCCTAGGTGATCCATCTAAAAGGGTAAGAACTCGAGCCTCTATTAGAAATGAATGTGATTATATAGCTTTTGTATCTCATGTAGAACCTAAATATTTTGAGGAAGCTAAAAAAGACCATAACTGGATTAATGCTATGCAAGAAGAACTAATTCAATTTGACAGAAATAATATTTGGATACTAATAGAAAGACTATCAAATATTTCAATTTTGGTACTAAATGGGTTTTAGGAATAAATTACAAGAAAATGGAATTGTTGTTAGGAATAAGGCTAGGCTAGTTGCTAAAGGCTACAATCAGGAGAAAGGGATTGATTTTGATGAAATATTTGCTCCTGTTGCTAGACTTGAAGCAATTAGACTATTATTAGCATTTGCTTATTTTATGAATTTCAAACTATTTCAAATGGATGTTAAGAGTGCTTTCTTAAATGGTTTTATAACTGAAAAAGATTTTATTGAACAACCACCTAGATTTGAAAATCATGCACATCCGGATCATGTTTTTAAATTATACAAAGTACTTTATGGATTAAAGCAATCACCTCGAGCCTGGTATGAAAGACTCAGCAAATTTTTGATTGAAAATGAATTTTCTAGAGGCAATGTTGATAAAACACTATTTTTGAAAAAGAAAGATAATGATTTATTAGTAGTACAAATATATGTTGATGATATCATTTTCGGTGCTACTAATGAAATTCTTTATCAAGAGTTTGCTAAGCTAATGTAGGGTGAGTTCGAGATGAGAATGATGGGAGAAATCAATTTCTTTCTCGGACTCCAGATCAAGCAAACTATAGATGGTATCTTCATCAACCAAGCTAACTATACAAGAAAAATTATCAAGAAGTTTGGGATGGAGACTACTAAAGAATAGGTACGCCTATGAGCCCCTCTTGTAGACTTGATAAAGATGAACATGGTAAATCAGTAGATTAAAAGTTATGTAGAGGTATGATTGGCTCTTTACTATATCTAACTACTAGTAGACCAGATATAATGTTCAGTGTATGCATGTGTGCTAGATATTAGTTTGAACCTAAAGAATCACATCTTATGGTTGTTAAGCACATTATTAGATATCTATATGGTACTATTGATATTAGTTTATGGTATTATAGAAATTCATCTGCTGAATTGATTGGATTTCTGATGTAGATTTTGCTGGTTAAAAATTGGATAGAAAGAGTACTAATGATACTTTCTAATTTCTTGGAGTTAACTTAATCTCCTAGTTTAGCAAGAAACAAACTTCAGTTGCACTATCCACAGCTGAGGCTGAGTATATTGCAGCAGGAAGTTGTTGTGCTCAAATCTTGTGGATTAAGCAATAACTTGAAGATTTTGGAATCAAGTTGACTAGTACTCCTATTGAATGTGACAATACTAATGCTATTTGCTTGACTAAAAATCCTATTCAACATTCTAGGAGTAAACCTATTGAAATTAAATATCATTTTATTTGGAATCATGTAGAAAATAATGATGTTAAGCTTGAATTTATTAGTACCAAGTTTCAATTAGCTGATATTTTGACTAAACCTCTTTTGGAAGATCGATTCTGTATGATTAGAAGAGAGCTTCGGATCATTAATCCTTTTGATTAAATTTTTCCTATATTTGACTCAAATTTGATCTATTTGACCATAATTTTGATCAATCTTACTCAATCATTGTTGATTTCTCTCTAAAATTATCATATTTCTAGTGATTTTGATCAATGATTGATTCCCTAAATTTTTGGTTTTTTAAGTCAATGTGTCGACACCTGAATGTGTCGACACATTCGTGAGTCGACACTTGAATGGCAGCGAACTGAGAATAAAGGGTTTTTCGAACCATTTATCTCCCCATTTCTTCTCTCCTTCGAGCTGACACAAGATTCAAAAGTACTATCACTGTCTTGCCACTGTTTCATGCTTTATACCCATCGTTTCCTTGATTTGGATGCCCGATTGTTTGGATTTGGTTGGATTTCTCCTTGGATTTGAATTCTAAGCCTTAGAAACCCTAGATTTCAACCAAAACCTTGCCCAATTTCTTAATCCAAGTAATGGAACCTCGCAAGCAAGTTGTCCGTTGACCTCGTTAGTCAAATCAGGAAGAAGAGCGAAAGACGAAGGCCAGACATGAGACTAGAGCTCCTGATCCGCCCGCACGTCCATTGTTTGTTCCTTCTAGCCGGATGAGCTCGAAGACTGTTATTGGAGGATGTCGAGTGGACTTTACTTTTATCGATCAGCAGCATTTTTGGATCGGGCAGTGGATTCGTCAGGCTGGTCTAACTACATTTTGCTCACTCAGTGAGAGGTATTACCCCGGCTTATGCGAGAGTTTTATGGATCACTCGCCCGTGGGACTGATGGATGGTTAGCATAGGTTAGAGGCTAGGATATCCCTGTTACATCAGAGATTCTAAGCAGAGTATGGGATATACTGATGACCGAATCTATGGTAGATAGTTTGATGGATAGAGTCAGTGGACTTCAGTGCATCTTTAAGTCTGACGTACTATCAGAGGGAGCCATTGTACCAGCATCTAGATTATCTGTAGAGATGAGACTGTTGCATCACATCATCGCCCGGATACTCCTGCCGATGACCGGACATTTCGACTATATCACAAAGTGGGAGTTACTAGTGATGGTCTCTTTGGTTCAGTGCACGTCCATATGCATTCCAGTGCTTATGTTTCACTAGATTACGGAGGTGTTGACTAGCCAGCGACTCTACCTACCATATGGTAAGGGACTGAAAGTTCTATTTAGGGAGTATGGCATCAGCTTTGAGGATGAGCCATACCGTACACTACTTCATACTGATGTGTATGACATCAGGTCATTACACCGGATGGGCTATCATTTGTTCCGAGGCCAGTGGACTCACAGGATATCTGGTCAGGCCGAGGACGGAGCTGATGATGATGACGTAGTAGATGAGGAGCAGATTCTCTCCGGCAAGGCAGGACCCAGCAAGAGTTAGCTTGAGATGGTGGCACAGCCAGTGGTTGCTTCTCAGTCTGACCCTACTACTTCAGCACAGCCTCGGCCAGCTCAGATGGAGACTCCAGATATTTTTGATAGCTTATTGGATAGAGTCAGACGCATCAAGATTGATGTTTTTATTATGAGGCAGCATCTTGACTGTTTCATAGCTGAGACGATAGAGAGTCATATTGAACTTAGTGATGGCATCTCAGCTATAATTTCTGTATTGTCCAGACCTTCAGGGAATACTCCAGTTGCTGATACTGCTCCTACACCTACTCATGCACCTGCTCCTGCACCTGTTAATGATGTTAAGGGTGTTGACACTGGTGTTGATACTGCTGTTGTTAGAGATATTATTGGAGATGTTGATGGTGATGATGGAGACGATGAGGAGACTGACTCCGACAGATTTGATTTTATAAATCTTACTTCAAAGCTAGTAGTGGAGGTGACGGCAGACTTGCCTAGGAGTCCTGTTCTTGACCCATCTTGTTCACCTACCCAGACTCCAGTTCCATCTTCTCTTTCTAGATTGGATGATCGCATTCCTGTTCCTGTTCCTATCCTCTCTCCAGTTATTGATACTCCTATTATACATACACCTATTATTGATTCCCCAATTATTGATACTCCAGTTATACATCCACCCATTATTGATTTACCTATTACTGACACCACTATCACTCATACACCGATTACAGACTTACCAGTTCATTTTACAGTTGATATTTCTATCCTTGATATGCTTGTTGTATCATCAACTGATACTCCTATCTTTAACACACAGAGTGTTAATACTCCTACACTTCACACATCCTCACTTATCCGAGAGCTTGGATTTTATACACTCGGCTTTCAGTATCTTAACTCAGGTACTTCTTTTAATCGCACACCTCTTCCAATAATTTCTGTGATTGTTGACCCGATTAGTTCCATTCCTATGGAGAATATAGCTTCTACCTCTACTGCTCTAGCCAGAGGTTGGACATATGCATGACATAGAGGACGTGGTCATCGTACCCCTCCATGGCTAACCAAGACCCATCTCCGAGATCTTAGATCAATGTGGCCGCACAAGCTCGATCTTTTACTGATACAGGAGCAATTAAGATCGGTTCATCTTCTGATGATACTGATATGGATGAGGATTAGGACTTTTATGTATTTTTAGTTTATTTTTATGCATCTATGCATGTTTTACATTTTGATTATACAAACTCTAACTAGAAATGAAACTTCATGTTGTACTCAATGTTTGTAATCTTGAATGTAATGAAATGACTTACACTTCTCTTAGTTCTTGATTATCTTCACTCTTGAATGAATGAATGAATTTTAAATTCATTGCAGTATATTGTTGAAGAACTAGTGATAATTAAATGCAATATCTTATATTCAGCTTGTTTGTCTTCCTACATTTTTAATGATAACAAAAAGGGGGAGTAGTATAGTAAGATAGAAGTATAAATGCAATATATTTTATAAATGTGGTATAAATATAGTATAAATGCAATATATTTGTGATATGCAAGGGATAAACAAATTTTTGAAAACTTGAATCGAGAATTGTTTATAAAATTCCTTAAGAAAGAGGGAGCTTTACTTTATTTTTATTGAAAATCCTTGCAAAGTGAATTTCATCTTAAAACCCCTCTTTAAATGTTTGAAAAGATATTAACAAATTATTTTATGGATCATTGATTCAGGGGGAGCTTTGTTGATTACTAAAATTTTCTAGTAGAGTATCATGATACATACTTTCTAAGTCTTAAATGCATCCTAAAGATCTAATACTCTTAATCATTATAACAAGCTTTGGCATTATTACTTATGTTCTGAAATGTCATATCAATAATGCAAATTATTTTAATATACTTAATGCCTTCAGTTTTATGCACCACAATGATTTCCTTTAAAAGCTTTTTTAAGCAATTTATACTTAATGGTTTGGTCATCATCAAAAAGGAAGAGATTGTTGACTTTGTTATTGATTTTGATGATAAGCAAAACTATTAAGTATAAGTTGAGGACTAATGATTTCCTATAAGTATGTTTTTGTTGAAAAAGGTGCTCACAAATTTGAAGAAGCTTAATTGTTTGAAGAAGCCAAGTTTGAATGAAAAGAATTGCTCAAAGAGGACTTGGAAACTTAAGAATTGCTTGATTGGATATTTGGTTTAAGTGAAATGTGTTTCAGCTCAAGTTCAACCTTTCTGTGAAATTTTTAGTGAAGTGTCGACTCAAAGTGTCGACACATGACACCAAGTATTGATACATGGAGGTAAAGTATCGACTCAGGCCGATATGCAAGAATGTTTCAGATGGCACAAATTAAGTGTCAACACATGGACCTGAAGTGTCAACTCAAAGTGTCGACACATGGATCAACACATCGCTTGAGATTTTCAAGCCACAAAACTTGCTAAAAATGAAGAATAGCTGAAGTGCCGACACATGGAAGCAAGGTATCGACTCAAGGTGTCGACTCAACTGAGTAAGTATCGACACATCTGAGATTTTTAGAGAATCAGATTGGAGCTATTTGAATTGGGTGTCGACTCAAGAAGTTCAAGTGTCGACCTTATGTGTTGACTCACAGTCTGAAATATCGATACATGGAGTTCTGGCAATAGTAACGGCTAGTTTTTCAAATGCAGAACTCACCCATTTTGCCCTCCAATGGCTAGTTTTTTAAGTCTAACGGCTTGAAATAGGATTTGAGGCCTTGGAAAAGTATATATATGCTCCAAATCAAATCAAATGATAAGAGATTGAATATTATTGAATACCATTTAGAAGAGAGAAGAAAAGAGAGCTTTAACTCCTATTCTTTGAAGATTCAACTGCTCTTAAGCTAAAGCAAGCCTCTAAGCATTTGAGAGCCTTCAAAAGCATTGAAGATCATCCATTCTTGAGCAGTACAAGAGGCTTCAACAAGTTCAAAGCACTTCTACATCGAGCTTCGAAGAGATACCCGCTTTATTTTAGAAAGCTTACTTTGTTTCATTACTTCTAAACTCTATTTGTTGTAAGGGTTCTTGGTTAGCCTATTGTAAAATCAAGTGAGGTTATTGGTGAGCCTTTGCAAAACCAATTAGGTTGGTGGTTAGCTTGTAAAACCACTTAGGTTCTTGGTTAGCCCGAAAAACCAAGGGGGATTATTGGTTAGCCTTTTAAAACCAATTAGGTTCTTGGTTAGCCCGTAAAACCAAGTAAGGTTTTGACTTGTTGGCCTTGTGAAATCAAGTTGGATTTTTGCTTACTAAGCCCGCAAAACTAATCAACTGTAATTGGGTGTGATTATAGTGAATTTCCAAGAAAATTTTGAGGAGTGGATGTAAGTGCATTGGATAGCACCGAACCACAATATTTCTTGGTCTTTGTGGTTGATTGATCTCTCTCTACTTGCTCTTTATTCATTACTCTTTAATTTCACTACACTTTTATTTAAGAGCATTGCATTTGAACTCATAGTACCTTGCATAATTAATTGTTGAATTGGATTGCATTGCTTTGCATCAAGTAAAGTCTTTTTAGATTAATTTTTAGAGACCCAATTCACCCCCCCCCTCTTGGGTTGCTTACTGGGCAACAACTCGATACCGGAAGAGGGACCCTACATGGTTTAATCATGGATTAAGTTAAAGAGCCTTGTGGAATAGGGGATGGATCCAGAAGCTGGGCGGAGGCTTCGTGGGGCAGTGGCTCAGAGAAGATGGTGTCATGGTGATCTCCGAGGGAGAGGAAGCTTCAATCTTTGATGGGGAGTTGGGCTTCGATGGAAGGACAGCAGCGGGCATCCGGGGAAGAGGCCGAGAGCTCAGGAGCCGAGAGGAGATGATCCCAAACCGGGCAGAAGTTCCATTGGGGGGGTTAATCCAAAGAAGAAGCTGGTGCTCGAGGATGTCTGGAAATGCTGCTTGTGAGCCCAAGGAGTAGGGGAGGTGAGTCGAGCCTGGATCAAGCTCCGTGGAATGGAGATCCGGAGCTGAGGATGGCATCATAGCAGACCAGAGGAGGGAGGTCTGGTGATAGAGACTGAAGGAGGGAGGTCGAGCGACGGAGACCGGAGGAGGGTGAACCGGTGATAGGAGGACTAGAGGAGGGAGTTCTAGTGATGGAATAAGGAAGAGGGAAGTCTGGCGATGGGATTGGATCTGATCTGAGAGGGTCAGCGAGGATGTTGGTGACGATGAGTGTGAGAGGTACAGTGAAGGGTTGTTTTCAGTTGGTCAGTTCGGGAGAGAAAAAGCAGTGGTCGACGGTCATGGAAGGAAGAAGCCATGATGGAGATGGTCATGGAAGAGAGTAGCGGTGGAGCCTCACACTCCTCGATGTTGCAGTTGCAATGAAGGCAATAGGATAGGGCCTCTCACCCCTCGACGTCACCTCAGCAACAAAGGCAATCGAAGAAGAAGGAGAACAGTATTTTTTTTCATTGAATTAATCCATACTTCTTCGTACAAGATGAGCCTCATTTATAGGCTTCGGACAGATGCTTCCAGAGTAACCTAAAATGGGTTTACTCGATAACTAATCCAATGATTAGTTACAAAACACAACTAAACCTAAGAAGGTGGTAGGGAAGTTTGTTACAACAAGATTCCATGGGATTTTATACCCTTTTTTAATTACCAAAAATTGAAATAAAAGGAGAAAATTTCTGGAAGCTTCCGAAAATCTCAAAAACCTAGGGTTTTGGTCTTTCATGACTTAAGTCGACTAGGATGCAGAGCACCCAGGCCGAGTCGACTCGAAGAACAGCCTTCCTTCTTACTCAGCAGGATACTCGAGTCGATTCGGATGATGCTCGATTCGGCTCGGGCAAAATTTTCTTTCTTCCTATTCTTCTTATTCTATGATCTAGATGGATTCTTGAGGCTTGGTCTTGGTCTTGCTGTCCCCACCACTTCTAGCTAGGAATCTAGGCATCCTCAGGCACTCCAAGATCTACATCAAGCCATGGCTTAATCTTCAAGCCTCCTCCATCTTCCCTCCTATCTTCTATTGATCTTGTTGTGCATCGTTGCTTATTCTTATCAAAGGGTCTTTCTTTCCCATTGGTGTTTGTAGGATCCCTTAGGTGCCATGCCTTGCAAAGGAGGTCTTCTTTAATAATTGAACCTCCTGCCAGGAGCCAAGAGTTCAGGGAACCTAGCCTTCTCATCCAGGTGCATCCTTTGAGAGATTATGTGATCCCGCTACTTTCAAGAGAGGAGATATTCATTGCCAAGTATTCCAAACCCTTCCCTTCTCCTAGATCTATTTTGTTGAAGAGTGGTTCGAGCATGCTCTAGTTAGGGTTTTTTAATCCTATGATCCTACTTCTTTTCTATTCTCTAAGGATTAAACTTTGTGGGGGATTGTAACTTTGGCCATCATAGGTTAACCTTGCATATTTTTTAACTCATTTTCAAGAATAGAAGCATCATAAACTCCAAAATCTTTCTCATAATAATCTGAAATTGCTTTATTCTTTATGATGATCCCTTGCATGCCCTAGGTTCCCCATCATCTTTGGTATCAGAGTAAGTTTGAACATGTTCTTGCATAAAACCCTAAAAATCTACATTGCTGGAATTTCTCCATAACTAGATTATGGCTGAATTTTGTTTGCAGCGAAACCTTCAAAACTTAGTTTTTTTTTGCATTTAATTAACTATTTTTAGTCTTTGATAAATCTTCCAATTTCATAAAAAAATAAAAAAAAATATTTTTTGTATATTTTTTTGATTTTTGTTTCATGTTGCATATGTCTTGTGTGTGCATGCATAATTGAATTCACTTAAGGGCAATCACTCTATCTCAGATAAGGGAAGGGTTTCATCACCTTTCTTTGGCCCAAAACAACTACCCTCATCTCGATCCCAACCCTAATTGAAATTGAATTGCAACCTAATCGAACTAGGGACACCAACAGAGTTCATGATATTGTGAGAAAGCTAGTGCACTCAATTCATCACTTATCTCTTGAAATTGATGTCTAGGCTAGGGGTCCAAAGGCAAATGCCCTAAGCAGAGCTGTGGTTACTTAATTAGGACCTTGCGAGAGCAGGGGGAGCCTTCCACACTCCCACCTCTTACTTGGCCCATGGAAAGGATAACTGTTGACTTGATTGTAAGTTAAGCTCACTTAATTCTGGTTTGGTTCAAGCTTGATTTGGCTTAATAAAGGTTTGGTTCATGATTGGTTCAATGATCTTTGCTTGAGAGGGGAGTGGAAGATAGTTTTTATCTTAAATTTTTAAGATTGGTATATATACGGTACAGTATGGTACGGTGCCATATCGAATCGATCATTGACCAGTATGGTACAGTACCATACCATACCGGTCATTGACTAATATGGGTCCCGTTATTGGTTCAATGATCCTTGGGTTACCTGATCTAGGTTGGAGCTGATTCTGACTTTATGCTTTAGATTTTCATTCACAAAAGTTTTGGAGATGAAGTCCTCTGCTGGCTTGCTTCTTTATTTGGCCAAATCATTGTGGGCATCCAAACCTTCCATTGTGTAGGCTCTAGGTGCATTGGCTTCGTGAAGTGCTATATGATAGCTGTGGCATGCCAGATTTTGGTCTCCATAGATTCTCTGATCCCATGTATTATCAAGAATTTCATTTTCAAATAATAGGTTGAGATGACAGCTCAGAAGGCATTAAGGCCCATTCATCCAAGGATGGCATTATTGGCTGAGGGTGCTCGCATGACCAGGAAGTCTATCCGAGTGATGAATCATAGAGAGTAATATCCCATTCCTACAGTTAGGGTGATCATCCTTTCTACCTGATTTGCATCTCCTATGAACCCTACTAAAGAGGAATCCACCCAAGTTAGCCATTTGGATGATATCCCCATTTTTAAAATAGCATCATAATAAAACATCTACTGAACTCTAAATAGCAATAAGGATGCAGTGTACATCATAGTTTTCTATATTCAATATTACAATGGCCATATCATCGTGTGGGAACTGGGTACCATCATTGACTTCTTCAAAGAAAATTATTGGTGTAGCCCACCTTTTGGTTTGTTACTAAGGGTGATGGCACCCCCTAGTGATCATGTTCATTAGTCCCGATGGGGTCGAGTCACCTCTTTTCAGAGGCCGAGGAGGTTGTGATGGGGAACTAATTAGCATGCAAGGAAATTTTTGTGGATCAACATTAAGTTAGGATTTTAATTCCCAAATTCTAGGCCAAATAGATAAAAGGGTGATCCTATAAAAATTTTAGACCACAAGCATGCAAAAAGACCCTCAGAAGAGATGAAAACAGGACTGCCAGGGCTAAGAAACCCCGATAGGACTAGCTCTTCTACAATAACCTGATCTAGAGGGCTAAGGTGTGTGTACCTATCAATGATCACTGCCACTTCCATGAAGAGATCGCTCGACACTCTCGGATGCGGCCTGGAAAGTCAAGCCAAAAACCTGTGGATCCATCGGCATTTCATCTGCTGACCTGATGGCTAGGCAAATGGAATCCTAAAGTCATGAAATTCGAGAGACCTATAAAACATTAAAGGAGGGTTAGAAAAATAAGGAGAAAAGGGGTGAATCACTGAAGAAAAAAGAAGGAGAGAGGGTAGCAGGGATGGCCAAGATAAGGCTATTATGGGCATCCAAGATGGAAGAAGGCTAGGGTTTTGATAAATAGGGTCTCACACCCCTCGATGCTCCAAAAAGCAAGGGCAACACTTCTTCACAGATTTCAATGTTCACAAGAACAAAGGTAAAATAGAAGAAAGAACACTCAAATTTTCTCTCAAAAATCATTCATTCAATCAATCATCATTCATTCAAAATTGTTACAAGAGGGTAGAGGGGTGGGGTATTTATAGATGTTCCCATGCCCTCTCCTTGTTAGGATAGGATTACAAAATTTTCTTAGGACTAGGAGTACATAATGTGAATAGGAAAAGGATTACAAGGTTGAATAAAATAAAAACTTGAATCCTAAAAGGAAGTGGACTCCTCTCCTCCTTTGACTTGGTCAAGGGGTGCCTTGGGCTTGGTCAAAGGGTCCCCTCTTGGGCTTGGATGCCTAATTGAGTTGGGCTTGGGCATGTGGGCAGCAAGGGCATACTCCAGATGGGCTTGGGCGGCCACCAATGGGCTTGGCACTTGGCTTGGTGCATGGGCTGAATTTGGACCGGATAATATTCCCTGGTGGTTCCTGGAATCTTCATATATGGAGGGCTTCATGGGCTTGGATTTGCTTTGCTCTGGGAGGGCCTAGTGAAGGCATAGCTGGTGATCTTCCTCTTGTATAAAACTAGACTTGTACTGGACTATCACTATCACAAACTTACAGGACTCAACTGGACTAGACTGAGATTGAGATAACTCAACTTATTACAGGACTCAATAGGGTATTTATACAAAACTTGGCTCGCTCAAGATTAGACTTCATTACTGGACACAAGTGAGCACAATCAGGCTTAACTGAACAAAACCCTAATTATCGAACACAAAGGGTTGCATTGGGCTCACATGATAAAACCCTTATTACTGGACTTCAAATGACTCAATTGACTTAAGCCCTACTTACAAGACTCAAAGGGGCTAACAGGACTTGATTATTTGATGCAAAAATAAAATGTGAAAAATGGCTAATGGCCTCAAAATTCAGGGACCCATAGTGAACTAGGATTGATCCTGACGTCCCCATCAGGTTATGGTGCTTCTGCTAGTCGAGATGGTTCTGGTCGATCACCCTTCTCCCTCCTACAATGGATGAAGTGGTCAAAGTGCCCTCATCTGATTAGCTTCTCTATTTTGTCTCTGAGCTAAATGCATTCTTTAATATCATGGCCACGATCTCGATTGTACAAACAAAATTTGTTCAGATTTTTTCTACTTGGCAGGATCTGTAACTTTCAAGGTTCAAGAATCTGCCCTCTAACTTCTATCAGCACCTTCTCATGGGGTGCATTTAGTTGAGTATTAGTATAAAATTTCATTGGTGATGATTCTTGTCAATCTCCTCTACAAGGGCTTCTGGGCAGCACTCCTTGAAGACCTTAATTTTCTTTCATGGGGACTTGGAACATGGTTGGACCTTATCTTCCTCTCTCAGAGAGCACTTTCGATCGGCACAAGTCCTTTCACCACCCCCATTGTAGAAATAGCAGGGACTTTCTCTTGTAGGAAAGCATCTTCCATCCGTGCATACTTTTCAACTTGGACTAGCAATCTGCAAAGTCCTAGGGATAAGTTTTTGTCAATGAATTTTTAAGATCATTCTTCTACAACTTGCTCATGAGGGCTGACATGGCAACTGGCTGATTCAGATTACAGACTTCTAGGTAGCTATGTGGAAGTGGTTGATAAAAGTTTGGATTGTCTCCCCCTCTCTTTGCTTGAGAGTATAGAGATAATCTGACTGCTTTCATTGCCTACGGCTACAAACAAAGTGGTTAGTGAATGGCTACTTAATAGTGCAAAAGAAATGTACCGATCCTGGTTTTAGACTTGTATACTAGTATCGAGCTGCTCCCTTCAAAATAGATGGGAAGGCTCGATAGAGAATTGGATCAAGAGCTCCATGCAAGAGTATTGTTGCTTGGAAGCTCGACAGATGGTCATCGGGATCGATGGTCTCATCATAACTTTCGAGCTGTGGGATCTTGAAGTGCCAAGGGAGTGATACTTGCATTATCTTATCATCAAAAGGTAGGTCATGATTCAACTCATTGTTTGGTGTCGAGGTGAGGTTTCGGATTGCTTTGATTCACTGATCTATCTCATTAAACCTCCACTTGATTTGAAGATTTCAAATAGCTAGGTTCCTCGATTGTTGCAAGGATCGATGACTCAGACTGGAGTCTTATCTTGACTAGGGGATTTGAGAAAGTCTTTCTCATGTCCCCGCACTCTGATGAGGATGGGTGGCTTTCTTAGGATCTGCTGAAGGAACCTGTGACTTCTCCTATGGTAGAGATGCCACATTTGTTAAAAATTCTGCTACAAACCCAAACAGATTCGATGAACCGAATCTTCAAGAACAGCCTTGTTTTCGATCAAGAACAAACACCCTAATCAACAAAGCAATCATGGAAGCATATCACCAGGTTGTGGATGACCATCTGCCAGTAATGTCCATTGAAGATCATGGTAGGATTCAGGTCTATGAAGATCAAGAACACCAAGAATGGGAGAAGAGAGAAGAAAAAAGAAAAACAGAGGAATTTTCATAAGAGAAAAGGATTTCCACTTTCAAGAAGTTCGTTACACCACTCAAATCCTCTTATAAGAATACAATAAATATACCTCGGTCACATGTGCCCGAGATCCCAAAAACTACCTCAGTTGGCACCATTCAAAACAGTTCACCCATCATCCGAGCCAACTCAAATCCATTCGAGCCGACTCGTCCAGACAACAAATTTTCTAACTGTTCATTCGAGCTGACTCTAATACATCCGAGCTGACTATAATACATCCGAGTTGACTCTAATACATCCGAGATGACTCTAATACATCCGAGTCGACTCTTCCAGACAATAGATTTCCTGTCTGTGCATCCGAGTCGACTCTAATCCATCCGAGCTGACTCTTCCTGACAATAATCACTTATTTTGAGACATACCAACCAACAAAGTTGACTCTTACCATAGAAGAGCCGACCTGAAGACCCAGACTGACCAAAACTAAGTCTAAACAACTAGGACTCATACTGGACTCAACCCTAGCCTTAGAGACATCATGGAAAACCATGATAGACCAGATCAACTCATGTACATTGACCCGACTAGCCATGAATGCACCACCTGAGAGTCAACAATCTCCATCTTGGTGCTTCAAGGCTACATATGCCAAACTCTTCAAACTCATTAACCACATACAAGAGTAGAAGCTATCCCTTGGTAGAGCCTTCGTAACTACATCCACTTGGTTTTCCGTTGTATGGACGTTCACCAGCGCCACTTCTCCTTCCTTCACCAGCTCCCTAACTCTGTGGTATCTCATATCTATATGCTTGGTCCTAGCATGATAGACTGGATTCTATGTCAAGTGTATGGTACTCTGGCTATCACTATGCAGGACCACCATACACTTTTCACCCCCATTTCAGATACTAGCCTTCTCAGCCATAGTGCTTCCTTTGTAGCTTCAGTAATTCTTATATCTCAGCTTCTGTTGTAGACAAAGCAGTAATAGGTTGAAGGGTTGATCTTTAAGAAACCGGTCCACCATACATGCAGAAGAGATAACCTGTTGTAGACCTCCTTGTATCAAGATCATCAACATAGCTTGCATCAACAAATACTTCCAAAGGACCTGAATCCTCACATGATTCTATGGAGTTCCATTCATGTCCTTCAAGCTGCCCACCAAATACCAGTCCATGTCTTTGAGTCCCTTGCAGATATCTCAAAATCCACTTCAATGCTTTCCAGTGTTCCTTCCCAGGATTAGCCATGTACCTGCTCACCTGGCTTACAGCATATGCTATGTCCGGCCTGCAACAAACCATAGCATACATCAAACTGCCCACTACATTGGCATACGGAACTCTTTCCATGTACTCTTTCTCCTCCTCTTACTGGGGGCACTATTTTTTTGAGAGAAAATATGCCCTGGTAATGGTGTTTCCACAGGTTTGGCCTTATCCATCCCAAACCTCTCGAGTACCCTTTTAATGTACCCACCTTGTGACAAATGGAGTACTCCTTTGCATCTATCCTTGAAAATATCCATTCCAAGGATTTACTGAGCCGATCCCAAGTCTTTCATCTCAAATTCTTGAGATAATGCTCTCTTCAGACCTTTCACAACTGTCATACTTCTGCTAGCTATCAACATATCATCCATATATAGAAGTAAATACAGAGCATCTTTAGTATCCACATCCTTCACATAGACACAATGATCATGTTCATATCCAAGAAATCCAAGGCTCAAGATAAATGTATCAAATATATGATACCACTGACGAGGTGATTGTTTCAATCCATACAATGACCTCTAAAGTAGACATACCTTGTTCCCCTATCCAATCTCAATGAAGCCATCAGGTTGCTTCATATAGATTTTTTCTTCCAGTCTTCCATGTAGAAAGGCTATCTTCATATCCATCTGCTCCAATTTCAAATTATGTTTTGCCACCAAAGACAACAACACCCGGATTGAAGTATGGCGTACTACAGGAGAAAACACTTCTGTATAGTCAACTCCTTTTCTTTGTGAGTATCCTTTTGCTACCAATCTTACCTTGTATCTTACTCCACCTTGCTCTGAAGGTAATGATTTCTTAGTGAACACCCATTTGGAGCCAATAGCATGAGCATCTCTAGGTAGATCCACTAGTTTCCATGTCTGATTCCTCCTGAGAGAATCCATCTCTTCCATCACACCTTGCATCCATGACTCTTTATCAGGACTTTCCATGGCCTCTACAAAACTTTCTAGATCTCCATTAATAAATATTAGAGCATATGAAATTGCTTCATCAATGCCATATCTAACCAGCTTTTGGATTATGCATTGAGGCTTATGCAATGCCACTCCCCTTGAACTGTCCTACAAGTCTACTGCTTGTGGCTCCTCCTGCACTTCCTTTTGAACAGCTGATTCTTCTTGCTGCTCCTTCACTCTTGGAGAATCTTTCCTGTCTAACTCCACCTCAATAGAAACTCCATTTTCTGCTGATGATGAAGACTTATCCTCCTCCTGTGATGGGCTCTCACTGCTGTTCATCTTATTGACTACATTTCTAGTTGCAGTCCTCGATTTCACCAAGATGCTTCTCTCATCAAAAATGACATCCCTACTGATCACATCCTTTTGAGATTGTGGATCCCATAGTAGGTAACCTTTGACTCTATGTGGATACCCTATAAAGATCAATTTTTGACTTAGGATCCAGCTTGTTTCTTTTAGTTGCCTCCACATGAACATAAGCCGGGCAACCAAAAACTTTCAGGTGGCCAAGCTCCACCTTCTTCCCACTCCAAGCTTCTTCTGGAAGTCCACCATCCAACTTGAAGTGAGGGGACCCGTTTATGAGAAAACATGCCGAGTAATAACATCACCCCAAAAAGTTTTCGGCAGTGATGACTGCAGTCTCATACTCCTTGCCCTCTCCAATAGTGTCCGGTTCATCCTTTCCGGGATACCATTCTGCTGTGGGGTCATCCTTACTGTGTAATAGCATTTGGTACCATTTTCCTCACAGTAACTCCTAAACTCTGTACTAGAGTACTCTCCACTATTATCTATCCGAAGGCACTTTACATGTTTTCCTGTCTCCTTCTCTACCTCAGCTTTCCAAGCTTTAAACCGGGCAAATACATCTGATTTTTTCCTTATCAGATATACCCACAATTTCCTAAAAAAGTCATCAATAAAGGTAACAAAATACCTAGCTTCACCTCTGGACAACAAAGGTGCTAGTCCCCATACACCCGAGTGCACCAAATCCAGCACTCCTTCACTTGGCTTGGTACAAACAACAAATTTAACTCTATGCTGTTTACCAAAGATACACAGCTCACACAGGTCATTTCCATCCTTTTTCAAAGCTGGGATGTTCCCTCTTCTGCTTAACTCCGTAAGCCCTCAGTCACTCATATGACCCATTTGATAGTGCCATAGTTTATATTTCAACTGTTCTTCCTATGTCGCTGCAAGCACTTCAACACCATCACTTACCACTGAACCTTCCATCTTGTATAGATCGTTACTCAGTCTTCTTCCTCTCATTACCACCAAAGCTCCCTTGATAATTCTCAAACATCCACTACCATATTGGCAACTAAAAGCATATCCCTGCTCTTCCAAGTAGCCCAAAGAAATCAAATTCTTTTTTGATTTTGGTAGATGTTTGACATTTGATAGAGTCTTTATCACTCCATCATACATCCTCACCCTAATAGTGCCTACTCCAACTACCATACAAGGGTGATCATCACCAAGACTTACACTACCTCCATCTGACCTGTCATAGGTGTAAAACCAATCCTGATGTGAGGTATAGTGGTATGAGCATGCATAATCCAAAATCCAGGTATTCTCCCAATCCACTGATCCATCTGATACAACCAGTACTCCTCCATTGCTTTCCAAAGCATTAACACTACTAGGTTGGCTCTCCCCTTTTCTGTCTTCCAAAGAGGATAATTCTTCCTGATATGCCCAACCTGATGACACTTGTAGCATTTCAAACTCTTGTGGTTCCGAGACTGAGATATGCCCTTGGACTTTCCTTTAGTTCTTTCCTTGGATCTTCCTTGCCTCTCATTCTCAGTAAGAACCTCTGAATTAGGATTACCTTTGCAGATATTTTTCCTTTGCTCATTGGATCTAAGCACACCAATAACCTCTTCATAGTTTAGGGTTTCCTTCCCATAAACTAAAGTTGTTATAAGACCATCATATGATCCAGGGAGTGAACACAGCAACAACAATGCCCGATCCTCCTCGTCTATCTTCATATCTAGACTCATCACCTCAGAACAAGTCTGATTGAACTTCTGAATATGTGCAACAAGGTCTCCTCCTTCAGCCATTCTCAAGCTATATAATTGCTTCTTAAGCCATAGCTTGTTTGTCATGTTCTTTTCCATGTTTGTGTTCTCTAGTCTTCTCCAAAGACCTTTTGCAGTAGTCTCTGAACATACCTCAAGTAAAACCTGATTAGCCAAACACATCTTTATGGTGCTGAAAGTAATCTCTTCTAACTCTTTCCATTCTTCAACACTAATCTTTTATGGTCTTTCTTTAACCAAGACCTTGTAGATTCTCTGTTGAACTAGCAAATCTTTAACCTTTTGTTGCCTTAGGGTGAAGTTTCTCTTGCCATCGTACTTTTCAAAATCTACTTTGAACCAACTTGATGCCATTACCACAATCAAGAATTTAAGAGATATGAAAATCGTACCTGTAAGAAGTCTTACTTCCAACCCTCTGATCTTGAGATCTTCCTTCCATGAACCAAGCTATGATACCAAATGTTGAAAATTCTGCTACAAATCCAAACAGATTTGATGAACCAAATCTTTAAGAATAGCCTTGATCTCGATCAAGAACAAATGCCCTGATCAACAAAGCAATCACAGAAGCGTATCACCAGGTTGTGGATGACCATCTGCCAGCAATCTCCATTGAAGATCATGGTAGGATTCAGTTCTATGAAGATCAAGAACACCAAGAATGGAAGAAGAGAGAAGCAAAAAAAATAGAGGAATTTTTATGGGAGAAAGGGATTTCCACTTTCAAGAAGTTTGTTACACCACTCACATCATCTTATGAGAATACAATATATATATACCTCGGTCACACGTGCCCGAGATCCCAAAAACTCTCTCAGCTGGCATCGTTCAAAATAATTCACCCATCATCCGAGCTGACTCAAATCCATTCGAGTCGACTCATCCAGATAACAAATTTCCTGACTGTTCATTCAAGCTGACTTTAATACATCTGAGCTGACTCTAATACATCCGAGCTGACTCTAATACATCCGAGCCGACTCTTCCAGACAACGGATTTCCTGTATGTGCATCCGAGTTGACTATAATCCATCCAAGCTAACTCTTCATATAACAATCACTTATTTTGAGACATGCCAACCAACAGAGTCGACTCTTACTATAGAAGAGCCGACTCGAAGACCCAGACTACCAAAATTGAGCCTAAATACCTAGGACTCATATCGGACTCAACCCTAGCCCTAGACACATCATAGAAAACCATGATAGACCATATCAACTCATGTACATTGACCCGACTAGCCATGAATGCACCACCTGAGACTCAACAACCCTAACCATAAGGTTAAGATGAAGTGTTGTGGAAGGTAGCATGGGTGCAAGCCACACTATGGGCTGGGAGGCCATGGGTGGCACAATCAGCTAAGGTTGGATCTCTTGCGGTGGTGTTGATATCTTGAACAGCTACCACCAAGATCTAAACCTGCATGAAGAGCAAGTTAAACTACTCCATGCTAACAATCATCATTTGTGGGGATGGCAAGGCTCCTGTGGGTGCATGCTATAGTTGATCATCTGCTTAACTTTCCATCACCCTCTTCACTTGCCAGGAGGTGGCAGTGGTCGTGAGGTGGGAAGCAACCTTCTTGGGTGGCATGGCTATCTTGCTTTCAAGTTATGCTTCTCACGAATATAATAGGCCCTTTATCTAATCTTTTGGTGCCAAAATTTGTCAAGCACCAGAGGAAGTGCTAGAGTTGGTGGAAGTTCTGGAGTAGGTGGTGTAGGCAAGTCTCTGAGGAGTGGTACCTAACAAAAAGCTCAATCAGGGATGGCCTCAACGAAGGCACTCTGATGATCAAGTTAGTCTTAGCCCAATAGTATGAGAAGCACAAGTGGGAATACCTTAGGGACTTGCTTGGAATCCCCTCTTATAGGCTAAGATTTAGGGGAGGTTTTGGCATGACCAAAATCCTATCAGATCTGGTGAAAGTGGCATAACCTACCATGTGTTGCTCAAGGCTTTCTTGTTTATAGGGTGTGTCCTATTATCTCTTTAATTTTTTTCTTATAGCTAGCTCATTGTATGGTATGCTTTATTAAATGGTGGCCCAAATTATGGAGAGTCCAAGCATGCCTCCCTCATTTTCTTAGATTTGACAATAATTTAAGGATTTTTATGAGTGATGGCGAGCTAGCCACATGGTGGAAGCTATGATACGGAACGTCAGAGTGCTGTGCCTTAAGGGCTTAAGATAGGTGCACTATCAAGGTCTTGACGGTTAGAGTACTTGAGGGATGCCTAAGACCCAGCTGGTCATAGGAGCTTGTGGCTAGCACTTCCCTAATAATCAACATGGACTCGTTGATGCCTTCAAGCATAGGAGTTGACTGTTGCTAGTTATCCGCTCAAGGATTTCTAGTTGAGGACCCTACAAATAGTCGATGATAACTATATTATACATATATATAAAAATATTAATTTAATAATTAAATTATATTTATTTATCTAAAATTGAGATTTTTATACATCATTTGTATGAAAGGAGAGTGCTAATACAAAGATCTCGATTTATGGGTTCAAACAAAATAAGTTTAAAGTAAATCAGATATGAAACAAGCCTAGAATCAATATTTGAAAAATTAATAATGGAATTACACTAAGTTTAAAGTAGCCAGTCCATGGTGGACCAGCTGTCTTGTACATGAGATGCCACCCAGTCCATGGGCAGCCATGGCCAATGGTGCATGACCTAGAGCCATGGACCATGAAGCTTGTTTTGAGCCAAAACTCATCGAAGATGCCTCTCACCACCCATCGAAACCACCTGCACCATCTCCTCCACCTAGAGAACCACCAAAAGCCATCGTTCCTCATAGTTTTCTTCATTTTCCATGGTTTCTCCTCCTTCCATACCACCTCCGACTGTTCACACTAGAGAAATAGCCAGATCCACTAGAAAATGGCCATCCATCCCTTCTCCAGTCCGAGTTGCTAAAACCCGGTCAACCCTTTACTCAATCTTCTTCATCACGGCCTGCCATCAGTCCCCATGATCGTGCCTCCTCTATACTAGGCCATCCCATTGAGTATCATCGGTGGCAGGTCACCGCAGCATAACAAAAATCTGATGGCGGGTCTCGATGGCTATGCAAGGTGGTGGCACATGGGCTAATCCAGTGAAAACTCCAATCTCCAGTGGTGGCATTCGAGCAATGGCAACCAAGCTTGGTGATGGACATGCATGAATCTCAAAGCAACCAATGGAAGGAAGAACTTGCATGGATCTCAAAGCAATCCAAGGGCTAAATTGTTTTTAGATGATCAAATATTAATTTGAAGGGGAGTTGGAAGCCTACTACTATTGGGATAGGGCCTATTCACACCCATATAACCATTGATCCCTATAAAATTGAATCCTAGCCACTCTGATTTTTCAGTTTAGTCCTACATCAGGAACCCATGAAGATCCCTCCCCTGTTAAACCTTGTAAAAAGGCTCCTATGCCTCTACTTGGGGCAAGCAACTCCTCGAAATCCCTCTAGAGCCTTTGTATAAGGGACAGGAGGGGAATAACATAGAAGCAGGTAGTGCAGAAGTGTAGGAGGGAAGAGAAAATTTTGTATACAGCAGAGCGGGGATTTCTTATTCTCTAGTCTTTTATATTTATTTAGTCTGCAATAAAAGAGTATATTTTTATTTATGAGTTTATTATTTATTCTCTTTTATTCACTCTTTATTATGCATTATTGTTAGATTGAGGTTAGGGACAACTCTTGCTTTCTAGAGATACACCGTGATTTGTTACAGATACGAGAAGTATCGAGAAAATAAAAGTTGGATACCTAGTGCCTCCAAAAGATGCACCATATTCTGTTATGGGTACAGGGCATGCCAAGGGAAGATATGTAAATCTCTAAAATCAATTACATCTTAATTATAAAAGAAATACTATTTGACAAGTACAAAATCAATCTTCCACTCCTAAATCCATCCCTTTTACTTGCTTCACCTTTAAAAGTAGTTTATTTCTCGCTTACTTTATCTTCATGCAACAACAATTATCCTTCTTCTCTTTTTAAATCATAATTTAGCTCTAAGGTCCTAGAGGATACGATCCCGACTTACCTTAGCTATAGAGTTGAGTTAGTAAATAATTTTTGACCACCTATGATAGCAATCAATTTTTGGTACCATTACCGAGGACCATAGGCATGGTTATGATTTAAAAATCAAATAAAAATAAAAAAGGTATAATTTAGTTTTCTTTTTTTACTTAATTAACTAATTTAAAAACTTGCTAAAAAAATCCTAACCTAAAAAGAAAACAAGACATCTCATAACACATAATTAAAATAAAGAAACTAATTAAGCCTTAAAAACAAACTAATTGTACTGGACATCTACTTTCCTTGCATTGCATACCTCATAAAACATCTTAAGGGTACTAAACCCCTAAACAACACAAGGTAGGGATGTTATTACTTTTCCTTGGCCCATAAACCACCACCCTACATATTGCATTGGCCTAAGCCTTAATTTAAAATCAATTAGACATTGGACCCTAAGGATTATCGAGCTTACCAAGACAAGGGACCCTAAGAGTTGGACTAGCTTAGAATTAACTAGTTCATTGGTGTCTAAGAAAGGGGTTCAACGATGATGTAGCCCTGAAGGAAGGTGGTTCTTTAATTGATTCCGTTGTCTAACCTGGCCAATTAATTTGGTGTCTAAGGAAAGCAATAGGGGGACCCCCATCGACCATATCCTTACCTGACCAGTGGATAGTGATAGGCTATGATGTTGTCATTAAGACACCTCGGTTATCAATTTAATTAATCAACATCTAAATTAAATTAAGAATACATAGAAAGGATGAGTCGGATCGAATTCATGGAAAAGGTAGTGCTTAGGATAACTTTGAAATCTTTGATTTTTATAAAATAAAAGAAAATATTTTGAAGTTGGGAAAAATAGAAACTAAAAGTATAGAAATTAAAAATCTGGTATGTTCAATCTGCTAATCATATCTTAGCATCTACTTATAATAAAATTGAGAAAAGGAATTTAAAGTGCATAAAAATAAATATTGCATTAATGGTGCGGGCACCAGACTCAGAAGAAGACTTCAGAGTTCCATCTGGATCTCTGATTAACCTTGCCCGAAGAATTAGGGTTTTTTTTGGCTTGTAATAAGGGTTGACTAGATCAACTCAATTTTAGCTTGAGTCTATATTACCTGCATTTTATTTTGTTGAGTCATGTTGACTCAGTAGTGGACTAGGGCTTCAACCTGGGGTGTTACATTTTCTCCCAAGGCCAAGCAAGTGGGCGCCACACTCCCAGCCACACTCCCAGCCATACGCCTGAGTCCAGGGGGCGCCATATCTACATCCAACAGCCTTTGGTCCCCACTCCACAGATAGCAGCTTCCTTCTCTCATGCACCAGATGAGGAGAAATCCACCAAGAGTCCACAAATCAAGGGGGCGGCCAAGACTTTCCCAAGAGAACCAAAGTAAAGATGGGAAGAAATTTTCTTGGAGAGAACTTCAAGGAGGCGCCCACTACCTGCCAAAAAAATCCAAAACAAAGATGGGAAGGACCTTGACTTAGGGAGGAAGAAAAGGAGGAGTCCAAAAGAGTTAATCCATGGAAGGAAAAAAAAGTCTCTTGAAGATCCATACAATGAGGCACCATCTACCTGCCTTTTATAACCCAAATCAAATTTTTTTGGTACTTTGGCCGACCATATGTGTATGATTTTTCCTGATTTGTAGATCCCCTCCTTTAGTCCCACATGGGAAGATGTAAAACCCTACTCCCTTGTAAAGCCTTATAAATTAAACCCCTCTTGTAAGTTTAAATCAATCAGATGAATGAAACCAATTTTTTTTTGTGAGCAAACTTTGTGTTTTCTCTCTTCCGCACTTGCATCCAGGTGTTGAGCTCCGTGAGGGAGTAAATCCGGGTTCCCCAGGAACCTTGAGGAGGTGTGAGATCTCCAAAACCCAAACCCTAGGTTAGCCACTCCACTCCCAAACCCTAGCCGTCATCACCCTTCTCTTTCCACCAAGCCCTAGTCTATTCCACTTCTCACGGCCACCCTCTCCAAGTCCAGGCCGGCCACCAGCATCCAGCTCCAGTCCAGATACTTCAGATCTACAGCAATTCTAAGAGGAAGTCAGATCGGCCTCCAGGAGAATCCTGATTTCAGCAACTTCAGCTTTCAAGTTCTTCAACCTGGTAAATCTTTTCTTGAGTATTTGAATTCCATCACTTGTTCCTCTTCTTTCCCAGATCTTGAGTCCAGGAGAAGCCGACCAAACCACATGATCAGTATTGGAGGATCCATTGCGAAGATAGCCGACTCCGAGGATCCCAAAATCTGCTCGAGAGAGTTCTTCCACCAAAATCCTGAGAAGATCACTGTCTAGTTAGTAAACCATCTCTCCTCTCTATTTCTGTTCTGTTGAAAGTTCAGAGCGAAACCCTAGGTCTGGGAGTTTCTCAACCCCCAGCGATCCGTTACTTCTGAACTACTCTGATAATTTAGTTTCATCTAAATTGTGCTTTCAATCCTTACCTAGTTTCCTTCAACTTAGTTTAGCTTTACTTTGAGTCAAAGCCAATTTCTGAAATATAAAAAAAAAAAAAAAAAAAAGAATTAATCTTAAATTTACTTCCGCATACGCTTCCTTGTTCTTTGTTCTGCATCATTTTTGGTATCAGAGCATTCGTTCTGCATCATTTTTGGTATCAGAGCCCTGTCTAGGGTTTCTGTTTTGATTGCTTGTTTGAGTCTCTCTCTTTTTACTTTGTCTGCTCGAAGTAGACTCCCCAGGACGTCCGGTCCTAGGAATGAAGCGAGGTGCAAACCTCCTCTTCCCATTCCACGGGGTGTTCCTAGGGCATGTAGGGGATCCGTTGGGTTATAACTTCGTAGTAGGAATTGTAAACGGGGAAGTTCTCTATTTTTAGCTTGTAATTATCCTGTTATAGGAATTATTTCTCACTGTAGATAACTCCAAATTCGATGATTTTTGTTTTTCTGAAACCAGTATAATTGAAAATAATTTGCATAATTTTCGTATGATTTATTAATTTTCGTGCGATTTCTGAGAATTAAATTACTGCAACTCTATTTTTGTGTTCTGCAATCCAATTATTTTTGAGTGTTCATCTCTTAATTCATCTTAAGGGCATTTGAGCATCTAAGATAAGGGGAGGAGTTGATAACCTCTCCTTAGCCCAAAACCACCACCCACTCATTCGAACCTAAGCCTTTAATCTAAAAATTGATTAGACCTAATTTGCCCTAGTGGGCTAGGGACATCAACAAGTCGGGTCAAGGCTAGTGTTGAGTCAGTTTGTCTAGTTACTCTGTGTGTGCTTTGTACTCAGTGTCTAGAACGGTGGTTCAGGAACTACGTCCCGAAGGGCTTGTGTGCTGGTCCGCCTACCTGGCCAATCACTGATTGGTGTCTAGGTTTGGCAATTAGGGACCTAACACTCCCCTTACACCTGCCTGGCTGAGTCCTGAGTTACTACAGGCTAGCTTGCCACTCTGATTGGGCATCTAGTTTGGGCTCTAGGTCTAGTTAGCCCGTAGTCGTTCAGTTGAGTCTCATTTTGTGTGTTTGCTTGCATCATGTCTACCCGGAATGGAGTGCCTTACCAACCTGGTCAAACCCAACCTGATTTAGAGGCCATGGTTAGAGCTCTTACTGAGAGCATGAACAAGTTAAGCCAGGATTTGACTGCTACTGTTATCCAGTGTAAAGAACAAGTCCATGAGAATTTTACCCAGCTTAGGGATCAAGTCCAAGTCCTTGAGAAACGTAGACATCAAAATTGGATCCCTGATCCAAAATTTAATAGGCCCCAACCTCATCCATACCAGGAGCCTAGGAGGACCTTATACCGTGATCCCGAGCATAACCTTAGGAAGCCTAACCATGATATCTATAGTGTGGATCATGTCTATGAGAGGTCCTTACAATATTCTAGACCAGTCACTCAACAACCTAAGTCTTCTAGATCAAACCATTTAGATCCACACCCATGCCCAAGTAAGGTCTCTACTAGCTTGAAACCCAGTGTGACCCAGGTTCCTATATCGCAAGAATGTTTGTTTTGTGGAGAAAGAGGCCATAAATCTAGTCAGTGCCCATGCATAGGACTGGCTTGTGCACAGCTAAGTGGTAAGAATCCTAAGGATGACATTAATGAGGGAGAACCCAAGCCTACCAATGAGGAAGAAAGGTTAGGTATGACAAGCCTAGAATCAGTTGACCCGATTACCACTGACCCGAAACCCATTGAAGATGGCATCGAGAAAGTATATGATGCTGGCTTGAGTCTAGTTGATGAATATGAGGGGGAAGAACTTGAAGAATGTGACATCGATACTATTGGTTCCTTACCTGAGGAGACCTTGGAGAGCAACGAAGTGGTAGGACCTAGTTCAGAAATTCAAGAGATTTGTGAGAATCAGGTTCCTTTAGTCAAATACCCCCAGGAAGAACTCATAGTGTTAGCCCAAGCTATCAGTTCGTACCCTCTAATGACAGTCATTCCCCAAGTACCAATTGAAGATCTTTGCACTGAACTGTTTAAGTTTGCCCACCCTATGGTAGATCCTCTCGTTAGGATGACTGAATCAAGCCTCTTACAATTGGACCTTGTCCCATGCCCAGCCACTAAGGTCTCTCCCATAATCTCAGTTGAACATCCTTGTCTTGAGCGGATTGATTCTCCCAGTCCTGTAGAAGTCCTCCTTATGACCCCAGACCCCTTCCTTCGCATGACTGACCTACCCTTCTATAGAGTATTCCTTTCCTCACCCATAGGTCAAATTTCAAGTCTTGAGGTCATCATCCATAGGCCCTTCCATGAATCATTATTTAATCCATTTCTTGAGAAAGTGGATCAATGTTTGCTTAGAGAACAAACCTTAACTATTGCAATCACATGTCCTAGGCTACTCCCCGAACCATCTCTTGATCCATTCCTTGGAATAGCAAACTTTTCCTTTCGTAAGGATGACCAGTTGACACTCATAGATCACCATTCAAACCTTCAGGTCATCACCTTTAATCAGCAGGTAATTCAAGACTCCACCTCATATTTCCTCCCTTTCTCTAGGACTTCCAATGCTTCTTACACCATCCAAGTATACTTTGTCGAAGTCTTTAGAGTGAACCATGTGTCAGAACCTATTAGGTTTGCCACCTACTTCTGGAAGACCTTATGGCACCTACTAGGCACCCATAATAAGTTTTCATGCTCAGCATGCCATCCTCCGACCCAAGGTCAAACCTAGAGAGCCGTAGTTTGTTAGGTTTAGACCTAGGGTTCCTTTGAATAAAGTTCATTCTTTAGGAATGCATCGTCAGTCGAGTTTAGGACATTGTCTCAGATTTTGGTTAAGTGAGAATACCAAGAGTTGGGATTTGTATTTACCCAGGGCTAAATTTGCATATAATGTTTCGATCAATAGGTCTATAGGCTAGAGTCCCTTTGAAATTGTTCATGGATACAAGCGTCACACACCACTTGATCTGATTTCACTATTAGTCCACACACACAAGTCTCATGATGCACTTGCATAGCATGTAAAAGACTTGCATAAAGAAATTCATGCCAAAATAAATTTAAGTAATGAAACTTATAAGAAGTTGGCTGATTCTCAAAGGCGAGTCAAAACTTTTGTTGAGGGAGACTATGTAATGATTAGGTTAAGGCCTGAACGGTTTCCTCCTGGAACCGTTAGAAAGTTACATGCTAGAGGAGCTGGACCATTTAGAGTGGTGAAGAGAGTAGGATCCAATGCCTATGTGCTCGAGTTACCTCCAGAACTAGGCATTAGCTCCACTTTCAACATTACAGACCTAGTAGAGTATAGGGAGCCAGCTGTGATTCCCAGTGAGGCTTTTGAACCTAATCCTGCTCTTGAGAGTGAACCTGACCCTGTGTGTCCACCAACAAACTGGCCTGTGAGGAAAGAGCAGATTAAAAAGATCTTGGATGATCAGGTTATCTCTACTCGTAATCGAGGATACAAAGATACCTGGTCCGCTGGCTAGGAAGGCCAGATTTTGATGACTCTTGGATCTCCCGAGAAGAATTACAAGAGTTGGACCCAGACCTCTTGGAGAGATACCAGAGCCAACTTGATCCATACTCGACAGGGTCGAGTTCCTCCCACCCTGGGAGAATTGGTGCGGGCACCAGACTCAGAAGAAGACTTCAGAGCTCCATCTGGATCTCTGATTAACCTTGCCGAAGAATTAGGGTTTTTTTTGGCTTGTAATAAGGGTTGACTGGATCAACTCAATTTTAGCTTGAGTCTATATTACCTGCATTTTATTTTGTTGAGTCATGTTGACTCAGTAGTGGACTAGGGCTTCAACCTGGGGTGTTACATTTTCTCCCAAAGCCAAGCAAGTGGGCGCCACACTCCCAGCCACACTCCCAGCCATACGCCTGAGTCCAGGGGGCGCCATATCTACATCCAACAGCCTTTGGACCCCACTCCACAGATAGCAGCTTCCTTCTCTCATGCACCAGATGAGGAGAAATCCACCAAGAGTCCACAAATCAAGGGGGCGGCCAAGACTTTCCCAAGAGAACCAAAGTAAAGATGGGAAGAAATTTTCTTGGAGAGAACTTCAAGAAGGCGCCCACTACCTGCCAAAAAAATTCAAAACAAAGATGGGAAGGACCTTGACTTAGGGAGGAAGAAAAGGAGGAGTCCAAAAGAGTTGATCCATGGAAGGAAAAAAAATTCTCTTGAAGATCCATACAAGGAGGCGCCATCTACCTGCCTTTTATAACCCAAATCAAATTTTTTTGGTACTTTGGCCGACCATATGTGTATGATTTTTCCTGATTTGTAGATCCCCTCCTTTAGTCCCACATGGGAAGATGTAAAACCCTACTCCCTTGTAAAGCCTTATAAATTAAACCCCTCTTGTAAGTTTAAATCAATCAGATGAATGAAACCAAATTTTTTTTGTGAGCAAACTTTGTGTTTTCTCTCTTCCGCACTTGCATCCAGGTGTTGAGCTCCGTGAGGGAGTAAATCCGGGTTCCCCAGGAACCTTGAGGAGGTGTGAGATCTCCAAAACCCAAACCCTAGGTTAGCCACTCCACTCCCAAACCCTAGCCGTCATCACCCTTCTCTTTCCACCAAGCCCTAGTCTATTCCACTTCTCACGGCCACCCTCTCCAAGTCCAGGCCGGCCACCAGCATCCAGCTCCAATCCAGATACTTCAGATCTACAGCAATTCTAAGAGGAAGTCAGATCGGCCTCCAGGAGAATCCTGATTTCAGCAACTTCAGCTTTCAAGTTCTTCAACCTGGTAAATCTTTTCTTGAGTATCTGAATTCCATCACTTGTTCCTCTTCTTTCCCAGATCTTGAGTCCAGGAGAAGCCGACCAAACCACAAGATCAGTATTGGAGGATCCATTGCGAAGATAGCCGACTCCGAGGATCCCACAATCTGCTCGAGAGAGTTCTTCCACCAAAATCCTGAGAAGATCACTGTTGGTTAGTAAACCATCTCTCCTCTCTATTTCTGTTCTGTTGAAAGTTCAGAGCGAAACCCTAGATCTGGGAGTTTCTCAACCCCCAACGATCCGTTACTTCTGAACTACTCTGATAATTTAGTTTCATCTAAATTGTGCTTTCAATCCTTACCTAGTTTCCTTCAACTTAGTTTAGCTTTACTTTGAGTCAAAGCCAATTTCTGAAATATAAAAAAAAAAAAAAAAAAAAAAGAATTAATCTTAAATTTACTTCCGCATACGCTTCCTTGTTCTTTGTTCTGCATCATTTTTGGTATCAGAGCATTCGTTCTGCATCAATTAATTAAAAAGAGAATTCTGTTACAAGAAAGAAAAGGGTAATCTAACAACTAAGAAAAAACTCTAAGAAAAATAGTAACAAAGACTAGAAGTAGTTCGGCATCACCTCGTCGAGAAGATGGTTGATGAACTTCCTTCATACTCCTTAGAGCGAACTAGCTTTCTCTGCTTATTCCTCCTTGGATCTTCATTTAGAGATCGATGTAGGCAAATATATGGCATAGAAGATAACTTCTCCTTTAAGAAATCTAACTCTTAGAGGCCAACCTACAACCCAAAGCTAGACCTCCTACTCTGTACCATACTCTTCTCTCTAAGATGCTTTCTTTTATAACCCAGGGATCCTTTAAATAGAGCTCATCTAGGGCTTTGGTGCGGACACCAAAGGCACCAGAATAAGGCAGAGGCTTCTCAACCCTCTGTGGATCACTTAAATGACATTCGAGTCCACTGTAATAAAGCTTAGTCCAGCTGAGTTGTTTTCATTTAAGTCCTTTAATTATTTAGCTCATGTTGAGCTAGTCCAGTCCAATGTTAGTCAGCTCATGTCGAGCTAATTTTATTTTTGAGTCCTGTTCAACCATATTGAAAACTCAAGACCACATCATACAAGTGAAGACTGAGTCCAATCTGATTGAAGACATGGATGTTGAGCCCGAGTCCAACCTAACTAGAAGACATGAAGATCCCGGAGGAGAATTAAAACAAGTGCAAACCTGAAGCCTGGAGACCAGCCAGAAGGAAACTGGGCCAGCCCAGGCCCAGGGAGAAATTAGGGCGCCCCTCCTTAGAATTACCTTCCTCTTGGTCGGCCACTTATGGTCACCCCCTTGGCCGACCAAGACAAGGAGAGGGACCATTCCATTTAAAATTTTTCTACCTAGGTTGCCATGTATTCCTAGTTAGAGGTTGTAAGGGAAAAGGAGTCCTATGTAAAGTCTAAAGTACCTTTACTTGGGGCCCAAGGTTAAGGATCTATTTAAGGGACCCTAGCCTCTTGTATGAAGTGAGAATTTTTTATGAATGAAAACCTTGAATTCTTCTATTGAGTTGTGTGATACCCTACTGTGTGCATAAAGGGGTTTGCGAGAGTTTTTCTTCCCAGTGCTGTAATCATCTTCCTGCTGCCAACAAACATCTCAGATCCCTGGACGCCCACTCCAAAAGAAGCCTTCTCTTGCTATTTTTCCTTTGTTTTCTTATTCCTTTGTGAGTTTTCTAACCCCTGACCGGTCATTTACAGGTCCCCGAGTTCCTACGAATCCAACGACTCCAGCCAAGCCTCAAACGGATCATCGAGCAGAAAGCCGGGTATCCGTGGGTCTTTGGCTCGATTTTCCAGGCCGCATCCATCGAGGAACGAGAGACCCTTTTGCTGCGATCTTCAAAGATGTTGTCAGGTACACCCACTCTACCTCCAGTAGTTTTATTGTAGGAGAACTTGCCCTAACCGAGGCTTCTCAGCCCCGGCGATCCTTCTTTTCTACTTTTCTAGGTCCTAATCTGCATGCTGATCTTCTAAAATTCATATAAAATTCCCTACAACTTATTTTAATCTGAAATTCGGGAATTAATCACTCAACCCCACATATAAAACATATAAAAGGAATTGCATGCATATTAGTCCCCCATCATTTGGTATCAGAGCCAGAGTCGGACGATTCGTGGATTTCTCGAGAGGACTTGCAACGCCTCAACCCAGACCTTCTTGAGAGATATGTGTGCCAATCTGATCTTCACTCGACAGGGTCAAGTTCCTCCCACCCCAGGAGAATTGGTGCGGACACCAAAGGCACCAGAATAAGGCAAAGGCTTCTCAACCCTCTGTGGATCACTTAAATGATATTCGAGTCCATTGTAATAAAGCTTAATCTAGCTGAGGTGTTTTCATTTAAGTCCTATAATTATTTAGCTCATATTGAGCTAGTCCAGTCCAATGTTAGTCAGCTCATGTCGAGCTAATTTTATTTTTGAGTCCTGTTCAACCATATTGAAGACTCAAGACCACATCATACAAGTGAAGACCGAGTCCAACCTGATTGAAGACATGGATGTTGAGCCCGAGTCCAACCTAACTAGAAGACATGAAGATCCCCAGAGGAGAATTAAAACAAGTGCAAACATAAAGCCTGGAGACCAGCCAGAAGGAAACTGGGCCAGCCCAGGCCTAGGGAGAAATTAGGGCGCCCCTCCTTAGAATTACCTTCTCCTTGGTCGGCCACTTATGGTCACCCCCTTGGCCGACCAAGATAAGGAGAGGGAGTCCCATTCCATTTAAAATTTTTCTACCTAGGTTGCCATGTATTCCTAGTTAGAGTTTGTAAGGGAAAAGGAGTCCTATGTAAAGTCTAAAGTACCTTTACTTGGGGCCCAAGGTTAAGGGTCTATTTAAGGGACCCTATCCTCTTGTATGAAGTTAGAATTTTTGATGAATGAAAACCTTGAGTTCTTCTATTGAGTTGTGTGATACCCTGCTGTGTGCATAAAGGGGTTTGTGAGAGTTTTTTTTCCCAGTGCTGCAATCATCTTCCTGCTGCCAACCAACATCTCAGATACCTAGATGCCCACTCCAAAAGAAGCCTTTTCTTGCTATTTTTCCTTTGTTTTCTTGTTCTTTTGTGAGTTTTCTAACCCCTGACAGGTCGTTTACAGGTCCCCGAGTTCCTACGAATCCAACAACTCCAGCCAAGCCTCAATCGGATCACCGAGCAGAAAGCCGGGTATCCGCGGGTCTTTGGCTCGGTTTTCCAAGCCACATCCGTCGAGGAATGAGAGACCCTTTTGCTGCGATCTTCAAAGACATTGTCAGGTACACCCCCTCTACCTCCAATAGTTTTATTATAGGAGAACTTGCCCTAACCGAGGCTTCTCAGCCCCGGCGATCATTCTTTTCTATTTTTCTAGGTCCTAATCTACATGCTGATCTTCTAAAATTCATATAAAATTTCCTATAATTTATTTTAATCTGAAATTTGGGAATTAATCACTCAACCCCACATATAAAATATACAAAAAGAATTGCATGCATATTAGTCTCCCATCATTTGGTATCACAGCCAGAGTCGGATGATTCGTGGATTTCTCGAGAGGACTTGCAACACCTCAACCCAAACCTTCTTGAGAGATATGTGAGCCAATCTGATCTTCACTCGACAGGGTCGAGTTCCTCCCACCCCAGAGAATTGGTGCGGACACCAAAGGCACCAGAATAATGCAAAGGCTTCTCAACCCTCTGTGGATTACTTAAATGACATTCTAGTCCACTATAATAAAGCTTAGTCCAGCTGAGTTGTTTTCATTTAAGTCCTGTAATTATTTAGCTCATTTTGAGCTAGTCCAGTCCAATGTTAGTCAGCTCATGTTGAGCTAATTTTATTTTTGAGTCCTGTTCAACCATATTGAAGACTCAAGACCACATCATACAAGTGAAGACCGAGTCCAACCTGATTGAAGACATGGATGTTGAGCCTGAGTCCAACCTAACAAGAAGACATGAAGATCCCCAGAGGAGAATTGAAACAAGTGCAAACCTGAAGCCTGGAGACCAGCCAGAAGGAAACTGGGCCAGCCTAGGCCCATGGAGAAATTAGGGCGCCCCTCCTTAGAATTACCTTCCCCTTGGTCGGCCACTTATGGTCACCCCCTTGGCCGACCAAGACAAGGAGAGGGAGTCCCATTCCATTTAAAATTTTTCTACCTAGGTTGCCATGTATTCCTAGTTAGAGTTTGTAAGGGAAAAGGAGTCCCTATGTAAAGTCTAAAGTACCCTTACTTGGGGCCCAAGGTTAAAGGTCTATTTAAGGGACCCTAGCCTCTTGTATGAAGTTAGAATTTTTGATGAATGAAAACCTTGAGTTCTTCTATTGAGTTGTGTGATACCCTACTGTGTGCATAAAGGGGTTTGCGAGAGTTTTTCTTCCCAGTGCTGCAATCATCTTCCTGCTGCCAACAAACATCTCAGATCCCTGGACGCCCACTCTAAAAGAAGCCTTCCCTTGCTATTTTTCCTTTGTTTTCTTGTTCCTTTGCGAGTTTTCTAACCCCTAACAGGTCATTTACAGGTCCCCGAGTTCCTACGAATCCAACGACTCTAGCCAAGCCTCAATCGGATCACCGAGCAGAAAGCCAGGTATCCACGGGTCTTTGGCTCGATTTTTCAGGCCGCATCCGTCGAGGAACGAGAGACCCTTTTGCTGTGATCTTCAAAGACATTTTCAGGTACACCCCCTCTACCTCCAGTAGTTTTATTATAGGAGAACTTGCCCTAACTGAGACTTCTCAGCCTAGGCGATCCTTCTTTTCTACTTTTCTAGGTCCTAATATGCATGCTGATCTTCTAAAATTCATATAAAATTCTCTACAACTTATTTTAATCTGAAATTTGGGAATTAATCACTCAACCCCACATATAAAACATACAAAAAGAATTGCATGCATATTAGTCCCCCATCAGGCTTCCTCCTGATAAAATTTGCACTCAATCGGGCTCCAAATCGGCTAGATATCACAAGGAGAATTCTTAGCCATTTGATTCATATCATGAGCCTTAGATTGCACTAAAATTCATGTAGGGTAGATGCTTCCTTCCTTCTTAGGCAAATGAATACCAAATAGGATTCTAGTCTCATCCTAATCCCAGACTTTGATTGGGACTTAAGCTCTGCTTCTCCCTATTGGGTAGCGGGCGGCGTGAGACAGTGAGTGGTGGTAGGAAGTAGTGGTGGGATGGTAGGACGATAGTGATGGGATGGGAAGAGTGACGACTGGTGATGGTAGATCAGTGAAGATGGCTGGTGGTGGTTGATTGGGCTGAGAGAAGGCTAGGATGGTGGCTCGGGCAATGGGAGGCGACGTAACCGACTGCTCGAGCTGATGCAACCAACGATGACGTTGGCTAGTGGAGTCGATGGTGGCTGAACGGAGAAGATAGGTGCCTAGCTAGAAAAAATGGTTCTCTCTGTGGCGTTCTAATGGCTATATGGCTTCTCCTGGCTATGAGGAGGTTCCCAGTGGCAAGAGCAATGGCAGGGGACACTTTCGATGGCCGGGGTGCATGAAATGATGGCGATGGTCCATGGATGAAACTCATGGATTGACAGTAATTGTTTCTAGTAGACTATTCTGGCATTCATGAGCGTAGCTTTAATGTTCATGCAATGTCTTTCAAAATTTGATTTAGGCCCATTTGAACTCTAATTTGAGTGTCGTTCATACTGTTGGACTCCAAAAATCAAACTCTTTACAATCATGGTCTTCTTTCCTACAAATGATGTATAAAAGTATCAATTTGATATAAATAAAAGTAGTTTAATTATTAAATTAATACTTTTATATATATATAAAATATAGTTATCACATCCCTTAACTTGAACTTTGCTCATCCTCAAGTAAAGTAGATGAATTAGCTATGTATATAAACTTATCTTTGATTTGAAAGTTGACTTAGGCAGTCGTAAAGGTAGCTGGTATCCACCAGACCATTAAAGAGGTTCTTCATTGGATCACCAAGTCAACCCAATTAGTGATTAACTGTTGACTATCTCCCCAACTTACTCTTTAAATTCTCTAACTTGATTTGAGTCGAGTTTGTTATCTTTTATACTTTAGTCCTTTGTTCTTCTTCTATTTTTTAATTTTAAAAAAGAAGTCTAGTACAATGTCTTAACTTCTTAAGTATTAGCATCCTTATCTTTTGACATGAACCACAATGCTTACTTAGGTGAAGGGGCTCGGTTACTCAGTGGGTGCCATTGCTTAACAGATCTCTTGACCTTATCACCTTTTGACGTGAACCACAATGCTTACTTAGGCGAAGAGACCTGGTTATTCAATAAGAGTTCAAGAAGAGCTGTGAGGTTAGACTATCTCTCTATATTTTTTTATTTATTTTTTTAGAAAAATTATTTTCAACATTTCCACTCCTACTCTTAATAAACATATTCTTTATTGAGATAAGAAGGGAGAGATTTTTGGAATTATGATGAGGGACGGGATTCTAATATGATGTAGGATGATATGCAAGGGATGAACATGAGGAAAATCAGATTAAAGCAAGCAAATATTTTTAGATTTGTTTACAGCTTAATTTCCGAAACTAGACAAGACTAGGTTAGGGTTATCCTGTATCAATTTGCATCCTACCCACATGCTAGATCAATCAAAAAGAAAAGAAAATCAGGATCCTAGGTCTAAGAAAGCCTATTAGGAGCTTGTTCACCTTCAAGAAATCAGACAAAAAGAGATGAGAATTAGGTTTAACATACCAGGCAATGATTTCTAGTTGATGTGGAAGAGATCGCTCCGCTCAGATCAGTGCTGGATGATCCGATCACTTTCCCATGGATCCACCGACTTTTTATTAGCTTCATTCAAGGGCAAAGAAAACATCATCCAAGGGGCGTGGCACTGGAGGAATCCTGCAAATGTCAAAAGTTAGAGGCAAACAAGACAGAAAAAATTAGAAACTAGAAATCGGGTTGAAAGATGATTGGAAGATGGAGTTGCAGGGGTTGGCAGCCTAGGAGGGAGCTTTGGGCATCTGGATCTTGGAGAGGGCTGATGGTGGGCATCTTAGGGCTCTTGCTTGGATGGACAATGGCTAGGGTTTAGCGGAAGAGAGGGGAAGCAGGGTGGCTAGGGTTTGCAAATAAGAAAACTAAAACAAGTCTCACACCATAATTTGTCAGAAATCACTTAGATTGTATTCATAAGAAAAGAGTTGATTACAAGAGGGGGAGGGGGTGGGTATTTATAGGCTCACCCAGGTGCTCTCCTTGTTAGGATTGGATTACAAAGTTTGATTAGGAAGAGGATTACAAAATTTGAATAAAACTACACTTCCTAATTGACTTGGGAAAGAATATTCTCCTTTGACCTGGTCTTCTCTTGGGGAGCCTGGGCTTGTGGGCTCACTCTGGGGTGCCATTCTTTGCTGGACTGGATAGGGCACCAATCATGAATGGGCCTGGGGTACCAACTCCTAATGGGCTTCTAGGCTGGGGGCACCTAGGAGAAGGAATATTCCATGGGGTGCCTGGTATCTTCAAGTGTGTAGGCTCCATGGGCTTGGGCGGCATGAAAGGTCCAGGGCGATTTGAGTAGGGTGCAGTTGTAAGGTCTCCAGCAACTAGATGTGGCCTAATAAACTTCTAATTTGGGGATCCTTTCCTCTGGTTCTTGAAAATTACAGGATCCAAGTAAACTCAACTTACAAATGGACTAAAGTAACAAGACTCAATGAATTCAACTTATTACAAAACTTGGCTCACTTTGATATAAGTGACACAGTACTGATAAATAATAGGTCACATGAGATTGAGACAAGAAATTCACTAGACTTGATTGGGTTTTTTGCCCCACTTAATATAGGACTCAATTATTGGACTAACTTTATTATAGGACTTGACACATTATTAAAGGCTCAAAATTGACCAACATATGACTTAGAGAACAAAATGAAGCTTGCAGTCTATGTTTGATCTGATGTCCCCATCAATTCTCCTGGGATGAAAGGAACTTGACCCTGTTGAGTAAGGTCTATCTGGCTTAGGTAATGCTTTGACAGGTCTGGGTTGAGGCATTGCTGATCCTCTCGAGTGATCCATGAATTCTTAGATCTCGGTCGACCTTGCCAACAAACTAAGTGATATGGTAGCCTTTGATTCGGGTACTGATGGCTTGGTCGTCCAGGATATGCTAAATCATTTTCTCTCACAGGCTAATTTGATAGTGGACACTTAGGATTGGGTTCATGATGCGGAACCTATATATGCATGCAAGTATTTTTTTTATATTTTTAATATTAAGTTGTATTATTAATCTCAAAGAACAGACCAAGAATCTATGCAGGGAAAACTATGCAAGATAAGAAACTAAAGCATGCAAGATAGGACCTAAAAGTAACAGAAAAAGAAGGACCGTCGAGGCTGAGAAGCCTCGGTTGGGCTAGTTCACCTACCTGGCAAAGGTGGAAGTGCTGGTGCAGATCGTACGTGACAAGATCACTCTCACTCTAGATGCAGCCTGGAAAACCAAGCCAAAGACCCATGGATACCTGGCTTTCTACTCGGTGGTCTGATTGCGGCTCGGCTGGAGTTGTTGGATTCGTCGGAGTCGAGGGACCTACAAACGACCTTCCAAGGGTTAGAAAACATAGTAAGGAAGAATAAATAAAGGGAAAATAGCAAAGGGAAGTTGTTGATTGGAGTGGGCTGCTAGGGTTTTGGAGAGTAGGATGGCAGCAGGAAGCAGTCACAAAACACCAGGAAGAGGAAGGGCTCACACAGAATCCCTTCAAGCACACAGCAAGGTAGCACATAGCAATTAGAGAATCAAATATTATTTCATATCAAAATTAATTTCTTCATACAAGAGACTAGGGCCCTTTAAATAGACTCCTAGACTTGGCCCCCAAGTAAGGTTAAAAGAGACATTACATAGGAGTTTGAATCCCCATCCAACTCTAGCTAGAAAATAAAGAAAAAATAGGTAGAAAAAATCCCTAAAACTTCACTCCCTCGTCTTGCCTTGGTCAGCCAAGGGAGCTGACCCTAGTGGCCGACCAAGGGTGGTAAGCATAAACCTTGGCACTACTTTCTCTTCTCCTGGGCCTGGGCTGGCCAAGTTCGCTTTAGGCTGCGTTACAGGGCTTCATTTCAGAGCTTCGGGGCTTCGGGCTTCTGATTTCTTCTCCTAGGCCTTCCATGATCCTCACAGTTTCAATTGGATTGGTCTTCACTTGGGCTGGCTTGGTCTTCACTTGTATGAGTCATTACATGTACTGAACTCCAAAAAATAACTAGCTCGACATGAGTTGACTAGTATTGGACTCAGGTAAAAAAAATAACTTAGATGAACTAAGCTTTATTACAAATGGACTTGAATGTGACTAAGTAATCCACAGAGGGTTGAGAAGCCTCTGTCTTATTCTGGTGCCTCTGGTGTCCGCACCAATTCTCTCGGGGTGGGAGGAACTCGACCTTGTCGAGTGAAGATCAAGCTGGCTCACATATCTCTCAAAGAGGTCTGGGTTGAGGCGTTGCAAGTCCTCTCGAGAAATTCATGAATCATCTGACACTGGCCGGCCTTGCCATCGGACCAGGTAGCGTTGATAGCCACGGCCCCGGGTCATTATGGCTTGATCATCGAGGATATGCTCGATCCGTTCTCCTCTGTCTGGCTAATTTATTGGTGGACACTCTGGGCTAGGGTCACTCTCAATGGAAGGAATAGGTCCAAAGGCCTCACTAGGTATCACTGTCGATTTCTTGTACTCAACCAGGTATGCGATATTGAAGGTAGAACTGATGCCCAAATCCGAAGGCAAATCTAACACAAAGGCATTTGGTCCAACCCTTTCTATCACTTTAAAAGTTCCGGCTCCATGAGAATGAAATTTCTTAATGATCCTGGGTGGGAACCACTCAGGCCTAAGCCTAATCATGACAGAATCTCCTACATCAAATTCCTTGGCCCTTCTTCGGGAATTAGCCAGTTTCTTATATGTTTCATTACTTAGGTTTATTTTTTGGCTAATGTCCTTATGCAAGTCTCTAATATGCTATACGAATGATTCTGCAGACTCTGAGACTCGTGCATGAATAGGTAAAGGAATCAGGTCAATGGGGCGATTAGGCTTGTACCCATGGACTATCTTAAAAGGACTCTTGCCCGTTGTCCTATTCACTGAGCTATTGTAGGCGAACTCTGCTCTAGGCAAAAATAGATCCCATGTTCCAATCTGTTCACCTACCAGGCATCTAAGGAGGTTTCCTAAACTATGGTTCACCACTTCGATTTGACCATCTGTTTGGGGGTGGTAGGCTATAAAAAACTTAAGATTGGTCCCTAACAGGTGCCACAGGATTTTCCAGAAATAACTAGTGAACCTAACATCCCTATCATATATGATGGTCTTGGGTAGGCCATGGAGTCTAACCACATTATCTAAGAAAAGATTGGCTACTCTAGACGCATCAAAGGTCTGGGAACATGGGATGAAGTGAGCCATCTTAGAGAACCTATCGACCACTACAAAGATAAAATCATGTCTCTTCTAGGTCTTAGGTAATCCTAACATGAAATCCATACTTAGGTCCTGCCAAGGGCGATTAGGCACTAGTAAATGTGTATAGAGACCAGTGTTTTGCTTTTGCTGCTTTGCAACGGCATATGTTCTACACCTGGCTACAATCAAAGCAACATGCCTTTTCAATCCTGGCCAAAAGAACTGGTCTTCTATTGCTAAGAAGGTCTTATTCCTACCAAAGTGACCAGCTAAACCTCCAGCATGGGTCCCCCAAATTAGGAATTCTCTAAGGGAAGTTCTAGGTATACAGAGTCAATTGTTTTGGAAAAGGTAGCCATCCTGAATGGTATACTCACTATGGATACTGGATGGTCATAGCCTGAGGGTCTGGTAAATGTCTCCAAAGTTTGGGCAGGTTTCATATTCATCCTTTAACCTATCAAACCCTATGACTTGGGTGATAACTGATCCTAACAGCAAAGACCTACAGCTTAGGGCATCTGCTACCTTATTTTCTATTCCAGCATGGTGCTTCAGGACAAAGGTGTAGGCCTAAATGTACTTGATCCTTTACCATGCCGTGGGTTAAGTTTGTTTTGGGAGTTTAGGAACCAGAGTGCCTCATGGTCAGAAAATAAGACAAACTCCTGTGGTAGTAAGTAAGGTCTCCAATATCTAAGGACCTGGACTACTGCATAAAATTCCTTGTCATAGGTAGAGTACTTAAGTTTAGCCTCATTCAGCTTCTCACTGAAGAAGGCTACAAGGTGATTTTCTTGACTTATTACCCCACCTATTCCTACTCCCGAGGCATTGCAAGTGACCTCAAACACAACAAACCCAAGTCTCCACCCTCATCCATGATGCCCTTGACCGTACCGCCTCCAAAGCCCCCGATAGAAGCCGACGCACCGCCCGATCCCTCCGATCAAGTCTCCCCATGCCATAGACTCCCTCTCCGGATTCGCCCCCTCTCTAGATCTGCCCGTGCCACCACACGGGTCTATGCCTCGCTTTGTAGCTGCCCTACTACTTGGTTTCAACCTCTGCCCGCTACCGTCGACGTCGACGAACCCCACCGCCACCCTGCAGATCTCTGTCTCCAATGCACCCCCCTTGCCAATCGACACCACCGATGCCTTCTGTCCATCGACGACACATCTCGGATTGATTGCGTGTAGGAGGACCAACCGAGCCTTCATCGTCCTCAGCCCCCAGAGCATGTCTGCCTCCTCCCTCCCTCCAGATCATCCTTGTTCTCCGGCCGGAAGCCAATGATGCCCTATTGCTAGAGATGCTGGCTCCGCCTCCTTCCTCATCGCTTGTGCACCCTCCCACGATGAGCCGAGCCCTGCAACAGGGCCTCGAATCTGAGTCCCCTGCACCACCAAGCCATGCCGACTACCGTCTAGCCATCTTCTTCCCATGCTGCCACTGTCCCCGCCCCAGCGATGCCCATTGGGAAGCCTCCACCTGATCAGTCTGCATCAATCGCCCATGGGATGGAAAGAGCCTACATGAATGTGAAGGCAAATGCCTTCACTATTGTCGACTTCAGTGCACGCTTTCTAAAGTAGCACGCTTTCTGGAGTATCACGAATCTCAGCACTGCACAATCTTCAAAGCTACATTGATCTAGAGCAACCAATAAAAAAAGAAAATCAGCAAAAAAAAAAAATTAGAGAAAAAAAAAGAAAGAAAGGTGAAAAAAAATGAAAATAGCCTCTTTGCTTTGACTTGACTAGTTTCGGTTCCATCCACCCCCGCTGAGCTTGACTCGATGGAGTCGAGTTCTCCTCACTCCAAGAAAATGATGGGGACCAGAAAGTCCATTTTATTTTATTTTATTTGAGTCCTATAATAAAGTGAGACAACTGAGTCCAGTTGAGTCCACTTAGGCAGGTCCAGTCTTTTAGTCCAGTCAAGTCCAGTCGAGTCAATGTAGTTTTCATTCAGATCTTGTACAAGAGGAGAGTTCACAGCCAGGAGATTCACTAGGCCCCCCCAGCCAGAGCTGGACTTCATGCACATTGGCCTTTTCATGCTACCAAGCCCACTAGAGAGAGCTCTAGTCCAAGATGAAGGCTTGCTGTTGACTAGGTCCACCAAGATTTCTTGGCCCACAAGTCAGGGCTTCTTAGCCCTCAAGTTATGTACCCTGGGATGAATCTATAAATACTCCACCCCCTCTTGTATTTTTTCAATGAATGATGGATGAATAAAAAAATTTCTTGAGTTCTATGTGAAGGATCTATGTGATCCTAGAGTTTTTGTGTGATCCCTGATTTGGGCATCAATGTGAGCCCAAGGTATCTGTGTGATCCCTTCCCCTTCTTCCTAGGGTTTCTGTGTGATCCCTGATTTGGGCATTTGTGTGATCTCTTCCCCTTGTTTCAGGGTATCTATGTGATCCCTATGATATCTGTGTGAGCCCCTTTGCTGTGTGCTTGTCCTCCTCGAGGAATTTGTGTGAACCCCATTTATCTTTCTGAACCTTTAGCGCTCTTCTTTCTTCCTCCAGACAAACCCTAATCCTCTGGTGACTTCTACGCTCGCCAGCGATCCATCCCCGATCTCTATCCCGCATCACATGGTATTTTGTTACCTTCATTGATGACTTCTCTAGGAAATTATGGGTGTATCTGATGAGAGAAAAATCAGAGATATTTACCTGGTTCAAAGCCTGGAGGGCTGAGGTAGAGAAGGAGACAGGAAAATATGTGAAGTGTCTTCGGTCAGATAATGGTGGGGAGTACTCTTGCAAAGAGTTCAGAAGTTATTGTGAGGAAAATGGGATCAAATGCCATTACACAGTAAGGATGACCCACAGTAGAATGGTGTTGCAAAAAGGATGAATCGAACATTATTGGAGAAGGCAAGGAGTATGAGGCTATAGTCATCACTTTCGAAAGTCTTTTAGGGTGATGCTATCAATCTATCATATTTTCTTGTAAACAGGTCCCCTCATTTCAATCTGGATGGAGGACTTTTAGAGGAAGCTTGGACTGAGAAGAAGGTGGAGCTTGGTCGCCTGAAGGTGTTTGGTTGCCTGGCCTATGCATATATGGAGGCAACTGAATGGAATAAGTTGGACCCTAAGTCAAGGAAGATGATCTTCATCGGGTATCCATAAGGAGTCAAGGGTTACCTACTATGAGATCCTTAGTATGAAAAAATAGTGATCAATAGGGATATCATATTTGATTAGAGGAGCATCTTGGAGAGATCAGGGAGTACGGATGGAACTACAGCTTCAAAGGTGAACAACAGTGATTGTCCTTCATAGGTGGAGGATAGACCATCTAATTCAACTGGCAAGGGTATTTCAATTGAGGTGGAGTTAGGCGGGAAAGGTCCTCTTATAATGAAGGACCAGAAAGAAAAATTAGTTATTCAAAGTGAAGTACAAGAACAGCCACAAACAGCAGACTTGCAGGATAGTGCATGGGGAGTGGCATTACATAAATCTCAGTGCACAATTCGGAAGCCAATGAGATATGGCATGGATGAGAATATATCTTATGCTCTCATATCTATGAATAGAGATCCAAAAATATTCAAGAAGTCCATAGAAAGCTATGATAAAGAATCATGGATACAAGGTATGATGGAAGAGATGGAATCTATTAGGAGGAACAAGACATGGCAATTGGTGGATTTGCTTGAAGATGCTCATGCAATTGGCTCTAGATGGGTGTTCACAAAGAAAATAGTACCTTCAAAGCAAGGCAGAGTGAGATACAAAGCAAGGCTAGTAGTAAAAAGATACTCACAAAGGGAAGGAGTTGACTGCACCGAGATATTTTCTCCTGTGGTATGCCATACTTCAATTCGGGTGTTGCTGTCATTGGTGGCAGAACATGGTATGGAATTGGAGCAGATGGATGTGAAGACAACCTTTCTACATGAAAGTCTGAATGAAAAGATATATATGAAGCAACCTGATGGCTTCACAGAGATTGGACAAGAGGACAAGGTATGTTTACTCCAGAAGTCATTGCATGGTCTGAAACAATCACCTTGTCAGTGGTATCGAAGATTTGATGCATTCATGTTAAGCCTTGGATTTCTCAGATGTGAACATGATTGTTGCGTATATGTCAAGGACGTGGATAATGATAATGCTTTGTATCTACTTTTGTATATAGATGATATGTTGATAGCCAGCAAAAGAATGAGGGATGTAAAAGAGCTGAAGAGAGCATTATCTGAAGAATTTGAGATGAAGGATTTGGGTCCAACTCAGAAAATCCTTGGAATGGAGATTTGCAGAGATAGAAGCAAGGGGATTCTCCATTTGTCACAAGGAGGTTATATCAAGAAGATTTTTGAGAGGTTTGGGATGGAGAAGGCCAAACTAATAGAGACACCATTATCAGGGCACATATTTCTCTCTAAGATACAAAGCCCCCAGGCAGAGAGGAGAAAAAGTACATGGAGAGAGTTCCATATGCAAATGCTGTAGGCAGTGTTATGTATACTATGGTGTGTTACAGGCCAGACATAGCATATGCTATAAGCCAAGTGAGTAGGTATATGGCAAATCCTGGGAAGGAACACTGGAAAGCATTGAAGTAGATTTTGAGGTATCTACAGGGAACTCAAAAGCATGGACTTGTATTTGGTGGGTAGCCAGAAGGACAAGGAAAGAACTCCGAGAAATTATATGGAGGTTCGGGTCCTTTGGAAGGGTATGTGGATGCGAGTTATGCAAGTGGTCTTAATATAAGAAGGTCTACTATAGGTTATATCTTCTGCTTGCATGGTGGACCGGTTTCTTGGAGATCTACCCTTCAACCTATCACTACTTTATCTACAACAGAGGCTAAGTGTATAAGTATTATAGAGGCTGTAAAGGAAGCATTATGGCTGAGAAGGCTAGTTACTGAGATGGGGGTGGAATGTGTATGGTGGTCCTACACAGTGATAGCCAGAGTGCCATACATTTGACTCAGAACACAGTCTATCATGCACGTACAAAGCATATAGATGTGAGGTACCACAGGATCAGAGAGCTGGAGGAGGAAGGATAAGTGGCACTGGTGAAGGTCCATCAAAGGAGAACCAGGCTGATGTACTTACAAAGGCACTACCGGGAGAAAGCTTTCATTCATGTATGTGGTTGATGGGTCTGAGGTGTCTGGTGTAATAAACTGTAATCTTGGAGCACCAAGATGGAGATTGTTGAGTCTCATGTGGTGCATCCAAGATTTCATGGGGAAGGGCCAAGGTTTAGTTTGGTCCGATTTATCATGGTCACGCATGATGTATCTAGAGCTAGGAGTGAGTCCGGGACAAGTCCTAGAGGTTAGACTAAGTTTTTGGTCTGTTTAGGCATTAGAGTTAGCTCGGTTCTGGTTATAGTCGACTTTAATGGTTGGCACGGCATGAAAGCAGGGAGGAGAGTCAGCTCAGACTGCTGGGAGTTGGCTCGGTACTGCTGAGAGTTGGCTCGGATTGCTGGGAGTTAGCTCAATTTTGTAGATAGGTAAATTGTGGTATAGACAAGTCAACTCAAGGTCTGAGAGTCGATTCGTCCAGAGTGCTTCCTGCAGCAAGGAGTCGACTCAAAGGATTCGAGCCTACTCGAATGACAAGATTTTTTGAATCACGTGATGCCACGCTAGGAAGTTTTGGAGGGGAATGGTCCTTTGCGATCTGGGTATATATATATGTGAGTTGGGATGGTTATGGAGTGAGAAGAGAGAGAAGGTCATTTTGTAACAGTCCAAGGAAACGATCGGGAATCAAGAAATCTCTCCGTTCTTCCAGATCTCCTTCTTCCTCCATTTCTTCTCCTTCACTTCTCTATCAATCCAAGGGATTGATTGATCTTCGTTTGACATGTATCCTACTATATCCATCGTGGATCACTAGAAGAGGGTCGTTTATGCACCTGGATAGCTTCCGCAAGGCATGGGTTCACCGGATTATTTCCATCATAGGTTTCCAACACGCTCCTCCATTTGATTAAACCTATTGTTCATTTGGGCATTCAATTGGGCAAACTGCTCAGTCATGGTCCTCAGTAAGGTTTCAAAGTTAGACTCCATGGTCAGGTTGGGTTGGGGTTGAGACTGCTGGTATTGGACTCCTGATCTAGTGGTTATGCAACAAGCACACAAATCGTTCTAGGGTTTTGCTAGACCTAGCAGCTCAAGTAGAACGAGTTAGCTCAACTTAAATAAAGTCAACAGTTATCCTTTCCACTGGCCAGGTAAGAGGTGGGAGGTTCCCCCTACTCTTGCAGGGTCCTAATTAAGTAACTACAGCTCTGCTTAGGGCGCTTGTCTGTGGACCCCTAGCCTAGACACCAATTTCAACAGATAAGTGATGAATTGAGTGCACTAGCTTTCTCACAATATCATGAAATGGACCTGTTAGTGTCCCTAGTTCAATTAGGTTGCTACTCAATTTTAATTAGGCTTGGGATCAAGATGTGGTTATTTTGGGCCAAGAAAAGGTGATGAAATCCTTCCCTTATCTAAGATAGAGAGATTACCCTTAAGTGAGTTTAATTATGCATGCATACATAAGACATATACAACATGAAACAAAAATAAAAAAAATATGCAAAAAATAATTTTTTTTTTCATTTTTTTTGTGAAAATGGAAAATTTAACAAAGACTAATAACAGTTAATTAAATGCAAATAAAAATTAAGTTTTGAAGGTTTCACTGCAAACAAAATTTAGCCCTAATCTAGTTATGTAGAAATTTTAGCAATGCAGAATTTTAGGGTTTTATGCATGAACATTTTAAACTTGCTCTAATACCAGAGATGATGGGGAACCTAGGGCATGCAAGGGATCATCATAAAGAAGAGAGAAAGTTCATATTATTATGAGTAAGATTTCAGAGTTTATGATGCTTCTATTCCCAAAAATGAGTTAAGGAACATGCAAGGTTAATCTATGATGATCAAAGTTACAATCCCCCATAAAGTTTAACCCTCAAAGAATAGAAAAGAAAGTAGGATCGCAGGATTAAGAAATCCTAATTAGAACATGCTCGAACCACTCTTCAATAAAATACATGTAGGAGAAGGGAAGGGTTTGGAATACCTGGCAATGAATATCTCCTCTCTTGAAAGTAGCGGGATCACACAATCTCTCGAAGGATGCACCTGGATGAAAAGGCTAGGTTCCCTGAACTCTTGGCTCCTGGCTAGCAGTTCAGTTGTCAAAGAAGACCTCCTCTAGAGGGCGTGGCACCTGAGAGATCCTACAAATACTAAGGGGAAAGAAAGACCCTTTGATTAGAGTAAGCAACGGTGCACAACAAGAACAATGGAAGATAGGAGGGAAGATGGAGAAGGCTTAAAGATTAAGCCATGGCTTGATGTAGATCCTGGAGTGCCTGAGGATGCCTACATTCCTAGATAGAAGGAAGATGCTTGGGTAGCCTTGGACTTGAGAAGGACCCCTGGTGGCCTAGGGTTTTGTAGAAAGACCTGGTGACCTAGCATCTTGAAGGAAGGAAGTTGGTGGCCAAGTGATGGATGGGGGAGGCTAGGGCTTGGAAGTTAGATGGGATGTTAGGGCTTGGAAGATGGAAGATTGTGGGTTGGTTGGGCCTTTCACCCTCTCCCTCGTGGAGTGTCAATGCACAAAGCACAGGAATTGAAGAAGAAGACCTTAAAATTTTCATTCATCAAACTTGATTTTACAAGAAGAAGGATTGGTTTTTATAGCTCACCCATGCTCTTAAAATTTCATTAGGAGTTCATACATGAAATGAGGAATAAAATAAGGAGGCACCACACTTGATTTTCTTCCTTGCTTAGGTGCCAAAAGTCTACCATATTGGGCTTGGGCGGCTTGCATGAAATAGGGAGAAGGGGACCACTCCATTCCTTCTTGGTCTAGGTGCCCAAATACTTCCAAGTTTGCTTGAAGAGGTTGCATGAAACAAGGAGGGAAGGGACCACTCATCTTTCCTTATTTGCTTGGGTGCCCATTGCTTTCCTTCCTGGCCTGCATGAAACAGGGGTGACATCTACTTTCTTGCTAGGTGGCTACAACTTTCCATCTGGGGAGGATGTGGGGCACCATCTTGCTTGAGTGGGGACCATTATGGGTGGCGCACGAAATCTTCCACATGTGCTCGAGTGGGGACCAGTGGTCTAGGTCTTCAACTTCTTGATTATAGACTCTGACTTAACTCAATTGAACTACAGACTCTGACTTAACTCAATTCAATTGAACTACAGACTCTGACTTAACTCAATTGAATTACATGACTCAAACTGATAGGATTGAGATAACAGCTAACTGGACTCAAATAAAGAAAAAGGTGACAGACTCCGAATACATTAATCAGAGATCCAAATGGAGCCCCGTAATTTTTGTCTGATCTTGGTGCCCTCACCAGCCACGTACTCCGAATGGATCGCTAACCCGGTCATGGTGAAGAAGGTAAATGGCAAGTACTAGATCTATATAAACTTCAGTAATCTCAGTCGAGCATGTCCAAAAGATGGTTATCCATTGCCAAGGATAAATTAGATGGTTGATGCAGCCTCAGGCCATGATATTTTTAGCTTCATAGATGCCTTTTTTTGATATAACCAAATCTAGATGGCCCCAAAAGATGAAAATAAAACTAGTTTTATTATTGATCAAGGCCTCTTTTGTTGTAGGACCATGCTGTTCAATTTGAATAATCCAAGTGCTACCTATCAATGCCTAGTGAACAAGATTTTTATTGATCAAATTGGATGGAATATTGAGGTATATGTGGACAACATGCTAATTAAGAGCAAAGCTACTAGAACTCATATTAATGATCTTTGGAAAAACTTCACCACCCTCCAAAGGTACCAAGTAAAGCTGAACCCTATCAAATATACCTTTAGAGTAGCCTTAAGTAAGTTCTTGGGTTTCATGGTCTCCAACAAAGGGGTTGAAGTTAATTCGAAGAAGATCAAGGCCATATGTGACATGAGCCCTCCAAGGACAATCAAAGATGTCCAGCATCTCACTAGGAGAATTGCAGCTCTCAATCAATTTGTCTCCAAGCTGGCTAAATAGTGTTTCCCATTATTTTAGATGCTAAAGCGACCATAAAATTTTGGATGGATAGAAGAATTCTAGAAGGCATTTGATGATTTCAAGAGTTATCTCAACTCCCCACCATTATTGGGGAAACTGATCAAAGAGAGCAACTATTCTTATTCTTAGCAGCTCCTCATTTGGCAATGAGCATAGTATTGAGAAGAATAGGATTCAAATGCCCATCTACTATGTCAGCAAAATTTTGAGTGATGCAGAGACTCGATATTCAAAGCTAGAGAAGTTGGTCTATGCCCTTTGTTGAAAAATGCCTAGGATTTCATGCATGATTTTTTTTATAATTCAGAGTAAAATCATGTCTATTTTAAAACTATTTTAAATAAAAAATTTATATTTAAAATAATTTTAATAAATCTTAAGCAGATTGTAACATAATATGCAGTAGAAAATAAAATCAGCATGCATCGATCTACCCGATATATGCAGTAGATATAATCTACAAATAATATGAAATCTAATTTCATACATGATCATGAGTCAATGATCACCACTACTGATGGCATGTGGTAAGGGCTCTCCGCGTTGCTTCACAGCAGCATAGGTCTTCTCCTCTATGAATTGTCCACACGAAGCTCCGATGCGATCAACCTCCTAGGACTGCTAGCTCTCTCTGAAGGCCACTAAATGGCTAAAAATAATTTATTTCTTAGACTTTCTTGAGCCTCCCAAGAAATCCATGAAGAGGATGAAAAGGTCAAGATCTAAGAGGAAGAAAAGAAAAAATAAGAAACCCCTTTCTACTATTTTTCTCTTCTTTTTCTTCCTTTAACCCTAGCACTCAAAAAAGGTCTTTCATGCCAAAGAACTCATGACAACCTTGAATTTTTTTAGCTCCCTTTCTCATTTGATCTCATGCCAATTTATTCCTTTTTGGTTGTCCAATCCCAAAAGAATACTATGAAAATTAGGCATGTGGATTAGGAAAGGAATAGGGGGACTTTTAGATAGGATAAGGAAGCAAATAACCTAGTTTGACTAGTCTTAGCTTATCCCACACCCCAACCTTATAGATAAATTTTTTTCCTTGTATTTTTATCTCAAATCACTGATAAAAGGTCCCTTTTTCAATGCATATTTTATTTATATTTTTTATAAAAAAATGGCATCAAGAATTGATAAGGTTTTGAGGATTTTAGACTAGCTAAAATTAGGAAAAGTCAAAAAGTTTGATTCCCAATCAAACTCCTTCCTTTTAAATTAAAAACTCATCCTAAATTAATCCAAATCAGATAAAAAATAAAGGAGAGTATGTAAACATATTTTTTATAAATGTATTATGAATCTATTCAAATAAATGGCATGGAAAAATCCAAGAAGAAACCTAGTTGGGCTCGATAAGGGTTTGACCAAGCTTTAACCAAAATTAGTTAGGAACCAAAACTAAAGCCAATTTAGACTCAGTCTATTTAGGTCCTAATTAATATTAATTAAATTATAATTAAATCTAAAATTACCTAAGTCCAAGTCTAAATCAAACTGTAATTAGAAACTCTTAGCAATTAGGTCATCAAATAACCTAATTAGGCAAATTCTAATTAAACCAAATTCAATTAGACTTGATCTAAACCTCTTTACTCAATCAAATTAAGTCAATTAGCAATCTAATTATTAATTAATTCTTCTATAATTAATTAATAATTAAATAAATATTAATTTATAATAATTGTATAGGGTTAATTATTCATCATATTTATAATTTTATCGCTGAATGATTCTTAATCGTTAGTCAGCCATCATGATCGGTTAGAAACTTCTATTATGTGTGTCCCCATAGGTTCAAACACTAAGCCAATAGTCCAGGAACTAATTCTTTAACTAATCGATGCAACCATCTGGCAATAATGCCTGACATCCAGATAGGTCGAATGTTTGCGAAACAACATTAAAGAACCCAGGCATATAGTTTCCATATAATTCATCTCTTTGACCCTAATGCTCAGAATAATTTCAAAGTGTGCATCCAAATATGTCTTAACCTACCAAATCCTATGACTCTTCATAAGGATTACCCTGGCCAAGGTCTTGCTAAATTGAAACATAGTAGAGCATTATCTCCAACATCTTAAAGTGGTCAATTCCATCTTGACTCATCACTAACTTAACAAGTACTTGGCTGCACCCAGTAACCATCCATCACTGGATTAGAAATCCAAGTAGTTCAGTATGTAAGTATAATGAGTTGCTTGCAAATTACTAAGGTGATCTCAAGTCAAAGGGATACTTATATCTATATCCTTCTGAGAGATACTCCATAACAAAGTACTCAATAGAGTTGGTCATGTTCAGTGCAATGTACATCTACACTCACTTGCATGCTATACCAGTGTCATCACACTCCTTGATTATGAGAATAACAAATCCATATGGCATACAATGACCTATGCTCAATAAACATTATTGTCTTAAGTAACAACCTATCATTTGGTTATAAACATTTAAGAACCACACAATAAATCATTCTTTATCTAATTGAAGTAGCTCTAAGGACTTCATCTCAAAAGAGTCCAAAGAAAGATGCAAAAAAAGATGAACTCCAAAAAATATTATCAATGATTCATGTATACATTATAAAATCTTAACCATCTACGATCTAGACGATTGGCTATAGGATAGATTTCCTAACACCCTCCTTATTGCCACTTGGAAGCTCCATCCATATTTTCAGGCTCATACTATCATCCTCCTAATTGATTAGCCCATAAAGAGCATTTCCATTGACCTAATACATCTGGGCGTATCACCAAGTGAGCAATCAAACATTTGGAATTTGATATTAAATTCCAGCCTTGACTTTTGATTAAGGCCTAAATACTGGCATACTTCCTTTTTGAATTACCATTCCCATTGAACTAACTAAGGTAGAAACAATGGAACCATCAGTGTTGATGTTGGACCTCCCTCCAAAGCTAACTAATATATGGTAAAATATACATGGATGGGTCCTCTAACTTCGAAGGATCAAGAGCAGGAGTAGTCATCATCAGCCCCAATGGAATCATCACTAGCATGCCCTAAGTCTCGAATCCCTAGCAACTAATAATAAAAGCAAAATATGAAGCCCTGATTGTAAGGCTTGAAGTTGCTAAGGAACTGGGAGTACAAGACTTAAAAGTCTACAATGACTCTGACTCTTAATTGGTCATTAACCAAGTTAAGGATAACTCCAAGGCTCGGAAAGAAAACAAGATCAAATATCTTTAAAGAACTAGGAAACTAACTAGCAACTTTCATAATTTTGAAATCCAATAAATCTCGAGGAAAAATAACTCCCAAGTGGATTCGCTGGCCAAAATTACGACCACTACACTAATGGCACTTCCCCAAGGAACCCACTTCTAATAAATTAAAATGCCAACTATTAAGGAATCATCTGAAGTTATATAGCTCAATGACAAGCCATGTTAGATCGATCCTTAAAAGACTTCTTAAAGAATGGTCAACTCCTTGTGGATCAGAAGGAAGCCAGCAAGATCAAGTATAAATTCTCCAAATATTTAATGCATGAGGGGAAGCTCTATAAACAATCATTCTCTTTACCCCTTCTCAGATTCTTGCAGCCATTTGAGATGGAATATATATTGAGGGAGGTTCACAAGAGATCTGTGAAGATCATATAAGAAACAGGGCACAAGCATACAAGCTACTATGATAAGGTTACTACTAGCTAACCATGCAACAAGATACTGAGAACTTTGTCTTGAAGTGTGATGCTTGTCAAAGAAATTTAAGTATTTAGCATCTCTAGACTATACCAATCACCCACATATAGGCCTTGTGGCCTTATATGCAATGGGGGATAGATATTCTCGATCCATTTTTATCGGCTTTGAGTCAACATAAATTCTTACTAGTCACCATTGACTACTTCACAAGATGGATGGAAGCCAAGCCATTGGCCCACATCATCGAGTCTAAGATAATAGATTTCATATAGAAGGCTATCATCAGCCACTTTGGAGTTTCTCAGGTATTGATCACTGATAATGGATGATAATTTGTTGAAGACCTAGGTGTTAGATATATGCTGTAAAAGCCAAGTTGGCATGATACATTATAACTTTTCTAGGATAAAATTTTATACTTATTCATTAAAATTGATAAAATTAGGCTTTATTCTTTTCGTTCATATCTAATATGTCTGTAAATCATCCATGGAGTTAATGGACAATGACACATATTCTCACGAGTTAAAAATTTAAAACATGTGTCATTATAGATTAACTCCTAAAATCTCCCGATCATTAGATCATCATGAGAATGGTGATCAATCCATCAAGTTTGGTGCATGATCGCCTTCCTTCTAGGTAGATGAGTCTTTAGTCTATAATATAAAGATAATAGAGCAAGAGTGTAAGTGGTTGTTAGTGAACAATGACATTGAATGTGACTAAGTTCGAGAACTCACATGGATGTCTACTCACTGTCAGTGACTTTTCAAATGTTGTAGTTATGTAAGTAATTCCTTGAACTATGGTATCTCAACTACTCACAATGAAGTTTCTATGGTTTGACAACATAAAAACATGGTTCCTAGCCATTCAAAATCTTGTGATATTCGTTGGCTACAGTAGCTTCACTATAGGAGTAGAAAGTAGACTTATATAGGATCTATCAATCTTAATAATTCAGGTATAATCCTATGCAACCAAATTAGCTAAGTGCTTGAATCTATGGCCATTGCAGTGTGATATTCAAAAAGAGTCTTCATGGCAATCAAAGTTGGACATAAGCTAATTAAGTTTGGCATATGATGGATGCTTAGGATTTAACAAGTTTCTATGACCTGTAACTTGTCAAGATTTTTAATAAAGAAATTGGATTATAAAATAACTACACCTAGGGATTCATTTCTATTCTACTAGGTTGCCACTACAAACTACTAGGCATTACTGGTAGATTGTAAGAACTCATAAAAATTATTTTTGGATCAACGATCCAAGTTAGGGTTAAGTTAAGATTATTTTAGTCCTCCAGAAGAGTTTCAATGATATTATGATAAAGATCATTATATATCTCACTACCAAATGAAATAAGACCTAAGGGGTCCTAACAATAGCAGTTGACTTGACTAAAGCATGGGTTTATGTAAGAGTTACATATTTAGTATCTGTTAATTTCAACACTTGATAATTTTAGCATGATAGACCTATTTATAAATGTTATAATAATATTTAACTTTATTATTTAACTTAATTAAATTAGATTTAATTATTATTGACTTTTTAAAAAGTTAATTGGATTAGTAATTCAAGTTGGACTTGAATTATAGATCTAATCTAATTGGGTCAGTAGCCTTTTTGAATTTGTTTTAATTTGAGCTTGAAATAGTTTCAAAAATTAGTCAAAAGTTAGTCAAGTTTGACCTGTAGCTCGAAGACCAAGTTTACTGGGTCCCTCTCTCTTATCTCATACAAAAACCAAGACGAGGGCATTGAAAATGTGCACCTCCTCTTGGCATGTGGGGTGAAAAGAGGGAGGCACTAAGTTGGCACCCCTCTTTTAATCTAGGACTCTCTCCCCTCTTTAGATAATGTTAGATTCTAATCTGATTTGAAGTTTGACCAAATCAAATAAGAAACCAATTTTATTTGGAATTTTAAGGAGGCATGAAGAGGGGTTTTAGCATTGAGTTTTAAGGGGCACAAATTTATGGAGCACAAAATTAATTCTATTGCATATCCATTTATAATTTCATCCAATCTTTTTCCTTCATAAAAAATTGATATTTATATCTCTATAGAAATCTAAGATCCTGTGCTTTCCATGAAAAATATCAAAAAAATATTATATTATTTTTTGATATTTAATTTCTTGAGAGAATACGGGAGAAGGCTACTAAGTTTTGGTTTCTATATTAGTAAAAGAAGGTCCATCTCTATGCTTGAAGAAAGTCCTGCAAGGATCTAGCAATTTGAGGGTCTTAGTGATTTAATCAAAAAAACTTTGTATGGATACCAGTAGAGACCAATGTTGATCCTTAGAATGATTTTGATGATTACAAAACATTGGAGCATGTATTTGATACTAATGATCTTCAAGTGCTTTAAAAGTTTTAGTAGGTAGTTCCAAGTGGGAGTTTGATAATTGTACACTATTGGAACCATTGGCACACATTCATATATCAAAAATGAGTTAAATGTATCACTTATATTATTTGAGAGCCCTAAAGATTTTTTGAATGTATATTCTTGTAAAAAGGGCAAAATTATTGTAAATTTAAGTGTAAATATCATAGATTAGGTTTAGAAGTTGTTGGAAGTTGTTTGGAAGAGGTTTAGAGAAGTTTGAGAGCATTTGGAGAAAGTTCACTCAAGCTGACTCAATGCTAGAGATAATACATTGATTTGGCATGGCACTGAAAATTCTAATACTTTCCAACCGAGCTGACTCAATGATAGTCCGAGCTGACTCCTCCAAAGTGATAGAATTTGTGTTCTGAGAACTCAGTCATCTTAGCTGACTCAATCATCCGAGCCAATTCGAATCCCAAGTTTTAAATAGTAATGGCTAGTTCCAGAATTCAAATTTCTTGAAGTTTAAGCCCTCCAATGGCTAGATCTCAACTTCCAAGGCACTCCAACGGCTGTATCCATCTAGAAACACTTCAAGAGACTATAAATGATGGATCTAAACAAGTTTTTAACAATCTTTATGATGGTATTGAATATTTCAAGAGCTTACAAGTAAAGACTCAAGTTCTTCACCAACTTTCAACTACCATCTTGAGTCAACCTTTAAAGTATTAAGAGAGTCATTAAGGAGCATTGAAGAAGCTTTCATGAAGGCCTCATTAAGAGCTTCAACTGCAACCATTCAAATCCTTGGGTTTGTTTTAAGTGTTGCTTTCTTTTATACTCTATTTTGAGTTGTTACAAGTGCGGCAGGGAGTTGTGAGTTATATGTTGTTTTAAAGGTTATTGGTGAGCCTTGAAAACTAAGTTGGGTTGTTAGTGAGCCCAGAAAAACTAACATTGTATTGAGTTTTGTATTGTGAGCTGGTTACAAAACAATCCAGCTGTATTCGGGTCAATATAGTGGAAATCCCAAGTGTGCTCCTTGGATAGTAGACATAGGAGCTGGATTGCTATGAACCACTCTAAATCTTGCTATGTTTGTGATTGGTCTTATTTTTTTATTTACTTTCATGTGCATTACTCTAATCACTTCCTCACCACACAAGTTTTAATTTGCACACACTTGTTAAAATCTTTCAAACCTAATTCACCCCCCTCTTAGATTGGCCATCTGAGAAACAAGTGGTATCAGAGCTTCATCTCAGTGGCATTAATCCCATGATTAAGAGAAAAGATCTATGTCAACCCAAGTGAGCACTTCTTTGGCCGAAAGTCAATCCAGCAATAGACCTCCACTATTCACCGGCACCAATTACACTTATTGGAAAGCAAGAATGAAAATTTATATTCAATCTGTTGATTTTCAACTATGAAAAATTATTTCAAAAGGACCTAACATACCCCTTAAGAAAGTAGATGGCATAGACATCCTAAAACCAAAAGGGGAATGCGATGAATAAGACATGAAAATGGGTGAACTAAATGCCAAAGCAATGAACCTTCTTTATTGTGCTTTGGATGCTAATGAGTTTAACTAGATTTCCACTTGTACTTCAGCAAAGGAAATTTGGAGTAAACTACAAGTCACTCATGAGGGCACCACTCAAGTTAAGACCTCAAAAATCAATATACTTATGCATAATTATGAACTTTTCAAAATGGATCCAAATGAGGCAATATCTCAAATATTTTTTAGATTTACAGATATTATTAATGGTTTGAAAAGTCTTGACAGGGTCTACTCAAATGCAGATCTTATATAAAATATTCTTCAATGCTTACCTGACAAATGGGACCCTAGAGTCACTGCAATACAAGAAACCAAAGACTTAAATGAACTTCCACTTGATGAGCTTCTTGGCTCCTTGATCTCTCATGAATTAACCATGCAGCACCACAGCGAAGATGATAATAATAAAAAAATAATAATAGCATTCAAGGCTGCAGTGGATATTAAAAAGCAAGAAGATGAAGAAGAAGAAAGCCCATCTTCAGTTGAAGAACTAGGAAACGATGAAATAGCACTAGTCATGAGAAGATTTCAAAGATTAATGGGCAAAGAAAAATCAAGGTTTAGAGGAAACATCTTGGCAAAGGAGAACAAAGCAAAGAAAAAGAGAAGGACAAAGATAAAGAAAAGGAGCAACTACCCATATGCTATGAATGTAAAAAGCCGGGGAATTATTGTTTTGAATATCCCACATTAAAAAAGGGATACAAAAAGAAGAAGAAAAAAGCTATGATGGTTACATGGAGTGACAGTAATAAATCTACTTTAAATAAAGAGGAAGAAACATCAGCAAATATTTTTTAATGGGTCTAGAAGATAACGTAACATCTATTGAACCCATTAGTGAATTCACTTATGATAAGTTATATGATACTTTTTATAAGCTTTTAACTGAATATAAAAAGGCTAGTTTGAAAATTAAGACTTTAAAAAATAATCGTGATGTATTAATGAAAGAAAAGCATGAGATTTCATAAAAGAATAAGCTTTTGCCAAAAGAATTAAGTAGTGTTTCTGAAAAGTGCAAAGTTTTACAATCTAAAAAGGATGAGTGCTTTGAAAAGAACAAGAGCTTGCAAAATGAAATGACTCGACTCAAACCTATTGTTGACAAATTAACCTTAAGTTCAAACAAACTTGAGTTGATTTTGAAAAATCAAATGGAATCTAATAATAGGGCTGGAATTGGATACAATACAATGCACATAAACAAGTTTTCAGCTTCAAAACCTTATGCGTCAAAGTTTTCAATATCTATATCTTTTCAAAAGTCAAAAGTAGTTTGTTATTGCTATAATGGGGTTGGACATAAAGCTTATGAATGTAATTTGAGAAAGAAAAATAAAAATAAGATGAAAAGGATTTGGGTTCCTAAAGGAACTACAGTTACTAACCTTCAAGGATCCCAGAAAGCTTGGGTACCTAAAAATTTAACTTGACTATTTTGCAAGAGTGTCTTGCAGCCCAAAATTTAAAGAAAAGATGGTATCTAGATAGCAGCTATTCAAGACATATGACAGGTGACAAGGATCAATTCATCATCCTTGAAATGAAAAAAGGTGGAATGGTTACATTTGGTGATAATGGCAAGGGAAAAATCATTAGAATTGATAAGATCAAAATAACCCCTTTCACTTATATTGAAAATGTATTACTAGTAGACAAGTTGAAGCATAATCTATTGAGTATTAGTTAATTATATGATAAAGTCTTCAAAGTTGTTTTTGAAACTTCAATGTGCATAGTAACTAGCTCTCTTGATTCTAGCATTAGGTTTGTTAGTCATAGACTTGGAAACATTTATGTGGTAGACTTAAATGATCTAGCCATGTCAAGTAGTATAAGTCTAGTGGCTATGAATGTTAAAAACAAGGAATCTAGTTTACTCTAGCATAGAAGATTGGGTCATGCTAGCATGCATACTATAGCCAAATTGATTTCCAAAGACTTAGTTAAAGGTTTGCCTAAATTTAAAGTTGATTTTGATCATGTTTGTGATGCATGTCAATATGGTAAACAAACTAGGGAGAGTTTTAAATTGAAAAACATTGTTTCAACATCAAGACCCTTAGAGCTGCTACACATGAACTTATTTGGAATAACTAGGACCACAAGCCTAGGAGGTATGAAATATAGACTTGTGACAGTAGATGATTTTTCACGTTCATTGGATTTTGTTTCTTGCACACAAAGATGAAGCTTCAAAGTTTTTCAAAAATTTCATAAAAAGGTTTCAAATCAGAAAAATCTTTCAATTATTTCAATTAGAAGTGATCATGGTATAGAATTTGAAAACCAATATTTTGAAGAATTTTGCACAAAACATGGTATTGATCATAACTTTTTAGCCCCTAAAACACTACAACAAAATGGTGTTATGGAAAGAAAAAATAGAACATTGAAAGAGATGTCCCGAACCATGTTGAGTGAAGGCAATCTTCCAAGGTATTTTTGGGCAAAAGCTGTGAACATTGCATGTTACATATTAAACCATATTTTAATTAGACCAATTTTGAAGAAAAGCCCCTGTTGCTGCCAAGATCATCGTGGCCTACAGCTCCAGCGCATAGCCACTGCATCAGGTGCCTCCTCCCGCCGGGTGCACTTCCTCCTCTTCGGGGGTAGGCTCCTTGGTCCAATCGACCTACAAAAATAAGGAGACTCGAGCTGGGAATTTCGACGATGACACTCCAACGATCAAGTCAGTAGGATGATCGAGGGAAAATAGAACCCCTGGGATGGAGAGCTTAGGGGACTCCCTCACCTCAGGGGATGACATGATAAAGATGTTAGTATAGAAGAAAGAAAAAATGGAGAGCAAGGAGTAGGGAGGTTCTCCGGTCGGTCTTGCGGTCGCTGAGCCTTTGGTTGCTTACCTCACCCCTGCTCCTCTCGCTTCGTCTCCTCTTACCTCCCTTACCTTTTTCTCTTCTCTCCCCTTCTGTCTTCCTCCTTCTTTCTTTTTGTGGGACCTCTTTGCTTTCTTTTTTGTATTGACTGGCATGGTACCATCAAGCCCTGAGCCATGGTGGGGTGCCTCTTTTTCGGGAGGGTTTGTTTGAGAGTTGCAGGGCTTGTGGCTTTTGTAGAATTTCCTTTTCGGAGAAACTCCGAGCCTCGTGTCATGGGGACTGACATTCCCCATTTGCACGAGGGCAGATGTGGTGGCACGTTATAGGGCTGAGCATCTGGTAGCGCACGTGCTGTACAGGTGTGGTAGGGACGGGGAGTCAAGAGCCTCCATAGATTGAATTTCTGTCAGTCTTCTCTCCCTTTGCCGTTGGTGGGAACTTGGACTCCCGCTGGATGGGGGACGAAGTCCCACTCTGGGAACTGACCCTTGAAAGCATGAGCCCGACCCTGGTCGAGTGCTGACCTCAGCCGGAGGGCTTGCCTCATGAGCCCGACCCTGGCTGGGAGCTATCCTAAGCAGGAGGGATCGCCTTGGAGGCATGAGCTTGACCCCGGCTAGGAGCTGACCTCGGCATGAAGGATCACCTTGGTAGCAATTGGGTGCCTCCCCTAGGAGGCGCTCTCCACTAGTAGAACCACCAACTGGGATCCGTGCGGGCTCCATGTCAGTGAATGTTGCCACATCAGATACCCCCACTCCCGAGCCTGGAGAATGAAGCATCGCTTGGGGCGATGGGAGTAATGACCATGCTGACATGGAGGGACACTCCTATGCCATCGATGCTTTGACTGGCCATGCCCCAAAGATCGTGCCTTTGCATTAATAGGGTGCTGTGCTCAATTTTCCAATGGAGGGATAATGGCCTAGCTGGATCAAGGTATCCATTCTATAAACCGAAGCATCGGGGGCCACCTAGTGCCAACACATGGTGGCTTCTGGTTGGCTATGGAGCTTTTAAAGGGCCTTCGGGCATAGGTAGCCAGGGTTTCATAAAGCTTCCTTTCTCCTTCTTTAGTCCCCTTCTCGTTCTAGTGTTGGCCTCCATGTTCTCCTTCTTTGATCCCTCTCCTTCAACCTATGCAGAGGGAGGGCTCTTAGTAAATTTCAGGATCTCAGCCCGAGACCCGGAGGGCCAAATGATGCAGAACAAAGAACAAAGAAGCGTATACGGAAGTAAAATTAAGATTAATTCTTTTTTTTTATTTTTTTATATTTCAGAAATTGGCTTTGACTCAAAGTAAAGTTAAACTAAGTTGAAGGAAACTAGGTAAGGATTGAAAGCATAATTTAGAAGAAGCTAAGTTATCAGAGTAGTTCAGAAGTAACGGATCGCTGGGGGTTGAGAAACTCCCAGACCTAGGGTTTCGCTCTGAACTTTCAACAGGACAGAAATAAAGAGGAGAGATGGTTTACCAACCAGACAGTGATCTCACAGAATTTGGGTGGAAGAACTCTCTCGAGCAGATTGTTGGATCCTCGGATTCGGCTATCTTCGTAATGGATCCTCCAATACTGGTCTCGTGGCTGGGTCGGCTTCTCCAGGACTCAAGATCTGGGAAGAAGAAAAACAAGTGATGGATTCAGAGACTCAGGGAAGGATTTACCTGTTCGAAGAACTTGAAGGCTGATGTCGCTGAGATCCGGATTCTCTTGAAGGCTGATTCGACTTCCTCTGGAAAGAGCTTTGGATCTGATGTATCCGGACTGTAGCTGAATACTGGTGGTTGGCCTGGACTTGGAGAGAGAGGCCGTGGGAGGTGGGATAGGCTAGGGTTTGGTGGATTGAAGTGGATGGTGGGCGGCTAGGGTTTTGGAGTAGAAGTGGCTAACCTAGGGTTTGGGTTTTGGAGATCTCACACCTCCTCAAGGTTCCTGGGGAACCCGGATTTACTCCCTCATGGAGCTCAACACCTGGATGCAAGTACGGAAGAGAGAAAACACAGAGTTTGCTCACAAAAAAAAGTTGGTTTCATTCATCAGATTCCTAGAACTTACAAAGGGGTTTTAATTTATAGGACATTACAAGAGAGTAGGGTTTTACATCTTCCCATGTGGGACTAAAGGAAGGGATCTTCAAATTAGGATTGTAGGATCAATCCCTACACATATGGCCTGCCAAAAAATTCCAAAGATGATTAAGGCTTCAAAAAAGGAAAGTGGGTGGCGCCTCCTTGTCTTGACCTCCAAGAAAATATTTTTTTCCTCCTATGCTTGGCCTTATCTGGAAGTGTTTGGGCGCCTCTTAACCTTGCCCTCCAAGAGAAAATTTGTTTCCTTTTATATCTGGCTTTAGTTGGAATGATTAGGGCGCCTCCTAACCTTGCTCTTCAAGAGAAATCTCCCTCCTTCCATGGCTCAACCCATTTTGGATACCTCCTTTTCTTTCTCTCCAAGTTATGGCTTTTTCTAACTTTGTTTTGAGTATTTCTGGCAGGTAATGGGCGCCTCCTTGAAGTTCGCTCTAAGAGAATTTCTTTCCTTTCAAAGTTTGGTTCTTTTGGGAATGTCTTGGGCCGCCCCCTTGATTTGTGGACCCCTGGTGGATTTCTCCTTAATTGGCGCATGAGAGAAGGGAGCTGCTATCTGTGGTGTGGGGACCAAAGCCTGCTGGACGGAGATGTGGCGCCCCCTGGACACAGGCGTATGGCTGGGAGTGTGGCTGGGAGTGTGGCGCCCACTTGCTTGGCCTTGGGAGAAAATGTAACACCCCAGGTTGAAGCCCTAGTCCACTACTGAGTCAACATGACTCAACAAAATAAAAATGCAGGTAATACAGACTTAAGCTAAAATTGAGTTGATCAAGTCAACCCTTATTACAAGCCAAAAAACCCTAATTCTTCGGGCAAGGTTAATCAGAGATCCAGATGGAGCTCTGAAGTCTTCTTCTAAGTCTGGTGCCCGCACCAATTCTCCCAGGGTGGGAGGAACTCGACCCTGTCGAGTATGGATCAAGTTGGCTCTGGTATCTCTCCAAGAGGTCTGGGTCCAACTCTTGTAATTCTTCTCGGGAGATCCAAGAGTCATCAGAATCTGGCCTTCCTAGCCAGCGGACCAGGTATCTTTGGTATCCTCGATTACGAGTAGAGATAACCTGATCATCCAGGATCTTTTCAATCTGCTCTTTCCTCACAGGCTAGTTTGTTGGTGGACACACAGGGTCAGGTTCACTCTTAAGAGCAGGATTAGGTTCAAAAGCCTCACTGAGAATCACAGCTGGCTCTCTATACTCTACTAGGTCTGTAATGTTGAAAGTGGAGCTAATGCCTAGTTCTGGAGGTAACTCGAGCACATAGGCATTGGATCCTACTCTCTCCACCACTCTAAATAGTCCAGCTCCTCTAGCATGTAACTTTCTAACGGTTCCAGGAGGAAACCATTCAGGCCTTAACCTAATCATTACATAGTCTCCTTCGTCAAAAGTTTTGACTCGCCTTTGAGAATCAGCCAACTTCTTATAAGTTTCATTACTTAAATTTAATTTGGCTTGAATTTCTTTATGCAAGTCTTTTATATGCTGTGCAAAAACATCGGCGGACTCGGAGACCCGTGTGTGGACTGGTAAAGGAGCTAGGTCAAGAGGTGTGTGTGGTTTGTAACCATGCACAATTTCAAATGGACTCTTACCCGTAGACCTATTGATCGAATCATTATATGCAAATTCAGCTCTAGGTAAGTACAAATCCCAGTTCCTAATGTTTTCACCAACAAGACACCTTAACAGATTGCCTAAACTACGGTTCACTACTTCGGTTTGGCCGTCAGTCTGGGGATGATAGGCAGTTGAAAACTTAAGTTTTGTCCCTAACTTATGCCAAAGGGTTTTCTAGAAATAGCTGGTGAACCGAACATCCCTATCTGAAACAATGGTCTTGGGTAGGCCATGGAGTCGAACTATCTCATTAAAGAACAGGGTGGCTACCTTAGACGCATCAAATGTTTGGGAACAAGGCAAGAAATGGGCCATCTTGGAAAATCGGTCTACTACAACGCAGATGGAGTCATGCCTCCTCTGGGTCTTAGGCAAACCTAACACAAAGTCCATGCTCACATCTTGCCAAGGATGATCTGGGACAGGGAGTGGGGTATAAAGGTCGGTGTTCTGTTTTCGCTGTTTGGCAACAGCGCAGGTTCGACACCTAGCCACAATGTGTGCTACATCTCCTTTTAAGCTAGGCCAGAAAAAATGGTCTTCAATAGCCAGGGTGGTCTTATCTTTTCCGAAATGGCCAGCTAAACCTCCAGCATGAGTTTCCCAAATCAAAAATTCCCTAAGAGAAGTTCTAGGTATGCAAAGCCTATTCTTAAAGAACAGAAAGCCATCTAAAAGGGAATAATCCTTATGTTCACTAGATGGTCCTTGAGTTAGATCCTAGTACACAGTCTTAAAATCCGGACACGACTCATATTCCACTTTGATTTGCTCAAACCCTATGACTTCAGCCCTAACAGAATTCAACAACAAAGATCGACGACTAAGGGCATCAGCTACCTTATTTTCAGACCCAGCCTTATGCTTCAAAACAAAAGTATAGGACTGGATATACTCTACCCACTTAGCATGCCTAGGGTTAAGCTTCTTCTGAGAATTCAAGAATCTAAGAGCCTCATGGTCCGAAAACAGCACAAATTCTTGCGGTAGCAAATAATGTCTCCAGTAACGCAAAGCTTGCACTACCGCATAAAATTCCTTATCATAGGTAGAATACCTAAGCTTAGCATCATTAAGTTTTTCACTAAAGAATGCTACGGGATGGTTCTCTTGGCTTAGGACTCCACCTATACATACTCCTGAAGCATCACATGCAACCTCAAATACCTTTGAAAAGTCCGGTAACCTCAAAATGGGTGCCTGGGTCATCCTATCCTTAAGATCTAGGAAGGCTTTATGGGCTGCTTTGGTCCACTGAAATTCCCCCTTCCTAATGCATTCTGTGATAGGAGCAACTACAGTACTAAACCCCTTGATGAATCGCCTATAGAAGGTAGCCAAGCCATGGAAACTTCTGACTTCATGAACACTGGTCGGCTCTGGCCATTCTACTATGGACCTAATCTTTTCAGGATCGGCAGCCACGCTGTCAGGGGTTACAACAAAACCAAGGAAGATAATTCTACTGGTCATAAATTCACACTTTTTGATATTACCGTAGAGACTATCATTCCTCAAAACTTGGCAGACTTGTCTAAGGTGGCCTAGGTGATCTGCAGGGGTCTTACTATAGATCAGGATGTCATCAAAATAGATCACTACAAACTTTCCTATGAAAGCTCTAAGTACCTGGGTCATAATCCTCAAGAAAGTACTAGGGGCATTGGACAACCCAAAAGGCATAACAACCCATTCAAAGAGACCATCCTTAGTTTTGAAGGCGGTTTTCCACTCATCCCCTGGTCTAATCCTAACTTGATGATAGCCGCTCTTGAGATCAATTTTAGAAAAAACCATGGCACCGGCCATCATATCTAGCATGTCATCTAGTCTAGGGATGGGGACCCTATACTTGATTATGATTTTATTGATGGCACGTCTGTCAACACACATCCTCCACGTGCCATCCTTCTTTGGGGTTAGAAGTGCAGGGACTGCACAAGGGCTAAGACTCTCTCTAATGAATCCCTTCCTCAATAATTCGCCAACCTGCTTTTGCAGTTCTTTATGCTCAGATGGATTCATCCTATAATGGGGCAAGTTGGGTAAAGTAGCTCCTGGGACTAAATCAATGGAATGCTGAGTATCCCTAAGAGGTGGAAGGTGGTCTAGCAGATCCTCGGGAAAAACATCCTCAAATTCTTCTAATAAAGGCTTAACTTCCTGAGGAGGCTCTGAGGGTGTAGGAGTCCTAAGTTCCTTAGCAGTCAACATCCAAATGGGTGAACCACTATGAATTTCTTGTTCTAGATCCTTGGCACTAATTAGGTTCACTCTAGTCTTCATTTCTCTGACCTTACTGGTTCCTTTAGCTACCTTGTCCTTAGGAGGGACTGAATGGATTGTGATTTTCTTCCCATTGAAACTAAAGACACAGGTGTTGGATTTTCCTAAGAGGGTGGCATCATGATCATACAACCAAGGTCTTCCAAGAATTATACTGCTCACCCCCATGGGCAAGACATCACACCAAATCTTCTCTTGATAGGATTGCATTTGGATTTGGACCTGACATCTAGACTGGATGGGTATAGAGGTAGAGTCTACCCAAGAAACCTTATAGGGGTTGGGGGACTGGGGTTAAGCCTAACATTTTGACAGTGCTAGTAGAAATGGCATTCACACAGCTCCCACTATCTATGATGATTTTACATACCTTATCCCCTAGTTTAAGGAAAGTCTGTAGGATGTTAGTCCTACGCCAATCTTCCTGAACTTTAGTCTGGGACAGGATGCATCTCACAACCCCTAATTGGTCAGACTCGGTGGATTCTTCCTCTCCTTCATACTCATCGACCAAATTCATTCCGGCCTCATAAACTTCTTCTTCAAACTCCTCGTTGGGCTCGGAATTCTCTTCTCCTCCCCTTCTATATAAAGGGATCTACAAGGGCACTGGCTAGAAACATGACTTACCTTATGGCACTTAAAACAAGCTATGGCTGTGCACTAGTTGGAGATATGACCGGGCTTCTGGCACTTAAAACAGATGATACTAGGGGTTCTCTGGGTGTCAGGTGTCTTACCTTTGTCCATGGGCCTAGGGGTCGGAATACCCTGATTAGGCTTGCTAGGATTAACCTGGCTAGGTCCATTTCTTGGGATTGGGGCACTAACCCTAGAAGGCATGGGTCCTCTCTGAAACTTCTCAATGTTCAGTGCAATCTGATATGCTTGGTCTAGGTCAGTAACCTCTATCAGAAATAACTCTCTCTTAATGTCTTCCCTAAGTCCAGCCCTAAACCTAGACAAAGTGACCTCATGGGCTTCAATCACATCACATCTCATCAGGTATTCATCAAAGGTGGTTATGTAGTCTAAAACAGATCGGTTCCCTTGTTTCAAAGTCTGCCATTGGTCTAACAGATTTTGCTGGTATGAAATGGGTAGGTACTTGTCTCTAAGTCTCTTTTCATACCCTGCCAAGTGGTTATGGGCTCTACATTTCGTCTTCTAGTGGTCAGCTCAATGTTCCCCAGTACAACCTAGCTTGACGTACTAACTTCATCTTGGCAAACTTGAATTTGCTCTCCTCAGACATGGCATACCACTCAAAGTACTGGTCCATTTCACCCTCCCAATCAGAATACACCTTAGGATTTAAGCTACCATCAAAAGTGGGTGCATCTAACTTGATGTTTCGAATGAACCTATCATCTCTATCCTCAGGTTCTGGGTCAGGCCTCCTATAATTAGGTTCAAGATCTCTATATAAAGGTCTTCTAGGCTCTTGGTGTGGGTGAGGTTGAGGCACATTAAAATCTGGGTCAGGAGTCCAATTCTGATGCTTAGGTTCCTCAAGTACTTGGACTCGATCCCTAAGCTGGGCAAAATTCTCATTCATATCCTGACTTAATTTGTTCATACTCTCAGTAAGAGCTCTAACCATGGCCTCTAAATCAGGTTGGGCTTGACCAGGTTGGTAGGGCACTCCATTCCGGGTAGACATGATGCAAGCAAACACACAAAATGTGACTCAACTGAACGACTACGGGCTAACTAGACCTAGAGCCCAAACTAGATGCCCAATCAGAGTGGCAAGCTAGCCTGTAGTAACTCAGGACTCAGCCAGGCAGGTGTAAGGGGAGTGTTAGGTCCCTAGATGCCAATCCTAGACACCAATCAGAGATTGGCCAGGTAGGCGGACCAGCACACAAGCCCTTCGAGATAGAATCCCTGAACCATCGTTCTAGACACTGAGTACAAAGGTCACACAGAGTAACTAGACAAACTGACTCAACACTAGCCTTGACCCGACTTGTTGATGTCCCTAGCCCACTAGGGCAAATTAAGTCTAATAAATTTTAAAATTAGGCTTAGGTTCGAATGAGTGGGTGGTGGTTTTGGGCTAAGGAGAGGTTATCAACTCCTCCCCTTATCTTAGATGCTCAAATGCCCTTAAGATGAATTAAGAGATGAACACTCAAAAATAATTGAATTGCAGAAACACAAAAACAGAGTTACAGTAATTTGATTCTCAGAAATGTCACGGAAACCAATAAATCACAGGAAAATTATGAAAAATATCATCAATTATACTGGTTTTAGAAAAACAAAAATCACTAAATTTGGAATTTCCTGCAGTGAGAAATAATTCCTGCAACAGGATAATTACGGGCTGAAAATAGAGTACTTCCCCGTTTACAATTCCTGCTACGAAGTTGTAACCCAACGGATCCAATACACGCCCTAGGAACACCCCATGGAAAGGGAAGAGGAGGTTTGCACCTCACTTCTTTCCTAGGACCGGACATCATGGGGAGTCTACTTCGAGCAGACAAAGTAAAAAGAGAGAGACTCAAACAAGCAATCAAAACAGAAACCCTAGACAGGGCTCTGATACCAAAATGATGCAGAACGAAAGCTCTGATACCAAAAATGATGCAGAACAAAGAACAAAGAAGCGTATGCGGAAGTAAAATTAAGATTAATTCTTTTTTATTTTTTATTTTTTTATATTTCAGAAATTGGCTTTGACTCAAATTAAAGTTAAACTAAGTTGAAGGAAACTAGGTAAGGATTGAAAGCACAATTTAGAAGAAGCTAAGTTATCAGAGTAGTTCAGAAGTAATGGATCACTGGGGTTGAGAAACTCCCAGACCTAGGGTTTCGCTCTGAACTTTCAACAGGACAAAAATAAAGAGGAGAGATGGTTTACCAACCAGACAGTGATCTCATAGAATTTGGGTGGAAGAACTCTCTCGAGCAGATTGTTGGATCCTCGGATTCGGCTATCTTCACAATGGATCCTCCAATACTGGTCTCGTGGCTGGGTCGGCTTCTCCTGGACTCAAGATCTGGGAAGAAGAAAAACAAGTGATGGATTCAGAGACTTAGGGAAGGATTTACCAGTTCGAAGAACATGAAGGCTGATGTCGCTGAGATCCGGATTCTCTTGAAGGCTGATTCGACTTCCTCTGGAAAGAGCTTTGGATATGATGTATCCGGACTGTAGCTGAATGCTGGTGGTCGACCTGGACTTGGAGAGAGAGGCCGTGGGAGGTGGGATAGGCTAGGGTTTGGTGGATTGAAGTGGATGGTGGGCGGCTAGGGTTTTGGAGTAGAAGTGGCTAACCTAGAGTTTGGGTTTTGGAGATCTCACACCTCCTCAAGGTTCCTGGGGAACCCAGATTTACTCCCTCACGGAGCTCAACACCTGGATGCAAGTGCGGAAGAGAGAAAACACAGAGTTTGCTCACAAAAAAAAGTTGGTTTCATTCATCAGATTCCTAGAACTTACAAATGGGTTTTAATTTATAGGACATTACAAGAGAGTAGGGTTTTACATCTTCCCATGTGGGACTAAAGGAGGGGATCTTCAAATTAGGATTGTAGGATCAATCCCTACTCATATGGCCGGCCAAAAAATTCCAAAGATGATTGAGGCTTCAAAAAAGGAAAGTGGGTGGCGCCTCCTTGTCTTGACCTCCAAGAAAATATTTTTTTCCTTCTATGCTTGGCCTTATCTGGAAGTGTTTGGGCGCCTCTTAACCTTGCCCTCCAAGAGAAAATTTGTTTCCTTTTATATCTGGCTTTAGTTGGAATGATTAGGGCGCCTCCTAACCTTGCTCTTCAAGAGAAATCTCCTTCCTTCCATGGCTCAACCCTTTTTGGATACCTCCTTTTCTTTCTCCCCAAGTTATGGCTTTTTCTAACTTTGTTTTGAGTATTTCTGGCAGGTAATGGGCGCCTCCTTGAAGTTCTCTCCAAGAGAATTTCTTCCCTTTCAAAGTTTGGTTCTTTTGGGAATGTCTTGGGCCGGCCCCTTGATTTGTGGACCCCTGGTGGATTTCTCCTTAATTGGCGCATGAGAGAAGGGAGCTGCTATCTGTGGTGTGGGGACCAAAGCCTGCTGGATGGAGATGTGGCGCCCCCTGGACTCAGGCGTATGGCTGGGAGTGTGGCTGGGAGTGTGGCGCCCACTTGCTTGGCCTTGGGAGAAAATGTAACACCCCAGGTTGAAGCCCTAGTCCACTACTGAGTCAACATGACTCAACAAAATAAAAATGCAGGTAATACAGACTTAAGCTAAAATTGAGTTGATCAAGTCAACCCTTATTACAAGCCAAAAAATCCTAATTCTTCGGGCAAGGTTAATCAGAGATCCAGATGGAGCTCTGAAGTCTTCTTCTGAGTCTGGTGCCCGCACCAATTCTCCCAGGGTGGGAGGAACTCGACCCTGTCGAGTATGGATCAAGTTGGCTTTGGTATCTCTCCAAGAGGTCTGGGTCCAACTCTTGTAATTCTTCTCGGGAGATCCAAGATTCATCAGAATCTGGCCTTCCTAGCCAGCGGACCAGGTATCTTTGGTATCCTCGATTACGAGTAGAGATAACCTGATCATCCAGGATCTTTTCAATCTGCTCTTTCCTCACAGGCCAGTTTGTTGGTGGACATACAGGGTCAGGTTCACTCTCAAGAGCAAGATTAGGTTCAAAAGCCTCACTGGGAATCACAGCTGGCTCTCTATACTCTACTAGGTCTGTAATGTTGAAAGTGGAGCTAATGCCTAGTTCTGGAGGTAACACGAGCACATAGGCATTGGATCCTACTCTCTCCACCACTCTAAATGGTCCAGCTCCTCTAGCATGTAACTTTCTAACGGTTCTAGGAGGAAACCGTTCAGGCCTTAACCTAATCATTACATAGTCTCCTTCGTCAAAAGTTTTGACTCACCTTTGAGAATCAGCCAACTTCTTATAAGTTTCATTACTTAAATTTATTTTGGCTTGAATTTCTTTATGCAAGTCTTTTATATGCTGTGCAAAAACTTCGGCAGACTCGGAGACCCGTGTGTGGACTGGTAAAGGAGCTAGGTCAAGAGGTGTGTGAGGTTTGTAACCATGCACAATTTCAAATGGACTCTTACCCGTAGACCTATTGACCGAGTCATTATATGCAAATTCAGCTCTAGGTAAGTACAAATCCCAGTTCCTAATGTTTTCACCAACAAGACACCTTAACAGATTGCCTAAACTATGGTTCACTACTTCGGTTTGGCTGTCAGTCTGGGGATGATAGGCAGTTGAAAACTTAAGTTTTGTCTCTAACTTATGCCAAAGGGTTTTCTAGAAATAGCTGGTGAACCGAACATCCCTATCTGAAACAATGGTCTTGGGTAGGCCATGGAGTCAAACTATCTCATTAAAGAACAGGGTGGCTACCTTAGACGCATCAAATGTTTGGGAACAAGGCAAGAAATGGGCCATCTTGGAAAATCGGTCTACTACAATGCAGATGGAGTCATGCCTCCTCTGGGTCTTAGGCAAACCTAACACAAAGTCCATGCTCACATCTTGCCAAGGACGATCTGGGACAGGGAGTGGGGTATAAATGCCGGTGTTCTGTTTTCGCTGTTTGGCAACAGCGCAGGTTCGACACCTAGCCACAATGTGTGCTACATCTCCTTTTAAGCTAGGCCAGAAAAAATGGTCTTCAATAGCCAGGGTGGTCTTATCTTTTCCGAAATGGCCAGCTAAACCTCCAGCATGAGTTTCCCAAATCAAAAATTCCCTAAGAGAGGTTCTAGGGATGCAAAGCCTATTCTTAAAGAACAGAAAGCCATCTAAAAGGGAATAATCCTTATGTTCACTAGATGGTCCTTGAGTTAGATCCTGGTACACAGTCTTAAAATCGGGACACGACTCATATTCCACTTTGATTTGCTCAAACCCTATGACTTCAGCCCTAACAGAATTCAACAACAAAGATCGACGACTAAGGGCATCAGCTACCTTATTTTCAGACCCAGCCTTATGCTTCAAAACAAAAGTATAGGACTGGATATACTCTACCCACTTAGCATGCCTAGGGTTAAGCTTCTTCTGAGAATTCAAGAATCTAAGAGCCTCATGGTCCGAAAACAGCACAAATTCTTGCGGTAGCAAATAATGTCTCCAGTAATGCAAAGCTTGCACTACCGCATAAAATTCCTTATCATAGGTCGAATACCTAAGCTTAGCATCATTAAGTTTTTCACTAAAGAATGCTACGGGATGGTTCTCTTGGCTTAGGACTCCACCTATACCTACTCCTGAAGCATCACAGGCAACCTCAAATACCTTTGAAAAGTCCGGTAACCTCAAAATGGGTGCCTGGGTCATCCTATCCTTAAGATCTAGGAAGGCTTTATGGGCTGCTTTGGTCCACTGAAATTCCCCCTTCCTAATGCAGTCTGTGATAGGAGCAACTACAGTACTAAACCCCTTGATGAATCACCTATAGAAGGTAGCCAAGCCATGGAAACTTCTGACATCATGCACACTGGTCGGCTCTGGCCATTCTACTATGGACCTAATCTTTTCAGGATCGGCAGCCACGCCGTCAGGGGTTACAACCAAACCAAGGAAGATAATTCTACTGGTCATAAATTCACACTTTTTGAGATTCCCGTAGAGACTATCATTCTTTAAAACTTGGCAGACTTGTCTAAGGTGGCCTAGGTGATCTGCAGGGGTCTTACTATAGATCAGGATGTCATTAAAATATACCACTACAAACTTTCCTATGAAATCTCTAAGTACCTGGGTCATAATCCTCATGAAAGTACTAGGGGCATTGGACAACCCAAAAGGCATAACAACCCATTCAAAGAGACCATCCTTAGTTTTGAAGGCGGTTTTCCACTCATCCCCTGGTCTAATCCTAACTTGATGATAGCCGCTCTTGAGATCAATTTTAAAAAAAAACCATGGCACCGGCCATCATATCTAGCATGTCATCTAGTCTAGGGATGGGGAACCTATACTTGATTGTGATTTTATTGATGGCACGACTGTCAACACACATCCTCGACGTGCCATCCTTCTTTGGGGTTAGAAGTGCAGGGACTGCACAAGGGCTAAGACTCACTCTAATGAACCCCTTCCTCAACAATTCGCCAACCTGCTTTTGCAGTTCTTTATGCTCAGATGGATTCATCCTATAATGGGGCAAGTTGGGTAAAGTAGCTCCTGGGACTAAATCTATTGAATGCTGAATATCCCTAAGAGGTGGAAGGTGGTCTGGCAGATCCTCGGGAAAAACATCCTCAAATTCTTCTAATAAAGGCTTAACTTCCTGAGGAGGCTCTGAGGGTGTAGGAGTCCTAAGTTCCTTAGCAGTCAACATCCAAATGGGTGAACCACTATGAATTTCTTGTTCTAGATCCTTGGCACTAATTAGGTTCACTCCAGTCTTCATTTCTCTGACCTTACTGGTTCCTTTAGCTACCTTGTCCTTAGGAGGGACTGAATGGATTGTGATTTTCTTCCCATTGAAACTAAAGACACAGGTGTTGGATTTTCCTAAGAGGGTGGCATCATGATCATACAACCAAGGTCTTCCAAGAATTATACTGCTCACCCCAATGGGCAAGACATCACACCAAATCTTCTCTTGATAGGATTGCATTTGGATTTGGACCTGACATCTAGACTGGATCGGTATAGAGGTAGAGTCTACCCAAGAAACCTTATAGGGGTTGGGGTGGGGGACTGGGGTTAAGCCTAACATTTTGACAGTGCTAGTAGAAATGGCATTCACACAGCTCCCACTATCTATGATGATTTTACATACCTTATCCCCTAGTTTAAGGAAGGTCTGTAGGATGTTAGTCCTACGCCAATCTTCCTGAACTTTAGTCTGGGACAGGATGCATCTCACAACCCCTAATTGGTCAGACTCAGTGGATTCTTCCTCTCCTTCATACTCATCGACCAAATTCATTCCGGCCTCATAAACTTCTTCTTCAAACTCCTCATTGGGCTCGGAATTCTCTTCTCCTCCGTCTTCTATATAAAGGGATCTACGAGGGCACTGGCTAGAAACATGACCTACCTTATGGCACTTAAAACAAGCTATGGCTGTGCACTGGTTGGAGATATGACCGGGCTTCTAGCACTTAAAACAGATGATACTAGGGGTTCTCTGGGTATCAGGTGTCTTACCTTTGCCCATGGGCCTAGGGGTGGGAATACCCTGATTAGGCTTGCTAGGATTAACCTGGCTAGGTCCATTTCTTGGGATTGGGGCACTAACCCTAGAAGGCATGGGTCCTCTCTGAAACTTCTCAGTGTTCAGTGCAATCTGATAGGCTTGGTCTAGGTCAGTAACCTCTCTCAGAAATAACTCTCTCTTAATGTCTTCCCTAAGTCCAGCCCTAAACCTAGACAAAGTGACCTCATGGGCTTCACTCACATCACATCTCATCAGGTATTCATCAAAGGTGGTTATGTAGTCTGAAACAGATCGGTTCCCTTGTTTCAAAGTCTGCCATTGGTCTAACAGATTTTGCTGGTATGAAATGGGTAGGTACTTGTCTCTAAGTCTTTCTTTCATACCCTGCCAAATGGTTATGGGCTCTACATTTCGTCTTCTAGTGGTCAGCTCAATGTTCTCCCAGTATAACCTAGCTTGACGTACTAACTTCATCTTGGTAAACTTGAATTTCCTCTCCTCAGACATGGCATACCACTCAAAGTACTGGTCCATTTCACCCTCCCAATCAGAATACACCTTAGGATTTAAGCTACTATCAAAAGTGGGTGCATCTAACTTGATGTTTCGAATGAACCTATCATCTCTATCCTCAAGTTCTGGGTCAGGCTTCCTATGATTAGGTTCTGGATCTCTATATAAAGGTCTTCTAGGATCTTGGTGTGGGTGAGGTTGAGGCACATTAAAATCTGGGTTAGGAGTCCAATTATGATGCCTAGGTTCCTCAAGTACTTGGACTCGATCCCTAAGCTGGGCAAAATTCACATTCATATCCTGACTTAATTTGTTCATACTCTCAGTAAGAGCTCTAACCATGGCCTCTAAATCAGGTTGGGCTTGACCAGGTTGGTAGGGCACTCCATTCCGGGTAGACATGATGCAAGCAAACACACAAAATGAGACTCAACTGAACGACTACGGGCTAACTAGACCTAGAGCCCAAACTAGATGCCCAATCAGAGTGGCAAGCTAGCCTGTAGTAACTCAGGACTCAGCCAGGCAGGTGTAAGGGGAGTGTTAGGTCCCTAGATGCCAATCCTAGACACCAATCAGAGATTGGCCAGGTAGGCGGACCAGCACACAAGCCCTTCAGAATGGAATCCCTGAACCATCGTTCTAGACACTGAGTACAAAGGTCACACAGAGTAACTAGACAAACTGACTCAACACTAGCCTTGACCCGACTTGTTGATGTCCCTAGCCCACTAGGGCAAATTAAGTCTAATAAATTTTAAAATTAGGCTTAGGTTCGAATGAGTGGGTGGTGGTTTTGGGCTAAGGAGAGGTTATCAACTCCTCCCCTTATCTTAGATGCTCAAATGCCCTTAAGATGAATTAAGAGATGAACACTCAAAAATAATTGAATTGCAGAAACACAAAAACAGAGTTACAGTAATTTGATTCTCAGAAATCTCAAAAAAATCAATAAATCACAAGAAAATTATGCAAAATAGACTCAATTATACTGGTTTCAGAAAATTAGAAATCACCAAATTTGGAGTTGCCCGCAGTGAGAAATAATTCCTGCAACAGGGCAATTACGGGCTGAAAATAGAGTACTTCCCCGTTTACAATTCCTGCTACGAAGTTGTAACCCAACGGATCCCCTACACGCCCTAGCAACACCCCGTGGAATAGGAAGAGGAAGTTTGCACCTCGCTTCGTTCCTAGGACTGGACATCCTGGGGAGTCTACTTCGAGCAGACAAAGTAAAAAGAGAGAGACTCAAACAAGCAATCAAAACAGAAACCCTAGACAGGGCTCCGATACCAAAATGATGCAGAACGAAAGCTCTGATACCAAAAATGATGCAGAACAAAGAACAAAGAAGCGTATACGGAAGTAAAATTAAGATTAATTCTTTTTTATTTTTTATTTTTTTATATTTCAGAAATTGGCTTTGACTCAAAGTAAAGTTAAACTAAGTTGAAGGAAACTAGGTAAGGATTGAAAGCACAATTTAGAAGAAGCTAAGTTATCAGAGTAGTTCAGAAGTAACGGATCGCTCGGGGTTGAGAAACTCCCAGACCTAGGGTTTCGCTCTGAACTTTCAACAGGACAGAAATAAAGAGGAGAGATGGTTTACCAACCAGACAGTGATCTCATAGAATTTGGGTGGAAGAACTCTCTCGAGCAGATTGTTGGATCCTCGGATTCGGCTATCTTCGCAATGGATCCTCCAATACTGGTCTCATGGCTGGGTCGGCTTCTCCTGGACTCATGATCTGGGAAGAAGAAAAACAAGTGATGGATTCAGAGACTCAGGGAAGGATTTACCAGTTCGAAGAACTTGAAGGCTGATGTCGCTGAGATCCGGATTCTTTTGAAGGCTGATTCGACTTCCTCTGGAAAGAGCTTTGGATCTGATGTATCCGGACTGTAGCTGAATGCTGGTGGTCGACCTGGACTTGGAGAGAGAGGCCGTGGGAGGTGGGATAGGCTAGGGTTTGGTGGATTGAAGTGGATGGTGGGTGGCTAGGGTTTTGGAGTAGAAGTGGCTAACCAAGGGTTTGGGTTTTGGAGATCTCACACCTCCTCAAGGTTCTTGGGGAACCCGGATTTACTCCCTCACGGAGCTCAACACCTGGATGCAAGTGCGGAAGAGAGAAAACACAGAGTTTGCTCACAAGAAAAAGTTGGTTTCATTCATCAGATTCCTAGAACTTACAAAGGGGTTTTAATTTATATGACATTACAAGAGAGTAGGGTTTTACATCTTCCCATGTGGGACTAAAGGAGGGGATCTTCAAATTAGGATTGTAGGATCAATCCCTACTCATATGGCCGGCCAAAAAATTCCAAAGATGATTGAGGCTTCAAAAAAGGAAAGTGGGTGGCGCCTCCTTGTCTTGACCTCCAAGAAAATATTTTTTTCCTTCTATGCTTGGCCTTATCTGAAAGTTTTTGGGCGCCTCTTAACCTTGCCCTCCAAGAGAAAATTTGTTTCCTTTTATATCTAGCTTTAGTTGGAATGATTAGGGCGCCTCCTAACCTTGCCCTCCAAGAGAAAATTTGTTTCCTTCAAGAGAAATCTCCTTCCTTCCATGGCTCAACCCTTTTTGGATACCTCCTTTTCTTTCTCCCCAAGTTATGGCTTTTTCTAACTTTGTTTTGAGTATTTCTGGCAGGTAATGGGCGCCTCCTTGAAGTTCTCTCCAAGAGAATTTCTTCCCTTTCAAAGTTTGGTTCTTTTGGGAATGTCTTGGGCCGCCCCCTTGATTTGTGGACCCCTGGTGGATTTCTCCTTAATTGGCGCATGAGAGAAGGGAGCTACTATCTGTGGTGTGGGGACCAAAGCCTGCTGGATGGAGATGTGGCACCCCCTGGACTCAGGCATATGGCTGGGTGTGTGGCTGGGAGTGTGGCGCCCACTTGCTTGGCCTTGGGAGAAAATGTAACACCCCAGGTTGAAGCCCTAATCCACTACTGAGTCAACATGACTCAACAAAATAAAAATGCAGGTAATACAGACTCAAGCTAAAATTGAGTTGATCAAGTCAACCCTTATTACAAGCCAAAAAACCCTAATTCTTCGGGCAAGGTTAATAGAGATCCGGATGGAGCTCTGAAGTCATCTTCTGAGTCTGGTGCCCGCACCACCAAATGAAGGCTCTCCAGGAGCGACCAGCCAGCATCAAGGCGAGGACATCTATTTCAGAGAAGAAATCCACCGAGCTTGAAGCTACCCCCAAGGATGAGAAGGGGGAGAGCCTCCATCATGCAACTGGGGTAGAGAAAGAGGCTACCTCAAAAATGGAGGCAGCTCATCCACAAGGCCTCTAGGTGCGGTTGGACGTGCCACCGGACGAGGGAGCGGTCGTGGCCATGGTCACTATGGAGAAGGCCATGGCCATTATGGTGCTATCAGAGGTATCCTAATGCAAAGCTGTTGCAGTTGCCCTTGGAATCATGAGATTAGTGAACTCCAAAGAGTATGGCATGGTAGAGGTGGATGCATTGTTATTCTCCTTCCCAACAGGTTCACTTGAAGAAGGGCACCCGCCTCCCGGGGTAGAAGGGACTGGAATGCTCCACCCGATCCCGAGGGCGAAGTCTAGAGCCGGCCTGCCTTGCTAGGCCTCCTACACCGATCATGGAGGTTAAGGACAAATCTAGAGCCCTCTAGCGACTATTATGCTAGCGCTGAGGGGACCCGCCCACCGATCGGGCAAGGAGCAGAGATGGGACTTCGGCCCATCTTCTTTCATCTTGTATCTTAGGATTTCAAGAGGTATCTCGACCTGTCGGGAGCCTCCATAGGATGTAAGAGACTTTTGATCAATGAAGGCATCTCTTCCTTCATAACTACTGTCCCCCTTCTTTTTCTTTTTTGCTTGAATCTACGGTACGACTTCCTAGGCTGCTGGGAGCCTCTCTCCAATGTAAGGGATATCTCAATAAGGGTAATTTTTCTTTTCCCTTTAATCGGAATGCTTTGTATTCTCTCCACTTTGTTTGCTGTTTTTCTTTTTTTGGCTTGGATTGATTATGGGGAATCTTCTCAGTTTACCAAGCAATGAGTCGGGCAGTCGATGGTGGGAGTTCAGGGATTTCCCACCAACATCCCCGGGCCATGAGCAAGGCAAATGGATGCAGGGCTTTCAAAATATTATAGCTTAGTTTGTCATGCTGTGAGTCAAGCGATAAATGGCAGGACTTCTGGAGTTTTCCAATGGACATCTCCAAACTGCGAGTAAGGCAGTGGGTGCGGGGCTTCATACGTTTTTCGACTTATAGGTGCCAAACTTTGAGTCACGCGATAGATGGCGGGGCTCCAAGAATCCCCAACTGCACCTCAAGACTATGAGCAGGGTGATTGAGTGCGGGTCTGTCAGAAGGACCCAACTTGAAGATTGCCTGCTATGGGCCTCATGGTAGATGGCGGGTAGCCCTGTCACCACCTCAGGATTATGAGCTCGATTGAAAAGTGTGGGCCTGATGGAGTGGGCTCGGCTTGAGAGTGCCGAACTTTGAGTCAAGCGGCAGATGATGGGTTGCCCTGCCACCACCTCTAGACTGTGAGCACAGTGAGGAGTGCGGGCCTAATGGAGTGGGCCTGGCTTGTTGGTGAGGATGCCAAACTATGAGACATATGGTAGATGGCGGGTTGCCCTGCCACCACCTCTAGACTGTGAGCTTGGCTAATGAGCAAGAGCCTGATGGTGTGGGCCCGACTCATTGATGAAGAGTTGCCACACTATGAGTCACGCGGTAGATAGCATCCCATTGCCACCTCTAGGCTGTGAGTGAGGCCATGAGGATGTGGGGCACCGAGCTTCTCGATTTGCCATGCTTTAAGTCATGCAGTAAATGGCATCTTGGTGCTGCCTCTAGGCTGTGAGCACGGTCATGAGGCTGTGGGGTGCTAGACTTATGGGTGAGCCAAGCTATGAGTCACACGGTAGAGGGCATCTTAGTGCCACCTCCAGGCTATGAGCTCGGCTGATGAGTGCAAGCCTGATGGAGTGGGCCCGATTTAATGACGAGGAGTTGCCATATTGTGAGTCAGGCTGTAGATGGCATCCCGCTGTCATCTCTAGGCTATGAGTGAGGTTGATGAGCACGGGCCTGCTGGGGGGCCTGGCTCACTAATGAGGAGTTGCCATGTTGTGAGTCTTGCGGTAGATGGCATCCCACTGCCACCTCCAGGCAGTGAGCGAGGCCATGAGGCTATGGGGCACCAAACTTCTCGATTCATCATGCTATGAGTCATGCGGTAGATGGCATCTTAGTGCAACCTCTGGGTTGTGAGCACGGCTGATGAGGGCAGGCTTGATGGAGGGGTCCGTCTTGTTGGTTTGCCATGTTGTGAGTCATGTGGTAGATGGCATCCCGTTGCCACCTCCAGGCTATAATCGAGACTGATGAGCATGGGCCTATTGGGGGGCCCGACTCGCTGATGAGGAGTTGCCATGCTATGAGTCTCGTGGTAGATGGCATCCTCTACCACCTCCAGGCTGTGAGCATGGCTGAGGAGGGCAGGCCTGATGGAGGGGCCCACCTTGTTGGTTTGCCCCACTATGAGTCACACGATAGATGGCATCTCGTTGCCGCCTCCAGGCAATGAGTGAGGTTGATGAGCGTGCGCCTTTTAGGGGACTCAGCTCATTGATGAGGAGTTGCCATGCTGTGAGTCACGTGGTAGACAACATCCCACTACCACCAGCAGGTTGTGAGCAAGGCTAGGGGCATCGAGCTTCTCAATTCGCCACTCTGTGAGTCATGCGGTAGATGGCATCTTGGTACTGCATCCAGGCTATGAGCATGACCATGAGGCTGTGGAGCACTAGACTTATGGGTGAGCCAAGCTATGAGTCACGCAGTAGATGGCATCTTGGTGCCACCTCCGAGTTATGAGCTCGGCTAATGAGGGTGGGCCTGATGGAGTGCGCTCAGCTTAAGAGTGCCGAACTGTAAGTCAAGCGATAGATGGCAGGTTACCATTTTACCACCTTTGAATTATGAGCACGACGAGAAGTGCATGCCTGGTGGAGTGGGCCTGGCTTGTTGGTGAGGATGCCGAACTATGTGTCACGCGGTAGATGGCGTGTTGCCCTGCCACCACCTTCAGACTGTGAGCTCGGTTGATGAGTGCAAAAATGATGGAGTGGGACTGGCTTGCTGATAAAAAGTTGCCATCCTATGAGTCACATGGTAGACAGCATCTCGCTACCGCCTCCGAGCTATGAGCGAGGCTAGGGGAGCCGAGCTTCACAATTTGCCATGCTGTGAGTCACGCAATAGACGGTATCTTAGTGCTGCCTCTGGGCTGTGAGCGTGGCTATGAGGCTATGGGGCACCAAACTTATGGGTGAGCCAAGCTATGAGTCATGTGGTAGATGGCCTCTTGGTGCCACCTCCATGCTGTGAGCTTAGCTGATGATTGCGGGCCTGATGGAGTGGGCCTGGCTCGCTGATAAGGTGTTGCCATGTTGTGAGTCATGGGTAGATGGCATCCGCTGTCGCCTCCAGGCTATGAGCGAGGCTGATGAGCATGGGCCTACTGGGGGGCCCAGCTCGAGTCCACCAGACTTTGAGTCAGACAGAGATGTCCCCGTTAGGCCTGCATGAGATGATAAAAGCCCAATACATGGGGAATGCCTGGATTCTAGGTCCAACCGGAGAGTGCCGCAAAAGGTGGCGGGTGTTTGAGAAGACCATGAACACAAGCCCCTCTCTTCTCGTTCTTTGGTCAGGCCCCCAAGGGGGAGCTCTCGTGTCCACCACCTACCCTGTAGGGAGGTGGCTACTATTGTTCCATCGATTGGAGAGCCAGGATCCATAGCCTTGGCCATGATCTTCTTAGCTCTTGAATCATCTCTTACCCCCTACCTGGCATACAAATCTATTGCCACCAAGATCGTCATGGCCTACAACTCTAGTGCGTCGTCGCTGTGTCGGGTGCCTCCTCCTACTGGGTGTGCTACCTCCGCTTTAGGGGTCGGCTCTTCGATCCAATCGGCCTGCAAAAAAGAGGAGACCCGGGCCAAGGATTTCAGCAAGGACACTCTGATGATCAAGTCAGTGGGACGATCGAGGAGAAATAGAACCCCTGGGATAGAAATCTTGGGGGACTCCCTCACCTCAGGGGATGACATGATAAAGATGTTAGTATAGAAGAAAGAAAAAATGGAGAGCGAGGAGCGGGGAGGTTCTCCGGTTGGTCTTGCAGCCGCCGAGCCTTTGGTTGCTTTCTTACCTCTCCCCCTGCTCCTCTTGCTTCGTCTCCTCTTACCTCCCTTACCTTTTTTTTCTTCTCTCCCCTTCTATCTTCCTCCTTCTTTCTTTTTGTTGGACCTCTTTGCTTGCTTTTTTGTATTGACTGGCATGGTGCCATCGAGCCCTGAGCTATGGTGGGGTGCTTCTATTTTGGAAGGGTCCGTCTAAGAGTTGCAGGGCCCGTGGGTTTTGCAGAATTCCCTTTTTGGAGAAACTCCAAGCCTCGTTTCATGTGGACTGACTTTTCCTAGTTGCACGAGGGTAGACATGGTAGCATGTTACAGGGCCGAGCATCTGGTAGCGCACGCATTGTACAGGTGCGGCAGGCGACGGGGAGTCAAGAGCCTCCATGGTTTAAATTTCTGTCAGTCTTCTCTCACTTCACCACTGGTGGGAACTTGGACTCCTGCTGGATGGGGGACGAAGTCCCACTCTAGGGACCAACCCTTGGAAGCATGAGCCCAACCCTGACTAGGTGCTAACCTCAACCGAAGGGCTTGCCACATGCGCCCGATCCTGGTTGAGAGCTAACCTCGATGGGAGGGCTCGCCTTTGAGGCATGAGCTCAACCCCGGCCGGGAGCTGACCTCAGCAGGAGGGCTCGCCTTGAAGGCATGGGCTCGACCCCGGCCGGGAGTTGACCTCAACAAGAGGGCTCTCCTTGGCAGCAATTGGGTGCCACCCCTAGGTGGCGCTTTCCACTTGCAGAACCACCAACTGGGATCTGTGCGGGCTTCACATCAGTGCATATTGCCACATCACCCCCTATAAGCTTTGGAATAATAGAAAACCAAATATTTATTACTTTTATATTTTTGGATATAAATGTTATATCTTGAACAATGGAAAAGATAGCTTAGATAAATTTGATGCAAAATTTGATCAAGGAATATTTCTCGGATATTCAACTACTAGTAAAGCATATAGAGTTTTCAACAAAAGAACCTTAACTATTGAAGAATCTATTCATATTGTTTTCGATGAGTCTAACCTCACACCTTCAAGAAAAGAAGAGTGTATTGATAATGATGTATGTTCCCTGAATGATGGAGTGAAGGATATGAGCTTGAAAGAAAAATAGGTTGAGCAAGAAAAGGAAAAGGTAAGTACAGAACATGATGAGCTACCAAAAGATTGGAGGTATGCACATTATCATCCTAAAGAGTTAATTATTGGTGATCCCTCACAAGGAGTAAGAACTAGGTCATCCTTTAGAGACACCTTTGATTATTTAGCATTTGTTTCTCAAGTTGAACCTAACTGCATAGAGGAAGCTGAAACTGATCTGTATTGGATGATGGCTATGTAGGAGGAACTTAATCAATTTGAAAGGAACAATGTATGGACCTTAGTAGCTAGACCTAAAATACATCCTATCATAGGTTATAAATGGGTCTTTAGAAATAAATTAGATGACAAAGGCAATGTAATTAGAAACAAAACCATATTAGTTTCTAAAGGATATAATCAAGAAGAAGGAATAGACTTTGATGAAACTTATACACCAGTAGCTAGATAGAAGCCATAAGACTTCTACTTGCATTTGCATGTCATATAAAAATTAAGCTTTTTCAAATAGATGTAAAAAGTGCTTTTTGAATGGCTACATTAAATAAGTTTTTGTAGAACAACCTCCCGGATTTGAAAATCACTCTTATCCAAATCATGTTTTCAAATTAAACAAAGCTTTATATAGTTTAAAACAAGCACCTAGGGTATGAGAGGTTGAGCAAGTTTCTTATTGAAAATTATTTCAAAAAAGTATAGTAGATACATCTTTGTTTATCAAAAAAAATGATGATGAATTATTAGTTATGCAAATATATGTTGAAGATATAATCTTTGGTGCAACTAATGAAACTTTATGTCAAGAATTTTTCAAGCTAATGTAGGGAGAATTTGAAATGAGTATGATGGGTAAACTCACTTTCTTCTATAGACTTCAAATCAAACAAACAAAGGAAAGGATATTCATCAACCAAACAAAGTACATCAAAAAACTCTTGAAGAAATTTGGGATGGAATCCGTAACGAAAATTGGCACACCCATGAGCCCAACCTGCAAACTTGATAAAGATATGGAAGGTAACAAAGTATATCAAAAACTATATCGAAATATGATTGGGTCTTTACTTTACTTAACTACAAGTAGACCTGATTTACTGTTTAGTATTTGTACATGTGCAAGATTTCAATCTAATCCTAAAGGATCACATATACTTGATGTTAAAAGAATTATAAGATATCTTAAAGGTACATCAAACTTAGGTTTATGATATTCCAAACCTTCATCTTTAAATTTAATTGGTTATTCTGATGTTGATTATGGTGAATGTAAAATTGATAGAAAAAGTATTAGTGGTACATGTCAATTTCTAGGGTTGAACTTAATTTCATGGCACAGTAAGAAACAAAACTCCGTGGCACTATCCACTACTGAGGCAGAATATGTGACTGTAGGGAGTTGTTGTGCTCAAGCGTTATGGATTAAGCAACAACTAAAAGGTGTTATTCATTCTAAAATTCTTATTGAATGTGATAACACAAGTGCTATTAACTTGACAAAGAATCCTATTCAGCATTCAAGAACTAAACATATGAAATTAGATATCATTTCATTAGGGATCATGTACAAAAAGGTGATATTGAACTTGAATTCATTTGTCCTGAAATTAATTAGCTGACATCTTTACTAAACAACTTAGTGAGGATAGATTTCAAATAATTAGAGGAGAATTAGGACTTTGTGATCTTTTTTAGAATTTTGACCTAATTTCTTTAAAAATTAAGAAAAAATTATCTAGAAAACCTCCATCACTTATCCAAGCTAGATACACACCTATTTAGTATTTTTCTAAGAATATAAACCTTTTCCCTGAATTTTTGAGCAATTTTCCTTAGTTTTTGCTCGAGCCAACACGAGCTGGACAACTCTATGGCCGAGCCGACTCGAATAGCGAGTTTACTTAAAACCTGTAAGACCTAAAACCTTATTCTTTCTTTCCGGGAATCAGTCAAATTATTTTAAAAATTGTATTTAATGCATAATCCTAACATGATGCAAAATGCAGACTCAACTATACATTCCTATTGAGAAAAATTTTATTGGACTCCTAGGGTCTAAACCTAATAGACCTTTGACTCTCTAGGTTTGACCCTTATCTGGTATGCACAAGAAAAATTACCATGAATCCCTACCAAATGCCATAAAGTATACCAGAAGTAGGTGGCAAAAGAAATGGGCTTTAAGGGTTCATGCAATCTAGTGATCTCAACAAAGAATAACCTCACGGCTCTAGAGATATGAGAAGGCTCAGGGAAAGGTAGGGAATAGAAAGGAGACTCAGGGACTGGTTCAAAGTTTAAGCGATTGACCTTAATGTGTGGATGTTGGTCTATAGGTGTGCTCGTCCTAACCTCATGATTAGTACTAGGAGGATCGATAGGTGCAAGTTCTAGGATAGGCTGGGTGCTACTAGAAGGTGGAAGGTCATCAGGAAGGTCTTTGGAAAGTTTATTTTGAAAGTCCTCTAAACTAATGTCTACTTCTTTTTCTAGGACCTTCTCTATGGGCAATACTTGAGAACCTTCACTTTCATCTACTTTGTTTAATCCTGGCTTGGTCAATTCTTCTTCAAGTTCTGTAGTGGGTTCAAGATCATAATCCTTAGATTCCTCTGATACCTCCATCTTGGGCCCATCTTCATCACACTTCGCCACTAAGCTTGATTCATGGATATTTTCTTGGGATTCCTTAATAGGCTCAGTGGTTTCTTCACTTACAATCCTAATGGGCCCAGACTTATCCTCTTCCTTCCCTAGCTCTTCAATCTGGGGATACCCTAAGTCTTGAATATCAGTGCACTCAATTTATACTTCAAGGTTCTTGTTCCTATCATTCATATGAACTAATGGGACAGTAGAAGTTGTTTGGTCTAAGGGAAGTTGACTAGGGTTGGGTTTGTGTCCAAAGGTACTAACCCTGCTTGTCTTAACTTGGTAGTTCATGAATTTTCTCTGATATGACTCAAATTCCCTAGCAATGTCATAGGCTTCTTCCAGGCTATAAATCTTCCAATGGAGAAGTTCATGCTGGATATCCCTACGTAGACCATCTCAAAACCTAGCTATGGTCTCAGACTTGGATTCAGTGGTGTTACATTTCTTGACAAACTCCTAGAATTTCTTGATATACTCAGACACTGGCTTATCATCCTGTCTCAGTCGGTACCATCGGTCTAAAAGTCTTTTCTCATAGGATCTACCTAGGTACTTATCTCTCAACTTACTTCTCATGTCTCTTCAAGTACTTATTTCCTCTTCTCTGTGATAACATTCATGCTCAATAACATACCAATGTGACCTAGCATGTTGGGTGAACTTAGTTTTGGCCAACCTAACCTGTCCTAATTGCGATATGTTAGTGCACTAGAAATACTGATCCATTCATTCTTCCCACTTGATATATGCCTCTTGTCTTCCATCAAAAGTGGGTGCATAAGGTTCGGTGCTCCTAATGGGTCCCTCCTCAGAGTCAACCAAGTATGGATATGGGCTCCTAGGGCTAGACTCAGACTCAGGTTCAATAGATGGTCTAGGACTATTCTTTTCTAAGGATCCAACTCCTTCATCAAGCTTATCAAGCTTACTGTTCATCTTAGCCAATTGTTCCATGATGACCTTTAAAGGATCTTCTCGGGTGTTGTCCATGGGTTCACTTGGTTGGGAAAGATGGGGATGATAAGGGACTCCTGATCTAGTCGACATGAGCTAAGCATGCAAAATCGTCTATGATCTACTAGACCTAGAATCTCAACCAGTTGCCAAAGTCAAGGTGGCAAACCAGTCTGTAGTAACTCTGTTCTTGGCCAAGTAGGTGTAGGGGAGTGGAGGTCCCTGAACGCCAACCTTAGACACCAATCTAGGATTGGCTAGGTAGGTGGACCAAACTCACAAGCCCTGAATCACCAAGCCTAGACACCAAGAGCAGCAGCACACACAGAATGGGCTGACACCAAGAATAGACACTTAGTCTTGACTCGACCAGTTGGTGTCCCTAAGCTCTCTAGAGCAAAATTAGTGTCTACTCAATTTTAATTAGAGCTTGGGTTCGTGATGCAGGTTATTGATTTTTGGGCTAGGGACAGGTAATGAAATCCTGACCCTATGTCAAATTGCTACCCTTAAAGTGATTTATGAAAATGATTGCAAGTAAATGATCTAATGAGATGTCTCTAAATTATATTTTTTGATTTTTTTTGATGTATGATAATAGAGATAAGATGATGGAAATAAAATGATATCACCCTAAATGCAAGATTAAACTATATGATAAATGAAAACGTAAGAAAATGCACTTGCAAAAATTCTCATAATAGAATTTCTTCTTAGGTAGTATTCTTGCTTGTAGAAATTCTACAAGTTGTAATAAAATTTGAGAAAACTACCAAGAATATTTTCAATTATGTGTTATCTAACAAAACAAAAATCAGGGAATTTGAAGATTCCTAAAAGTAGAAAAAACTAAAACAACAGACTATATTCAAAAAGAAAAAAATGCAGAAATTTAAAGATGAGATCTAAGATGCAAATTTTTTTTGTTCTTTTAAATCTATTCTTCTTGTATTCCCTCTCAAAGGTCAATCACAATGGCACCCCTACATGCCTTAGGAGATCCCCGTGGAATGGGAGGAGAGGATCTTGAAATCCTACTTTTCTCCAAAGACCGGATGGCCTGGTGAAGCACCTAATCCAAGTAGTTAAGAAGCGCTATGTCCTAACCATGCTCTAATACCAGAAATGATGGTGGGGACTAACTAGATGCTAGGATGATGCAGGTGATTTTTAGGATTTTAAATTAGGTTGAGGATTCCCGAAGATAAGAAAGAGTAATTCTAGGGATTCAATAATAATAATAACTATCAAGCAAGCAAGTAGTCCCTAAGCAATGATAAAGAGAGGACCCCAGGATTGAAAAATCCCGTAGGACTTAGCTCTCAGATCAATACCTACTTAGGAGTCAGGCGAAAAACCTCAAAGATTTGAAGCGCCCAATGTCGAGGTCACTCACTCTGGCAGATGCGGCTTGGATGATCGAGCCATCAACCCTGTGGATATGCCAGCTTGCTGTCCGAAGATCTCGATGGCAAGGGCAACCGACTCCGTACTCATGTCACCTGGAGGACCTGCGAGCATTCAAAGAAGGGTTAGGTTTCAATCAAAAGAAAGCAACAGAAGAAGGAAAGAGAGTTGTTATGGTGATGGCGGAGTTCTTCTTGACTCGAAGTTGGAGGATGGAGTTGTGGAAGTAATGGTAACTTGAGGCCTCACACCTCTTGATGCCCGAAGGCGAAGGCACACCCTCACGGAGATCGACGTTCCTAGTAAAAGAAGGCAACTAAAGAGAAATTGGATCTCAAGAAACTTGGTTTTTTCATTCATCAATAATTAACCTTACAAGGAAGGGGGTAAGGTCCTTTATATAGGCACCTTAGACCCTTTCAAAATTTGAATGAAAAAAATACATTTCTTCTCTTGCTAAGACACCAAAAAAATATTCAAAAATCTGAAATTCAAATTCCTTGGCTGACCAAAGCTTCTTGGATTTGGGCATGGCATGATAATGGGCTTGGAAGAAGGAATTTGGCTCCCTTGGACTTGGAAAGTTGACCTACAATTTTGGGAAGAAGGCATGATGCAAGGCTTATGTCTCCCTCTTTCCTTGGTTGCTCACCCTTCTTTGGAAAGAAGCTTGATATGAGGCTTGGAGCAAGGCCTTTGTCTTCAACCTTTCCTTGGTTGCCCATGACTCCTTTAGTAAGTGGCTTGATAGAGGGATGGAAAGGAGGAGAGAATATTTGATGTGTCTCCATTTGGCATCCAAGAAAATCTCACTTGTGCCGCCCACATGGCTGGATGATGTAGCGCCACATGGGATGATGAAGTGGCGCCCAAGGGTTGACATGTTGACCTTCAAGGCTTGACCCAAAGTAGTTGAGCTGGACTCAAAGACCACTCCGGCTTGGACCCAGACTTGGACTAGACTCAATACAAGACTGGACTCAATATAGGACATAACTTGACCCAATTGGTCAAAGTACAAGACTAGACACAGACATAAGAGACTCAATTCAAAACTAAAGAAATTACAAGTTTTATGCTTGAAGCCTTATTTCAAGACCTAAAAAAAAATGGAACCCTAATTGGACATCCACAGAGGGTTGAGGAGCCTCTGTCAGATCTGGTGCCCACACTAGCCATAGCTAAGATATCCAAGCGGGTAGCACCCGACACTACTCAAGTCAAGAAAAGATCAAAGAAGAGGGAGGATAAGCCGACTCATGAAGATCCCCAAGAACATCAAGCTCCTTAAAGGAAAGTCATTTTAATGGGTAATTATCAAGTCACTTCTGGTAGAAAGATAGATTTCACTTTTCTTGAGCATCAAGGGTTTAGGATTGGAGATTGGATTGAAACTTAGGGGTGGAATTACTTTTGTTCACTTGACATTCCCACTTACCCCACACTTGTAAGAACTTTTTGTGAGCATTTAACAATTGGAGAACATTTTCTATTGATGAAGCCAGACTTATTAGGGTTTTATAATTGCCAAAAGCTAGAAAATGTTATTTAAATATCAAAAATAAGCAAAGAACTTTGAGGATTGTGCTTGAAAGGAGTAACGTTGATGGAATTACTAATGTTCAAGCTAACATTCTATCTTTGGAAATGAGGCAGCTTCATAACATAATCAGTAGAGTCTTTTTACCTAGGACTAGCAGGTTTGATTAGGTCAGTGAGAAGGATTTGATGTTCATGAGGTATATGATTGAGGGGGAGGCCTTCAATCTATCTTCTTTTATGATGACCCAGATTCAAGATGCTGCCAGGAGGGCTAGGGCATGTCTACCCTATGGCATGGCTTTTACACTTCTATTTCAGGATTATAGTATAGATCTCACTAGTGAGTACTGCAGACCCCTCCTTCATATAGATAGATACTTTGGGAAATCTCTGCATACGATGGGGTATCATAGAGTAGATGGTGTCTGGGTAAGAAAGAAATAAGGTCAAAGGGCTATTCACTCTAATGATTCTGATGAAGAGCCTGAGGATACAAAGTGGTGAGGACACAAGAGCCAGGAGGAGGAAGCAAACCTTTTCCAATTCAATTTGGACTACCATGAGTAAGTTCATGTGTTCTTCACAAAGAATACTCGAGTCCCAGTTGTTTTAGGTTTGTAATTAAGTCAAATTGAGTTGTAATTTGATCAATTTGAGTTGTAATTTGATCAATTAGGGTTGTTGAGTTACCAATTGAGTCCATTGAGTCCATCAATTGGTTTAAGAGTCTTGTAAATAGCATTATTTTGCTTTGTTTGGTGAATTATCCAATTTGAGTCCTTTAATTAGTGCTTGAATAAGTCAAGGGGTGTTATAAGTACCCAAGACCCAAGTCATCATCACCTTGGTGGAACAATTCTAGGTTAAAAAAGGGTTGTCCCAATTTTTTTACCAGACATCCGGACATTGGGACATCCGGACATTGGGACTTCCAGACATTTGGACATCAAGACAAAGTCATCCGTATCCAAGAGAGGCACCCCATCCTATTTATTTTTCATTGCCCATTTCAATTTCAAGGAGGCACCCATTTAAGAGGAGTAAAGTTGTTGAACCCATAAGTGGTTTTGATGATAACCAAACATTGGAGCATGTATATTTATTTCTGACAACTCTTCAAGTATTTTACAAGTTTTTATAGGATAGATTAAATATTCAAACTTCAACTCCTACACTTTTGTTTTCCTGTTTGAGTTGTGTTGTAATGTATTTTTGTAAAGAAGAACCCAATGAAAAAGCTAAGAAAAAAATCATATAAAGGGGTTACTTCTGTGTATTTGTGCCTTGAAATTAGTTTTGAGTTGGTATGCTTGAAAATGTAAAGAGTTGGTAAGAGTTTTTCTTTAAGTTCAAGTACAAAAATCCTAAAGAAGATTCTCAAGACGATCCAACTTGTTGAAGAGCGTACTCTGTTTACTAGCATGCAGCAAGGATTCTGAAATGCAGCAATCGAGTCGACTCAAAGGTAACCGAGCCGACTCCAGTGAATCCGAGTCGACTGGAATTAGTCCGAGCCAACACCTCCAGAGTCCAGATTTTGAAGATTTCTGAGAATAGCCAAGCGAGCTGACCCGAACTAGAAAGAGTCAACTTTGCCATGTCTAATTCTGAAAGCCTGAGAAAGCGAGCCAACCCGAACTGCATCGAGCCGACTCTTCCAGAGTATGGATTTCCGAACCTAAGAAGTTTGAGCTGGCCCAAGCTATCAAGAGCCGACTCGTCCAGAGTGATGTTTTGCACCCTGAGACAAAGAGCTGATTGCAATGAAGATTTGATGACTCGACCTACAACTCGAAGGATCCAAGCCGACTCGAAGGATCCGAGCCGACTCGAGCGAATCCGAGCCGACTCGAACATCATTTCTAGGTATCTAATGGCTAGTTCCAGAATTTATTTCTGAATGCCAAAAAGTGCTCCAACGATCACAAGTCACATCCCAACGGTCAAAAATATCTCTAACTGCCTAGGAGTGATAGAAGACTTTATAATTGAAGGATTTGAATGTCTAAAAATAAGAAATAAGAGAGTTCTTAAAAAGAAAAGAGAGCTTCATTGAATATTCTATCAACCAACAGCAAAAAGGTACAAGAGCATTCAAGCTAGACTTCAAGACTTCACCAACTCTGATTTGAAGTTCGAAGCAACTTTGGGAAGAAGCCATTGAAGAAATTAAAGCTTATTCAAGTGCATTCAAGTGGACTTCCATCAAGCTACACCGGTAACTATCCGTCAAATTGAGTTTGTCATTTTTGTTGCATTTCTTTCAATTCATTTTTGAATTATTAGGTTATTGGTGAGCCCGGTTGAAAAACCAAATAGGTTCTTGGTGAGCCTTGTTAAAAACCAAATGTTGGGTTCTTAGTGATCCTGGTAAAACCAAGTTAGGTTTCTTTGGTGAGCCTGTTAAAACCAAAGGGTGTTGGGTTTTCTTTGGTGATCTGGTAAAACCAAAGTGTAGAGGTTTTGGATTTTGATCCTGTAAAACAATCATACTGTATTCAGGTGTGAATATAGTAGAAATCCCAAGTGGTATCTTGGGTAGTGGACGTAGGAGCTGGGTTGCTTTAAACCACTATAAATCTTGTGTGTTTGTGTTGTGCTTCTTTACTCTCTTTTAGCTTCTGCAACTTATTATCTTGTCACAGCACTTAACACTTTCTAAGGGATTTTAAATTGCACATTATCTTGCTTTAAATTTTTAAAATTCTTAATTCACCCCCTTCTTGGGTAGCCACCTGGGCAATAACTGGTATCAGAGCAATGTCTCTGATTATACTAGAGTAAAGATTGATGGCTCATCCCATGAGTATATCTCTGGCGGAAGGCCAGTCAACTAATAGACCTCCACTATTCACAGGAACAAATTATGCATATTGGAAAGCACGAATGAAAATCTATATTCAAGCTATTGATTTTTAATTATGGAAGGTCATTCTTAAAGGGCCAAGTATCCCCATGATCAAAGTTGATGGCGTGGATGTCCCTAAGCTTGAAGAGGACTAAGATAAACATGACATGAAATTAGTAGAACTGAATGCCAAAGCAATGAACTTGCTTTACTGTGCTTTGGATTCAAACGAGTTTAATCAAATTTCCATTTGCTCTTCAGTAAAGGAAATTTGGGATAAACTTGAAGTGACCCACGAAGGAACTTCACAAGTGAAAACTTCAAAGATAAATCTTTTAGTGCATAATTATAAACTGTTTAAGATGGAGCCTAATGAAAGTATTTTTGCCATGTACACTAGATTTATAGATTTTATTAACGATTTGAAAAGTCTTGGCAGGTTGTACTCTAATGCTGATTTGGTACAGAAAATCTTGAGATCACTTCCTGACAAATGAGATCCTAAAGTCACTGCCATCCAAGAAGCTAAAGATTTGAATATTCTATCAATGGATGAATTAATGGGATCTCTCATCACTCATGAACTAGCCATGCAGCATAGAATGGATGATGATCAGAAGAAGAAGAAAACAATTGCATTCAGGGCTGCATTAGAATCAAAGGATGATGAAGAAATGGAAGATAACTCCTCCTCCTCCGAAGACGATCTTGAAGATGAAGACATTGCAATGGTCGTGAGGAGATTTAGAAAGTTTATGGGAAAGAAGAAAGGTATATATAACAGAAAATTCCATAAGCGACGAGAGCATTCAAAAGAAAAGGACTAGGACAAAGAAAAAGATAAGGAACAAGTCCCCACATGCTATGAATGTAAGAAACTGGGGCACATTCGTCCGGACAGTCCATAACTAAAGAAATATTTCAAAAAGAAAAAGAAGAAAGCGATGGTTGCCATGTAGAGCGATAGTGAAGACACCACTTCGACTGAAGAAGAAGAGACCACGAAAATAGCTAACTTATGTCTAATGGATCTCGAGGATGAGGTAAATTCCCCCCACATACAAATTGAATTCATATTTGATGAGTTAAATTCTGCATTTCATGATCTTTTATCTGAATTTAAAAAAATAGGAGTAAAGATTAGATCATTAAAACATATCAATGATTCTTTACTCAAAGAAAGAGAAGAAATTTCAAAAAAGAATTCTTTACTGCAAAAAGAGCTTCATATCATTTCTAAAAAATGTAATGTTTTGAAAATCGAGAATAGTGAGTTTTATAACAAAAATAATATTTTATTGAAAGAAAACAATGAGTTGAAAAAGGAAGTTAGAAAACTCAAGCCCCTTGTTGAAAAATTAACTTTATCTTCTAACAAGATTTAGTTAATTCTTAAAGATCAAAGAATTTCTGGTAATAAAGCTAAATTAGGTTTTAATGCTTCAAATTCAAATTATATTTCTGCTACTACTTTTGTGAAACAAAAGGATTTTGTTCCCAAGTTTACTTCTCACAAAACTTTTGTTACAAAAGACTCTATTTCCATTTCGAAACTTGCTATCTCTACATTTCATGCATCTAGAATTTTAAGGTATAGGTCATTTCAAAATTCTGGAATCAAATGTTTTGTTTGCAAGGAATTAGGACATAAAGCCTTCAATTGCAATATTATTAGAAATGTCCATATCACATCAAGAAAAATTTGGGTTCCCAAAGGAACCACCTCAGCTAACCTGAAAGGACATAAGTTAGCTTGGGTACCTAAAAGAACTCCTTGACTTTCTTATAGGAATGTCTTGCAGCCCAGAAAATGAAGAAAAGATGGTATCTTGATAGTGCCTGTTCAAGGCATATTACCGGTAACAAGGATCAGTTCATCACCATAGAAATGAAGGAAGGAGGTATGGTTACTTTTGGAGATAATGGCAATGAAAAAATAATCAGAATTGGTAAGATCAAAATAACCCCTTGTACTTTTATTGAAAATATATTTCTAGTAGATAAATTGAAGCATAATTTATTGAGTATTAGTCAATTATATGATAAAGGTTTCAAAGTTATATTTGAATCATCTATGTGTGTAGTAATAAAGTCTCTTGATACTAGCAGTAAATTCATTGGACAAAGACTTGAAAATATTTATGTGGTAGATCTAAATGATCTTGCCATGACAAGTAGCTCCAGTTTAGTTGCAATGAATGCTAAGACCAAGGAGTCTTGCTTATTATGGCATAGAAGATTAGGTCATGCTAGCATGCATACTATTACCAAGTTAATTTCCAAAAATTTTATTAGAGGCATGCCTAAGTTTAAAGTTGATTTTGATTATGTGTGTGATGCATGCCAAATAGGTAAACAAACTAGGGGGAGGTTTAAATCAAAAAATAAGATTTCTATAACTAGACCTTTAGAACTACTTCACATGAACTTATTTGGACTGACTAGGACCACAAGCCTAGGAGGTATGAAATATGCCCTTGTGATTGTAGAAAATTTTTCTTGATTTACATGGGTCTTGTTTATTGCGCATAAAGATGAAACTTTCAAAATATTTAAAAAATTTCATAAAAAGGTTTCGAATTAGAAAAATCTTTCAATAATTTTAATTAGAAGTGATCACAGCATTGAATTTGAAAATTAATTTTTGATGATTATTGCATTGAAAATGGCATTGATCACAACTTCTCCGCTCCTAGAACACCACAACAAAATGTTGTTGTATAGAGAAAAAATAGGACTTTGGAAGAAAATGGCCCGAACAATGTTGTGTGAAGATAATCTTTCATGGTATTTTTGGACAGAAGCGGTGAACACTGCTTGTTATATTTTAAATCATGTTTTGATCCATCCTATTTTGAAGAAAACCCCCTATGAACTTTGGAATGAAAAAAAACCCAATATCAATTTTTTTCATGTGTTTGGAAGCAAATGCTTTGTGCTTAACAATGGTAAGGATAATGTAGAAAACTTTGATGCCAAATCTAATGAAGCTATGTTCCTTAGTTATTCACTTCATAGCAAAGCATATAGGGTTTTTAATAAAAGGAATCTTACTGTTGAAGAGTCAAAGCATGTTATATTTGATGAAACTAACCCTTCACCATCTAGAAAAGATAAGTGTATTGACAATGATGCAGGTACCATTCAAAAGAAGATGGAAGACATGAGTATTCATGAAAGACCAATTGAAGAAGGAGAAGAAATGGTAAGTAAGGATCATCCTGATCTACCAACTGAATGGAGGTATGCTACTTTCCATCCTAAAGAATTAATTATTGGTGATCCTTCACAAGGTATTAGGACTAGGTCTGCACATAGGATTGCACATGATTACCTAGCCTTTATATCACAAATAGAGACTCACACTTTAGAAGAAGCAGAAAATGACCCAAACTGAATGTTAGCCATGCATGAAGAACTAAACCAGTTTGAAAGAAATAAGGTTTGGACACTAGTTGATAGACCTAAAGACCATCCAATTATAGGAACCAAATGGATCTATAGAAATAAGCTAAATGAGCAAGGGAATGTAATTAGAAATAAAGCTAGATTAGTAGCTAAGGATATAGTCAAGAGGAAGGTATAGATTTTGATGAAACCTATGCACCTGTAGCAAGACTAGAAGCCATTAGATTACTTCTTGCATTTATTTGCTACATGAATTTCAAACTTTTTCAAATGGATGTGAAAAGTGCTTTTCTAAATGGATTTATTTTTGAACAAGTTTTTGTAGAACAACCATCGGGTTTTGAAAATCATGCTTTTCCAAACCATGTCTTTAAACTCAATAAAGCTTTATATGATTTGAAACAAGCTCCTAGAACCTGATATGATAGACTTAGTACTTTCTTGATTGAAAATAACTTTTTAAGAGAAAGTATTGATAAAACTCTTTTCATTAAAAAAAAGATAATGATATATTAGTTGTACAAATTTATGTTGATAATATTATCTTTGGTGAAACTAATGAAAGTTTTTGTGAAGAATTTGCTAAGCTAATGCCGGAAGAATTTGAAATGAGCCTAATGGGTGAACATAACTACTTCCTTGGACTTCAAGTAAAATAAACAAAGAAAGGAATCTTCATCAACCAAGCCAAATACACCAAAAAAATAATCAAGAAGTTTGGCATGGAGACAAGCAAACAAATGAGCACACCCATGAGCCCATCTAGCAAGTTGAACAAAGATGAAAGTGGATCCAATGTTGATCAAAAGTTATATAGAGGTATGATTGGATCTTTATTATATTTAACTACAAGTAGACCAGATATCTTGTATAGCATATGTGTATGTGCTAGATTTCAATGTAATCCAAAAGAAACACATATGCTTGCTATTAAAAGAATATTAACATATTTGAAAGGTACAAGTAATCTAGGTCTTTGATTTTCAAAAGAATCATCTTTAAATTTAATTGGATTCTCTGATGCTGACTATGTTGGTTGCAAAATTGATAGAAAAAGTACTACTGGTACTTGTCAATTTCTAGGGTTGAATTTAATCTCATGGCATTGCAAGAAACAAAACTCGGTAGCACTATCTACTGTTGAGGTAGAGTATGTTGCTGTAGGGAGTTCTTATGCACAAGTGTTGTGGATTAAACAATAACTAGAATATTTTGGTGTTACACAATACAAAATTCCTATTAAGTGTGATAATACAAGTACTATAAAATCTAACAAAAAATCCTATTCAGCATTCTAGGACTAAGCATATAGAAATTAGATACCACTTTATTAGAGACAATGTTTTGAATGGTGACATTGAACTAGAATTTATCCCAACCAAAAAATAATTAGCTGACATCATTACTAAGCCACTGAATCAAGTTAGATTTGAATTGCTTAGAGAAGAATTAGGGCTTTGTGATCCTATCTAAATTTAGTTAACCTAATTTCCTTCAAAAATTAAGAAAAAATTGTCTAAAAAATCTCCTACAATTATTCATGACTTCTTGAACAACTTTCCTTGAATTTTCAGTTGTATCAATTTCAATTTCAGAATCTTTTGATTCTATGGGAAAAGTTTCTATTCGAGTCGACTCGAGCAACTTTGCTCTGGTCGAGCTGGCTCAAATGTCTGAGTTCACTGCCTATTGATCTGATCGAGTCGACTATGTCCTTGCCTAGCCGACTTGGTGTTCTAATTATTCTGAGTTCGCTCTAGACAAGCTGACTCGGATCTTTCTAGGGTTGGGCTAGCCGACTCGAATGTCGGGATATCGCTATTTAGGAAGTTCTGATATGTCATTTCGAAGTACTTCACTCTCTTACTTTCACTTCTAACTCACTCCACTTCTCTCGGAAACTCTACCAAAACTCTCAAAAACACTCCGTAGAGCCTAGAATTCCTTAATCCCTTTATAATGGCTTATCGAAGATCTGCGAAGAAGGTTCTTCAAATAGGTGAATCAAGTGTTCGTAGTGAAGATGCAAAAGATATAGGGAAAAAGAGGAAAAGATCTGCTCCAGTGCTTCAAGATGAAGAAATTCCTTCTGCTCCCGGACAGCGGGTCTCAATGGTCAACCGGCCTGTCACTTACAAAAGAAGGATCGACTTTACATTCTTAGAAGAAATGGGAATGAAAATTGAAAATTGGAAAGAGACTCAAGGCTGGAAGCACTTCTGTTCTTTGGACACATTGACCTACCCCTCACTGGTAAGGATATTTTATGAAAATACTGTTATCAAAGAATTTCATTTGGAATCCACTGTCAAGGGAAAAGAAATAATAGTGGATGAAGAGAAATTGGGTACCTACAAATGCCAACGGACAGTGCCACTGAACTTCTTCTTCCGGACAAGGAACACATTTTAAAACTAATTTTAAAGAAAGAAGATGTGAGCACAATTCAGCATGTACAAGCCAATCTACTATCAAAGGAAATGAGGCTTCTACACAATATGATTAGCAGGATATTTATTCCCAGAACTGGCCATTTTGATTGGGTCAGTGAGAAAGACATGAGCTTTATAGGACACTTGATTAAGGAAAGACCTCTCAATCTTCCTTAAATAATGAAGATCCAGATGATCGAAGCAGCAAGAATGGTCAAAGCATGTCTACCCTACAGTATGGTCTTAACTCTGTTATTTGAAGAAGCTGGGGTTGACTTAACAAATGAAATAGGCAAGCCATTACACCACTTTGATATCTATTCCTTCAATTCACTAAAAAGAATGGGTTACAAGTTACAAGAAGGAACATGCATAAAGAAGATGCCTAATCAGGTTGCTACTACTTTTTCTGATAATGATGAAGGTGCTGCTATTGAAGAAAGGACCGAAGGTTCAATGATTACTCCATCAGACCTCAAGAAGCTAATATATTAGAAGATGGAAACTATCTCCAACTCTTTGACAGACCACATGACTTCTATAATTGATGAAATAAAAAACATAGTGAATGTAAGCTTGCAGAAAATGAAAACTGAACAAGAGCTTCACCAGCAGAAGATTGAAAAGGAAATGGAGGACTTCAAGAAAGAAATCAGAAGCATCCTATTGCAATCCCAGAAAGAATCAGTCACTACTGAAGATGCTCCTGAACAGATCATCAAGGAGTCACTTGACACTCATGCTCGTATTTCTTCATCTGATCCACCTAAACCCAAACCTGTTAAGACCAAGAAAGAACCCAAAACCAAAAAGACTAAGACTTTTAGAGCCCCTGTTAGAACTAGATTCAGGGATTTAAGGTTTAAACCCCTAAAAACTAAGACCTCTAATAAGGTTATAGAGGTAGGCTCCTCTTTTTTAATTGAGGAAGAAGAATAGTTTAGTAAGTCTTTTGGGTGTAGTTCTAATTTAATTAAATGTTTTACATGTTATCTCTTACGATTGCAATGTACTTTTTTTCTTACTTTGTATGCCAAACTTATCAATGAAATGAAAGTTTTTTTTTTTGGCAATTTCATTTGTTGTTATATGATATGATAAAACTATGATAAAATTTTAATTAGAATTTCAAATATGAGAATGTGAAATTATCTCAAACAAATATTAAAGACTTTCTCAATCTATTTTAAAATCTGAGCCTTATTTGAAACCACCTTTTTGATTGATTGACAAAAAGGGGGAGAAATATGAAAAATTTGAGATATGAAAAATAGGAGAAATATGAAAAGAATATATGAAATGGTTAATTAGTATGTATGTTGAGCTCTCTACCATCTATTCTTAAAGTGCATAAAAAGAATGAAAAAGGGGGAGGACAAAATAATATTAATGCTTAAATTACTTTAATTTCTAGAGAAACGGGGAGATTCTCTTGAATGAATTTTTGTTCTGATTGATATTCAAATTAATCTTAATGCTCTGAGTATTATTGTCAATTTTTAAGTCCCTGATACTCCACATTTATTGAAGCATGAAAAGTTTAGCACTTTGATGATATACAATCATCTCTTAAGCTCTGATATTTTTTCTTTCTTATTAGCTCTGATACATGTGAATACTTAACTTTCAGATACAGTTATACATGTAAAATGTAAAAAAATTTTCATGCCCAGTGTTTTGTCATCATCAAAAAGGGGAAGATTGTTGACCCCATAAGTGATTTTGATGATAACCAAACATTGGAGCATGTATATTTATTTCTGATAACTCTTCAAGTATTTTACAAGTTTTTGTAGGATAGATTAAATGTTCAAACTTTAACTCCTACACTTCAATTTTCTTGTTTGAGTTGTGTTGTAATGTGTTTTTGTAAAGAAGAACCCAATGAAAAAGCTGAAAAAAAAATCATGTAAATGGGTTACTTCTATGTATTTGTGCCTTGAAATTAGTTTTGAGTTGGTATGCTTGAAAATGTAAAGAGTTGGTAAGAGTTTTTCTTTAAGTTCAAGTGTAAAAATCCTGAAGAAGATACTCAGCTGACCCAACTTGTTGAAGTGTCGACTCTGTTTACTAGCACGCAGCAAGGATTCTGGAATGCAGCAATCCGAGCCGACTCGAAGGTAACCGAGCCGACTCCAGTAAATTCGAGTCGACTGGAATCAGTCCGAGTCGACTCCTCCAGAGTTCAGATTCTGAAGATTTCTGAGAACAGCCAGGCGAGCCGACCTGAACAAAAAAGAGTCGACTCTACCAGACCTAATTCTAAAAGCCTGAGAAAGCGAGCTGACCTGAACTGCATCGAGCCGACTCTTCCAGAGTGAGGATTTCTGAACCTGAGAAGTTTGGGCCGACCCAAGCTATCAATAGCCGACTCGTCCAGAGTGATGTTTTGCACCTTGAGACAAAGTGCCGACTGCAAAGAAGATTTGGCAACTCGACCTATCGACTCGAAAGATCCGAGCCGACTCAAGCGAATCCAAGCCGACCCAAATATCATTTCTAGGTATCTAACGGCTAGTTCAAGAATTTGTTTTTGAATGCCATAAAGTGCTCCAATGATCACAAGTCACATCCCAATGGTCAAAAATGTCTCTAACTGCCTAGGAGTGATGGAAGACTTTATAATTGAAGGATTTGAATTTTTTGAAAATAAGAAATAAGAGAGTTCTTAAAAAGAAAAGAGAGCTTCGTTAAATATTCTACCAACCAACAGCAAAAGAGTACAAGAGCATTCAAGCTAAACTTCAAGACTTCACCAACTCTAATTTGAAGTTTGAAGCAACTTTGGGAAGAAGCCACTAAAGCAATTAAAGCTTATTCAAGTGCATTCAAGTGAACTTCCATCAAGCTACACCAGCAACTATCAGACAAATTAAGTTTGTCATTTTTGTTGCATTTCTTTCAATTCATTTTTGAATTATTGGGTTATTGGTGAGCCCAGTTAAAAAGCCAAATAGATTCTTGGTGAGCCTTGTTAAAAATCAAGTGTTGGGTTCTTGGTGATCATGGTAAAACTATGTTAGGTTTGTTTGGTGAGCCTGTTAAAACCAAAGGGAGTTGGGTTTTCTATGATGATCCCGTAAAACCAAAGTATAGAGGTTTTGGATTGTGATCCTGTAATAAAATTCTACTATATTCGGGTGTGAATATAATGGAAATCCTAAGTGGTATCTTAGGTAATGGATGTAGGAGCTGGGTTGCTCTGAATCACTATAAATCTTGTATATTTATATTATGCTTTTTACTCTCTTTTAATTTCTACAACTTATTATCTTGTCACAGCACTTAACACCTTCTAAGGGATTTTAAATTGCACATTATCTTGCTTTAAATTTTTAAAATTCCTAATTCACCCCCCTTTTGGGTAGTCACCTGGGCAATAACTGGTATCAGAGCAGTGTCTCTAATTATACTAGAGTAAAGATTGATGGCTCATCCCATGAGTACATCTCTGGAGGAAGGCTAGTCAACCAATAGACATCCACTGTTCACAAGCACAAATTATGCATATTGGAAAGCACGAATGAAAATCTATATTCAAGCTATTGATTTTTAATTATGGAATGTCATTCTTAAAGGGCCAAGTATCCCCATGATCAAAGTTGATGGCATGAATGTCCCTAAGCCTGAAGAGGACTGAGATGAACATGACATGAAATTATGAAAATTGAATGCCAAAGCAATGAACTTGCTTTACTGTGTTTTGGATTCAAACGAGTTTAGTCAAATTTTCATTTGCTCTTCGGTAAAGAAAATTTGGGATAAACTTGAAGTGACCCACAAAGGAACGTCATAAGTAAAAACTTCAAAGATAAATCTTTTAGTGCACAATTATGAACTATTTAAGATGGAGCCTAATGAAAGTATTTCTGCCATGTACACTAGATTTACAGATATTATTAACGATTTGAAAAGTCTTGGCAGGGTATACTCTAATGCTGATTTGGTACAGAAAATCTTGAGATCACTTCTTGACAAATGGGATCCTAAAGTCACTACCATCCAAGAAGCTAATGATTTGAACATTCTATCAATGGATGAATTAATGGGATCTCTCATTACTCATGCATTAGCCATGCAGCATAGAACGGATGATGATCAAAACAAGAAGAAAATAATTGCATTCAAGGCTGCATTAGAATCAAAGGATGATGAAGAAATGGAAGATGACTCCTCCTCCGAAGACGATCTTGAAGATGAAGACATTGCAATGGTCGTGAGGAGATTTAGAAAGTTTATGTGAAAGAAGAAAGGTAGATATAATAGAAAATTTCATAAGCGAGGAGAGCATTCAAAAGAAAAGGATAAAGATAAAGAAAAAGATAAGGAACAAGTCCCCACATGCTATGACTGTAAGAAACTGGGGCCTATTCATCCGGACTGTCCATAACTTAAGAAATATTTCAAAAAGAAAAAGAAGAAAGTGATAATTGCCACATGGAGTGATAGTGAAGACACCACTTTGACTGAAGAAGAAGAGACCACGAAAATCGCTAACTTATGTCTAATGGATCTCAAGGATGAGGTAAATTCCCCCGACACACAAATTGAATTCACATTTGATGAGTTAAATTCTGCATTTCATGATCTTTTATCTGAATTTAAAAAAACAGGAGTAAAGATTAGATCATTAAAGCATATCAATGATTCATTACTCAAAGAAAGAGAAGAAATTTGAGAAAAGAATTCTTTACTGCAAAAAGAGCTTCATATCTTTTCTAAAAAATGTAATGTTTTGAAAACCAAGAACAGTGAGTTTTATAACAAAAATAATACTTTATTGAAAGAAAATAATGAGATGAAAAAGGAAGTTGAAAAACTCAAGCCCCTTGTTGAAAAATTAACTTTATCTTCTAACAAGCTTTAGTTAATTCTTAAAGATCAAAGAATTTCTGGTAATAAAGCTAAATTAGGTTTTAATGCTTCAAATTCAAATTATATTTCTGCTACTACTTTTATGAAACAAAAGGATTTTGTTCCCAAGTTTACTTCTCACAAAACTTTTGTTACAAATGACTCTATTTCCATTTCGAAACCTGATATCTCTACATTTCATACATCTAGAATTTCAAGGTATAGATCATTTCAAAATTCTAGAATCAAATGTTTTGTTTGCAAGGAATTAGGACATAAAGCCTTCAATTGCAATATTATTAGAATTGTCCATAACACATCAAGAAGAATTTGGATTCCCAAAGGAACCACCTCAGTTAACCTGAAAAGATCCAAGTTAGCTTGGGTACCTAAAAGAACTCCTTGACTTTCTTACAGGAATGTCTTGTAACCCAGAAAATGAAGAAAAGATGGTATCTTGATAGTGGCTGTTCAAGGCATATGACCGGTGACAAGGATCAGTTCATCACCCTGGAAATGAAGAAAGGAGGTATGGTTACTTTTAGAGATAATGGCAAGGAGAAATTAATTAGAATTGGCAAGATCAAAATAACCCCCTGTACTTTTATTGAAAATTTATTGCTAGTAGATAAATTAAAGCATAATTTATTGAGTATTAGTCAAATATGTGATAAAGGCTTCAAAGTTATCTTTGAATCATCAATGTGTGTAGTAACAAACTCTCTTGATACTAGCAGTAAATTCATTGGACATAGACTTGGAAATATTTATGTGGTAGCTCTAAATGATCTTACCATGACAAGTAGCTCTAGTTTAGTTGCAATGAATGCTAAGACCAAGGAGTCTTGCTTATTATGGCATAGAAGATTAGGTCATGCTAGCATGCATACTATTGCCAAGTTAATTTCCAAAAATCTTGTTAGAGGCATTCCTAAGTTTAAAGTTGATTTTGATCATGTGTGTGATGCATGCCAAATGGGTAAACAAAGTAGGGGGAGGTTTAAATCAAAAAATATGTTTTCAATAACTAGACCTTTAGAACTACTTTACATGGACTTATTTGGACCGACTAAGACCACAAGCCTAGGAGGTACGAAATATGCCCTTATGATTGTAGATGATTTTTCTCGATTTACATGGATCTTGTTTATTGCGCACAAAGATAAAACTTTCAAATTGTTTTGAAAATTTCATAAAAAGGTTTCAAATCAAAAAATCTTTCAATAATTTTAATTAGAAGTGATCATGACACTGAATTTGAAAATCAATTTTTTGATGATTATTGCACTGAAAATGGCATTGATCACAACTTCTCCGCTCCTAGAACACCACAACAAAATGGTGTTGTAGAGAGAAAAAATAGGACTTTGGAAGAAATAGCCCGAACAATGTTGTATGAAGGTAATCTTCCAAGGTACTTTTGGGCAGAAGTGGTGGACACTGCTTATTATATTTTAAACCGTGTTTTGATCCGTCCTATTTTGAAGAAAACCCCTTATGAACTTTGGAATGAAAAGAAACCCAATATCAATTATTTTCTTGTGTTTGGATGCAAATGCTTTGTTCTTAACAATGGTAAGGATAATCTACAAAAATTTGATACCAAATCTGATGAAGCTATTTTTCTTGGTTATTCACTTCATAGCAAAGCATATAGGGTTTTTAATAAAAGGAATCTTACTGTTGAAGAGTCAAAGCATGTTATATTTGATGAAACTAACCCTTCACCATCTAGAAAAGATGAGTGTATTGACAATGATGCAGGTACCATTCAAAAGGAGATGGAAGACATGAGTATTCATGAAAGTCCAATTGAAGAAGGAGAAGAAACGGTAAGTAAGGATCATCCCGATCTACCAACTGAATGGAGGTACACTACTTCACATCCTAAAGAATTAATTATTGGTGATCCTTCACAAGGTATTAGGACTAGGTCTGCAGATAAGATTGCACATGATTACCTAGCCTTTGTATCACAAATAGAGCCTCACACTTTAGAAGAAGCAGAAAATGACCCAAACTGGATGTTAGCCATGCATGAAGAACTAAACTAGTTTGAAAGAAATAAAGTTTGGACACTAGTTGATAGACCTAAAGACCATCCAATTATAGGAACCAAATGGGTCTATAGAAAGTAGCTAGATGAGCAAGGGAATGTAATTAGAAATAAAGCTAGATTAGTGGCTAAGGGTATAGTCAAGAGGAAGGTATAGATTTTGATGAAACCTATGCACCTGTAGCAAGACTAGAAGCCAATAGAAATTTGAAAAATGTGAGATATGAAAAATGGGAGAAATATGAAAGAAAAATATATGACATGGAAAATTAGTATGTATGTTGAGCTCTCTACCATCTATTCTTAAAGTGCATAAAAAGAATAAAAAAGGGGGAGCACAAAATAATAGTATTGCTTAAATTACTTTAAATTCTAGAGAAAGGGGGAGATTCTCTTGAATGAATTTTTGCTCTGATTGATATTCAAATTAATCTTAATGCTCTGAGTATTATTGTCAATTTTTAAGTTGCTGATACTCTTTGTTTTGTAAAGCATGAAAAGTTTAGCACTTTGATGATATACAATCATCTCTTGAGCTATGATATTTTTTCTTTCTTATTAGCTCTGATACATGTGAATACTTAACTTTCAGATACAGTTATACATGTAAAGTGTAAAAAAGTTTTTCATGCCCAATATTTTGTCATCATCAAAAAGGGAGAGATTGTTGACCCCATAAGTGATTTTGATGATAACCAAATATTTGAGCATGTATATTTATTTCTGACAACTCTACAAGTATTTTACAAGTTTTTGTAGGATTGATTAAATGTTCAAACTTCAACTCCTACACTTCTGTTTTCTTGTTTGAGTTGTGTTGTAATGTGTTTTTGTAAAGAAGAACCCAATGAAAAAGCTAAGAAAAAAATCATATAAAGGGGTTACTTCTGTGTATGTGTGCCTTGAAATTAGTTTTGAGTTGGTATGCTTGAAAATGTAAAGAGTTGGTAAGAGTTTTTCTTTAAGTTCAAGTATAAAAATCCTGAAGAAGATACTCGAGCCGACCCAACTTGTTGAAGAGCTGACTCCGTTTAATGGCATGCATCAAGGATTCTGGAATGCAGCAATCTGAGTCGACTCGAAGGTAACCGAGCCGACTCCAGTGAATCGAGTCGATTGGAATCAGTCCGAGCTGACTCCTCCAGAGTCCAGATTCTGAAGATTTCTGAGAATAGCCAGGTGAGCCGACCCGAACCAGAAAGAGCCGACTCTATCAGACCTAATTCTGAAAGCCTGAGAAAGTGAGCCAACCCGAACTACATCTAGCCGACTCTTCCAGAGTGAGGATTTCCGAACCTGAGAAGTTCGAGCTGACCTAAGGTATCAAGAGCCAACTCATCTAGAGTGATGTTTTGTACCCTAAGACAAAGAGCAACTATAATGAAGATTTGGTGACTCAACCTACGACTCAAAGGATCTGAGCCAACTCGAACATCGTTTCCAGGTATCTAATGGCTAGTTCTAGAATTTGTTTTTGAATGCTAAAAAGTGCTCCAACGGTCACAAGTCACATCACAATGGTCAAAAATGTCTCTAACTACCTTGGAGTGATTGAAGACTTTATAATTGAAGGATTTGAATTTCCTAAAAATAAGAAATAAGAGAGTTCTTAAAAAGAAAAGAGAGCTTCATTGAATATTTTACCAACCAACAGCAGAAGAGCACAAGAGCATTCAAGCTAGACTTCAAGACTTCACCAACTCTGATTTGAAGTTTGAAGCAACTTTGGGAAGAAGCCACTGAAGCAATTAGAGCTTATTTAAGTGCATTCAAGTGGACTTCCATCAAGCTGCACCAGCAAATATCCGACAAATTGAGTTTGTCATTTTTGTTGCATTTCTTTCAATTCATTTTTGAATTATTGGGTTGTTGGTGAGCCCGGTTGAAAAACCAAATAGATTCTTGGTGAGCCTTATTAAAAACCAAGTGTTGGGTTCTTGGTGATCTGGTAAAACCAAGTTAGGTTTTTTTGGTGAGCTTGTTAAAAACAAAGGGAGTTGGGTTTTCTTTGGTGATCCCGTAAAATCAAAGTGTAGAGATTTTAGATTGTGATCCTGTAAAACAATCCTACTGTATTAAGGTGTGAATATAGTAGAAATCCCAAGTGGTATCTTGGATAGTGGACGTAGGAGCTGGGTTGCTCCGAACCACTATAAATCTTGTATGTTTGTGTTGTGCTTCTTTACTCTCTTTTAGCCTTTGCAACTTATTATCTTGTCATAGCACTTAACACCTTCTAAGGGATTTTAAATTGCACATTATCTTTCTTTAAATTTTAAAAATTTTCAATTCTCCCCCCTCTTGGGTAGCCACCTGTGCAACAAAAGCAGAAGGACTTTGCTTTTCATCTGGTGCCCCCCTCTCATTGTCACCCATTCCACTTTAGATGATGCCCATACCAAGGATTAGTTCAAATTTAAATGAGAGAATCCAACATTAGATGGAGTCATCCACATTTCAAAGGGAGCCTTATCCTTTTCCAAATGCCTTTTTCTCATGCCAAAAAGATTCACGCCCAGATGAATGTGCACCATCTACTTTCTTCCTTTCTTGATGCCAATTCCAAGATAGCCAGCCTATTTGAAGTTTGAAAGAATTCCAAGATTAAGAGAGAATTCAAATTCAAAGTGTCCTAAGATAAGTAATGAAATTTGAAGATCAAATGGAAGCCCCCTCATCCAAACTTCTTTTAAACTCAAATTCAAGCATTCAAAAAGACTTCTTATCTCATGTTACCGACCAAGGAAGATTAGAAATCAGATTAAGAAGGATTTCATGCCAAGAAGTGGGGAGGATTAGCTTTAAATTAAGAAAGAATTAGCACCATCTCACATCTTAATTTTGTCGCACAAGCTAGAAGCCTTCATCTCTTCTCAAGTTATCGCCCAAGCCATGAAAAACCAATTCAAATTTTAAATTCAAGGAAGATGCCAAGAATCCAAGGGGTATTTGAAGTTCAAATTTGTAATTTAAATTCAAATGGAGTCCTATGTTATCTTCATATGTAAAAAAAACCTATAAATAGGACCCCATACTCCCCTTGTAATTATTATTCATTCATGAAATAAAGATGCATTCTTTCTTCCACAAAGCTGGGTTAGGCTTTAGTGTTTTCTCTAAGGGTGGGGAGATCCTTAAGAGCTCAAGACGGGGAGGTCCTTGAGAGCTCAAGGCGGTGAGGTCCTTGAGTGGAGGTCTTGCCAGATTCGACAAGCTACTATCGATCCTCTTCAAGCTCTACGCATCCAACCCTTCCTTTTTTTTTCTATTTTGAATCTGATTTACTTCATTCTTAAAGTCTTGTTTGCTGCCTTCTCTGCAGATCCCAGGTGTTCAATGACTTTAGAGGATGGATCCTTTGCTTCTGAACCGAGATCTGACGGTAGATCTGAAATCTGGAGTCTCGATCTTCATCCTACTACGAGATCTGAGTGACCAAGCAGCCGACCTATCCCGAGTCAAAGAGAATCTCCATTAAGGTAAGCAACCAATCCTTTCTCATTAGATTTGGTAGTTGAAGCATGGAATAGCCTAAACTTAGATGGTTTTCTAGCCATCGGGTCCTTATTCTTTATAGCTTGTGGATCAGATCGCGGGTAAGTGTTAGTTACTTTCTTTAATCTCTTTAGTCTGTTATGTTTAGTTGCTTTACAACTATGATCATTGCTCTTTAAAATATCTTAGATTAAATTTTGATAATCTTACACCGTATCGCATTGTTCCACATCATCTTATTGGTATCAGAGCATTAGGTTAGATTAGAGTTTCATGCTTGTTGAATTCTCTTTAAGTACTCGGATCGGGTGCTTCACCATGGCCATCCGGTCATAGAAAAAAATAGGGCTGCAAAACCCTCACATCCTATTCAAAGGAAATTTTCCATGACATGTAGGGGTGCCACTGTGAATTGACCCTTGAAGAAGAAAATGAAGAGAAATGCATCTTAGGGTTAATTTTCTGCATCCCATCCATTCCAGTATATGGTATGTTATTTTAATTGTTTTTGCATGTAAGAAGATTAGAGAATTCTGATTTTTATTTTGTTGAATTCATTACATTTGGTTTTATTTTCTGGTATTTTCTTAGGATTTAATTCAGTAAATAAAGTTTCTACAAGCCTGATTACTACCTGAGAAAATTTCTATTTTAGAATTTTAGCATATAGTTTAAATTCCATAAAAGTTTAATTTCTGCAATTTAGAATTTAAAATTTAAAATCCAAATCTGAAATCTAAACTTAAAATTTGAAATGTAAAGTTTAAATTTTGAATTGCTAGTGTTATCTTATCTTATCTTGATTGTGCATTCATTTTACTTGAAAACATTTAAGGGCAAGCAATATAACATAAGGGAAGGATTGAGACCATTTCCTTAGCCTAAAACAACCAACCCCATTTGCATAATCCTAAGCCTTAATTAAAATCGGGTAGCATTTAAAGCTAGGGATAGCAACAGGTCAGGTTTTATATACATGTTAACCCATTATAGTAGTCACTTCTGTGTGTGCTTCTGAGAATTGGTGTCTAAGGCTAAAAGTCCGGAGACAAACACCCTAAGTGGACTGGTGGTTTTTTAATTAGGACCTCATAAAAGTGAGGGGAGCCTCCCACCACCCTACCTCTTACCTGGCTAATCGAGGAGTTACTAACGTCTTGGTTATTACCTTGACTAAGCACTATATTGGCCCTTAGGTCTAAGAACCCTAGACTTAGGTTGATTTGTATTGTTTGCACTGCATGACTACTAGGGCAAGTATGCCGTACCAAGATCAACAGACTCAAGCCATTACATCTACATCTATGGATTTCAGATCAGAAAGCTTGATGCATACTTTGACTGAACAGTTTAGGCATACTTTGACTGAACAGATTAGGTAATTGAGTGGTAGGCTAGACCAAATTGAGCATAGAATGGGAACCCTTAAGGAATCTCATGTGTCTCAGCCAGACATTACGCCTCCTAGACCCATTCCAGTTCATATTCTGAGAGCCCAACGTCCTGATCCTATTCCTAATCCAAATCCTAGATGCCCAACTCAGGATGAAACTGAAGAAGATAGAGCCTTTAGGAGTGTCAAATTTGATGCATCCACGTTCGATGGGAACTTAGATCTTAAGGTCTATACGGATTGGGAGAGCAACATGGATCAATATTTCGAATGGTATGAAATGTTGGAGGAGCGAAAGGTGAAATTTGCAAAGTTTAAGTTAGTCCAACAAGCACGATTGTATTGGGGTAATACTGACAGTTGACTCTTTAGAGAGGACATATTCCCATAGTTACATGGAGGGATATGAAGGACAAGTTGAGAGAGAAGTATGTGCCATTAACATATCAATAAAGGCTATTGGATCAATGGCAGGACTTGATCCAAGGCAATAAGACCATGACCGAGTACATTGCCAAGTTTGATGAGTTTGTTATGCAATATGGTGTAGTCGAGTTAGAATCTGTGACACTATCTAGGTTTAGAAAAGGCTTGAATGAGGACATTTGAAGGGAACTATTTCTAAGGAAAGTACATGATTTGGAACATGCTTATCAGGTTGCTAGAGATTGTGAACGATTTCAAAGAAGACAACCTATCTATTGATCTGAACTCAATAGATTTAGTAACCCTAGAAATAGGTCAAGCCAAGTTCCTGTTAGTCAGCCTAGTCAACCCATACCAAAAGGTCGAATGGATGATCGAGGAAAGGCACCAATTGGTCGAGTGGATGATCGAGGAAAGGAACCAATAGGTTGTATGAATGATAGAGGAAGAGCACCTATAGTATATGAAGAAGGAAGTTAGAATGTAGAGGGTTATAGGTGTCATCAGGTTGGCCATTTTGCTAACAAATGCCCTGTACAAAACCTACACATAGGTGAGATGGGAGAAGAAGAGGAACCTGAAGCAGCTGAAGAGTGTGGAGAGGAAGTATATGAAGCTGAGCTTGATTTAGCAGAGGAGTATGAAGGTAATGAGGAGGAAATAGAGTCACCTGACCTTGTAGGAGTTGTTAGGTGTATTCTAGCTTAGACCAGGAAGAACGAGGACTGGCGTAGGACCAACATCCTGCAAACCTTCATCAAATTAGGGGACAAAGTGTGTAAGATCATTATAGACAGTGAGAGCTGTATAAATGCCATTTCTTCCAATGCAATCAAAAGTCTAGGTTTACCTACAGTACCCCATCCCAACCCCTATAAGGTTTTATGGATTGATGCAACCTCAATTTCCATTAAGTCGATTTGTCAGGTCATAATCTATTTCTAGTCATACCAAGAGAAGGTCTGGTGTGATGTGTTACCAATGGGAGTCAGTAGCATAATTTTGGAAAGACCCTAGTTATATGACCATGATGTTACCCTATTTGGAAGATCAAATTCTTGTTCTTTTAATTATCAGGGTAAAAGGATAGTCATAAATTCAACCCGATTCAAGGATAACATTAAGAGGGGGTCTAGTAATTTGAAAGAAGAGAAGCCAGGATTGAACCTAATTACTGCTAAGGAAATGGAAAGAGAAATCATTAGAGGTGCACCCATTGGAGTTTTAGTGGTTAAAAGGACTCATGAACAACCTAAACCAGAACCCCCTAAGAAAGTTATAGAGCTTTTGAAAGACTTTCAGGATGTGTTTCCTGAAGACTTGCCAAATGAACTGCCACCATTAAGGGACATCCAACATGCCATAGACATGGTCCCAGGAGCTACATTGCCAAACCTCCCACATTACAGGATGAACCCTACATAACACTTAGAGATGCAAAGACAAGTAGGGGAGCTTTTTCATAAAGGATTCATTAGGGAGAGTCTTAGTCCTTGTGAACTTCCAGCCTTGTTAAACCCCAAGAAAGATGGCACTTGGATGATGTGTGTCGACAGTAGAGCCATCAACAAAATCACTATTAAATATAGGTTTCCAATTCCACGTTTGGACGATATGTTATTTTAGATATGATGGCTGGATCAACCATTTTCTCGAAGATTGACCTTAAAAGTGGTTATCATCAAGTTAGGATCAGAATTGGGGATGAATGGAAAATAGCCTTTAAGACTAAGGATGGTTTGTACGAATGGTTGGTAATGCTTTTTGGCTTGTCCAATGCTCCTAGCACTTTTATGAGGATAATGACCCAAGTATTAAGAGCCTTTATAAGAAAATTTATGGTTGTATACTTTGATGATATCCTCATATACAGTAAGATAAGGAAGGATCACTTAGACCATCTTTATCTAGTATGTCAGACACTTAGGAAAGAGAACCTGTATGACAATCTTAAGAAGTGTAGCTTCATGACTACTAGGATAGTCTTTTTACGTTTTTTAGTGACCCCAGAGGGAGTGTCAGCTGATCCTGAGAAGATCAAATCAATAGTTGAGTGGCCCATACCTAGGAATATCCATGATGTCCATAGTTTTCATAGATTAGCCACCTTCTATAGAAGATTTATCAAAGGATTTAGTACCATTGTGGCACCGATTACAGATTGCATTAGGAAGAGAGCCTTTAAATGGACCAAGAATGCTGATAGAGCCTTCCTAGAGATAAAAGAGAAGATGACACAAGCCCCAATCTTGAGACTTCCTAATTTTTCTAAAGTATTTGAAGTTACTTGTGATGCTTTGGGTGTTGGCATAGGAGTACTTAGTCAAGAGAGTCATCCTGTCACCTTTTTAGTGAAAAATTAAATGAGGCTAAATCCAAGTACTCAACCTATGATAAAGAGTTTTATGCAGTAGTACAAGTGTTGAAATATTGGAGACATTATTTACTACCACAAGAATTTGTTTTGTACTCTGACCATGAGGCACTTAGGTTTCTAAACTCTTAGAAGAAATTAAATCCAAGACATGCTAAGTGGGTAGAGTATCTCCAGTCGTATACTTTCATGTTGAAGCATCAAGCTGGTTCAGAGAATAAGGTTGCAGATGTCCTTAAGCGCCGATCAATGTTGTTGAATTGTGTCAATACTGAGGTTGTTGGATTTGACAAGCTCAAGGAGCAGTATGAGTATTGTCCAGATTTTGGAAAAATCTATAAGAAAATCAAGCAAGGACCATCTAGTTTGGATAGTGATTATACTTTGCGAGATGGTTATCTTTTTAAGGAAAATAAGCTTTGCATGCCTAGAACATCCCTTAGGGAATTTCTGATTTGGGAGATCCATGCTAGAGGCTTAACAGGACATTTTGGAAGAAATAAGACTATTCTGGCAATGGAGGACCAATTCTACTGGCCAAGTCCTAAAAGAAACATAGCTCAAATAGTGGCTAGGTGTAGAACATGTGCTATTGTGCAGCAGCAAAAGTAGAACACTGGCCTCTATACTCCTTTGCCTATGCCCGACTGCCCTTGGCAAAATCTAAGAATGGACTTTGTTCTAGGTTTACCCAAAACCATGAGGCGACACGATTCCATCTTTGTCGTGGTTGATAGATTTTCCAAAATGGCACATTTCATTCCTTGTTCATAAACATTCGATGCCTCTAGAGAGGACAAACTTTTCCTAGATGAGGTGGTCAGATTACATGGTTTACCCAAGACAATTGTGTATGACAAGGATATACGGTTCACAAGTTATTTCTGGAAAACCCTCTGGCATATGTTAGGGACTAAGCTGGAGTTTTCTACTACTTATTACCCTCAAACTGATGGCCAGACCGAGGTAGTGAACCGAAGTCTAGGAAACTTGTTAAGATGTCTGGTAGGAGAGAATACTGGTAATTTGGACCTATTACTATCTAGAGCTGAGTTTGCCTATAACAGTTCAGTCAATAGGTCTACTGGTAAGAGTCCTTTTGAGATTGTACATGGGTACAAGCCACGAAAGCCTTTAGATTTGATTCCATTATCCATGCATGCCCACATTTCCGAATCAGCTAAGTCATTTGCACAACATGTCAAAGAATTGCATAAAGAAATAAGTAACAAAATTAAAAAGGGCAATGAATCATATAAGCACGAGGCTAACTTATATAAGAGGTTTAAAGAGTTTAATGAAGGGGACTTCGTCATGATCAGGTTACAACCTGAATGGTTTTCGATCGGAATCATGAAAAAACTACATGCCCATAGTGCTGGACCGTATAGGATTATAAAGAAGATTGGACCTAATGCTTATATGCTAGAATTACCATCTGAGTTAGGTATTAGTTCGACCTTCAATATATCTAATCTAGTCAAGTTTAAGGAACCATTGGTAATACCTAGTAAGCCATTTGAACCGATCCCACCTTTGAGAGTGACCCTATCCCAAAATGTCCACCAGCCAAATTACCAGAGAGGAGAGAAAAGATTGAGCAGATCATGGTTGATAAGATCATAACTACTGGAAATAATAACCACTAAAGATATCTGGTTCGTTGGCAAGGGAGACCTGAGTCTAAGGATTCTTGGATCACCAGAGAGGATCTTCAAAAGTTGAACCCTGACTTGATAGAACATTACCAGAGCCGAATTAACCCATACTCAACGGGGTCAAGTTCCTCCCACCCCGGGAGAATTGGTGAGGACACAACAGCTAGGAGGAGGAAGCAAACCTTTTCCAATTCAATTTGAATCACCAATGAGTAAGTCCATGTGTTCTTCACAAAGAACACTCGAGTCCCAGTTGTTTTGAGTTTGTAATTAAGTTAAATTGAGTTGTAATTTGATCAATTAGGGTTGTTGAGTTACCAATTGAGTCCATTGAGTCCATCAATTGGTTTAAAAGTCTTGTAAATAGCATTAATTTGCTTTGTTTGGTGAATTGTCCAATTTGAGTCTTGTAATTAGTGCTTGAATAAGTCAGGGGTGTCATAAGTACCCAAGACCCAAGTCATCATCACCTTGGTGGATCAATTCTAGGTCAAAAAAGGGTTGTCCAAATTCTTTCACTAGACATCCAGACATTGGGACTTCCGGACATTTGGACATCAAGACAAAGTCATCCTTATCCTAGAGGGGCACCCTATCCTATTTATTTTTCATCGCCCATTTCAATTTCAAGGAGGCGCCCATTTAAGAGGAGTAAAGCAGAAGGACTCTGCTTTTCATCTGGCACCCCCCTCTCATTGTCGCCCATTCCACTCCAGATGATGCCCATACCAAGGATTAGTTCAAATTTAAATGGGAGAATCCAAGATTAGATGGAGTCATCCATATTTCAAAAGGAGCCTTATTGTTATCCAAATGCCTTCTTCTCATGCCAAAAGGATTCATGCCCAGATGAATGTGCGCCATCTGCTTTCTTCCTTTCTTGATGCCAATTCCAAGATAGCTAGCCTATTTGAAGTTTGAAAGAATTCCAAGATTAAGGGAGGATTCAAATTCAAAGTGTCCTAAGATAAGAGATGAAATTTGAAGATCAAATGGAAGCCCCCTCATCCAAACTTCTTTCAAATTCAAAGAAGGATTTTAAGCTCAAATTCAAGCATTCAAAAGGACTTCTTATCTCATGTTGCTGACCAAGGAAGATTAAAAATTAGATTAAGAAGGATTTCATGCCAAGAAGTGGGGAGGATTAGCACTAAATTAAGAATGGATTTGTGCATCTCACATCTTAATTTTGTCGCACAAGCCAGAAGCCTTCATCTCTTCTCAAGTTGTCACCCAAGCCATGAAAAGCCAATTCAAGTTTTAAATTCAAGGAAGATGCCAAGAAGCAAAGGAGTATTTGAAGTTTAAATTTGTAATTTAAATTCATATGGAGTCCTATGTTATCTTCATATGTAAAAAAATCTATAAATAGGACCCCGTACTCCCCTTGTAATTATTATTCATTCATGAAATAAAGATGCATTCTTTCTTCCACAAAGCTGGGTTAGGCTTTAGTATTTTTTTTAAGGGCGAGGAGGTCCTTGAGAGCTCAAGGCGGTGAGGTCCTTGAGTGGAGGTTCTGCCGGATTTGACAAGCTGCTACCGATCTTCTTCAAGCTCTACGCATCCAACCCTTCCTTTTTTTTTTTCATTTTGAATCTGATTTACTTCATTCTTAAAGTCTTATTTGCTGCCTTCTCTGCAGATCCCAGGTGTTCAAAGACTTTAGAGGACAGATCCTTAGCTTCCGAACCGAGATCTGATGGTAGATCTGAAATCTGGAGTCCCGATCCTCATCCTACTGCGAGATCTGAGCGACCAAGCAGCCGACCTATCTCGAGTCAAAGAGAATCTCCATTGGAATAAGCAACCAGTCTTTTCTCATTAGATTTGGTAGTTGAAGCATGGAATAGTCTAATTTTAGATGGTTTCCTAGCCATTGGGTCCTTATTCTTTATAGCTTGGAGATCAGATTACGGGTAAGTGGTTAGTTACTTTCTTTAATCTCTTTAGTCTGTTATGTTTAGTTGCTTTACTGCTATGATCATTTCTCTTTAAAACATCTTAGATTAAAATTAGATCATCTTATACCATATCGCATTGTTTCGCATCATAGAGGTTGCTGCATAGGATGGAGTGATGAGGACGAGCACGATGATGTAGCTGGACCTTCAGAGCCAGCTCCTACAACACCACCACAGTCAACCCCCTCGAAGCCTAATACTAGTGGACCACAGTCTGAGTTAGAGCAGTTGAGGATTCTAAGAGAGGACATCACAGCTTTTAGGTCTACTCTTCAGATAGTGAGGCAGAGATACACTCCCGGATTGACCAGCTACAGGTTGAGGTCAAGGATGGGTTCAGCCAGATCTTGGCTACATTGCACACTTCAGCTAGACCCTCCGTGCCACCAGACTCACCTCCACCTCTACCAGATGGACAGGACTTTCAGTAGGTTGGTGAGCATTTAGCAGATACTCAGGTCATGGAGACACCAGCAGCAAAGAGAGAGCAGTTGGAGTAGTGCACTTCCGGCACTCCTGCCACTCAGATCCTGTCATAGCATAGTACCTAAGCCCTATCCGATGTTTTCACTGACCAGCAGACTTCGCTACTCTTAGATACTATTCCTGAGTCTGATCCTCCTATAGTACCCATTCCAGATTCTACTCTTACAGCACCTGGACCTAGAGCTAAAGCTAGATCTAAAGTACCTAGATCTTCTACCTGGACTAGGTTTAAAGATCCTAGACCAAAGCCTATGAAGACTATAGTTTCATCTTCTGTATTAAGGCTCTTCTTCTTATGAGGAAGAAGAAGACTAGGTCTTATTAGATCTCATTTTTGTATGTTGGCTGTATCAGCCACCTTTTTGTATCAAAATATGATATATATATATATATGTTTGCTTTGTTATACATCTTGTTGAGAAATGAATACTCTGCTGAATGATACTTAAATTCATTTTATTCTCTTGCTATATAACATTTTTTAGTAAGGGGAGTAGTGTTTTGTTTTACCTTTTTTGTTGATGACAAAAAGGGGGAGTAGTAATAATGATGCATGAAAATAAAAACATCATAGAAAATATTTTATGTGATGTAAGCATGGAAAATGGAAAATGCAATGGGAAGTAGTATTATGGAAAATGTAATGAGATGCATGAAAATGTGCAAAAAAATGAAAAAGGGGAAGAACTAATTTTAAAACTTTACAATCTTGCAAATTCATTAAAATTGTGACTCTATTATGAAAAATGATTGAAAAAGGGAGTTCATCTCATTAAAGGTTGACAAAAGTTACAATGAATCTTGATACTTCACTAAATAACTTTGATACTTTAGTTAACTTGTAAAACAACTCTGATAATTTAGTTGATTTGTAAAGTGAAACTCTATGCTTTGAATTGTTTGGTATGGCACACTATATAGAATATTCTAGAATTATTTACCCTGATACATTTTACTGTGATACAATTGCAAACGTAAAGTACTTGTTCTTTCCATGCCCAGTGTTTTGTCATCATCCAAAAAGGGGGAGATTGTTGATCACTAGAATGATTTTGATGATTACAAAATATTAGAGCATGTATTTGATACTAATGATCTTCAAGTACTTTAAAAGTTTTTATAGATAGTTCCAAGTGGGAGTTTGACAATTGTACACTATTAGGACCATTGGCACACCTTAATGTATTAAAAATGAGGTAAATGTATCACTTATATTATTTGAGAGACCTAAAGATTTTTTGAATGTATATTCTTGTAAAAAGGGCAAAATTATTGTAAATTTAAGTGTAAATATCTTAGATTAGGTTTAGAAGTTGTTGGAAGTTCTTTGGAAGATGTTTGGAGAAGTTTGAGAACATTTGGAGAAAGTTTACTCAAGCCGACTCAATGCTAGAGCTGATACATTGATTTGGCATGGCATAGAAAATTTTGATACTTTCCAACCGAGCCGACTCAAAGAAAGTCTGAGCCAACTCCTCCAGAGTGATAGAATTTGTGCTATGAAAACTCAATCATCCGAGTTGACTCAATCTGAAATGAGCCAACTCTAACAGACTTCAGGTTTTACTTGTCTAAAATCCGAGCGGACTCAATCATCCGAGCCGACTTGAATCCTAGTTTTTGAATGATAATGGCTAGTTCTAGAATTCAAATTTCTTGAAGTTTAAGCCCTCCAATGGATAGATCTCAATTTTCAAGGCACTTCAATGGCTATATCCATCTAGAAACACTTCAAGAGGCTATAAATGATGGATCTAAACAAGTTTTGAACAATCATTATGAGGGTATTGAATATTTCAAGAGCTTTCAAGTAATGACTCTAGTTCTTCACGAACTTTCAACTACCATCTTAAGTCAACCTTTGAAGTATTAAGAGAGGCATTGAAGAGCATTGAAGAAGCTTTCAAGAAGGCCTCATTAAGAGCTTCAACTGCAACCATTCAAATACGTGGGTTTGTTCTAAGTGTTGCTTCCTTTTATACTCTGTTTTGAGTTGTTACAAGTGCAGCAGAGAGCTGTGACTTGTAAGTTGTTTTAAAGGTTATTGGTGAGCCTTGAAAACCAAGTTGGGTTGTTAGTGAGCCCGGGAAAACAAACATTGTATTGGGTTTTGGATTGTGAGCCCATTGCAAGACAATCCAGCTATATTCAGGTGAATATAGTTGAGATTCCAAGTGTGCTCCTTGGATGGTGGACGTAGGAGTTGGGTTGCTCCGAACCACTCTAAATCTTGCTATGTTTGTGATTGGTCTTGTTTTTTTATTTGCTTTCGTGCGCATTACTCTAATCACTTCCTCACCATACAAGTTTTAATTGGCACACACTTGTTAAAATTTTTCAAACCCAATTCAACCCCCCTCTTGGGTTGGCCATTTGGGTAATAACCAAGCACATGCAGGGCTCTATCAAATCCTAATAGATCCGATCGATCTGATAAAACTGAAATTAAAAGAAGGATTTTAGCAATCAAGATAAGTAGATTCCTTCTTCTTCTAATTTTTAACTTTTCAAATATGATTAGTTTTAATAATTCCAACATACTAGAGATATGATTTAGATGTACATATGATTTATTTAAATAAGCATTCCTTTAAAAAGAAATATTTTTCATATATTTTGCTTTTATTATGATAAGGGTTTTCGAACCTAGAATAACATTATTATAATCAAATCATGTATACTAACACAAGGGATCTTGCATCGCCAAACCTTGGCAGCTCATCCCTAAGCCAATAGGGAAGTAGAAGCTGCTAATCAAGCCATCCTCTAATGAATTAAAAAGAGGATTGGCAAAGCTAAAAATTCATAGGTTGGCAAACTCCAGCATGTGCTTTGGGCATATCAGATAAACTGAGGGTTCCAACAAGGGAAACACCTTTTAGCCTGATTTGGGATTGAATGGTGATACCTATCAAAGTTGGAGTACCCTAAGCATAGGTCACAAATTATAATGAGCAGACTAACTCAGAAAGGTGACTCACAGACCTAGACTTAATCGATGAGGTTAGAAAAAAATGCATGCATCAGGATGGTAGCATACCAGTACAAGGTTGTCCATTACTTCAATGCCAAAGTCTAAGGCAAACCATTTAAGGTGAGTGACCTAGTACAACGCTGGGTAGAGGTCTCCTAGCCCAGTCAAAGAGGTAAACTTTTGCCAAACTGGAAAGGCCCCTATCAAGTGGTAGATATTGTCCAGTAAGAAACCTATCGGCTAAAGCAGCTAGATGGTACTCTTATATTTTGACCATGGAACTCTTCCAACCTACAAATTTACCATCAATAATGAATCTTCTCAACACAATAATGAAAGCCTCTTTTTTTAGAATTTTACTAATAGCAGGAAAGTGCTCCTACGAGGTTCCTAAGTGGGATATCTTCAAGATGAACAAGATTTGTCAAATGGAGTCCCCGGTTGGGAACCCATGTACTCACTAGGTTGACATTTCACACTTAAATCCTAAAATCAGTCAATTGAAAGAACCCTTCATCAGAGGACCAATGCTGAAATGGTCGACCATTAGGTAAACCCTCCATCAAAGAAGTTGAGAACCCGGCAAACAAAGAATTCCTATTGGAGAAGCTCAAGAGATCGAAACCATGTTCGGTTCAGAAGCATCATGATCAGAAAATATATACCAATCAATTACCTTTGCTCAAAAATAATGCAATTCATGCATAGCAATTGATAATAGATAAGCACAAACAAAAACATAGAAATAAGCATAAAGAATTTATTCAAATTACATGTAGCCTTGCGGCTAAGTTACTTGGTTTTATAACCTCTCGGCTGATAATACATCATTCTAGAGTCCATAAATATAGGTTGAATGATGGAGCTACACATCGAAGAACTAGAGGACTTAAAAACTCTCGAGCTTTTCTATAAAGCTAAAGGAAGCCCTATGTGCACCCTGAGTGGTCAAGTACACCGGATGGGAATGTCGGCATGTGCTATACCATGGAAGCAAAGGTGACTGAGGAGGCGGACGTGGCTCCTCCTCAGGTGGGCCAGTGTGACAAAGAAAACATGGCCCAAGGAAGCAAGGCGAGGAGTCAATTGGAGGAGGAAGTTCATTGGTGAGTGGAAGAAGTTGATCGAGAAGTAAGGTAGCTAACTCCTACACCTGCTCGGGCCAATGCTACCACCTATAACAAAGTGGGGGCTTCTAGTCTACCTCGCCAGTGAAGCAGAGGAGCCCCCTGAAGAAGGTTTAGATATGCAGCATGTAGGGATATGCAGCATATAGCCTGAGCCCTCCTGCTTGCATTAAGTCCGTGGACTAGATGTAGCTACAATGATGCAGATAGAGCACTAGTTGTTAAGTCTACCAACCAACTGCAATGGTGGTGGTTAAGCGATGGTGCCAAACATCCATAGAATCTATCCTCGGGGAGAACCCATCCTTCAAAAAAGGAAGCCTTAAGACCCAAGTGACTTCACTAGAGGCTAAATGCAGTGACTTCCTGGATATTTATAGCAACATGATAGCAAGGAGTTATGGAGACCCAACACCCCCATCTACCCTTTTATAATGAACTTGATGGGGAGCTCGCCGAACACATTCCAATCAGAGCCAGTGATGTCATCCTCTCAGGAAGTGAATATCATTGAGAGGGAGTGTCAGGGGCAGTAATGGACTCCGTCTGTCCTTATCTTCACATAAATAGTACCCAGAGGACCCATCTCATTTGAAACATATCTGGTCAAAGCTCATTAGAAAATAAATGCCATGCCAAGTGGTGCTCCTCAACAATGGGATATTTCCAAGAGCTAGAGGAATCGAAGCATCAACAAGGCGATCAGCACCCATGACTCTAAATAAACCAATTCATGCTTGGTCAGAGACTAAAGGCAAATTAAATACTCTTAGCTCCAAGTGTCCAATTCATGTTTAAATAGAGCTCAAGGCGATTAGCATTCATAGTTCTAAATGACCAATCCATACTTGGTTAGAACCCAATGGTAAATAAATGCCCCCAACTCCAGGTGTTTGATTTGTGCATAAGCAAAGAGCAAGGCAATCAGCTCCCATGGCTCCAAATGGTCAATCCACACTCGATCAAAGCCCCAAAGAAAATAAATGCCCCAGCTCCAAGTGTGTAATTCATGCTTGGGCAGAGCTCAAGGTGATCAACATCCATGGCTCCAAATGACCAATCCATGCTTGGTTAGAGCCCAAAGACAAATAAATAGCCCCAGCTCTAAGTGTCTGATTCATGATCAAGTAGAGCTCAAGGTGATTAGTACCCATGGCTCCAAATGATCAATCCATGCTCAGTCAGAGTCCAAAGGCAAATAAATAACCCTAACTCCAAATGTCCAATTCACACTCGGGCAAAGCTCAAGGCGATCAGCGTCCACAGCTCCAAATGATCGATTTGCGCTGTTAGAGTCCAAAGGTAAATAAATGTTCCCAACTCTAAGTGTCTGATTTATGCTCGGGTAGAGCTTAAGACAATTAGCACCCATGACTCCAAATGACCGATCCATATTGGTCAGAGCCTAAAGGCAAATAAATATCCCCAGCTCCGAGTGTCCAATTCATACTTGGATAGAGATCAAAGCAATCAGTGTGCATGGCCCTAAATTATCGATCTGTGCTTGGTTAGATTCTAAAGGTAAATAAATATCCCCAGCTTCAAGTGTCTGATTCTTGCTTGGGCAAAGCTTAAGGCAATCAATGCCTATGGCTTTAAATGATCAATCTATACTTGGTCAGATGATGCAGGACGATTGAAGATGTAACTTGATTTATTGGGAAAGCAGGGGAACACCTAAACAAACTAGGACCGTGGGAGTACTAAGAAGCCTCCCGGGACTAGGACGAGCTGACACTAAAACCTAAAACAGCTGAACTCTTTTGGTTTTCAGTTTTCTTGATGGAGAAACATGGGATGGAGGATAGGAAACATGGACACTCTAGGACTGGGGACTCACCTTCATGGAGAAACGTCGCATCTCTAGGGCATCTCATCCACCCCACTACATGTAGTCTAAGGCATCCCACCCATCTCACTACACGCGGAGCCTAGGGCATCCCACCCAAATCGCTACCTGGGACAGTAAAGAAAAATCCTTAGACATAGAGGGGGACTCGATGGAAAAGGGGGATAACTAGGGCCTCGCTCCACTTGACGCTCGCATGCGAGCGAAGGAAGTGGGGTCTCACACCCCTCGACACCCGCAAGTGAAGGAAAGATGGGCCTCAGCCTAGAACCAGAACCCAGGGAAAACCCAAAAATTTATATCAAAACTTCTTATTATTATAGAGGGAGAGGGGGCCTTTATATAGAAAAACCAAAACTCTCAGTTTCTTAGCCTCTAAGAAAACTAAAAAAGGAAAATAAATTACAACAAAAACTGTGCTGCATCAATATTGGTGCTGATCTACTCTGAGAAGCGTGTCGGCTCGATGATCTCTCCAGAAAGCATGCTACTCTGAATGCTGGGATGCTCTGAAATCCATGCAAACTCATCTCATGACCTGGACAGGGAGGGATCAAACTCCGGTAGGGCACCAGCGGACGGCCAGGAAGCGGGCGGTGGATGGGGCCGGCGGACGGCGAGCGGCGGAGGGCTAGCGGCGAGTTGCAGGCGAGGTGGAACAGGGGGGCACGGCATGCCCTATGCATGTCGTTTGGTCTTCCCTTGGCATGGGATCTCCTGGACACCAGCGAGGGCTCTGGCAGTCGAGCCATGGCCTGTGGACGGTGGGGCGGCAGAACGGCGGCAGGCGGGCAGCGGCGATGGGAGGCGGCATCACACGACTGCATGTGGGCGGACGGATGCCTCCTGTGTCTGTTTGTCTTCCCACGGGCATGGGCGGCGGTGGACCCCATCGGCGACCGAGCGAGGGCTGGCGGGCGATGGGAACGGCGGCGGGCAGTAGGCCGGTGGCGGCGGCGGCGGCCGTGGGTCATGGCGGTTGGATGCCTCCATGTTCGTTAGTCTTCCCGCGGGCATGGGCAGCGGCGGCAGCTTCTCCGGCTAGGGTGGGGGCTGGCGAGCGTCGACGGCAGTCCAGCGGGGGCAGTCGGGGGTCGGGTGGCCCGGATCTGGGGCCGGAGGGGTTGGTGGCTAGGGTTTGGGAGATGTTTTAAAAACCCACTAGAGAAGATCGAATAGTGTGGAATAAATCGGGAATAAGATCGGGATAAAGATGGAATAGCTGGAATAGTGAGAATAGGAAAATAAAAAAAATGCAACAAAAATTTTAAAAAAATGGAAAAAATACCCGGACGATGACTAGATCCCCATCATTCTCCTCGACCGCGAAGAACTCGACTCTGTTGAGTTCGAAAAATAGAGCACACCCTAATCCACAACTCTCTCTGATACCAAACTGATGTGGGACGACTGAAGACGTTACCTGATTTATTGGGAAAACAAGGGAACACCTAAACAAACTAGGACCGTGGGAGGGCTAAGAAGCCTCCCGGGACTATGGCAAGCTGACACTAAAATCTAAAACAACTGAACTCTTTTGGTTTTCAGTTTTCTTGGTGGAGAAACATGGGATGGAGGATAGGAAACATGGACACTCTAGGACTGGGGACTCACCTTCACGGAGAGACGTCGCACATCTAGGGCATCTCACCCACCCAACTAGATGTAGTCTAGGGCGTCACACCCATCTCACTACACATGGAGCCTAGGGCATCCCACCCAAATCGCTACCTGGGGCTGTAAAGAAAAATCTTTAGACCTAGAGGGGCACTCGATGGAAAAGGGGAATAACTAGGGCATCGCGCCCCTCGACGCTCGCATGCAAGTGAAGGAAGTGGGATCTCACACCCCTCGACACCCGCAGGTGAAGGAAAGACGGGCCTCAACCCAGAACCAGAACTCAGGGAAAATCCAAAAATTTATATCAAAACTTCTTATTATTATAGGGGGGAGGGGGCCTTTATATAGGAAAACCAAAACCCTCAGTTTCTTAGCCTCTAAGAAAACTAAAAAAGAAAAATAAATTACATCAAGAACTGTGCTACATCAATATTGGTACTGATCTGCTCTTAGAAGCATGTCGGCTTGATGATCTGCTCTAGAAAGCATGCTACTCTGAATACTGGGATGCTCTAAAATCCGTGCAAACTCATCTCACGACCTAGACAGGGAGGGAACCAACTTCGGCGGTGCACCAGTGGACGGTCGGGGGTCGGGCGGCCCGGATCTAGGGCTGGGGCTCGGGCGACGGCTAGGGTTTTGGAGATGTTTTAAAAACCCATGGGAGAAGATAGAATAGTGTGGAATAAATTGGGAATAAGATCAAGATAAAGATGGAATAGCGGGAATAGGTGGAATAGTAAGAATAGGAAAATAAAAAAAATGTGACAAAAATTAAAAAAAATGAAAAAAATACCCGGACGATGATTGGATCCCCATCAGAATCCCATTATCCTCTAGATATGTCAGAAAATCACCGGAAAGATATTCACCACCTCGATCTGATCGAAGGGTTTTGATATACTTTCTAGTTTATTTTTTTACTTCATTACGATATCGTCTGAATATTTCAAATGATTCAGATTTATGTCTCATCAAGAAGACATAACTGTACCTCGAAAGGTTATCTATAAATATAATGAAATAATTATACCCACCTTTGGCACTAATATTTATATGTTTGCATACATCAGTATGTACCAAACTTAGATTTCTTTTGGCTCGTTCACCTTTTCCACTAAAAGATGATTTTGTCATCTTTCCAAGAAGACAGGACTCATAGGTTGGTAGCAAATCACATTCACTAATCTGAAGAAGACCTTTGCTTTTCAACCTGTTTATCATGTTCTTGTTGATATAACCTAGCCTACAATGCCATAAATATGCTTCGCTAACATTATCTATCCTAGGGCATTTGCTAGACGTATACACTACACTAATAGATTGCAATAGTACATAAATGCCATTATACATGTATCCATTCATCACAACAGAACCATTCCAAATGATTTTTCAAATGTCATTCTTTATTAATAGTTCATAACCATATATGGCCAACTAGCCTACAGAAATGACATTCAAAATGAAAGACAGACAATAATTACACTCATTCAAAATGATTGTACATGACTTGAAAACTAATTTGAGGGTTCCTAATGCCAGGACTGGAACTTGGCTTCATTTCCCACGTTCAAGGAACTCTTGCCATCGTTGAATCTCCTACTAACTTGAAGTTCCTCCAAAGAATTGCAAATGTCAATTGGACTTCCAGTATCTAATACCCAATTAGTAGTATCACAGATAGAGAAACTACAAGGTCTTATCATATAAATACCTTGTCTAGCACTGCCCTGCTGCTTCCTCTTTTTGGACCTGTTTGGATCAAGGGATGCAATATAAAGAGGACAGTTCCTCTTCCAATGACCCTGCTTCTTATAGAAGAAGCACTCCACTTGGCTCTTATTAGCCTTCACCTTCTTGACCTGATTAGGCCCAGAAGTATTTTGCACCTTCTTCCTTTTATTTCTATTTTTTCCATTCTTAAAGGGACGATGCCCTGTAGAGGATCCTCCCACTAGATTTACCATCACTTTATTGAGTTGGTGGTCTTTCTCATAAGTCTGCAGTAACCCCAACAGACTGTGGTAGTTAACTGCAGGCTTATTCATTCTAAAATGATCGAGAAAGTCTAGATAAGAAGAGGGCAGAAAATTCAGTATCGCATCTTTCCCGAGCTATTCATGTAAGGGACATTCGAGCTTGTCCAAGTGCTCAATCATCTCGATCATGTACAATACATGATCAATGACTGAGGCCCCATCAAGCATCCATGCATTATAGATAGTACAGGAGATCCTGTACCTCTCAACATCATCTAGTGTATCGAAGGACTCCTTCAACTTTTGAAGGATCTTCTTTGGCTGAGCTTCGTCGAATTTGTGACTGAACTCGTTGTTCATCGTTGCTAACATAATGCATCGGATAGTGGTCCTATCAGAGAGCCACTTCTGATAAGTGTCTCTGATGGAACCCCGAGCATTGGGAGTAGGGATTTCAGGCACTGGATCCAATATCACATATAAGATCCATTCATGCACCAGGACAATCTTGAGACTTTGATATCAGCTATTGAAGTTGGGACCCTTGACCTTCTCATTATCAAAAAGAGATCGAAGCGACAAGTTGGTAGACATCTGAAAGGAAAACCAAAACTTATTAGTATATATAAATTATTAACCCAACAACATGGACTTTAGTCTAAAGGCCCTCCCACTTTTTTGTTAAGACTAGTAGCCTCTACCTCCAATCCAAGGAATTACTTTAATTCCTTAGTGGGTACTATAACCCAATAGACAACACATGAGCCTGACTTTGGCTGGCCCACCTATGTTCATCTAAAGGTAGATTCTTTAACCGATTACTTCTCCAAGTAACTTCTAGTATTTAGATTTTACCCCAAGGTACACTTCAATTAGCCATCGGGCCTCCTATTGAAGGTCCCGGTTAGGTCCAACCATTAACATGACAAAATTCAATGCTTCCAACCAATGAATAGTCAAGCCTGACTTTGGCTGGCCCACCTGACCATCGTTAAGAGAGTCGCATTCAGCCATCATATTAGGAATGGTAATTCAAATAGCCCGATGAACACCCGATCTTTAGATCTGCTGATGAACATCTAACGATTGGACCATTATCATTCCACTTAATGGGAGGCTAGGACTTAGTTATCCCCATAACTTCATTCTTTTATGTACCTAATAATTTAGAGGGTTTAACTTTAATGTGATAGATAATATAGATAAGAAGACATGGATCAACCTCCCATTGACTACATTAATCATAAAAGAGGGTTTCAGAAACTAATGATCCATGGGTACCTAAAATCAGTCAAGATTGAATAACCTTAGGTGACATGGGTTAACACGAGTCAGTGATCTACCCAATCAATTCTGATTGACCACATTGGCCAGGTAAGTGAGATCATGGGATGAGTTTATCCATTAACTATCTTGCCTTAGACACCAACCAGGTTGGCCAGGTAAGAGGTAGCCCAATAGAATCATGATCAAATGCCATACTTACCTTAGACACTAATTAGTTCATCAGACTCGATTAGACTAGCTTAAAGACTCAGGCTGACCACTAAGCCATAAATTAGGTTCATTTAGATTTATGGACTAATCAATCTAACTATTAGAGAGATCTATAGAGAACAAATCTTAACTCAATATTTGATTAGATTAGTTCTCTATTTGATCCATTCATCTAAACTTAGGTCTAACCTAATTAAGGACCTAATTAAAGCTAACCCATGACCCTTAAAGGTTATTGAAATGACTTAGAGTCTTTGAATCTTATTCCTAGATCACTTTGTCATTTAAGGTAACTTAATTCTTAATTAAGTTCAATAATCTTTATAAATAAAAATAATTTTAATTTATATTGTAAAATAATTTTACAAGCATATAGAATTTGAATTCACTATTTCAGGGTTTTCTGGTCGAGTCGACTCATGTAGAATGGGAGTCAGCTCATCTAAAACTAAAAACTGACAGAATGTTCTGTTTGTAGAGATGAGTCAGCTCGAGCAGAGATCGAGTCAGCTCGTCTAAAACATAGAACTGATGGACTATTCTGTCTGCAGAAATGAGTCGGCTCGAGCAGTGGTCGAGTCAGCTTGTCTATCAGGGCAGAAAACAGTGACTTCAAATTCATGCATTTTACTTGAACTATTCAAAGTTTTTAGATCAAACATCCATAGATTAACTATTTTAACCTATCAAATCTCACTTTCTTCTTCATAAGGTCATGATGCAGCGGCACCCCTACAAGCCATAGGAAAACCCCATTGAATGAGAAGTGATGGCCTTCAAACCATACATCTCTCTTATGACCGGATGGCCATGGCGAATCCACCTTAATCCAAGTACTTTGTGAGGAAAGCTAATGATATCTTAATATGCTACTATTATTATGCAACAGCAACCTGGCTCTGATACCAATGAAAGTTTAAAAGGCATAGCAGGTAGACAAACTATATTTTAAAACTATTTTAAAGTATAGCACAATAGAAGACTTGGTAGATCGATCAAGTCGATCTACCAATCTGCCTGTAATAGGATCTGACATAATAAAAGTGCATGTAAAGATATCACGAGAAAAGAAAAGGAAAGGGTACATTACCTTTAACCTTTGGATGCAGGTGATGATGAGTCGCTGAGCCACACAAATGTCTGGCATCTATGGGTAGTTCACACTAGGGCTCGATCCCAATCAACACCCTTGGAGTGCTAGTTTTTCAGGATCTTTGAGACCAATCTTTTCCTTCCTTGGACCTACAAGACTTTCTTGAAGCCACCAAAAAATCTGGTTGGGGAACAATGGGGAGAAGTAGAAGTGGAACCCTTCCCACTAACTCTTTCTTCCCAAATCCTAGCTTGATTGCTAGATATGCTCACACCCAAAATCCAAATCCTCTCAAACCCCACTCTAAGGATACCTTCCCTCCCTCTCTTAGAAAAGCCCAGCAAAAGTCAACCTCAACTAACTCTGCTGCCCCTACAAAGACACCTATTTATAGTAGCAGCAAAGAGGGAGAGAGATATGGAAGGAGGAGTGATTGGGGAAGAGGGTTAAGGGTTAAACCAAATTAGCTCTAGGTTTATATAGAACAAAATCTGCATTCCAAATAATGCATTCCATAAAAAACCTTGGAGCCAATTTCAGCCAAGATTTGAAATTTGAATTCAAAATTCAAATTTGAATATTTTAAAGGAAAGTGAGCATGATAAATCAAATCTAATTTGATCCTCAGCCAAATGACATTTGACTTGACCCATCAAATTGCAATCATATTGCAAATAAGTCCTCCAAAAATTCACTAATCAAATTAGTGAAAAATCCTTGTCATGGCCAAGTGTTGACTTATGGAAGTGTCGACATTTGGATCATGGTCTATCATATTGACCCTATAGTGATGCTAAACGATTCTTAATCATCGATTAGCCTTTAGATCAGGTAAAAACCACTATGATGTATGACCCCATAGGTTCGAACACTAAGCCGTTAGTACTGGAATGTTTTCAGTACCAGTCAAAGTCATCATCTCTTAATGATACCCGACATTCGAATAGGTCGATGATGTAGAGAAACTCTCTAGAACCTCTGGCATATGGTTACTGCATAATTTATCCCTTTGACCTCATAATGCTTAGGATGACCTAGGGTTTGACTGCCAACCCTAATTTAGTACTCTAGATCGTGTCTCAATGTTACAAGTTCTATGACTCCTCACAAGAACTATCCTGGCCATGATTTTGCTAAATTGAGACATAGTGAGTTATTTACTCCAAACCATTTGGAGGGGTCAATCCCATCTTGATCCACCACTGCTCCACAAGTACTAGACTATACCCAGAAACCTTCCATCACTTGATTAGAAATCCAGGTAGTCCAGTACCAAAGTTTAGTGAATTGCTTACAAGCTACCATGATGATCTTAGGTTTGAGGGACACATATACCCATATCCCTTCTGATGCAGAACGAAAGAGATGATGCGATACGGAAGTAAATTAAGACTAATTCTTTTTTTATTATTTTTTTAATATTTTCAGAAGTCGGATTTGACTCAAAGGAAAGATAAACTAAATTGAAAGAAACTATGTAATAATTGAAAGCACAATTTAAAGAAAATAGGTTATCAGAGTAGTTCAGAAGTAAAGGATCGCTGGGGGTTGAGAAACTCCCAGACCTAGGGTTTCGCTCTGAACTTTCAACAGGACAGAAGTAAAGAGAAGAGAAGGGTTACAACCAGGCAATGATCTTCACAGAGTTTAGTGGAAGGACTCTCTTGAGCAGATTGTTGGATCCCTGGATTCAGATATCTTCGCAATGAATCCTCCAATACTGGTCCTTTGGCAGAGTTGGATTCTCCTGAACTCAAGATCTGGGAAAGAAGAAGAACAATTTATGGAACTAGATACTCAAAGAAGGATTTACCAGATAGAAGAACTTGAAAGTTGATGTTGCTGAAGTCCTGATTCTCCTGGATGCTGATCTGGCTCCCTCTGGGATTTGCTTCGTATTCGAAGCAGCCGAACTGGACCTGGATGCTGGTGTTCAGCCACTACTTAGAGGGAGGGGCTGTGAGAGATGGGATAGGCTAGGGTTTGGTGGAATGAAGAGGATGATGGGCGGCTAGGGTTTGGAAGTGAAGTGGCTAACCTAGGGTTTTGGGGTTGGAGATCTCACACCTCCTCAAGGTTCCTGGGGAACCCGGATTTACTCCCTTACGGAGCTCAACACCTAGATGCAAGTGCGGAAGAGAGAAACATAAAGTTGCTCACACAAAATTTGAATTCATTCATCAGTTATTTTTTTAAAACTTACAAGAGGGGTTTATTTTATAGGACTTTACAAGAGGTCGGGGTTTTACATCTTTCCATGTGGGACTAATAGGATGGATCTTCAAATTAGGTTTGTAGAATCAATCTCTTCTCATATGGTCGGCCAAGAGGTTCCATAAGTGTTGATTGATGGCTCCAAATGGTAAGTAGGTGGTGCCTCCTAGCCTTGCTCTTCAAGAAAAATTTTTTTCCTTCCATGGCTCAACTCTTTTGGACACCTCCTTTTTTTCTCCCCAAGTCATGGCTCTTCCCAACTTTGCTTTGGGCTTTTTAGGCATGAATTGGGCGCCCCCTTGAAGTGCTCCCCAAGAAATGCCTCTTTTCTCCTTTAGCTTGGCCTTTTAAGGTACATATGGGGCGCCTCCTTGATTTTGGCTTCAAGAAAAATTCTTGCTCCCTTGGGTGTGGGGACCAAGACACTGGGATGGAGATGTGGCTCCTCTTGGACTCTGGCGTGTGGCTGGGAGTTTGGCGCCCACTTGCTTGGGCTTAGGAGAAAATGTGGCACCATGGAGAAGACCTAGACCACTTACTAGGACTTGTACTGAATCAACATGACTCAACAAAATTTAAATTGTAGAAAAATACAGACTCAAACTAAAATTGAGTTGACCAAGTCAACCCTTATTACAAAACCAGAAAATCCTAATTCTTCGGACAAGGTCAATCAGAGATCCAGATGGAGCCCTGAAGTCTTCTCCTGAGTCTGGTGCCCGCACCAATTCTCCAGGGGTGGGAGGAACTCGACCCTGTCGAGTATGGATCAAGTTGGCTCTGGTATCTCTCCAAGAGGTCTGGGTCCAATTCTTGTAATTCTTCTCGGGAGATCCAAGAGTCATCAGAATCTGGCCTTCCTTGCCAGCGGACCAGGTATCTTTGATATCCTCGATTACGAGTAGAGATAACCTGATCATCCAGGATCTTTTCTATCTGCTCTTTCCTCACAGGCCAATTTGTTGGCGGACACACAGGGTTGGGTTCACTCTCAAGAGCAGGATTAGGTTCAAAAGGCTCACTGGGAATCACAGCTGGCTCTCTATAATCTACTAGGTCTGTAATGTTGAAAGTGGAGCTAATGCCTAGTTCTGAAGGCAACTCGAGCACATAGGCATTGGACCCTACTCTCTTCACCACTCTAAATGGTCCAGCTCCTTTAGCATGTAACTTTCTAACGGTTCCAGGAGGAAACCGTTCAGGCCTTAACCTAATCATTACATTGTCTCCCTCAACAAAAGTTTTGACTCGCCTTTGAGAATCAGCCAACTTCTTATAAGTTTCATTACTTAAATTTATTTTGGCATGAATTTCTTTATGCAAGTCTTTTATATGCTGTGCAAAAACTTCAGCAGACTCGGAGACTCGTGTGTGGACTGGTAAAGGGGCTAGGTCAAGAGGTGTGTGAGGTTTGTAACCATGCACAATTTCAAAAGGACTCTTACCTGTAGACCTATTGACCGAGTCATTGTATGCAAATTCAGCTCTAGGTAAGTACAAATCCCAGTTCCTAATGTTTTCACCAACAAGACACCTTAACAGATTGCCTAAACTACGGTTCACTACTTCGGTTTGGTCATCAGTTTGGGGATGATAGGCAGTTGAAAACTTAAGTTTTGTCCCTAACATATGCCAAAGGGTTTTCCAGAAATAGCTGGTGAACCGGACATCCCTATCTGAAACAATTGTCTTAGGTAGGCCATGGAGTCGAACTATCTCATTAAAGAACAGGGTGGCTACCTTAGACACATCAAATGTTTGGGAACAAGGCAAGAAATGGGCCATCTTAGAAAATCGGTCGACTACAACACAGATAGAGTCATGCCTCCTCTGGGTCTTAGGCAAACCTAACACAAAGTCCATGCTCACATCTTGCCAAGGACGATCTGGGACAGGGAGTGGGGTATAAAGGCCGGTGTTCTGTTTTCGCTGTTTGGCAACAGCGCAGGTCCGACACCTAGCCACAATGTGTGCTACATTTCTTTTTAAGCTAGGCCAGAAAAAGTGGTCTTCAATAGCCAGGGTGGTCTTGTCTTTTTTGAAATGGCCAGCTAGACCTCCTGCATGAATTTCCCAAATCAAGAATTCCCTAAAAGAAGTTCTAGGGATGCAAAGCCTATTTTTAAAGAACAAAAAGCCATCTAAAAGGGTATAATCCTTATGATCACTAGATGGTCCTTGAGCTAGATCCTGGTACACAGTCTTAAAATCTGGACACGACTCATATTCCTCTTTGATCTGCTCAAACCCTACGACTTCAGTCCTAACAGAATTCAATAACAAAGATCGACGACTAAGGGCATCAGCTACCTTATTTTCAGTCCCAGCCTTATGTTTCAAAACAAAAGTATAGGACTGGATATACTCTACCCACTTAGCATGCCTAGGGTTAAGCTTCTTCTGTGAATTCAAGAATCTAAGAGCCTCATGGTCCGAAAACAGCACAAATTCCTGCGGTAGCAAATAATGTCTCCAGTAATGCAAAGCTTGCACTACCGCATAAAATTCCTTATCATAGGTAGAATACCTAAGCTTAGCATCATGAAGTTTTTCACTAAAGAATGCTACGGGATGGTTCTCTTGGCTTAGGACTCCACCTATACCTACTCCTGAAGCATCACAGGCAACCTCAAATACTTTAGAAAAGTCGGGTAACCTCAAAATGGGTGCCTGGGTCATCTTATCCTTAAGATCTAGGAAGGCTTTATGGGCTGCTTTAGTCCACTGAAATTCTCCCTTCCTAATACAGTCTGTGATAGGAGCAACTACAGTACTAAACCCCTTGATGAATCGTCTATAAAAGGTAGCCAAGCCGTGGAAACTTCTGACTTCATGCACACTGGTCGGCTCTAGCCATTCTACTATGGACCTAATCTTTTCTGGATCGGCAGCCACGCCGTCAGGGGTTACTACAAAACCAAGGAAGATAACTTTACTGGTCATGAACTCACACTTTTTGAGATTACCGTAGAGACTATCATTCCTCAAAACTTGGCAGACTTGTCTAAGGTGGCCTAGGTGGTCTGCAGGGGTCTTACTATAGATCAGGATGTCATCAAAATAGACCACTACAAACTTTCCTATGAAAGCTCTAAGCACCTGGGTCATAATCCTCATGAAAGTACCAGGGGCATTGGATAACCCAAAAGGCATAACAACCCATTCATAGAGACCTTCCTTAGTTTTGAAAGCGATTTTCCACTTATCCCCTGGTCTAATCCTAACCTGATGATAGCCGCTCTTGAGATCAATTTTGGAAAAAATCATTGCACCAGCCATCATATTTAGCATGTCATCTAGTCGAGGGATGGAGAACCTATACTTGATGGTGATTTTGTTGATGGCACGACTATCAACACACATCCTCCACGTGCCATCCTTCTTTGGGGTCAGTAGTGCAGGGACTGCACAAGGGCTAAGACTCTCTCTAATGAACCCCTTCCTCAACAATTCTCCAACCTGCTTTTGCAGTTCCTTATGTTCAGATGGATTCATCCTATAATGGGGCAAGTTGGGTAAAGTAGCTCCTCGGATTAAATCTATGGAATGCTGGATATCCCTAAGAGGTGGAAGGTGGTCTGGCAGATCCTCGGAAAAACATCCTCAAATTCTTCTAACAAAGGTTAACTTCCTAAGGAGGATCTGAGGGTGTAGGAGTCCTAAGTTCCTTAGCAGTCAACATCCAAATGGGTGAACCACTATGAATTTCTTGTTCTAGATCCTTAGCACTGATTAGGTTCACTCCAGTCTTCATCTTTCTGACCTTATTAGGTCCTTTAGCTACCTTGTCCTTAGGAGGGACTGAATGGATTGTGATTTTTTTCCCATTAAAACTAAAGACACAGGTATTGGATTTTCCTAAGAGGGTGGCATCATGATCATATAACCAAGGTCTCCCAAGAATTATACTGCTCACCCACATGGGCAAGACATCACACCAAATCTTCTCTTGATAGGATTGCATTTGGATTTGGACCTGACATCTACACTGGATGGGTATAGAGGTAGAGTCTACCCAAGAAACCTTATAAGGGTTGGGGTGGGGGACCGGGGTTAAGCCTAACATTTTGACAGTGCTAGCAGAAATGGCATTCACACAGCTCCCACTATCTATGATGATTTTACATACTTTATTCCCTAGCTTAAGGAAAGTCTGTAGGATGTTAGTCCTACGCCAATCCTCCTAAACTCTACTCTGGGACAGGATGCATCTCACAACCCCTAACTGGTCAGACTCTGTGGGTTCCTCCTCTCCTTCATACTCATCAACAAAATTCATTCCGGCCTCATAACCTTCTTCAAATTCTTCATTGGTCCTGGAATTCTCTTCCTCTCCTTCTACTATGTAAAGGTGGTGCGGGCACCAGACTCAGAAGAAGACTTCAGAGCTCCATCTGGATCTCTGATTGACCTTGCCCGAAGAATTAGGGTTTTTGGTTTGTAATAAGGGTTGACTTGATCAACTCAATTTTAGCTTGAGTCTGTATTCCCTGCAATTTAATTTTGTTGAGTCATGTTGACTCAGTAGTGGTCTAGGACTTCTCCAGGGTGTCACATTTTCTCCCAAGGCCAAACAAGTGGGCGCCACACTCCCAGCCACACGCCTGAGTCCAAGGGGTGCCACATCTCCATCCAGTATGCTCTGGTCCCCACACCACAAGATAGCAGGTCCCTTCTCTCATGCGCCACTTAAGGAGAAGACAATCTGGGATCCACAATTCAAGGGGGCGACCAAAGAGTTTCCATAAGAGCCAAGCTATGAAAAGAAAGGAGCAAAGCTTGGGGAGGAAGACTAGGAGGCGCCCAAGTAATTCCAAATAAAACCAGGTATGAAAGGAAGGAAATTTCTCTTGAAGAGCATGGTTAGGAGGCGCCCAAATACTTCCAAATAAGACCGAGCACGGAAGGAAAAGTATTTTTTCTTGAAGAGCAAGGCTAGGAGGCGCCACCCACTTTCCTTTTGAAGCCACCAATCAACATTTTTGGAACCTTTTGGCCGGCCATATGTGTGGGAATTGATCCTACAAACCTAATTTGAAGATCCCCTCCATTAGTCCCACATGGGAAGATGTAAAACCCTACTCTCTTGTAAAGTCCTATAAATTAAACCCCTCTTGTAAATTTTAAAGTAATCTGATGAATGAACCCAATTTATGTGTGAGCAAACTCTGTGTTTTCTCTCTTTCGCACTTGCATCCAGGTGTTGAGCTCCGTGAGGGAGTAAATCCGGGTTCCCCAGGAACCTTGAGGAGGTGTGAGATCTCCAACCCCAAAACCCTAGGTTAGCCACCTCAACTCCAAAGCCCTAGCCGCCCATCATTCTCCTAAATCCACCAAACCCTAGCCTACCCCACCTCCCACGGCCACTCTCTCCAAGTCAAGGCCGACCACCAGCATCCGGGTCCAGTCCGGATACTTCAGATTCAGAGCAAATTCCAGAGGGAGCCAGATCAACCTTTAGGAGAATCTGGATTTTAGCAACATCAGCTTTCAAGTTCTTCAATCTGGTAAATCCTTCCTTGAGTATCTGATTCCATCACTTGTTCTTCTTCTTTCCCAGATCTTGAGTTCAGGAGAAGCCAACTCAGCCATAGGACCAGTATTGGAGGATCCATTGCAAAGATATCCGAATCCGAGGATCCAATAATCTGCTCGAGAGAGTTCTTCCACCAAACTCTGTGAAGATCACTGTCTGGTCGGTAACCCATCTCTTCTCTTTATTTCTGTCCTGTTGAAAGTTCAGAGCGAAACCCTAGGTCTGGGAGTTTCTCAACCCCCAGCGATCCGTTACTTCTGAACCACTCTGATAAACTAGTTTCTTTTAAATTACGCTTTCAATTATTACCTAGTTTCTTTCAATTTAGTTTAGCTTTCCTTTGAGTCAAAGCCAATTTCTGAAATAAAAAAAAAAAAAAAGAATTAATCTTAATTTATTTCTGCATCGCATCATCTCCTCTTTCGTTCTGAATCATTTTTGGTATCAGAGCCCTGTCTAGGGTTTCTATTTTACTTGCTTGTTTTGAGTCTCTCTCTTTTTACTTTGTCTGCTCGAAGTAGACTCCCCAGGACATCCGGTCCTAGGAACGAAGAGAGGTGCAAACCTCCTCTTCCCATTCCACGGGGTGTTCCTATGGCGTGTAGGGGATCCGTTGGGTTACAACTTCGTAGCAGGAATTATAAACGGGGGAAGCACTCTATTTTCAGTCTGTAAATGCCCTGTTGTAGGAATTGTTTTTTATTGAAGGTAACTCCAAATTATGTGATTTTTATTTTGCTGGAACCAGTATAATTGAAACTAGTTTACATAATTTTCTTGTGATTTATTGGTTTCCATGAAATTTCTGAGAGTTAAATTACTGCAACTATATTTCTGTGTTTCTGCAATTCAATTTTTTGAGTGATCATCTCCTAATTCATCTTAAGGGCATTTGAGCATCTAAGATAAGGGGAGGAGTTGATAACCTCTCCTTAGCCCAAAACCACCACCCACTCATTCGATCCTAAGCCTAATTTTAAAATTTATTAGACTTAATTTTCCCTAGTGGGCTAGGGACATCAACAAGTCGGGTCTAGGCTAGTGTTGAGTCAGTTTGTCTAGTTACTCTGTGTGTGCTTTGTACTTAGTGTCTAGAACGGTGGTTCAGGGATTCTATCCCGAAGGGCTTGTGTGCTGGTCTGCCTACCTGGCCATTCACTGATTGGTGTCTAGGATTGGCATCTAGGGACCTAACACTCCCCTTACACCTGCCTGGCTGAGTCCCGAGTTACTACAGGCTAGCTTGCCACTCTGATTGGGCATCTAGTTTGGGGCTCTAGGTCTAGTTAGCCCGTAGTCGTTTCAGTTGAGTCTCATTTTGTGTGTTTGCTTGCTTCATCATGTCCACCCGGAATGGAGTACCCTACCAACCTGGTCAAACCCAACCTGATTTAGAGGCCATGGTTAGAGCTCTTATTAAAAGTATGAACAAATTAAGTCAGGATATGAATGAGAATTTTACCTAGCTTAGGGATCGAATCCAAGTACTGGAGGAACCTAGGCATCAGAATTGGACTCCTGACCCAGATTTTAATGTGCCACAACCTCACCCACACCAAGAGCCTAGAAGACCTTTATACAGAGATCCTGAACCTAATCATAGGAGGCCTGACCCGGAGCCTGAAGATAGAGATGATAGGTTCATTCGGAACATCAAATTAGATGCACCCACTTTTGATGGTAGCTTAAACTCTAAGGTGTATTCTGATTGGGAGGGTGAGATGGACCAGTACTTTGAGTGGTATGCCATGTCTGAGGAAAGGAAGTTCAAGTTTGCCAAGATGAAGTTAGTACGTCAAGCTAGGTTATACTGGGGGAACATTGAGCTAACCACTAGAAGACGAAATGCAGAGCCCATAACCACTTGGCAGGGTATGAAAGAGAAGCTTAGAGATAAGTACCTACCCATTTCATACCAGCAGAATCTGTTAGACCAATGGCAGACTTTGAAACAAGGGAACCGATCTGTATCAGACTACATAACCACCTTTGATGAATACCTGATGAGATGTGATGTGAGTGAAGCCCATGAGGTCACTTTGTCTAGGTTTAGGGCTGGACTTAGGGAAGACATTAAGAGGGAGTTGTTTCTGAGAGAGGTTACTGACCTAGACCAAGCCTATCAGATTGCACTGAACACTGAGAAGTTTCAAAGAGGACCGATGCCTTCTAGGATTAGTGCCCCAATCCCAAGAAATGGACCTAGCCAAGTTATCCCTAGCAAACCTAGTCAGGGTATTCCCACCCCTAGGCCCATGGACAAAGGTAAGGCACCTGACACCCAGAGAACCCCTAGTATTATCTGTTTTAAGTGCCAGAAGCCCGGTCATATCTCCAATCAGTGCACAACCATAGCTTGTTTTAAGTGCCATAAGGTAGGTCATGTTTCTAGCCAGTGCCCTCGTAGATCCCTTTACATAGAAGAAGGAGAAGAAGGGAATTTCGGGCCCAATGAAGAGTTTGAAGAAGAAGTTTATGAGGCCGGAATGAATTTGGTCGATGAGTATGAAGGAGAGGAGGAATCCACAGAGTCTGACCAATTAGGGGTTGTGAGATGCATCCTGTCCCAGAATAGAGTTCAGGAAGATTGGCGTAGGACTAACATCCTACAGACTTTCCTTAAACTAGGGGATAAGGTATGTAAAATCATCATAGATAGTGGGAGCTGTGTGAATGCCATTTCTGCTAGCACTGTCAAAATGTTAGGCTTAACCCCAGTCCCCCACCCCAACCCCTATAAGGTTTCTTGGGTAGACTCTACCTCTATACCCATCCAGTCTAGATGTCAGGTCCAAATCCAAATGCAATCCTATCAAAAGAAGATTTGGTGTGATGTCTTGCCCATGGGGGTGAGCAGTATAATTCTTGGAAGACCTTGGTTATATGATCATGATGCCACCCTCTTAGGAAAATCCAACACCTGTGTCTTTAGTTTTGATAGGAAGAAAATCACAATCCATTCCGTCCCTCCTAAGGACAAGGTAGCTAAAGGACCCAATAAGGTCAGAGAGATGAAGACTGGGGTGAACCTAATTTGTGCTAAGGATCTAGAACAAGAAATTCATAGTGGTTCACCTATTTGGATGTTGACTGCTAAGGAACTTAGGACTCCTACACCCTCAGAGCCTCCTCAGGAAGTTAAACCTTTGTTAGAAGAATTTGAGGATGTTTTTCCCGAGGATCTGCCAGACCACCTTCCACCTCTTAGGGATATCCAGCATTCCATAGATTTAGTCCCAGGAGCTACTTTACCCAACTTGCCCCATTATAGGATGAATCCATCTGAGCATAAGGAATTGCAAAAGCAGGTTGGAGAATTATTGAGGAAGGGGTTCATTAGAGAGAGTCTTAGCCCTTGTGCAGTCCCTGCACTTCTGACCCCAAAGAAGGATGGCACGTGGAGGATGTGTGTTGATAGTCATGCCATCAACAAAATCACAATCAAGTATAGGTTCCCCATCCCTAGACTTGATGACATGCTAGATATGATGGCCAGTGCAATGGTTTTCTCTAAAATTGATCTCAAGAGCGGCTATCATCAGGTTAGGATTAGACCAGGGGATGAGTGGAAAACTGCTATCAAAACTAAGGATGGTCTCTATGAATGGGTTGTTATGCCTTTTGGGTTGTCCAATGCCCCTAGTACTTTCATGAGGATTATGACCCAGGTGCTTAGAGCTTTCATAGGAAAGTTTGTAGTGGTCTATTTTGATGACATCCTGATCTATAGTAAGACCCCTGCAGATCACCTAGGCCACCTTAGACAAGTCTGCCAAGTTTTGAGGAATGATAGTCTCTACGGTAATCTCAAAAAGTGTGAATTCATGACCAGTAGAATTATCTTCCTTGGTTTTGTAGTAACCCCTGACGGCGTGGCTGCCGATCCAGAAAAGATTAGGTCCATAGTAGAATGGCCAGAGCCGACCAGTGTGCATGAAGTCAGAAGTTTCCACGGCTTGGCTACCTTCTATAGGCGATTCATCAAGGGGTTTAGTACTGTAGTTGCTCCTATCACAGACTATATTAGGAAGGGAGAATTCCAGTGGACTAAAGCAGCCCATAAAGCCTTCCTAGATCTTAAGGATAGGATGACCCAGGCATCCATTTTGAGGTTACCCAACTTTTCAAAGGTATTTGAGATTGCCTGTGATGCTTCAGAGTAGGCATAGGTGGAGTCCTAAGCCAAGAGAACCATCCCGTAGCATTCTTTAGTGAAAAACTTATTGATGCTAAGCTTAGGTATTCTACCTATGATAAGGAATTTTATGCGGTAGTGCAAGCTTTGCGTTACTGGAGACATTATTTGTTACCGCAAGATTTTGTGCTGTTTTCTGACCATGAGGCTCTTAGATTCTTGAATTCCTAGAAGAAGCTTAACCCTAGGCACGCTAAGTGGGTAGAGTATATCCAGTCCTATACTTTTGTTTTGAAACATAAGGCTGGGACTGAAAATAAGGTAGCTGATGCCCTTAGTCGTCGATCTTTGTTATTGAATTCTGTTAGGGCTGAAATCATAGGGTTTGAGCAGATCAAAGAAGAATATGAGTCCTGTCCGGATTTTAAGACTGTGTACCAGGATCTAACTCAAGGACCATCTAGTGATCATAAGGATTATACCCTTTTAGATGGCTTTCTGTTCTTTAAGAATAGGCTTTGCATCCCTAGAACTTCTCTTAGGAATTTTTGATTTGGGAAACTCATGCTGGAGGTTTAGCTGGCCATTTCAAAAAAGACAAGACCACCCTGGCTATTGAAGACCACTTTTTCTGGCCTAGCTTAAAAAGAGATGTAGCACACATTGTGGCTAGGTGTCGAACCTGCGCTGTTGCCAAACAGCGAAAACAGAACACCGGCCTTTATACCCCACTCCCTGTCCCAGATCGTCCTTGGCAAGATGTGAGCATGGACTTTGTGTTAGGTTTGCCTAAGACCCAGAGGAGGCATGACTCTATCTGTGTTGTAGTCGACCGATTTTCCAAGATGGCCCATTTCTTGCCTTGTTCCCAAACATTTGATGTGTCTAAGGTAGCCACCCTGTTCTTTAATGAGATAGTTCGACTCCATGGCCTACCTAAGACAATTGTTTCCGATAGGGATGTCCGGTTCACCAGCTATTTCTGGAAAACCCTTTGGCATAAGTTAGGGACAAAATTTAAGTTTTCAACTGCCTATCATCCCCAGACTGATGGCCAAACCGAAGTAGTGAACCGTAGTTTAGGCAATCTGTTAAGGTGTCTTGTTGGTGAAAATATTAGGAACTGGGATTTGTACTTACCTAGAGCTGAATTTGCATACAATGACTTGTCAATAGGTCTACGGGTAAGAGTCCATTTGAAATTGTGCATGGTTACAAACCTCACACACCTCTTGACCTAGCTCCTTTACCAGTCCACACACGAGTCTCCGAGTCTGCCGAAGTTTTTGCACAGCATATAAAAGACTTGCATAAAGAAATTCATGCCAAAATAGATTTAAGTAATGAAACTTATAAGAAGTTGGCTGATTCTCAAAGGCGAGTCAAAACTTTTGATGAGGGAGACTATGTAATGATTAGGTTAAGGCCTGAATGGTTTCCTCCTGGAACCGTTAGAAAGTTACATGCTAGAGGAGCTGGACCATTTAGAGTGGTGAAGAGAGTAGGATCCAATGCCTATGTACTCGAGTTGCCTCCAGAACTAGGCATTAGCTCCACTTTCAACATTACAGACCTACTAGAGTATAGAGAGCCAGCTGTGATTCCCAGTGAGCCTTTTGAACCTAACCCTGCTCTTGAGAGTGAACCCAACCCTGTGTGTCCACCAACAAACTGGCCTGTGAGGAAAGAGCAGATTAAGAAGATCCTGGATGATCAGGTTATCTCTACTCGTAATCGAGGATACCAAAGATACCTGGTCCGCTAGCAAGGAAGGCCAGATTCTGATAACTCTTGGATCTCCCGAGAAGAATTACAAGAATTGGACCCAGACCTCTTGGAGAGATACCAGAGCCAACTTGATCCATACTCGACAGGGTCGAGTTCCTCCCACCCCAGGAGAATTGGTGCGGGCACCAGACTCAGAAGAAGACTTCAGAGCTCCATCTGGATCTCTGATTGACCTTGCCCGAAGAATTAGGATTTTTGGTTTGTAATAAGGGTTGACTTGATCAACTCAATTTTAGCTTGAGTCTGTATTCCCTGCAATTTAATTTTGTTGAGTCATGTTGACTCAGTAGTGGTCTAGGACTTCTCCAGGGTGTCACATTTTCTCCGAAGGCCAAAAAAGTGGGCGCCACACTCCCAGCCACACTCCCAGCCACACGCCTGAGTCCAAGGTGCACCACATCTCCATCCAGTATGCTCTGGTCCCCACACCACAAGATAGCAGGTCCCTTCTCTCATGCACCACTTAAGGAGAAGACAATCTGGGATCCACAATTCAAGGGGGCGGCCAAAGAGTTTCCATAAGAGCCAAGCTATGAAAAGAAAGGAGCAAAGCTTGGGGAGGAAGACTAGGAGGCGCCCAAGTAATTCCAAATAAAATCAGGTATGAAAGGAAGGAAATTTCTCTTGAAGAGCAAGTTAGGAGGCGCCCAAAGACTTCCAAATAAGACCGAGCATGGAAGGAAAAATATTTTTTCTTGAAGAGCAAGGCTAGGAGGCGCCACCCACTTTCCTTTTGAAGCCACCAATCAACATTTTTGGAACCTTTTGGCCGGCCATATGTGTGGGAATTGATCCTACAAACCTAATTTGAAGATCCCCTCCATTAGTCCCACATGGGAAGATGTAAAACCCTACTCTCTTGTAAAGTCCTATAAATTAAACCCCTCTTGTAAATTTTAAAGTAATCTGATGAATGAACCCAATTTATGTGTGAGCAAACTCTGTGTTTTCTCTCTTCCGCACTTGCATCCAGGTGTTGAGCTCCGTGAGGGAGTAAATCCGGGTTCCCCAGGAACCTTGAGGAGGTGTGAGATCTCCAACCCCAAAACCCTAGGTTAGCCACCTCAACTCCAAAACCCTAGCCGCCCATCATTCTCCTAAATCCACCAAACCCTAGCCTACCCCACCTCCCACGGCTACTCTCTCCAAGTCAAGGCCGACCACCAGCATCCGGGTCCAGTTTGGATACTTCAGATTCAGAGCAAATTCCAGAGGGAGCCAGATCAACCTTTAGGAGAATCCGGATTTCAGCAACATCAGCTTTCAAGTTCTTCAATCTGGTAAATCCTACCTTGAGTATCTGATTCCATCACTTGTTCTTCTTCTTTCCCAGATCTTGAGTTCAGGAGAAGCCGACTCAGCCACAAGACCAGTATTGGAGGATCCATTGCGAAGATATCCGAATCCGAGGATCCAACAATCTGCTTGAGAGAGTTCTTCCACCAAACTCTGTGAAGATCACTGTCTGGTCGGTAACCCATCTCTTCTCTTTATTTCTGTCCTGTTGAAAGTTTAGAGCGAAACCCTAGGTCTGGGAGTTTCTCAACCCCCAGTGATCTGTTACTTCTGAACCACTCTGATAACCTAGTTTCTTTTAAATTATGCTTTCAATTATTACCTAGTTTCTTACAATTTAGTTTAGCATTCCTTTGAGTCAAAGCCAATTTCTGAAATATATATATATAAAAAAAGAATTAATCTTAATTTATTTCCGCATCGCATCATCACCTCTTTTGTTCTGCATCAAAAGGGATCTACGAGGGCACTGGCTAGAAATATGACCTATCCTATGGCACTTAAAACAAGCTATGGCTGGGCATTGGCTGGAGATATGACCGGGTTTCTGGCACTTTAAACAGGTGATACTAGGGGTTCTCTGGGTGTCAGGTGCCTTACCTTTGTCCATGGGCCTAGGGGTGGGAATACCCTGACTAGGTTTGCTAGGGGTAACTTGGCTAGGTCCATTTCTTGGGATTGGGGCACTAACCCTAGAAGGCATAGGTCCTCTCTGAAACTTCTCAGAGTTCAGTGTAATCTGATAGGCTTGGTCTAGGTCAGTAACCTCTCTCAGAAACAACTCCCCCTTAATATCTTCCCTAAGTCCAGCCCTAAACCTAGACAAAGTGACCTCATAGGCTTCACTCACATCACATCTCATCAGGTATTCATCAAAGGTGGTTATGTAGTCTGAGACAGATCGGTTCCCTTGTTTCAAGGTTTGCCATTGGTCTAACAGATTCTGCTGGTATGAAATGGGTAGGTACTTATCTCTAAGCTTCTCTTTCATACACTGCCAAGTGGTTATGGGCTCAACATTTCGTCTTCTAGTGGTTAGCTCAATGTTCCCCCAATATAACCTAGCTTGACGTACTAACTTCATCCTGGCAAACTTGAACTTCCTTTCCTCAGACATGGCATACCACTCAAAGTACTGGTCCATCTCACCCTCCCAATCAGAATACACCTAAGGGTTTAAGCTACCATCAAAAGTGGGTGCATCTAATTTGATGTTCCGAATGAACCTATCATCTCTATCTTCAGGCTCTAGGTCAGGTCTCCTATGATTAGGTTCAGGATCTCTGCATAAAGGTCTTCTAGGCTCCTGGTATGGGTGAGGTTGAGGCACATTAAAATCTGGGTCAGGAGTCCAATTCTGATGCCTAGGTTCCTCAAGTACTTGGATTCGATCCCTAAGCTGGGTAAGATTCTCATTCATATCCTGACTCAATTTGTTCATACTTTCAGTAAGAGCTCTAACCATGGCCTCTAAATCAGGTTGGGTTTGACCAGGTTGGTAGGGTACTCCATTCCGGGTAGACATGATGATGCAAGCAAACACACCAAATGAGACTCGACTGAAATGGCTACTGGCTAACTAGACCTAGAGCCCAAACTAGATGCCCAATCAGAGTGGCAAGCTAGCCTGTAGTAACTCGGGACTCAGCCAGGCAGGTGTAAGGGGAGTGTTAGGTCCCTAAATGCCAATCCTAGACACCAATCAGAGATTGGCCAGGTAGGTGGACCAGCACACAAGCCCTTCGGGATAGAATCCCTGAACCACCATTCTAACACTGAGTACAAAGCACACACAGAGTAACTAGACAAACTGACTCTACATTAGCCTAGACCCGACTTGTTGGTGTCCCTAGCCCACTAGGGCAAATTAAGTCTAATAAATTTTAAAATTAGGCTTAGGATCGAATGAATGGGTGGTGGTTTTGGGCTAAGGAGAGGTTATCAACTCCTCCCCTTATCTTAGATGCTCAATTGCCCTTAAGATGAATTAAGAGATGATCACTGAAAAAAATTGAATTGCAGAAACATAGAAACAGTGTTGCTGTAATTTAACTCTCAGAAATTTCACGGAAACCAATAAATTACAGTAAAATTATGTAAAATAGATTCAATTATACTGGCTCCAGAAAAATAAAAAGCATAATTTGGAGCTATCTGCAATGAGAAACAATTCTTGCAACAGGGTAGTTACAGACTGAAAACAGAATGCTTCCCCCGTTTACAATTCCTGCTACGAAGTTGTAACCCAGCGGATCCCCTACATGCCCTAGGAACACCCCATGGAATGGGAAGAGGAGGCTTGCACCTCTCTTCGTTCCTAGGACCGGACATCCTGGGGAGTCTACTTCGAGCAGACAAAGTAAAAAAGAGAGACACTCAAAACATGCAAGCAAGTCAGAAACCCTAGACAGGGCTTTGATACCAAAAATGATGCAGAACAAAAGAGATGATTGGATACGGAAGTAAATTAAGACTAATTCTTTTTTTGTTGTTTTTTTAATATTTTCAGAAGTTGGCTTTGACTCAAAGGAAAGTTAAACTAAATTGAAAGAAACAATGTAATAATTGAAAGCACCATTTAAAGAAACTAGGTTATCATAGTAGTTCAGAAATAAAGGATTGCTGGGGGTTGAGAAACTCTCAGACCTAGGGTTTCGCTCTGAACTTTCAACAGGACAGAAGTAAAGAGAAGAAAAGGGTTACAGACCAGGCAATGATCTTCACAGAGTTTAGTGGAAGGACTCTCTTGAGCAGATTGTTGGATCCCCGGATTCAGATATCTTCGTAATGGATCCTCCAATACTGGTCCTTTGGCAGAGTTGGCTTCTCCTGAACTCAAGATCTGGGAAAGAAGAAGAACAATTTATGGAACCAGATACTCAAGGAAGGATTTACCAGATAGAAGAACTTGAAAGTTGATGTTACTGAAGTCTTGATTCTCCTGGATGTTGATATGGCTCCCTCTGGGATTTGCTTCATATTCGAAGCAGCCGAACTGGACCTGGATGCTGGTGGTCGGCCACTACTTAGAGGGAGGGGCCGTGAGAGATGGGATAGGCTAGTGTTTGGTGGAATGAAGAGGATGATGGGCGGCTAGGGTTTGGAAGTGAAGTGGCTAACCTAGGGTTTTGGGGTTGGAGATCTCACACCTCCTCAAGGTTCCTGGGGATCCCGGATTTACTCCCTCACGGAGCTCAACACCTGGATGCAAGTGCGGAAGAGAGAAACTTAAAGTTGCTCACACAAAATTTGAATTCATTCATCAGTTATTTTTTTAAAACTTACAAGAGGGGTTTATTTTATAGGACTTTACAAGAGGTCAGGGTTTTACATCTTCCCATGTGGGACTAATAGGATGGATCTTCAAATTAGGTTTGTAGAATCAATCTCTTCTCATATGGTCGGCCAAGAGGTTCCATAAGTGTTGATTGATGGCTCCAAATGGTAAGTAGGTGGCGCCTCCTAGCCTTGCTCTTCAAGAAAAATTTTTTTCCTTCCATGGATCAACTCTTTTGGACACCTCCTTTTCTTTCTCCCCAAGTCATGGCTCTTCCCAACTTTGCTTTGGGCTTTTTAGGCATGGATTGGGCGCCCCCTTGAAGTGCTCCCCAAGAAATGCCTCTTTTCTACTTTAGCTTGGCCTTTTAAGGTACATATGGGGCACCTCCTTGATTTTGGCTTCAAGAAAAATTCTTGCTCCCTTGGGTGTGGGGACCAAGACACTGGGATGGAGATGTGGCGCCTCCTGGACTCTGGCGTGTGGCTGGGAGTTTGGCGCCCACTTGCTTGGGCTTAGGAGAAAATGTGGCACCATGGAGAAGACCTAGACCACTTACTAGGACTTCTACTGAGTCAACATGACTCAACAAAATTTAAATTGCAGGGAAATACAGACTCAAACTAAAATTGAGTTGACCAAGTCAACCCTTATTACAAAACCAGAAAACCCTAATTCTTCGGGCAAGGTCAATCAGAGATCCAGATGGAGCCCTGAAGTCTTCTACTGAGTCTGGTGCCCACACCACCTTCGTGAGCAACCCTTTGGCAGAAGGGAGCTTTGTAGATGGTCACGTTTAGTGAGACGTCATATATTTCACCTGTATGTCATATCAATGTCTCTACACTCCTTGGTTAAGAGGACAACTAACCAATATGACATACAATAACCTACGGTTGATACATTGTCGTCCTATAATAATGTATCCTTTGGTTGTGAACCAGTTTAAGAACTACTCGATACATCCTCTTTGTATCAAATATAATGTAGTTCTAAGGAATCTATCACATAAGTGTTCTTTTTAGAAAAATGCACATGAGATGAATAGTCAAAAGAATAACTTTTATTCATTTAAAGAATTCATATACAATTACAAAATAGCACAACCATCTATACCCTAAATGATTGGCTTTGAAAAACTTTTCCCAATAGGCTCCCCTACCTCATTGGAGGTCGATATTCCTGCCAACAGTGAAGAAGGAAGGACCAACAAAAATTCAAATCATGGCAAGAAGGAGCCCGATCACTTGCAACCTCCTGGAGGTGGCGCACACCATGCCATAAATTCAAACTCTGTAACACTCCACTGCCATGTCTTGAGCGACGTGCATTTCGCCAGGCTCCAGGCCCTGTAACCTACTGCCACATCGATGATCATGCAACTGGGGGCTTCAAATCTCATGACACGATACCTGAACCTCCCCCGAGAGGAGTGTTCCATGAAGGCCCAGAGCTCTGCGATGCTCACATAAAGGGACAACTGGACAAAGCCCTAAACTGGTCTGGGCTAGCCCACATACATAAGATCAGAGAGAGAATATAAAGAAAAAAATAAGTAAGCAAGCAAGAATAGGGAGCAAACAGGCAAGAAACCAGCCAAGAGAGCTTCCCAAGCTCCCTGATTCCATCTCCACCTTATCTTCATATCTAAATTCTTTTCTCTCACCCTCTACGTGAAGAGTCCCCAAGCTCTCTACCATAGAGGTTATGTTCCCCTTGATCATCCCCATTTGACTTGATCATCAGAGTGTCCCCATTGAAATTCCCGGCCCGGGTCTCCTCTTTTTTGCAGGACAGTCAGACCAAGGAGTCGACCGGTAAGGAGAGGGATGAGCACCCCCCATGGGAGCCCAATGTATAGGCGACATGCCAGAGCTACAGGCCACGGCAATCTTGGTGGCAACATGAACAAACTGAACCTTTCATTACTAGAGCTGCTTAACTTACTTAAGACAGTTAAGAGCCACTTTAAAGGTGATAAGGCTCTTCATCTTCTTCTAGTTGATGGGAACAAGAAAGGGGTAATGAAGAAGCGTATAAAGCAAAAGCTGAACCTGGAAAAGAGTATCAAAAATAGGAAGAAGGCAAAGAGGCCTTCAAATGATGGATCCTATTTCTTCTATGGCAAGAAGGGACATTGGAAGAAAAATTGCAAGGCGTACCTTGCAAGTCTGAAGCAAGATGCCAGTGTAGCATCAAGAGGTTTATTTGTGATACAAACAAACTTATCATTGAGTTCTTAACATTGATTCATGGGTATTGGATACCGTATGTGGGTCTTATATCTGCAAGTCATACAGGGGTTACTGAGACCTAGAAGTTTGAAGAAAAGTAACTTCAAGCTTTATGGCATGAGTGGAGAGGCCATTCATGCCGAAGCTATTGGAATCTACATGTTATTGTTACCATCAGGCAAGATATTGGAATTAAAAGATTATTATTACATTCCAAATATTATTAGGAATATTATTTCAGTACCTATGTTTTCAAGACAAGGTTATGAAATAAAAGTTGAGAGAAATGGTTGCTCCATTTTTCATGCTAATGACTATTTTGAAATGGATAAATTTATGAATGGTCTTTTAATTCTATTGCTCAATGATGAAGTATTGCTGGTAGAAAACAAAAGAGAAAGAGAGATGGTACCAATGAAACATTCTTTTAGCATTACTGATTAGGTCAGATAAGTGAGTCAAGGATTAAGAAGTTACACAAAGATGATTTCTTTGATCCTTATGATTATAAATCATTAGGGACTTACAAATCTTGTCTCATGGATAAAATGACCAAGTCTTCATTCACTGGACATGGAGAAAAGGCAACTAAGTTGTTAGGGTTAATACATTAAGATGTATGTGGACGGACCTATGTCAACTCGGGATAAAGGATGATACTCTTATTTCATCACATTTATTGATGGTTTATCTATGTTTGGATATATGTATCTCATGAAACATAAATCTGAAGCCTTTGATAAATTTAAAGAGTATCAAAATATGGTTGAGAAATAAACTGAAAAAAGTATTAAAGTCCTTCATTCTGATCGAGGATGAGAATACTTATATAGTGAATTTTTTAATCATCTTAAGTTAAATGGTACTCTCTCTGAATGGACCCCTCCGTATACACCATAATTAAATGGTGTAGCAAAAAGAAGAAATCGTACCTTGTTTGACATTGTAAGGTCCATGATGTGCTTCATAGATCTTTCAATATCTTTCTGCGAATATGCACTAGAAACTACTGCATATGTATTGTTGCACTCAACCGGCTTTTCCTGAGTTTGACCGCGCAGATGGGCTTCGAGCTAGTCTGGCTGGCCACCTCTCCCAAATGTCTGACCGGTCGAACCACGGAAGGAGAGGTCCGAATGACCCACTTCCTTCGAGGTCCGACCCGTCGGCTCCCTCCACCAGAAGTCCTGGTGGATGTTCTCCAAAGCAGAAGCCCAATCGACTGACCCACGGAAGGAGAGGTCCGAATGACCCACTTCCTTTGGGGCTCGACTGGTCGGCTTCCTCAGAGCTCCTGATAGATGTTCCCTGTCGGTCGAATGACCCACCCTTGTTAAGTCCGACCGACTCATTCCCATCCTGAGAACCGCTCGAAGGCTCCAGAAGCCCTTTCCAGTTGGTACCTGAATTCTGTTACAATGGACTCTACAACGTGGCCATGTCTCCATGCCATCTGGCCACCACCCTGATTCTCCTAGGGGTAAATCGAGACTTCTCAGCCTATGCCCTAACAGAATTTGGCAGCATTCCATGCCTACTTAAGGTGACCGGGGGACCTCCACTTGGGGCTAAGTACACTCTTCCCTCTTCGTGTGCTATTCTCTTTGATTTCTCCATTTTGTTGCCCTCAAACTCCTGCTAACATAAGTATCTGAGTGTCCCATGCCAAAACACCACCAGTGCTCAGGGGACTTTGTTGCAGGTCGACCGAGAGAGGAGCACTCCAGCATAGCTGACCGAGTCAGGTCCAGGAGAAGATGCGGCAACATATATGCACTAGAGGAAGGGGGTGAACCTTCATTCTGCTCTTTACTCTAAAAGGAGAAATCGATTGAGAAAATCTTGCAATGGCGAGGGAAAGAACTCAAAATACCTCTTCCAGAAGAGGTCGTTCCCAACACGGGTCTGAAGCACCTCCCAGGGAAGATGACACCGCTGCCGTCGAACCCACCATCACTCTGGGACTACAACAGTTCCAAAGTTTGCTAAACTGCATTGACACACTCACCACCATGGTCCAGCACCTCAGGGTGGTGGCCAACAACCAGCCACAATCACCTACGGTGTCTTGCATTAACCATCAGCTGGTCACCAGGGGAGGTCAGCAGCCAGAGGTTCCTTCGCCTTCGTTCCATGCTGTTTCAGAGCCCCGAAGGTCCCTGGGGGCTTGCGCTGATGGGAAGAGGGCATTGTCGGCTTCGCCCTCCTTTGCTGACTCCGTCCCCCATGATGGTTGGCATCCTGCTGAAGATTCGAGGGACTATGGCAGCAAAATTATGGGCATGGAAGAGCGCATCGTTGAAATTGCTGAGCGGTAGAAGGCCAAGGGGGGGGTAGGCGTATGACACCCGCCCGCCTTTTTTTATTGAAATCTTAGGGGAGATGATCCCCCATCACTTTAAATTTTCTCAAGTGGACCCCTATGACAGCACCACCGACCAACTAGACTATCTAGGCACCTACAAGGCCCACATGATGGTATAGGGCATCTTCGACGCCCTTCACTACATTGCCTTCCCAGCAACCCTAAAGAAGGCCGCTCGGATGTGGTTTACCGCCATCTGACCAGGTACGATCTACTCTTTTTCTCAACTTGAGAACCTTTTTCTTTCCCATTTCAGGACATACAGTCAAATCCCAAGGAACACCGACTGCCTCTTCCTCATGCTTCAAAGGGAGGGAGAGACCCTCCGGGACTACATGACCCGTTTCAACTCAATGGCCATGGAGGTCTCAGACTTGAATGAGGCGGTAGCTATGTCAGCCTTCAAGAGAGGGCTCCGCTTGTCCAGGCTTACATTCTCCTTGGACAAAAGGTTTCCGACGAGCTACACTAAGCTGTTGGCCAGGGCACAGAAGTATGCCCTGGCAGAGGAGCAATCGACGAGTCGATGCCAAGCCGAAGGGAGGTTGGCCCCCAAGAAGTGGAGTGACAAGGATCCCAAAGTCTGACCTCCCAGTGATGGCAACTGATACGCCTGGCGCCGAAGTTCGAAGCTGAAGTACTTCCCCAGGAGGTTCGAGACCTATGCACCCCTCTCCCTTCCGAGGGAGAAGATCCTCATGAAGATCAAGAACGAGGCTTTCTTGCGAAGGCCTCGATCGATGAGGGCCCCTCTGCCTCCAGAAATAAAGATAAGTACTGCCGGTTCCATAGGGACCACGGGCACAACACCGAAGAGTCCCTCCAGCTAAAGGATGCCATTGAAGACCTTATCAGGAGGGGGCACCTGAAGGGATCGGGCCGAGACCTCGACCATCAGAGACCCTCTGGAGGAGGTGAAGCTTCCCAACCAGTGCTCGACTGATGGGGGCATTGGTATGCTACATCGACGATCCGACTGGGGGCACGAAGGGGACTAGGACATTGTGAAGAGGCCCAAGGGTTCCAATATAATCAGTTTCTCTAACGAAGACCTCTTAGAGCCTCATCTTCCTGGAGATGACCCTATAGTTGTGTCAGCAGTCATTGCCAACTATGATTTAAAGTGCATTCTCATTGATAATGGAAGCTATACAGAAGTTTTACTATATGATGCCTTTGTCCAACTGAACTTGTCCAGATCAAGGCTACAAGAATTTCTAATGCCACTAACTGGCTTTGGGGAAAACTTTGTTGGAGTTGAAGGAGAAATAACTCTGTCCATGACCATCGAGATGGAGCCTTACCAGAGGACTTTCCCCATCAACTTCGTGGTCGTACGTACGACCTCGATGTATAATGCTATTTTGGGCTGACCGACCCTCAATAAGTTTCGGGACATCGTATCCACTAACCATTTGCTGGCAAAGTTTCCAACTCGAAATGGAGTCGGAGAAATGAGGGGAGATCGTAGAATGGCTAGACAATGCCTTGCTATTCATGACAAGCAATTCGAAGGACTCCCCACTCTTGAAAACTTGACCCCCGGGTCAAAGCCGACAACCATGGTCAGCCTATCGAGAAGATTGTGTTTGTTCCCCTTAGGGATGATGACCCCATTAAGGTCCTCCAAATTGGGAGCACACTCGATGAGGAGGTCAGACTTGAGCTGATTGGCTTCTTGAAGAGCAATGCTGTTATCTTTGTTTGGTCGGCATCTGACATGCCAGGCATTCCGTCAGACATCATCACTCACCAGCTTAAGGTGGTCCGACTTATAGACCCGTTTGATAGAAAAAGAGGAGCTTTGCCGCCGAAAGACAAAGGGCCATTAAAGAAGAAGTGAAGAAGCTCTCTGATGCTGGCTTCATCAGGGAGGCCCATTACCTTGAGTGGCTGGCAAATGTTGTCATGGTCAAGAAGGCTAGTGGGAAGTGGAGGATCTATATAGACTACACTGACCTCAACAAGGCTTATCCGAAGGATAGCTTCCCCCTGCCAAAGATCGATCAGCTGGTGGATGCCACATCTGGCCATCAGCTCTTAAGTTTCATGGATGCCTTCTCTGGGTACAACCAAATTAGGATGCACCCTGAAGACGAAGAAAAGATGGCCTTTATCATGGACAAAGGATTGTATTGTTACAAGATGATGCCCTTCGGCCTAAAGAATGTGGGTGCCACTTTTCAAAGGCTGATCAACTGAGTCTTCGAAGGGCAGCTCAGAAAGAATATGGAGGCTCACATTGATGATATGATTGTCAAGAGCCTCCATAGGGCCGACCACATCAAGGACTTGCAGGAATCCTTTGATGCACTGAGATGCGATCGGATGAAGCTAAACCCCGCCAAGTGCATATTTGGGGTGACCTCTAAGAAGTTCCTTGGTTTCTTGGTCACTTAAAGAGGGATTGAAGTCAGCCTTGACAAAATTAAAGCTATCATTGACATGGTACATCCGACCAGTAAAAAGCAAGTGCAGGAGCTCACAGGCCGTATAGCTTCTCTCAGCTGTTTAATCTCCTGGTCGGTGAAGAGGTCTCTACCATTCTTCAAGACCTTACACCGGTCGGACCGCTTCCATTGGACTGATGAGTGTCGGTCGAACTTTGAAGCCCTAAAGGATTAACTGAAGAACCCTCCGCTGTTGGCCAAACCAATGGAGGGGGAAGTATTGTACCTATACCTGTCGGCGTCAAACGAGGTGGTCAATTCTATCCTCATGCTGGTAGGGGAAGATGGCCAGCAGAAATTTATCTACTATATCAGTAAAGTCCACCATGATGCCGAGACAAGGTACCCTAAAGTGCAAAAACTGGTCTATTCCTTTGTCATAGCGGCAAAATGCCTCCTACCCTACTTCCAGGCACATCTGATCGTCGTGCTGACTGATCAGCTCCTCAAGGCAATCCTTCAAAGTCTTGACACCTTCGGTCAGCTTGCCAAGTGGGCCATCAAGCTGGGCAAGTTCGACATCTCTTTTCAATCTTGGTCGACTTTGAAAGCTCAGGTAATCGTTGATTTCATTACAGAGTGCACCTAGAGGCCAGAAGCGACCTCATCAGCAACTGAAGTGCCTGAGGCTGATCCCGTGAAAGAGACCGAACCTACTTGGACCCTTCATGTGGATGGAGCGTCCAACCTCATAGGGTGCAGGTAGGCCTGATCTTAGCTGACCCTGATGGACAGTGCCTGGAGTACGCTTTACACTTTGCATTTCAAGTGTCAAACAACCAGGCGGAGTATGAAGCCTTACTTGCGGGCGTAAGGGTAGCCAATGAGTTAGGCATTGGCAAAAATTGGGTCTTCTTCGACTCTCAGTTGGTGGTCAATCAAGTGAAAGGCAAATTCGAAGCAAGGGACCTGACCTTGGCCAAGTACTTGGATAAGATACGAAGCCTCGTATCTCGATTTAAATTCTTCAAAATTCTCCATATACCTTGACTGCAGAACTCTCGAGCGGATGCTCTGTTATGATTGGCCACTGCTACCATCAGCACCTCCGACTGAACCTTTGTGGAGCACCTGCAGCATCCAAGTATTGCTGAAGAGCCGACCAAGGTTCACCAAGTTGAGCATGAAGCCTAATGGATAGACCCAATCCTTATGTTCTTGGTTAAAGGGACTCTTCTAGATGATCCGATCGAAGCTAAGCATGTGCGCTGGATGGCCTCTAAGTACATCATCCTTGACGGCATCCTCTACAAGTGGTCATTATCACAGCTGTTACTGAAGTGTTTGGGGCCGACCAATACGAACTATGCACTCAGAGAGGTATATGAAGGCATCTACGATGACCACCTCGGAGGGAGATCCCTGGCTTATAAAGTCATCTGGTAAGGATACTATTGGCCTACAATTCAAAAGGATGCGTCATACTTTGTCCAAAAGTGCGACGTATGTTGATGCAGAACAAATAAGATGATGCGATGCGGAAGTAAATTAAGACTATTTTTTTTTTTGTGTTTTGTTAGAAGTTGGCTTGACTCAAAAACAAGGCTAACTAATATTGAAAGAAAATATGCACTGAAAGAAAGCACAATACAAAAGAGTAGATTATCAGAGTAATAAAGAAGTAGGATCGTTGGGGATTGAGAAACCCCCAGACCTAGGATTTACTCCTCTTTTAAGAAACAGACGAAGAGAGAAGAGAAGGTTTTATACCTGACTGTGATATCTCTCATTGCTTCAATTGAAGGACACTCTCGAGCAGATTATAGGATCCTTGGAGACGGGGTATCTTCGCAATGGATCCTCGGATTGTAGTCCTATGGCAAGGTTGGCCTTCTTCTCGTACTCTGGATCTGGAAAAGATGAAGAACAAGATAAGGATGTAAGAAACTCAAGGAAGAGACCTTTACCTGGGATAGCTCCGGACTGCTCGAACTTTGAAGATGAGGGAAGAGTATGGAGGTGGCGGTGGAAGATGGAGTGGATTTAGGGTTTGGCTGGTAGGGCGGTGGCCTGCATATGAAAAGGACTTAGGGCTTGATATAGTGGGTGGTGGCTTGGAGAAGGAGATGGCGGCCTTGAATGAAGTGGGAATATGGTTTAGGAATTTGGGTGTTGGCGGCTAGGATGATTAAAGGAAATTTGGGTAGCGGCTAGGGATGAAAGCGGGGTAGGGTTATGGTAACTTTGGAGATCTCTCACCTCCTCAAGGCTCCAATGGAACCTGGATTACTCCCTCACGGAGCTCAACACTCAAAGAAGTGCGGAAGAAGAGAACACAAGGTTGCTTAACACAAGAAAAGATTTCATTTCTCATTCCTCATTCAAGAGTTACATAGAGTTGAATATATAGACATAACAAAGAAATAAAAGTTCATACATTTTCCATGTGGGACTAAACTCCCTAGCCTATACTTTTGGTAGGAAATATTCTCCCTCTTGGCCAACCAAAGAGTCCTACAAGGAGTGGGCGGCCCTAAAAGTCATGAAAGTCCTCTTAAAAGGTAGAAAGATGGCTCCTCCTAAGTCTTCTCCTTAAATTTAGGGTTCTTCCTTCAATGGTTCAACTCTTTTGGACACCTCCTTTTCTTTCTCCCCAAGTCATGGCTCTTCCCAACTTTACTTTGGTCTTTTTAGGCATGGATTGGGCGCCCCCTTGAAGTGCTCTCCAAGAAATGCCTCTTTCTTTCTTTAGCTTGGCCTTTTAAGGTATATATGGGGCGCCTCCTTGATTTTGGCTTCAAGAAAAATTCTTGCTCCCTTGGGTGTTGGGACCAAGACACTGGGATGCAGTTGTGGTGCCTCCTGGACCTGGCGTGTGGCTGGGAGTGTGGCACCCACTTGCTTGGGCCTTGACTTGACTGGAAAAAAAATGGCACCAACCTGGAGAAGACCTAGACCACTACTAGGACTTGTACTGAGTCAACATGACACAACAAAATTTAAATTGCAGGGAAATACAGACTTAAGATTAAAATTGAGTTGACCAAGTCAACCCTTATTACTAAACTAGAAAATTCTAATTCTTCGGGCAAGGTCAATCAGAGATCCAGATGGAGCCCTGAAGTCTTTTTCTGAGTCTGGTGCCCGCACCATGTGTCAAAGATACTCTAATATCCAAAGGAGGCCCACTAGCCAGCTGACCCTGCTTACAGTGCCTTAGCCATTTGCACAATGGGGCATGGACATCCTGGGACCCTTTCCCCCAGCATCCAGACAATGGAAATTTCTTCTTGTGGCCATTGACTACTTCACCAAATGGGTGGAGGCTGAACCACTAGCACAAATAATGGAGGCCAAGGTGGAGAACTTCGTCTAAAATGACATTATCTTCTGATTCGGCATTCCACAGACAATCATTACTGATAATGGAAGATAGTTTGACAACTCTAAGTTTTGGGACTTCTGCCAACAATATCACATCTCCCATTGGCTTACATTGGTCGGCTACCCTCAGTCCAATGGAGAAGCTAAGGTCACCAATCGAATGATCCTGCATGGACTGAAGACCTGGCTGAATGAAGCCAAAGGGCTTTGGGCAGAAGAGCTTCACTCAGTGTTATGGGCATATCAGACAACCGCCCAAATCGTGACCAGGGAGACTCCATTCAACCTGACCTACGGAAGTAAAGCAGTCATCCCCGTGGAAGTTTCTTTGCAATCCCTAAGGATTGATCACTTCACTGAGCACCAACTCAGAGCAATGGAGGGCTGACCTAGATTTACTTGAAGAAACCAGGCTCTGGACAAGCTTGAAGATGGCGGCCTACCATCAAAAGATGGTTAGATTTTACAACTCGCGGGTCAAAGCACGAACTTTCTGGGTCGGAGATCTGGTTTTGCGAAGGATGGAGATTTCAAGACCGACCAAGCAAGGAAAACTCTCCCATAATTGGGAAGGACCCTATCGAGTCGCTGAGGTGATTCGAGCCGGAACCTACTGACTCGAACATTTGGATGGATGGCAAATAGCATGCCCGTGGAATGTAGACAACCTTCGCAAGTATTATCAATAAGGTTCACAACTTCATCTATGAAGCACTTCGAAAGTCCGACTCCGGTCGGTAGAGGCTCTAGGGCAGCCCACTTCCAAAAGTCTAACTCCGGTCAGCAGAGGTTTTAGGGCAGCCTACTTCTGAAAGTTTGACTCCGGTTGGCAGAGGCTCTAGGGTAGCCCACTTTCGAAAGTCCGACTCTGGTCGGCAGAGGCACTAGGGCAACCCACTTCCAAAAGTCTGACTCCGGTCGGCAGAGGCTCTAGGGCATCCCACTTTTGAAAGTCTGACTCCGATCGACAGAGGCTCTAGGGTAGCCCACTTCCGAAAGTTTGACTCCAGTCGATAGAGGCTCTAGCGCAGCCCACTTCTAAAAGTCTGACTTCGATTGGCAGAGGCTCTAGGGAAGCCCACTTTCGAAAGTCCAACTCTGGTCGACGGAGGCTCTAGGGCAGCCCACTTCTGAAAGACCGACTCTGGTCGGTAGAGGCTCTAGGATAGCCCACTTCTGAAAGACTGACTCTGGTCACTACCATCTTCAAGTTTGGATGAGCTGACGGATCAACACTTGGGAAAAAAATCCTAAGTATATTGGTCCGGCCTGAGCTACAGTCCATCGCCCAACTCAACCATCTTCGGATTTGGATGAGCCGATGGATCAACACTTGGAAAGAATATCCTAAGTATATTGGTCCAGCCTAAGCTACAGTCCTTCGCCCACCTCAACCATCTTCGGGTTTGGACGAGCTGACGGATCAACACTTGGAAAGAAAATCCTAAGTATATTGGTCTGGCCTGAGCTATAATCTGTCACCCACCTCAACCATCTTCATGTTCAAACGAGCCGATGGATCAACACATGGAAAGAAAATCCTAAGTATATTGGTCCGGCCTGAGCTATAGTCCGTCGCCCACCTCAACCACTCTCTAGGTCCGAACCTAGATGAGCCGACGGACTAACACTTGGGAATTCTCCTAAATGTTTAAGTTTGGATTGAGCTACTGTATGGTAGCTATTTCGAAGAACTTGCGAATCTAAAGAGCCGACCGAAAATACTTGGAAGAATTTCAAAAAGAATGTATTCCATCTTGTATACATCAATACACATAAGTGACAAAAGGATTCTTCTATTAAGTATGAAGAAATTCTTTACAAAAGTAGGTCAGACCTTTACAAATGCCCTTGGTCTAACACATCGAAGGTGCAGCAAGGGCCTAGCTTCGGCCCCACCAGCTACAACTGGAGCTTCAACTGGGATGTCCACCGTCCCTACATCATCTTGAGTTAGGGCTTCGACCCTACCCTCTTCCATGCTGCCTTTAACCTGGGGCTCGGCCCCAGCATCTGTCAGGTGCTCTTCTTCCTCGCTGGCTCCCTTAGCTCGGTGCCAGACAGGTCAAGCTTCGGAAAAAGTTTGGCCACCCTCTTTAAGCAATCGTCATAACCTTCTCTGTAGAAGTCCGATGCCGCCTCTTCTACTTCTTCAGTGAAGTTGGCGAAAGCCTTGTACTTTGCTATGGCATCCCGAACTTGTCCCGCCACCAGCTCCTTGGCTTCCTCAAGTTGGACCGCCAACTTCACTGCAGCTGCCTGCTCGGCCTAGACCCTCCCGTCAGCCTCAGCAAATCGCTCCTCCTCCTCTCTCAGTCAGCGAGTGAGGGAGTTCACCTCTGCCTTCCTCCTCTTCAGCTTAGCCTCCCCATCGGCTAGCTAGTCTTGCATCTCTTTTGATGCCTCTTTTGATGACTCGGCCTCCGCCTGGATGATCAACAGCCTCTTTTCCACGGACTTCAAAGATGCCTCCATGGCTACCTAAATCGCCTCCAGCTCCTACACCCTCTTGGCCGAGGTCTTAGTCACATGCAGTATCCGACCGATGCCATCATCCATCAAGGAGATGCCATGAAGAAGCTGTAAGCAAAAGGTCAAGTCAGCGCTATGCAAGACAATTGAAAGTAAAGGAAAAATATAAGGAGGCAAGATGGGTGTTTTACCCTCATAAGGTCACGGTAGGACTCCTTGGCTATGTCACTCAGATTTCTCTGAATGGATAGCTCATAGCCGGCGTCTGTCATTGCCCCCCTAAGCAAACTCCATGCTCTTCTCAAGTTGTTCAGGGCATGCCAATGCTGGAATGCCTCCTAATGGACCTCTTCCTCAGACTCTTCTTCGGCCATCTCTCCTTCGACCGTCTCTCCTTCGGTCGCCCCTCCTTCGACCGTCCCCTTTCCCTTGTCTGTAAGGGGAACCATTTCTTCTGGGTCAGCGAGTGCTGGAGCTGCACTGCCACCATGCCAGATTCTGACTGATCCTACTCCGGTCGGGCGACCGACCCTCCGCAGGAGCTGAAGACCCCGGTATTGTCTTCTTCGCCAATACCTCTATAAGAGGGGTATCGTCTTCATCGAAGTCCTCATCTACTACAGGTGCAGGCCATTCCTTCTCCCGCCTCTTCTTTTGTCTCTCCACAGTCGGCTCCATGGTTCGCTCTACTACTAGGGCAGCCCTCTTCCGTACTACCCACTGGATGACTTTGGCCTTGTTGATCTTCATTCCCCTTCCTACTCCAAAAAAAAAAGATTAGGGTAAGCAAAGGAAGGGCGTACAATGGTATAAGTGAAGTGAATGTACAGGAGAAGGTCGGTCTACCTTGGCATCCCCTTTGTTCCTACCTAGGTATCTCTGGTGGCTGACCCCTGCCTGGTGAAGGATATCCTCCCTCAGCAGTTCAAATGCCATGGTCGGACCGGCTTCATCAATCTTGTTAAATTTGGCCTGGTCGGCCATCAAGATTACCCTCCCCTCGTGGAGCCTCGGCCTCGGCTCTCTCCATAATGGCTCAAAGCCCCAGGGCTGAAGGCTATCTACAAAAAAGAATTTGGCCTTCCACCAGTGGATGGCCGATGGAAGGCACTTTAGGATCCTTTAGTTAGGGCAGGGACAAAACATCCACCACTCTCGGCTCTTGAAGTCCCTTTTAAAAGGAAGAAGTTACCGAAGAGGGACAACCTAGGTTCGGTCTCGGCCTTGTGACAGAGCACTATGAAGCAACAGATCGCCGGAATGCTATTCGGGGTCAGCTGCGCTAGAGTCACTCTATAGAAGTTAAAGACCTCTACGAAGAAAGGGTACAAGGGAAACCTGAGGCCGACCTTAAGGTGGGCCTCGTACATGGAAAGGTTCCCTGGTCCTGTGGATTGTTGGCTCTACCCTCTCGGCCCGAAATAGAGAGATGCAAGGTTGATGGAATGCTGTACATGACCCTAAGGTTTTCGACCCGTTCCCGGGACATCACCGATTGGATCTCACTCAGCCCTGGTTTTCTACGCCTATAGGCTGGACCTTGACTACTAGATGCCATTAGTACTAAGGAAGAAGACGGACTGGGGGACTTACCTGAGGCTAGGCTCCTAGAAGACTGGTCTTGCAGAGGGGGAGGAAGAAGCTCTCTCTTTCTCTCATGGAGCGAAGTCGTAGTAGAAAATCCTTCCTGAGCGCCTCGCCCCCCCTTTTATAGGTCCCCGGAGGGGCATTTGCCTCCGCCTCGTGGGAGTTGTAATCGTCCCATCGATAGATGCGACTCTCCATGCCCAAGAAATTGAAGTGACCAATTGATTGGAACTGGCAGGCAGCGATCCGTGTGAAGACCGGATCGATGGTGCAAAGATTGTCTGAGAAGCGACATCGACCATTTGGATGCTGCCATGTGGTGCGGCATGCCCTCCACTTCAATCATCATGTGAGCCAGCCTAGCCACTCATCATGGTACCTTCTCCGCATTAACTACAACCCCTGCACCCCTAATGCGGGGGTGACATCTGTCCCTAATGCCGGTCATGGGAGATTCAGAGTGATCCGACGTGATCATTCCGCATCAAGCAGCAGACGGACGTGGCCAGCACAAAAATAATGCTCCTGTCCTTCGAAGCCACTTGTCCCATCAAAGTCCAAGAGCAGGGGGGCAACTATTGCACTCAACCGACTTTTCCTAAGTTGGACCGGTGTAGATGGGCTTCCGGCTAGGCCGGCTGGCCCCCTCTCCCAAAGGTCCGACTGGCCGACCCATGGAAGGAGAGGTCCGAACGACCCACTTCCTTCGAGGTCTGACCTATCGGCTCCCTCCACCAGAAGTCTTGGTGGACGTTCTCCAAAGCAGAAGCCCGACCGAATGACCCAAGGAAGGAGAGGTCTGAATGACCCACTTCCTTCGGGGCCCGACCGGTCGACTTCCTCAAAGCTCCTGACAGATGTATCTGTCGGTTGGATGACCCACCCCTATTAAGTTTGACTGACTCATTCCCATCCTGGGAACCACTTGAAGGCTCCAGAATCCCTTTCCAGCTATTACCAGAATTCTGTTACAATGGACTCCACAACATGGCCACGTCTCCGCGCCACTTGGCAACCACCCTGATTCTCCTAGGGGTAAATCAGGACTTCTCAGCCTATCCCCTAACAGAATTTGGCAGCATTCCATGCCTACTTAAGGTGATCGGGGGACCTCTGCTTGGGGCTAAGTACACTCTTCCTTCTCCATGTGCTATTCTCTTCGATTTCTCCATTCTGTTTCCCACAAACTCCTACTAACTTAAGCATTAGAGTGTCTCCCGCCGGAACACCACCAGCACTCAGGGAACTTTGTTGCAGATCGACCGGGAGAGGAGCACTCCAACATAGCCGACCGAGTCCAGTCCAGGAGAAGACGCGGCAACATGTATTAAATAGGGTATCATCAAAATCAGTACCTAGCACTCTATATGAATTATGGAATGGCAAGAAACCAAGTCTTAAATATCTTAAGATTTGGGGTTGTGTAGCAAATGTTAAAAAGGAATTTGGATATAAGCTAAGTGTTAGGGCTGAGAAATGTAGGTTTATTGGTTATTCTCAAGAGGGTATTGGATACCTATTTTATCATCCTATTGAATAAAAAAATTTGTTAGTAGGTATGCCATTTTCTTGGAAAAAGAATTTATCCAAGAAGAAGGTAATGGAAGAATAATTAAATTGAGTGAAGTTTAAAATGAACAAACTCAAGTTCCTCAACTAGAAGTACCATTTGATCAGGTACAACCACAACACACACCTCCTCTCCATAGGTCAGAAAGAGTGCGAGAAGTACCTCTTAAATATGGTTTTTTGATTGGAAACAATAATGAAACTAGCATCATTGAAGATGATGACCCACTGACCTATACGAAAGTAGTAGTGAGCAAGGACTCTGATAAATGGCTTAGTACCATGAAATCCGAAATAGACTCCATGTATGACAACCAGGTTTAGACCTTGGTTGACCCACCTGAGAAAATTGTCTCAATAGGGTCGAAATCGATCTTCAAGAGGAAGATTGGAGTAGATGGGCAAATAGAAACCTACAAGGCTAGGTTGGTGGCAAAAGGTTTCAAGAAAAAGCATAATATTGACTATGATGAAACCTTTTCACCAATTGCCATGCTCAAGTCCATTAGGATTATGTTTGCCATTGCTACATACTATGATTATGATATCTAGTAGATTGTTGTTAAGGCTGCATTCCTTAATGAAAATCTTGAGGAAGAAGTCTATATATCACAGCTTGAGGGTTTTGTCTCAAATGGAAGACAAAACCAAGTATGCATGCTTAGAACATTTATTTATGGATTGAAATAAGCATCAAGAAGATGAAACATTCATTTTGATGAAACTATTAAAGAATTTGGTTTCATCAAGAATACAGATGAACCATGTGTGTATAAGAAGACAAGTGGGAGTACCATTATTTTCTTGGTCTTGTATGTCGATGACATACTCATCATTGGAAATGATATTCTAATGATACAGTCAGTTAAAACATGGCTGTCAAAATGGTTTTCCATGAAGGATTTGGGAGAAGCATCCTATATTCTAGGAAAAAAGATTTATAGAAAGATCTAAAAGGATGCTAGGGTTATCCCAATCCAGGTACATAAATTTAATATTGATGAGATTCAGTATGGAGGGAAGTAAGAATGGTTACTTGTCCATGAGTCAAGGCATACACCTATCTAAAAGGATGTCACCTAAGACTCCAAAAGAAAGAGATAGGATGAATAAGATCCCTTATGCTTCGACAGTAGGATCAATAATGTATGCAATGCTATGTACTAAGCCTGATGTTGCTTATGCTTTAGGCATAGTAAGCAAGTTCTAGGCTGATCCAAGAGAGGATCATTGGAAAGCTATGAAAAATATTCTTAAATACCTGAAAAGGACCAAAGATATTTTTCTAATATATGGTAGATCAGAGTTGAAACTATAAGGCTATACAGATTCTAGTTTCTAATATGATCTAGATGACAGTAAATCTATATCAGGATATGTCTTCACTCTGAATGGAAGAGCAGTGAGTTGGAAGAGTACCAAGTAGCCTATTGTAGCTGACTCAGTTACTAAGGCAGAGTACATAGCTGCTAGATGATGCGGGACTAATATGCATGCAATTCTTTTTGTATATTTTATATGTGGGGTTAGGTGATTAATTCCCGAATTTCAGATCAAAATTAGTTGTAGGGAATTTTGTATGAATTTTTGAAGCCAAGCATGCAGATTAGAACCTAGAAAAGTACTAAAGAAGGATCGCCGGGGCTGAAAAGCCTCGGTTAGGGCAAGTTCTCCTACAATAATAAGACTGGAGGTAGAAGGGGTGTACCTGACAATGTCTGAAGTGCCCGGTGAAGATCGCAGTGAAGAGATTCCTCGATGGATGCGGCCTGGAAAACTGAGCCAAAGACCAGCGGATACCCGGCTTTCTGCTCGGTGGTCCGATTAAGGCTTGGCTGGAGTTGTTGGATTCGTAGGAACTCGGGGACCTGCAAACGACCTGTCAGGGGTTAAAAAACTCAAAGAAAATCAAGAAAACAAAGGAAAATAGCAAAGGAAAGAATATTTTGGAGGGGGCTGGAAGGATGGTTGGCGGCAGGAAGATGGTTGCAAACACCGGGAAGAAGAACTCTCAAACCCCTTTATGCACACAGCAGGGTAATCACACAAAGCAATTAAAGAACTCAAGGTTTATTTCATATATCAAAATCTCCCTTCATACAAGAGGCTAGGGTCCCTTAAATAGACCCTTAACCTTGGGCTCCAAGTAAGGGTACATTAGTCTTTACATAAGAATCCTTTTCCCTCTCAAACCCTAGCTAGAAAATAAGAAAACATTCGATAGAAAAAATCCCTAAAAATTCTCTTGACTTGGCCAACACTCCAAGGATGCCTAGGGGGGCGTGTTGGGCTTCTAAGAGTAGCAAGGGGCCGGCCCAAAGGGGCTCGGGCGCATGGGTTTGGGCCTCTGGAAGCTGGGGTGGCCTGGTAGCCAGGTAGCAGGAATATTCCCTGGTATCTTGCTTCTTAGGGGCTTGGGCTTGGCGCCTGGGCTTGATTTCTTTGGGCTAGGATGCAGATGGACCTCTAAAATTATGGATGCCTTAGTATATGAATATATTTTGGCATCTGAAAGGGAATCTGGACATCTGGAGGGCATCTGCAAGGAATCAGGGTTTTCTGAATTTTCCTCCTGGGGTCTTCAAATCTTCAAGCTGGGTTGGACTTGGGCTATACTTCCATGTCTTCAATCTGGTTGGACTTGGTCTTCACTTGTATGATGTGGTCTTGAGTCTTCAATATGGTTGAATAGGACTCAAAAAATAAAATTAGCTCGACATGAACTGACTAACACTAACTGAACTAGCTTAACATGAGCTGACTAGTACAGAACTGAAACTCAAAATACTCAAATAACAACTAAAATAGACTCAGATAAGCTAAGCCCTTATTACAGATAGACTCATAAATTATTGATCAATTCATAGAGGGTTGAAAAGCCTCTATCTTATTCTGGTGCCTTTGGTGTCCCCACCACCAGTGAAGCCACTAAGAAAGCTATCTGGATGAAGAAGTTCATCATGAAATTGGACGTGGTTCCTACTATACAGCAACCAGTGCCATTATATTATGATTACAGTGGAGCTGTTGTGCAAGCAAAGGAACCAAGGTCTCACCATAAGTCTAAGTACATCCTGAGATGCTTCCACCTCATTCAAGAAATTATTAAAAGAAATGATGTGGTGGTCAAATAAGTATATACAAAGAATAATATAGCAAACCCATTCATTAAAGCACTACCATAGCAGCAGTTAGATTGCCACTTAGATTGTATGGGTATTAAATACAAGGGTGATTAGCTTTAGTACAAGTGGGAGATTGAAAGAATTGTGCCCTAAAAGTCAATCTTTGTATGGGCATTTCTATAATTTTTCAAACTCATGAATGATAATAAAGGCAATTGTTGATTCATCATATGGCTACATCTTATACGATTATGATAAACCCCATAGATCAGGGCAATGGTTTTAGGGTTACAGGGATAATAGTGAGACATAAAATCTATAAACCTTAATTTAGAATATTCCTAGTCATAGGATCATCGATTTGGAGATCGATGAATTTGGATAGACTAGCACATCCTATGTATAGTCGATGGAGAGGGTGGTTGGTCTCACGACTACTTGTGTAGTGACACTAATATAAGGATGTAGGTGCTCATTAGGTTATGAGTTCACTGAATTGATCTAACAAGAGAACATCTAATGGAAGTCTTACTTACCAAAAAGAATGTTCTCTTAGTAGGAGTTGTTCATGTGATCCTTAGACCTGAGACTATAGTATTTTATGTACATGAACCCATATTTTGGTGCATACTCATTCATGGAATTAAGTCATGTACAGGGTGCTTTTGGATATGATGGATTGTGTATGAAGGTAATGAGTACGTCAATAAAGAATCGATCACTCCTAGTAAAAGGAGAACTTATCCTATATAATATCTTCGATTGTTAACTTAAGAAGTCTTTGATCAAAGCATGATGAGATTATATAGGATTTCTAATCTTTCATTGGTCGAGTCTTCACTATCGAATTAAGATTCGAAAGGATTATGGTATGGACACCTGGGCTAGAAAATATCGACAGATTGAACCCACATCCCTATGGATTACCTGTTGTTGGCTTTGGCTCCTTAATTTTGATGATTAACAAAAGGTTGAGTATATGTTTGGACTAATGTTTCATCTCAAGATAAAGTTTCAAGTCTTAGGTTATTCAAAAAGAGTATCAAGAGTACAATGTTGAAACCAAGCTTGCTTGATTTGGGAAAGAGCTTTTCTACCTTGAACAAGATCAAATTTCTCATATTGGACCTTCTTATTAAGAAGAAATTCATAAAAGAAACAAAGGCTTAAAGAAACTCAAGCATGGCACGCACCTCTCCAAGAGTTTCAGAAAAATTCAGACCAGAAGTCGACCACCAGAGGTCGACACCTTGCCAAAGGTCGACCACCAGAGGTCGACTCATGAAGAAAAGAAAAGTTCAGCACGGCCGGCATGGAAAAATTTTAGTGGCACGATCCAGAGGTCGACCACCAGAGGTCGACACCTGTCCAGAGGTCGACACCAGAGGTCGACTCATCGCCTGAGAATTCAAACTGGGAAGAACTATGGTTTTCTGGATTTTTGCCTAAGATAAACTGGAGGTCGACTCATGAGGTCGACACTTGATCCAGAGGTCGACTCATGAGGTCGACTCATGGCATAACGGCTAGTTTTTCTGAACTTTTGATTTGATTTCTAACGGCCATAAACAGCCATATTTTTTATTCTAACGGTCTTGTGGAGTTGTTTCAGCTTGAATGAGGTATTTAACCTCCACCTAACTTCAAAAAAGACAAGGAGACAAAGTGAAAAAGAATAGAGTGAAAGTACAAAGCCTTCAATCAATTCCAAGCCAAAAAGAGTGAGAAAACCAAGAGATTCCTTAGCCAAAAGCTTACCATCTTTGAGTAATCCAACTTTCAAGTGTTTGGCATTTAGTGAGGTCCAAAGATTCCAAGAGAATGGCTTGAAGAGTCTCCATCAAGAGCTACATCGAATTACTTTTTGCTCAAAAGGAGTTTGTCTTGATTTATTCATTGTATTCATATTCTTTTTGTCTTAGGCTAGTTTCAAGGGAATTTGAAACTAGTGTGAGGTTTGTTGGTGAGCCAATTGTTAAAACCAACTAGGGTTGCTTGTAAGCCCGAAGCCAAAACGAGTGTGAGGTTTGTTGGTGAGCCAATTGATAAAACCAACTAGGGTTGCTAGTAAGCCCGAAGCCAAAACAAGTGTGTAAGGTTTTGACTTGTGAGCCTGGTAAAACAAGTCGGCTGTAATCTAGAAAAGATTATAGTGGAAATTCCCAAGTGGAGCTTGGGGAGTGGATGTAGGTGCTAGGTGCACCGAACCACTATACTTCTTGTGTGTTTGCATTGCTTTACTCTCTATCTTCTTTTGCTCTTTAATTGTAGTTATATTTCATTGCTTCTGTTGCATAATTACTTGAGCACTATTACTCTTCACCTTTGAACTTGATAGCACATATATTGCTTTAATTTTTTAAAATACCCAATTCACCCCACCTCTTGGGCACCATATCTGGGCAACAAGTGGTATCAGAGCACCGGTACTCTCTTGTAGGTCCAACGATCTTGAGTGAAAGATCATGGCTGCCCCAATTAGAATGGGTGTAGTTGAAGGACAAGCATCAAATCGCCCTCCTTTCTTTAATGGCACAAACTACACATACTGGAAAACTCATATGCGTATTTATTTACAAGCTGTAGATTATCATATATGGAGAGTAATTACTAAAGGGCCTCATCAGCCCACTCACTTGGTTAATGGCATTATCACCCCAAAATCTGTAGAAGAATGGGATGACAATGACATCAAACAAGCTGAGTTAAATGCTAAGGCGATGAATTTGCTATTCTGTGCACTTGACCCAAGTGAATTTAACAGAATATCAAATTGTATTTCCGCCAAAGAAATTTGGGATACACTTGAGGTTACCCATGAGGGTACACACCAAGTGAAGACCACAAAGGTGAACATGCTCATTCATACGTATGAGATGTTCAGGATGGAACCAACTGAAAGTATCAGTGAAATGTATACTAGATTTACAAATATAGTAAATGGTATGAGGAGTTTGGGAAAATTTATATCTAATGGTGAACTGGTTAACAAACTTCTCAGGTCTCTTCCGGCTTCATGGGATGCGAAGGTAACAGCCATAGAAGAAGCCAAGGATGTCAATACTCTACCTCTTGAGCAGCTTCTTGGATCACTGATGACTTACGAGCTTTCACTAAAGCAGAAGACAGTGGACAATGACAAGAAAAAGAAAGCCATAGCCTTCAAGTCCACTACAAAGGAAGAGTCAAGTGATGAATCAGAAGAAGAAGCTGATGATGATGAGACAGCCCTCATTACAAGAAAATTCAAAAGATTCATGAGAAAGAAGAAGGGCTTCTACAAGAAAAGGCCACAAAAAGGTGATCACAATAAAGAAAAAGAGAAAGAAAAAGAAAGGGATCCACCCATCTGCTTCGAGTGCAAGAAGCCTGGACATTATAAAACGGATTGCCCTTTGCTAAAAAAGAGTCGAAAGATGTTGAGAAAGAAAGCCATGATGGCTACCTGGAGTGAGAGTGAGGACTCCAGCAATGATGAAGAGCAGCAGGTAGTCGCTAACCTGTGTTTCATGGCCAATGAAGATAATGAGGTAAATTCTGAACCTGAAGTTGAATTTACTTTCAATGAATTGCATGATGATTTTGATGATTTAGTTATGGAATATGAAAAGTTAAAACTAAAAAATAAGAAATTAAGAAAGCTAAATCTTGAGCTTACCAAAATTCAGAAAAGTTTTCAACTGAAATTGAAGATTTAATTCAAGAAAACAAGAAATTAACTGAACAAGTAAAGACCTTGAAAGATGATAAGGATAATCTTTTAAAAGAAAATGATTCTTTGAAAAACAATAGAAGTCTTAAAACTAATGAGAAAATTGAAAAACAAAACAAAGAACTATTGCTTCAAAACAAGAATTACAAAGAAGAGTTAGAAAAAGTAAAACCATTTGTAGAAAAGTTTACTTATAGTTCAGAAAAATTAAGTATGCTTTTAAATAGTCAACATGCAGTTTTTAACAAAGCTGGACTTGGATTTAAGCCACAAAATCAGCAAAAACTTTACAAAAACTTTTTCATACCTGCATCTTCTAATATTACCTGTTATGCATGTGGTAAGTTAGGACATAAATCATATATTTGTAATAGAAGAAAATTAAATACCTTTGGAAAGATTTGGGTTCCAAAAGGAACCAATTTGACTAACCCGAAAGGACCCAAGATGACTTGGGTACCTAAAGTTTCAACTTGATTAATTTTTGCAGGTGTGCCTTGCAACCAAAAATAAAAGAAGAATGTGGTATCTGGATAGTGGTTGCTCAAGGCACATGACTGGGGATGTGAAGCAATTCTCATCACTAACAGCTATTGATGGTGGAAACGTTACTTTTGGTGATAATGGAAAAGGCAAAATCGTCGGAATTGGTAAAATCCATATCACCCCTAATGCTTATGTAGATAATGTATTATTTGTTGATGGCTTGAAGCATAATCTTTTCAGCATTAGTCAGTTTTGTGACAAGGGCTTTAAAGTTATTTTTGAATCATCTTTGTGCATGGTATCTAGTATTGATGTCGATGGCATCAAGTTCACTGGTCATAGGCATTGAAACATTTACATGGTTGATCTTGATGATCTAGCCATGGAAAGTGGTCAATGCCTAGTGGCTAGGGAAGCCAAGGCAAGTGAAACTAGTTGGCTTTGGCATCGTAGGCTAGGGCATGCTAGTATGCAGTTGATTTCAAAATTAAGCAAAAAAAATCTTGTAAAAGAATTGCCAAAACTCACATTTGAAAAAGATAAGATTTGTGCTGCATGTCAATTTGGAAAACAAATTAAATCTACTTTCAAACCTAAAGGAGTAGTATCTACTACTAGACCCCTTGAATTATTGCATATGGACCTCTTTGGACCAACCAGAACAACTAGTTTGGGAGGTAAAAAATATGGGCTAGTAATTGTAGATGATTACTCACGATTTACTTGGGTAATGTTTTCAGCTCATAAAGATGAAACATTTTCAGCTTTTATTAAATTTCATAAAAGGGTTTCAAACGAAAAAGATCTCACTATTGTTTCTTTGCATAGTGATCATGGAACTGAATTTGACAATCATGATTTTGAAGCTTTTTATAATGAAAATGGCATTAGTCATAATTTTTCTGCACCTAGGACACCTCAACAAAATGGGGTGGTAGAAAGAAAGAATAGAACACTTGAAGAAATGGCACGCACAATGCTTTGCGAAAATGATTTACCTAGATATTTTTGGGCAGAAGCCATTAATACTTCCTGTTACATTTTAAATCATGTTTTAATTCGACCTATTTTAAAGAAAACACCATATGAGCTTTGGAAAAATCGAAAACCGAATCTTAAGTATTTTCGTGTATTTGGTTGCCGCTGTTTCATATTAAACAATGGCAAAGACAATATCAGTAAATTTGATGCCAAGTCAGATGAGGGTATCTTCTTAGGATACTCTACTTCTAGCAAGGCATACAGGGTCTTCAATAGAAGAACTCTTCTGGTTGAAGAATCAATTCATGTAGTGTTTGATGAATCTAACGAAAAATCTTCTAGAAAAGAAGATTCTATTGATGATGAATCAGGTACAAAGAAGCTTGAACAATTGACAATCAATGAAGATGAGCCCAAAGGAGATGATGATCAAGAAAATCAAGATCAAACTCAAGAGATCAATGCAACTTCACCAAAACCTTTACCTAAAGAATGGAGGTATGCACACGGACACCCCAAAGAGCTAATTATTGGTGATCCGTCAAAGGGAGTAAGTACACGCTCTTCTATTAGAAATGTCTGTGATTATTTAGCTTTTGTATCTCAGATAGAGCCTAAGTCAATTGAAGAAGCTGAAAAAGATTGTAACTGGATTAATGCTATGCAAGATGAACTAAATCAATTTAAAAGAAATAACGTTTGGACTTTAACTAAAAGACCCCTTAATGTTTCTGTAATTGGCACAAAATGGGTTTTTAGAAATAAACTTGATGAACATGGTATTGTAACTAGAAACAAAGCTAGACTTGTTGCTAAAGGCCACAACCAGGAAGAAGGGATTGACTTTGATGAAACCTTTGCTCCTGTTGCTAGGCTAGAAGCAATTAGACTTTTACTTGCTTTTGCTTGTTTTATGGATTTCAAGTTATTTCAAATGGATGTTAAAAGTGCTTTTTTAAATGGATTTATTGAAGAGGAAGTTTATGTTGAACAACCTCCTGGTTTTGAAAATCATGAATTTCCTAACCATGTTTTTAAATTGCATAAAGCATTGTATGGCTTAAAGCAAGCTCCTAGAGCTTGGTATGATAGATTAAGTTCATTTTTGATGAAGAATGATTTTTCTAGAGGTAATGTAGATAATACATTATTTTTGAAAAAGAAAAATGATGATCTCTTAGTAGTACAAATCTATGTAGATGATATTATTTTTGGTGCTACTAACGAATGTCTTTGTCAAGAATTTGCAAAGTTAATGAAGAGTGAGTTCGAGATGAGCATGATGGGAGAACTCAACTTCTTCCTCGGACTCCAAATTAAGCAAACCAAAGAGGGGATCTCCATCAACCAAGCCAAGTACACAAGGGAAATATTGAAAAAGTTTGGGATGGAGACTACCAAACCAATAGGTACCCCTATGAGCTCTTCATGTAAATTAGACAAAGATGAATGTGGTAAATCAGTAGACCAAAAATTATATAGAGGCATGATTGGTTCATTGCTATATCTAACTGCCAGTAGACCGGATATAATGTTTAGTGTTTGTATGTGTGCACGTTTTCAATCTACTCCTAAAGAATCACATCTCTTAGCTGTAAAACGTATATTTAGATACTTATCTAGGTCAATTGAAATTGGTCTTTGGTACTCTAGAGAGTCATCATATGAATTAATTGCATATTTGATGCTGATTTTGCTGAGTGTAAACTTGATCGTAAAAGTACTAGTGGAACTTGTCAATTCCTAGGAGTTAATTTGATTTCATGGAACAGCAAGAAACAAAATTCGGTTGCTCTATCTACGGCGGAAGCCGAATATATAGCAGCTGGAAGCTGTTGTGCTCAGATTCTATGGATCAAACAACAACTCGAGGACTTTGGCATCAAACTAACTAAGACACCCATAAGATGTGATAATACTAGTGCAATCAATTTAACGAAAAATCCTGTACAACATTCAAGAAGCAAACATATTGAAATAAGACATCACTTCATAAGAGATCACGTTCAAAACTCTAATGTGTTGTTAGAATTTATTTGTACTGATTATCAATTGGCTGATATATTCACAAAACCATTGAATGAAGATAGATTTTGTATGATCAGAAGAGAACTGGGAGTCATTGATCCTTTTGCTTGAAACTCTTCAATTTTCATCGAAATTTCTCAAAAATAATTTATAAATTCTCAAATTTGTTTAAGGCTTATTTTTCTAAATTTTATCAATTTTTTAAAATTTTACTGAATTTTATTTTGGCTAATTTATTTTTGGAGGTCGACACTTGAGGTCGACCCCTGAGAATTTTTAGAGGTCGACACTTGAATTGAAATCATCTTTTTTAAAACCCATCCGCAAGCCTCTTTTTCTCCATTTCCTTCCTTTTCTCTTTCGTGTGGTCCCCCTCCAATGCTCCTAAACCTCTAAACAGTGGATTTCCAACCCTCTCCTTCATCTTTTTGGGTAATCCTCTCCTCTCCTCTTGTTTTCTTTAGAACCAAACCATTTTTTTGACTGTGTTCTTGGTTTTGGACAACCGAAAGCTTTTGCTTCTATCTACCATCAAATATCGGTTGTTTTTCAATTGAAATCACTTATTTCCCTCCTCCGTTTCTTGCATTTCCTCCATTTACTCTCGATTTTCTCCATTTTCACAAACCCTATCTTACCATTTCACCAACCCGTGAACCTCTCTTCTCCTCTCTTTTCTTGGTTCCTTCCCTCTTAGCCTTGCATTATCCTACTTCTCCCTAATTTACCCCTCTTCCATCCATATGGGTCCAAGAAAGCACTTGGCAGTAAGAAAAAGGAGAATGGAACAAGGCCAAAGTAGCACTGAGCAACCAAGAAAGGTCAGACATGAGCGTGAGCCGACCCCAGAGCCACCTGCACCAGTGCCAGCCAGCTTAGTACGGAAGAGCATTGCGAGCGGGAGGCGTGTGGACATACCTTTCTGGGATCAGCATCACTTTTTTATAGGAGATGTGCTGAGAGATGCAGGTCTGGTTCACTTCTGCACGATGACTGAGAGATTCTACCCAGACCTCATCAGGGAGTTCTATGCATCCATGGCCACTGATGGTATTGGATGGTCAGCTACTGTACGTGGGATCGAGATTCCAGTGACACCGGAGGTCATCAGTCGTGTTTGGAGGATTCCACTTCATGGCACAGCTGCCACTTCGATCAGCGACAGATAGCATGCCTTCAGATGTATTCTAGAGCGTGAGGATGTTAGCGGCATTTCCACAGTAGCCGCTAACCAGCTTTCACTGGAGATGAGAGTGCTGCATCATATCATCGCCCGTATCTTGATTCCGAAGAGCGAGAGGTTCGACTTTATCACTGAGCGTGAGCTGGTGTTGATGGTGTCCCTGAGACAGCGGACTCCCATCAACCTTCCCAGGATCATGCTTCAGCAGATGGGTGAGGCAGCATCTCACAGGAGACTAGTTCAGCCATAAGGTATGGGGCTGACACAGCTATTCAAGGAGCATGGAGTTTCATTTGATGGTATACCTTTCAGTCAGCTGCAGCATACTGATACATATGGAGAGAAATCCTGGCATAGGATGGGATTTCGACTGATTGGTGACCGTTGGGTGCGACGAGAGTCTGGCCAGGAGCCAGATGAGGAGGATGAGATCCGAGCAGCTGAGGCAGGGCCTTCAGAGCCTACTGATCATGGTACACCACCTCGTCCAGCACCGGAGTCAGAGACTGCGGAGCCTGAGCCATTCACGACACCACCCTCATCAGCTCCAGCACCTACTGCTACTGCTACACCACGGAGGACTACAGCGAGGATATCGGACTTTGAGCAGAGAGTGACTGATCACATTTCAGAGGTTCGGACAGAGATTGCTGGTGTACGACAGGAGCTACATGGTCTGCGGATCCACACAGATATGCATATTGGAGCTCTCTCAGCTAGTGTAGATGCAGGATTTCGACAGATCCTCAGCCTACTGAGATTAGCATTACCACCAGGGACTGTAGATCCGACAGTATCTCCTCCACATTCTGATGATGATGATGATGATGGCTCCAGTGGATACAGTGACAGTGATGGAGATCAGCCTGGAGCAAGTAGCTCTGATGTTCCACCTGCAGATCCGATTCCAGAGATTTCCCCTTCTACTGATCCTCCTTCTACTGATCTTCCCAGTACAGATCCTCCAGCTACAGATGTGCCAGTAGATACTGAGTTTACTGAGTCACTTTTTGAGACTATTACAGGGATTCCGAATGATAGAGATGAGCATACATAGATAGATATTGATGATCCCACTGCTTATGAGCTAGTCAGCAGGCACACTCCAGCTCAGTCTACTCAGCATACTGATCCATCTACTCCTTCTGCTACTGCTTCTGTTAGGACACCTATGGAGCCTTTTCCTCGGACCTATAGATCTCGTAGGACTACCCCTAGGTCTGGTCCCTCTCTGAGGACTCGGAGTCTCACTCATAGGACTCCAAAATCCTCATTTAGGTTCTCGGCTCCTATCTCTTTTGATATACCTTCTGATGAGGAGTAGCCTCATAGATTTGCTTGATGTATGATGTACTAGTTTACTTTGTATGATCTGATGTATCAGTATTTTGTGCTTACTATGTAAGCAATTTTGTAACTGAATACATTTATATACTTATCTACATTGTGATATTTTACTGTCTGATACCAGCTCTTAGCATTTATCTTTTTAAACCCTCAAGTTAGAATGTTTTTGTTATATTAAATGCACAAATTGAGGGGGAGCATGTATTTTATGCAACTAAGTACTTCATTGTAATGGAACATAATTTTCCTTAATATATCTTTTACTACAAAGAATGCACATTTTGATTCTTGACAAAAAGGGGGAGTATAGTAAAGTTTGTAAAGTATATATGGTAAAGTATGACTTTTTCATAGAATAGAGTAAAGCTATTATGGTTCTTATCTTTTTGACTCATGAGAATGTTTTCACAAAAAAGTAGATGAAAAGTAAAATTTTTATGGTATACTCAAGCATGTAAGGATTCTTTGAAAATTTTTATTGTTGCTATAATTTTGCTTTTAGACTTAATTGCATATATACTCAAGGTTTTGTCATCATCAAAAAGGGGGAGATTGTTGGCTTTGGCTCCTTAATTTTGATGATTAACAAAAGGTTGAGTTTATGTTTGGACTAATGTTTCATCTCAAGATAAAGTTTCAAGTCTTAGGTTATTCAAAAAGAGTATCAAGAGTACAATGTTGAAACCAAGCTTGCTTGATTTGGGAAAGAGCTTTTCTACCTTGAACAAGATCAAATTTCTCATATTGGACCTTCTTATTAAGAAGAAATTCACAAAAGAAACAAAGGCTTAGAGAAACTCAAGCATGGCACGCACCTCTCCAAGAGTTTCAGAAAAATTCAGACCAGAAGTCGACCACCAGAGGTCGACACCTTGCCAAAGGTCGACCACCAGAGGTCGACTCATGAAGAAAAGAAAAGTTCAGCAAGGCTGGCACGGCAAAATTTCAGTGGCACGCTCCAGAGGTCGACCACCAGAGGTCGACACCTATCCAGAGGTCGACACCAGAGGTCGACTCATCGCCTGAGAATTCAAACTGGGCAGAACTATGGTTTTCTAGATTTTTGCCTAAGATAAACTGGAGGTCGACTCATGAGGTCGACACTTGATCCAGAGGTCGACTCATGAGGTCGACTCATGGCATAACAGCTAGTTTTTCTGAACTTTTGATTTGATTTCTAACGGCAATAAACGGCCATATTTTTTATTCTAACGATCTTGTGGAGTTGTTTCAGCTTGAATGAGGTATTTAACCTCCACCTAACTTCAAAAAAGACAAGGAGACAAAGTGAACAAGAATAGAGTGAAAGTATAAAGCCTTCAATCAATTCCAAGCCAAAAAGAGTGAGAAAACCAAGAGATTCCTTAGCCAAAAGCTTACCATTTTTGAGGAATCCAACTTTCAAGTGTTTGGCATTTAGTGAGGTCCAAAGATTCCAAGAGAAAGGCTTGAAGAGTCTCCATCAAAAGCTACATCGAATTACTTTTTGCTCAAAAGGAGTTTGTCTTGATTTATTCATTGTATTCATATTCTTTTTGTCTTAGGCTAGTTTCAAGGGAATTTGAAACTAGTGTGAGGTTTGTTGGTGAGCCAATTGTTAAAACCAACTAGGGTTGCTTGTAAGCCCGAAGCCAAAACGAGTGTGTGAGGTTTGTTGGTGAGCCAATTGATAAAACCAACTAGGGTTGCTAGTAAGCCCGAAGCCAAAACAAGTGTGTAAGGTTTTGACTTGTGAGCCTGGTAAAACAAGTCGGCTGTAATCTAGAAAAGATTATAGTGGAAATTCCCAAGTGGAGCTTGGGGAGTGGATGTAGGTGCTAGGTGCACCGAACCACTATACTTCTTGTATGTTTGCATTGCTTTACTCTCTATCTTCTTTTGCTCTTTAATTGTTGTTATATTTCATTGCTTCCGTTGCACAATTACTTGAGCACTATCACTCTTCACCTTTGAACTTGATAGCACATATATTGCTTTAATTTTTTAAAATACCCAATTCACCCCCTCTCTTGGGCACCATATCTGGGCAACACCTATGAATAAAGCCTTGAACCCAACCCCTTATACCAACTATAAATATTTTATTTTAAATTTTATTTTATAGGTTTAGTTGGGTTTAGCCCTTTTTACCAATTAGGGTTTGTATAAAAATCTCATTTACTAGTTATGTCAAACCCTATTGGGCCAAATCCTGTTTAACAAATTTATTATTTTTTGTTGCATGAGGTCTTGCCTTTTGATCAAATTGGATTCCAATTGATCAAGTGGGACTTTAGTTATTTGGTTTTGAGTCTTGTAATTATTAGTTAATTTAGTTATTGAGTCATGTAATACAAGGAAGATCTAATTGAAGACCCATGTGACTTCATGTGCACCTAATTAAAGATCCTATGTGCTAGCTCAAGACAAACCATGTGATTCTATGTGCTAGCCCAAGTCAGCTTGTTCTTGGCACCACCTTTTCAAGAATTTGGGCAACACCTGCCACATCATCAGGGGACATCAACACATGACATGTTTGGACATCCCTCACCACATCACCCAGGACATCCCACATGCCATGTCTTTTACCTTTGGTCAGCAAAAATGACTTCCAAATTGGCACCTCTTCCTTTTAAGATAAGTAAATGAGAAGGACTCTCATCCTTAGCACCCTCTCAACTCAAATTAAATCATGCCCAAAGCAAGGAGTCAGCCAAGGCTTTTTAACGCCCACATTTAATGAATTTCAAGCTATTTGATCGCCCAAGTGGAGGAAGTTCCAAGGGTTCTTATCTCAAGTGTTTGAAGCAATCAAGTTCCAGGGAAATCACGATTTCAAGGGCTCATGAGTTCCACTAAACCTCATGAGTTTTTCTTATCTAGATAGAAGAGTCCACTGTCATGCAAGAGCTTTCAATATCCAGGTTCTAGAGACCATCAATCATGGCCAATCATCAAATCACTTCACCCATCTTCATCTTGGTACCCAAAGTGAATGATGATATCATGGTTGTCGCCCACTTGAAGGAAGCTCCAGATCTGCCCAGACACAAGAGTCTAGGATGCCCAGAGCAAGGATTCCAAGAGTTATAGTCCAAAGAAAAACAAGTCAAGTCTTTGTATCCCTTACACCACTGGTTGAGGGTCTATAAATACCCTATCAACCTCTCCTATATTATTATTATTCATTCATCAATAAAGACACTCTATCGAATTTTATTCCTTTGCTGTGTGCATCGTGGGGTGTGAGGCCCTTTTCTTTATTCTACGAAACATCGCGGGGTGTGAGGCCCTACCTATCCAGCCAGCCAACAAGAAATCCTTGCCACCACTTCTAACCTATCCCTTCCATTCTTTTTCCTTTTTTTGCTGCTTCATAACTTGAGTTTTCTTTACTGAGTGTTTGTAGGTGATCTAGAATCAAAGTCAGGTATTCTTGTCTCAAAACCACCATCGCGAGAGATTGGAGCTCGAGGATCAAGATCTTGAAGCCCTGCCATAGAATCTTGAGAGTCCTGTCAAATCTACATCAAAGAGACCGTTCTTCGTTGGTAACACTTAAAATCTCTTCCCTTCTCTTTGATCTCTGAATAGTTGAAAGTAAACCCTAGTTTACAGTGGTTTCTTAGCCACCAAATCTTGATTTTTTTAGTTACTTTGTTAGATCTACTTATGCGGGTATAAACTAACTAACTAGTTCCCTAATTGCATACTTTGAGTCTCTAAAAATCCAAAAATTATAAAAAAAATTAATTGCTATTTTTTCACTGTTAATTTGGTTAATAATCAGTTGATTAGGTTTTTATAATTGTCCCGCATCAGTTTTGGTATCAGAGTGAAGGTTAAACTAGGATTTAACTACTAGTTTTGAAATTTTGCATACCTAGAACTAGGCTGAAATTAATACTGCATAAAACCTATCTAAAAAACTCAAAAAAAAATAGTAATTAATTTTTTGATAATCCTTTGTTAATCCTATATTAATCTCAAAAAAATTACATTAAAATTTTTTTTATTTGCTATTTTCTAGTGGAAGGAAATCATGCCTCCTGAGCGGGTATATGCAAGTATACTGCACGACCCATGGGAGTAATAAGCTACAGCCGGATGTGATATCCCGAGATCGGATTAGATCTAAAATTTAATTTTGAGATAAAAAAATTAATTTCTATTTTTTGCTATTTTTAATTATTTTATTGCTTCATTGCATATTAGGGTTTCATCTTGTGTGTGCATCATTAAGTAACCAAATCTTTAGGGCACTTGAGCATCTCATATCAGGGCAGGATCTCATCACCTATCCTGGGCCCACAACAACCTTCTTTGCATCCGAGCCCAACCTAATTAAAATTAATTAGACTTAATTTGCTCTAGTGAGCTAGGGACACCAACAGGTCGGGTTCCAAGTATTGTGTGTAAACTAGTGCACCCAGTCCTTTGATTATCACTTGAATCTGGTGTCTAAGGCTAGAGATCTAGAGGCAAACACTCTAAGTGATTTCATGGTTTTTAATTAGGACCCTGCAAGAGCAGGAGGAGCCTCCCATGACCCCACCTCTTACTTGGCTAGTGGGCAGGATAATTATTGAATTGGCTATAATTTGAGTTGACACATTCTACTTGAGCTCTAGGTCTAGGAAACCCTAGTCTGAGTCGAGTTCTGTGTGTGCATTGCATGACCACTAGATCAGGCACACCTATCAGCCTAATCAAACCCAACCCATTTCATCCATGAACCCTAACATGGAGGCTTGGTTCATTGAGCAATTTAGGTGACTTACTACAAGGCTAGACTAGATGGTTGAGAGAATAGGTAACATTAAGGAATCCCATGCGACTCGTTCATACCTTGAAACACCTAGACCCACTCCCCTAGGTCAAAGCTCTGAGACGCCTATACCCATTCCCCCAATTCCAAGAACCCAACTCACTCTTCAAGATCCAAGAGGTAGAGGCCAACAAAGGGAAATTATTCCTGACCAAATCCCTAAGCGCCATACCACTGATATGAATGACCAGGAAGAAATGATTCTTTGGAGCATTCGATTAGATAAACCCATATTTGAGGGTAGTTTAGATCCTAAGGTCTATACAGATTGGAAGAGTGATATGGACCAGTACTTTGAATGGTACGAAATGTTGGAGGAGAGGAAATTTAAATTTACTAAGCTTAGGCTAGTTCGATAAGCTAGATTATACTGAAAAAATGTGGAGTGACTGAACCGACAAAGAGATAACTTACCTATAGACACATGGTGAGCAACGAAGGTAAAGCTTAGAAAAAAATACCTACCCTTCTCATATGAACAAAAATTATTAGATCAATGGCAAAAATTAACTCAAGGAAATAGATCAGTAGCTGATTATATTGTCAAATTTGACGAGTTTGTTATGTAGTCGAATCAGAAGCTGTTACCTTATCGAGGTTTAGAGCTAGCTTACATTAAGATATTCAGAAGGATCTATTTTTAAGAGAGGTTAGTGACTTAGATCAGGCTTACCACATTGCTTGGGATTGAGAATGATTTCAGAGGAGACCTGTTACCAATCGACTTGAGCCAAATAGGTTCAATACCTCTGGGAGTAGACCTAGCCCTAGCTGATTTTCACCTAGCTGACCCAATCCTACCTCCCAACCAGCTCGTATGGATGATAAAGGAAAGACACCTGTAGTCCAAAGAGATAGGAACTAGAATACAATATGTTTTAGGTGTCAATAAATAGGCCATTTTGCTGCTGATTGCCTAGTAAGGACCTTACATATAGAAGAGTGTGAAGAAAAGAATTTAAAAAATGTTGAGGAATTTGAAGAAGAAATTTATGAAGCTGAGGAAGATTTAGTAGAAGAGTATGAAGGTGATGAAAAGCCAATAGAGTCATCTTACCTACTATGTGTAGTTAGGTGTATTCTGGCTCAGACCAAGAAGAATGAGGACTGGCATAGGACGAATATCTTACAGACCTTTATTAAGCTAGGAGATAAAGTGTACAAGATTATTATAGATAGTGGAAGTTGTGTGAACACCATATCTACCAATTCTATTAAGAGCTTAGGCTTACCCACAATATCACTTCCTAGCCCATATAAGTATCCTAGATTGATGCGATAACCATTCCTATTAGGTTACAATGCCAAGTCCCAGTCCAAATTCAATCTTACCAGGAGAAAGTATGGTGTGATGTGATTCCAATGGGGGTTAGTAGTATCATACTAGGCAGACCATTGTTATATGATCATGATGCAATCCTCTTTGGCTAACTCGTGTTCTTTTAAACACCATGAAAAGAGAATTGTGATTAACTCGACCCCACCCAAAGACAGTACCAAGTAAGGGTCTAGTCATTTGAGAGAGAAAGAATCCAGATTGAACCTAATTATTGCTAAGAAATTAGAGCACGAAATTATTGAAGGTTCAATAGTCTGGATGCTGACTGCTAAAGAAGTTCATGATGAACCACAAAAGGAACACCCTAAAGAGATCTTAGAGTTTCTAAAAGAGTTTAAGGATGTGTTCCCAGAAGACCTCCATGAATATTTACCTACATTAAGAATCATTCAACATGCTATAGACTTAGTTCCAAGAGCTACCTTGTCGAATTTACCTCATTATAGGATGAATCCTACCGAGCATAAAGAATTACAGAGGCAAGTTGAGGATCTTCTTAGGAAAGGATTTATAAAGGAAAGTTTGAGCCCATGTGCCATTCCAGCCCTCTTGACTCCCAAGAAGGATGGCACTTGGAGAATGTGTGTCGACAGTAGAGCCATCAATAAGATTATAGTGAAGTATAGGTTTCCCATACCCCAACTTGATGACATGCTAGACATGATGACTGGTGCTACCATATTTTCAAAGATAGATCATAAGAGTGGCTATCATCGAGTTAGAATTAGGCCTGGGGATGAATAGAAGACTACATTTAAGACCAAGGATGGCTTATACGAATGGTTGGTGATGCCTTTTGGCTTATCAAATGCACCATGTACTTTTATGAGGATTATGACTCAAGTTTTGAAATCATTTATTGGAAAATTTGTAATGGTATATTTTGATGACATCCTCATATATAGTAAGAATAAGAAGGATCACCTAGACCATCTTCAGCAGGTTTGTCAAGTCCTTAGAGGAGATAATCTTTATATAAATTTGAAAAAATGTAGTTTTATGACTCCGAAGATTATTTTCCTAGGTTTTGTAGTAACTACTGAAGGAGTATCTGCAGATCCTGAGAAGATAAAATCCATAGTTGAGTAGCCTATCCTTAAGAATGTTCATGATGTTCGAAGTTTTCATGGATTAGCTACTTTCTATAGGAGATTTATTCGAGGGTTTAGTACGATTGTTGCATCGATAATAGACTGTATGAGGAAAGGAGCTTTTGAATGGTCAAAGGATGCCAATAGGGCCTTTAATGATATTAAGGACAAAATGACCCAAGCCTCAATTCTGAGGCTACCAAATTTTTCAAAAGTCTTCAAGGTTGCTTGTGATGCCTCAGGTGTAGGAATTGGCAGAGTCTTGAGTTAAAAGAATCATCCGGTTGCATTCTTTAGCAAGAAACTAAACAATGCTAAATTGAAATATTCTACTTATGATAAGGAATTGTATGCGGTGGTTCAAGCACTTAGGTATTGGAGACACTACTTGCTATTGCAGGAGTTTATACTATATTCTGATCATGAAGCTCTTAGATTCCTTAACTCACAATAGAAGATGAATGCTAGGCATGAAAAATGGGTTGAATATATTCAGGCCTATACTTTTATTCTAAGACATCAATCAGGTACTGACAACAAAGTTACTAATGCATTGAGTAAGAGATTTATGCTCTTGAATTGTGTTAGTATTAGAATAGTTGGATTTGAAAAGTTTAAGGATGAGTATGAGAACTGTGATGATTTTGGTGAAATTTATAAGGTAAATAGTCAAGGACCATCTAATTCTTATAGTGAGTACACTATTCAGGATGGTTACCTCTTTAGGGAATGTAAGCTATGTATTCCTAATACTTCACTTAGAGACTTCTTGATTTGGGAAACACATGCTGGAGGTTTAGCTGGACACTTCGGTAGCAATAAGACAATCTTAGCTCTAGAAGACCAATTCTATTGGCCGAAACTTAAGAGGAATGTTGCTCAAATAGTAGCTAGATGTCGAACTTGTGCTGTAAGTAGCAGAAGCAGAACACTATCTTATACACCCCACTTCCTGTACCGGATTGTCCATGGCAAGATCTTAGCATGAACTTTATTCTTGGATTACCTAAAACCATTAGGAGAAATGATTCTATATTTATAGTGGTTGATAGGTTTTCAAAGATGGCACATTTTTTGCCATGTTCCCAAACCTATGATGTTTCCAAGGTAGCCAAGTTATTTCTGAATGAAGTAGTTAAACTACATGGTTTACCTAGAACTATAGTATTCGATAGAGATGTACAGTTCACTTGTTATTTCTAGAAAACACTCTGGCATTTATTAGAGACAAAACATAAATTTTCTATAGCTTATCACCCTCAAACTGTTGGCCAGACTAAGGTTGTGAATCATAGTCTAGGAAACTTGTTAAGAAGTTTAGTTGGAGTGCATACTGCCAATTGGGACCTATTACTATCTAGGGCTAAATTTGCATGCAATAGCTGGTGGGGACACCGGAGGCACCAGAATAAGACAGAGGCTTTTCAACCCTCTTTGAATTGATCAATAATTTATGAGTCCATCTGTAATAAGGGCTTAGCCCATTTGAGTCCATTTTAGTTGTTATTGAAAGGGAAATGCCCTACAAGCCAATCTATGTTGTATCTCCCAAACCATTGTAATTGACAAAAATTCTAATAAAGGCATTATTTTTCATCATACGCTATGTTTATTATTATATGATGAACCCCATAGATTAGGGCTATGATTTTAGGGTTATGATGAGATCATACCAGTGAGACCTAAAGTCTTAAAACCTTAATCAAAAATATTCCTAGTCAAAGGAACCCTGAGTAGGGGATCAGGGTTTTCGGGTAAGACTAGCACATCCCATGTATACTGGAGAGGGTGACTGCTCTCACAGTCACTTGTGTATGACACTAATACTGGGATGAGGGTGCTCATTGGAGAATGAGTTCACTGATATGATCCAACTTGAGAACATCTAATGGAGTCTTAGCTACATGTCAATAGAAGGTTCTCATTGCGGGAGTGGTACAAGTAATCCTTTGACCTGAGGCTGCCATAAGTACCTTATGTACATGAACCCATGCTTTGGTTCAATCCTAATCATGACACTGAGTCATGCACAGGATTGATACTGGGAATGGTGAATTGGATATGAAGGTAATGAGTAGGTCAACAAGGAATCGATCACTCTTAGTAAGAGGAGATTGCATCCAGCTAGTTAACAATCGGATGATGATTCAGGGAATCTTTGATCAAAGTAAAGATATTAGAGATGGTTTCTAATATCAAGATAATTGAATCATCAATATAAGATTGAGCTAGAAATAAATATAATATTGGATTTGACATATATCCATATCCATAGTTATATTTTGGGTGCAGGCTGATCGAAAGATTTAATTGTATGGTAACTCTCTACTGAAGGGTAGTTTTGGTATTTCACCAGAATTTCCATATATTCCAGGTAGACATGACATGTTGCTAGACATCAATCTTGTCTTGTGGGTTGATCAAATTTAAAGATCACTTATTAGGAAGAGACCTAATTGATCAAGTCGGGTAAGCCCGGTTTGACCTAAATCGAATAGAAAGAGTTCTAATCAAATTAGGTCAACTTGTATTCGAACCCACTGCTGGCTAGATGTGGAACCCAATGGGTCACACACTTAAGAGGATTGATAAAGAGTTTAATTTGTAATTAAATCATCTTTGCAGGATAACACTCTAGCAGGTGTTGCAAACCCTAGCTTCTATTCGAATTGGATTCGAATTAGGGTTCCGGATTGGTTCAATTCAGGTTCTAATTGGATCTAATTAGACCCTAATTGAGTTTATAGGGATTATGGCTAACCCTATTGGCTAGCCATGTAACTAGGCTAGCCTCCCTACCCATCCCTTTGCATTTTCATGCCAAAATGCCAAGAGTCCATGCGCTTATGGACTCTTGGCACGCCATTTGGAGGAGTCCATGGGCGCATGGACTCTTGGCGCGCCCAGTTAATTCTCCGATGAATTAAGTTGGGGCGGCTTCCTTTCTCACTATTAGCACCTCACATGTGTCCCCTTGGATGGGAATCCAATGGTTGGGAAATTTTTGAGAAAGACAAAAGGCAAAGACTCTTCCCGGTTGCGCGAAATAACGTCTCTTCGGAGACCGAAACATCGCAACTCCCTTCTTCTGAAATTTCACGACTTTTCTTTTAGGAAAAGCCATGAGTTTTAATCTGGAAGGTTGTGAGAAGGAGGGAAGGGGTGTGAGAAAATGAGAAGGGCATGAAATGGGTTTTTACGGAGAGGTGTGTGGGCGCCTCTCTGAAATCTATTTAAGGGGTCAGGGAAAATCAGAACGGGTTATCTGAGATTTTTCTTCTTCCTCTCCAAAAGACTCCTTCCCCTTTTCTTGTTTTACATTTTTCCTTTATAGAGGACTCCTCTGTCGAAACTCTGTTGCTGAACAAGAATAAAAGAGAAGGTCTCCGACGGTAAAGGAAAGAAGGAGTTCTGATTTTATTTCCTTTCTTTCTTACATTAAGACATTCATGTCTTAATTTCTTCTCCAATTTAAGACAAGCCTAAATCCTCTTAGGACAAGGTCTTATCTCTAAGACAAGGGTGTCTTAGAGGGTCAAATTCTTAGTGGAAGGAGGAGAAGAGATCAAAGAAAGGGAGGCAACCTCTTGTGTGGAAGAATTCCAGCCATAATCCGAGCAATTGAGTTCTAGGAAGAAGAACTCAATAGGAGAAACCATTGAAAAGAAGATAGTGTTTCTTGATCATTGCTTTGTGTGGATCACCATCGAAGGGCAGACACCTGGATGCCTGGTGAATTCAATTAGCCCCTTCAACTTCAAGTTTGTTGGAATAAGCGATTACAGGTTGGTACCCTAATCCTAATTTGCATAGATATGCTTGTTATATGTTCTAGTCTTATTTAAGGAGTTCCTGGTTTAGGGTTTTTGGTGTGAATTTAGTTTCATTTTTGAAATTACACTTCCGCTGCATTACACCGGAACCCTACAGTGGTATCAGAGCCACCTTAATTAGGACTATAGTCTATGATAGTTTGTGTGTTACATATTAGGGTTTTTTAAATCGTAATATGCTATTACACTTAGCATTTTTTTTTTTTTTTTGCATATATGTTTTGATGTATGCCACTAGTTAGGGTTTTTCACTCAAACCCTAATTATTATAGAGATATGAATAGTTTTGAAGTCATCATACTGAAATAAGGTTGCCCTGGCATAATGGTGGATCCATTATGTGGTAAATGGTTGTCCTAGTATGATGACACACTTAGCACATATTTGTTTTATCAGAGTGATATGATTGTGATATGTTCTATAAGAATGTGCTGGAAATTTTATAAAACCCTCCTCTTAAATAATTATATTAAGTCATAGTATATTTAACTAATAAGCATCACTAGTCATGATGAACAATTGATCATTCGGTGTCTAGAAAGGTGGTTCTGGGAAGGTAAAGAGAATTATGGTTTTTAATTGGATCTGTTGACTGACCTGGCCAATTTTTATTGGTGTCTAGGAAAGCAACGGGGGGACTCCCACATCTCTTCCACTTGCCTGGTCGATTTTATTATATTTAAATCTTGACTAAAATGCTTAGTGTTAAAAATACTATATATTGGCCTTCCTTCATGCTGGATCATTATTGTGTTATGAACCACATTAGGTTTGTTGTGTTATCTGCAAGACCTAATATGGTGATTGACATAATACTAGTCTAGTGCACAGATATGCTTACAGTATATTCAGTATAATACCTTGTTGTGTTATCTGCAAGGGCATTATATTTGAGTACTGACTGTATAGAAATGAAAGGGTCTTGACTTAACTAGAACATTATGGTTTGTTATGTTTTTCTACAAGACTAATAATGTTCTAGAGGCCAAGTTATTTTTGAGAATTATATGAGATATAATTGGAAGAGTTTCCTACCTTTGAGCTTATAAAAGATTTGTTGTGTTTTCTGCAAGACCTTTTATAAGTTATTAGGATCTCAATCTCACTAAGAAAACCCGATCAGGGTTCTTCTCGATTATCATAGTGAGGGCTATAATTTTTGATAAAATAGTGGGAGACATAATTAAATTGAAGACCTAATTTAATTATGTAAGTCATTTCATGGTTGTTTGCTTATGTATTGTTCTTTATTAAATGTAGATAAATGGCATCTTTATTATCACTGCGAAGTATCTTAGATACCAACAAACTGACTGGTCCAAACTATGTAGACTGGTTGAGAAATTTAAAGATTGTGCTGAGTTCAGAAAAACTTTCTTATATTCTTGATACCCCTAGCCTTAATCCACTAGGGGACGATGCCACACAGGAAGATATGGCCACATACAAAATGTGGCAGAATGACTCCATCACTGTCAAGTGTATCATACTGGCCTCTATGATGAATGAGTTACAGAGACAGCATGAAAGCATGGATACTCAATCCATAATGCTCAATTTAAAAGAGCTTTATGGAGAACAAAGCAGAACTGCTAGATACGAAATATCTAAGTAGTTATTCCATGCTAGGATGACAGAGGGAACATCCGTTCAGGATCATGTTCTGAAGGTAATTGACTTAATCACCAGATTGGGTCAATTAGGTTTTATCATGGATGGGGAGTTGAATCAGGATTTAATCTTGCAATCACTCCCAGAGTCATTTTCACAGTTTGTCTTGAATTATCATATGAACAAACTGAACACTTCCTTGCCTGAGCTGTTAAATATGTTAAAAACAGCGGAGAGCCACGTTAAGAAAGAAAAGGCTCCACTTCTTCTTGTTGATAAAACCAATAAGAAGAAATCAGGCAAAAAGGGTTTTAATAGGAGGCTAAACCCTAAGAGTGGCATCAATAAGAATAAGAAAGGAAAGAAGGCCTCCAAACAGTCGACCTGTTTCTTTTGCGGCAAAGTAGGACATTGGAAAAGGAATTGCAAGGCTTACCTTGCAACTGTGAAGCCTGGTGCATCAGATCTGCCAAAAGGTATGTATGAGATACATGCTATATTGACATTAAATTCATCTATATCAAATACTTGGGTATTGGATACCGCTTGTGGTTACCATATATGCAAATCTTTGCAGGACCTCCACAAGCTTAAAGTATTGAAGGAAGGTGACTTTAATCTCTATGGTGCTAGTGGTGATATCATCCAAGCAGAAGCTGTAGGGACCTATATTCTGAAGTTTCCTTCAGGGAAGATCTTGGAGTTAGAAAATTGTTACTATATGCCTAAGATTATTATGAACATTATATATATTCCTTTGTTATTAAAAAAAGGATATGTAATGGATGTAACGAGCACTGGTTGCTCGATAATGTTATCTAATAAAATTATTTGTTCTAGCATATTTAGTAATGGGCTCTTAACTCTTTCTTCCAATGATAGTGTTTTTCATGTCAATAATAAAAGAAAACGAGAAGACTTTAATGATACTTTACTTTGGCATCATCGACTTGGTCATGTTAATGAGTCTAGGATAAGCAAGTTATACAAGGAAAAATTTCTTGATCCTTATGAGTATGAATCATTAGGAACTTGCGAATCATGTCTCATGGGTAAGATGACTAAGACTCCATTTACTGGACATGGAAAAAGGTCAACTGAGTTATTAGGACTTATACATACTGATGTATGTGGTCCAATGACATCTCAGGCCAGAGGTGGATACTCATATTTTATCACTTTTACAGATGATTTATCTAAGTTTGGATATGTGTATCTTATGAAACATAAATCTGAAGCCTTTGATAAATTTAAGGAGTATCAAAGTATGGTTGAAAAACAAATCGGGAAAAGTATTAAAGTTCTTCGTTCTGATCGAGGAGGAGAATACTTATCCACAGAGTTTTTAGACTATCTTAAAGTTAATGGAATTATTTCTGAATGGACCCCACCTTATACTCCACAGCTAAATGGTATAGCTGAAAGGAGGAATCGTACCTTATTAGATATGGTATGATCCATGATGTGCTTCACAAATTTATCCATTTCCTTCTGGGGTCATGCACTAGAAACTGCTGTTTACATTCTGAACAAGGTACCTTCTAAATCCATTGTTAGTGCTCCATATGAAATTTGGAGTGGAAAGAAACCGTATCTTAAATATTTTAAGGTATGGGGATGTCCAGCATATGTTAAAAGAAATTTTGGACATAAGTTGGAACCTAGAGTGGATAAATGTCTATTTGTAGGATATCCTAGAGAGGGTAGAGGATATCTGTTTTACCATCCTACTGAACAAAAGATTTTTGTCAGCAGCATGCCACTTTTCTAGAAAAAGAGTTTATTTTAGAAAAGGGCAATGGTAGAACTGTTGAACTTGGAGAAGTACAAGAAATACAGATAGACAGTTCTCAACCATTAGAACATATAGTTAGGACAGAACCAGAACACAAAACTCCTCCCCGTAGGTCTGATAGAGTGCCACGGGCACCTGAGAGGTATGGGTTTATTATTGAAAATAATGAAGCCCAAGTCATTCAAAATGATGAACCTCTGACCTATACGAAAGCTATCTTGAGTACTGATTCAGATAGATGGCAAGAAGCCATGGAATCCGAGATAGACTCTATGTATGTAAACCAAGTATGGTCTTTGGTTGATGCACCAGAGGGTGTTAATCCTATTGGATGCATATGGGTCTATAAGAAAAAGATTGGGCTGATGGCCAAGTTGAAACCTATAAAGCCAGATTAGTGGCAAAAGGTTTTAGACAAAAACAGGGAATTGATTATGATGAAACATTCTCACCTGTTGCCATGCTAAAATCAATTCGGATTTTACTTGCTATAGCAGCGTACCATGATTATGAGATCTGGCAGATGTATGTGAAGACTGCATTCCTCAATGGTTTCCTTGAGGAAGAAGTCTACATGTCACAGCCAGAAGGTTTTATTTCAAAGAATAAACCTAATCAAGTATGCAAGCTAAAGAAATCCATTTATGGATTAAAGCAAGCTTCCAGGAGTTAGAACATCCGCTTTGATGAAACTATTAAAAGGTTTGGTTTTATCAATTATGTGGATGAACCCTATGTTTATAAGAAGACTAGTGGGAGTGCCATAGTCTTCTTGGTTCTATATGTAGATGACATACTCCTCATTGGGAATGATGTCCTAATGTTACAATCAGTCAACGTTTGGCTATCAAACCAGTTTTCCATGAAAGATTTGGGAGAAGAATCCTATATACTAGGTATTAAGATCTTTAGAGATAGATCTAAGAAGATGCTAGGTTTATCCCAATCTAGGTACATTGACTTAGTGCTGAAAAGATTTAGCATGGATGGAAGTAAAAGAGGTTATCTTCCTATGAGTCAAGGTATAATCTTTCTAAAAGGATGTCTCCTAAGATACCTGAAGAAAGAAATAGAATGAATTCTATACCTTATGCTTCGGCAATAGGGTCCATAATGTATGCCATGCTATGTACCAGGCCTGATGTGGCATATGCTTTAGGCATTGTCAGTAGGTTTCAGGCTGATCCAGGAGAGGATCATTGGAAAGCAGTAAAAAATATTCTTAAGTACCTGAGAAGGACTAAGGATATTTTTCTGGTTTATGGTGGTTCTGATCTTAAACTAGAAGCTTATTCTGATTCTAGTTTTCAATCAGACCCTGATGATAGCAAATCCATTTTGGGATATGTTTTTACCCTAAATGGTGGAGTAGTGAGTTGGAAGAGTACTAAGCAACAGACAGTAGCTGACTCAACCATAGAGGCAGAATACATAGCTATCAGTGAAGCCGCCAAGGAAGCAGTCTGGATGAAGAAGTTCATCACAGAGTTGGGTGTTGTTCCTGAGATTGAAAACCCAGTGCCACTTTACTGTGACAACACTGGAGTTGTTGCTCAAGCTAAGGAACCAAGAGCTCATCATAAGTCCAAGCACATTCTGAGACGCTTCCATCTCGTCTGAGAAATAGTAGAGAGACAAGATGTCTACATAAATAGAGTTGATACAAAGAACAATATAGCAGACCCATTCACTAAGGCTCTACCACAGCGAGAGTTTGATCGCCACCTCGAGTGTATGGGGTTAAGATTTAAAAGCGATTGGCTTTAGTGCAAGTGGGAGATTGAAAGGGATATGCCCTACAAGCCAATCTATGTTCTATCTCCCAAACCATTGTAATCGACAAAAATTCTAATAAAGGCATTATTTTTCATCATACGCTGTGTTTATTATTATATGACGAACCCCATAGATTAGGGCTATGATTATAGGGTTATGATGGGATCATACCAGTGAGACCTAAAGTCTTAAAACCTTAATCTAAAATATTCCTAGTCAAAGGAACCCTGAGTAGGGGATCAGGGTTTTCGGGTAAGACTAGCACATCCCATGTATACTGGAGAGGGTGACTGCTCTCACAGTCACTTGTGTATGACACTAATACTAGGATATGGGTGCTCATTGAAGAATGAGTTCACTGATATGATCCAACTTGAGAACATCTAATGGAGTCTTAGCTACATGTCAATAGAAGGTTCTCATAGTGGGAGTGGTACAAGTAATCCTTTGACCTGAGACTGCCATAAGTACCTTATGTACATGAACCCATGCTTTGGTTCAATCCTAATCATGACACTGAGTCATGCACAGGATTGATACTGGGAATGGTGAATTGGATATGAGGTAATGAGTAGGTCAACAAGGAATCGATCACTCTTAGTAAGAGGAGATTGCATCCAGCTAGTTAACAATCGGATGATGATTAGGGAATCTTTGATCAAAGTAAAGATATTAGAGATGGTTTCTAATATCAAGATAATTGAATCATCAATATAAGATTGAGCTAGAAATAAATATAATATTGGATTTGACATATATCCATATCCATAGTTATATTTTGGGTGCAGGCTGATCAAAAGATTTAATTACACGGTAACTCTATACTGTAGGGTAGTTTTGGTATTTCACCAAAATTTCCATATCTTCCGGGTAGACATGACACATTGCTAGACATCAATCTTGTCTTGTGGGTTGATAAAAATTAAAGATCACTTATTAGGAAGAGACCTAATTGATCAAGTCGGGTAAGCCCGGTTTGACCTAAATCGATTAGAAAGAGTTCTAATCAAATTAGGTCAACTTGTATTCGAACCCACTGCTGGCTAGATGTGGAACCCAATGGGTCACACACTTAAGAGGATTGATCAAGAGTTTAATTTGTAATTAAATCATCTTTGCAGGATAACACTCTAGCAGGTGTTGCAAACCCTAGCTTTTATTCGAATTGGATTCGAATTAGGGTTCCAGATTGGTTCAATTCAGGTTCTAATTGGATCTAATTAGACCCTAATTGAGTTTATAGGGATTATGGCTAACCCTATTGGCTAGCCATGTAACTAGGCTAGCCTCCCCACCCGCCCCTTTGCATTTTCACGCAAAAATGCCAAGAGTCCATGCGCTTATGGACTCTTGGTGCGCCATTTGGAGGAGTCCATGGGCGCATGGACTCTTGGCGTGCCCACTTAATTCTCAGATGAATTAAGTTGGGGGGGCTTCCTTTATCACTATTAGTGCCTCACATGTGTCCCCTTGGATGGGAATCCAACGGTTGGGAAATATTTGAGAAAGACAAAAGGCGCAGACTCTTCCCGGTTGCGTGAAATAACGTCTCTTCAGAGACCGAAACATCGCGACCCCCTTCTTCTGAAATTTCATGACTTTTCTTTTAGGAAAAGCCGTGAGTTTTAATTTGGAAGGTTGTGAGAAGGAGGGAAGGGGCGTGAGAAAATGAGTAGGGCGTGAGATGTGTTTTTACGGAGAGGTGTGTGGGCGCCTCTCTGAAATCTATTTAAGGGGTCAGGAAAAATCAGAACGGGTTATCTGAGATTTTTCTTCTTCCTCTCCAAAAGACTCCTTCCGTCTTTTCTTGTTTTACATTGTTTCCTTTATAGAGGACTCCTCTGTCGAAACTCTGTTGCTGAACAAGAATAAAAGAGAAGGTCTTCGACGGTAAAGGAAAGAAGGAGTTCTGATTTTATTTCCTTTCTTTCTTACATTAAGACATTCATGTCTTAATTTCTTCTTCAATTTAAGACAAGCCTAAATCCTCTTAGGACAAGGTCTTATCTCTAAGACAAGGGTGTCTTAGACGGTCAAAGTCTTAGTGGAAGGAGGAGAAGAGATCAAAGAAAGGGAGGCAACCTCTTATGTGGAAGAATTCCAGCCATAATCCGAGCAATTGAGTTCTAGGAAGAAGAACTCAATAGGAGGAACCATTGAAAAGAAGATAGTGTTTCTTGATCATTGCTCTGTGTGGATCACCATCGGAGGGCGGATACCTGGATGCCTGGAGAATTTAGTTAGCCCCTTCAACTTCAAGTTTGTTGGAATAAGCGATTACAGGTTGGTACCCTAATCCAAATTTGCATAGATATGCTTGTTATATGTTCTAGTCTTATTTAAGGAGTTCCTGGTTTAGGGTTTTTGGTGTGAATTTAGTTTCATTTTTGAAATTACACTTCCGCTGCATTGCACCAGAACCCTACAGTTATTTGAGTCTTTTGAGTTTCAGTTCTGTACTAGTCAGCTCATGTTGAGCTAGTTCAGTCCAATGTTAGTCAGCTCATGTCGAGCTAATTTTATTTTTTTGAGTCCTATTCAACCATATTGAAGACTCAAGACCACATCATACAAGTAAAGATCAAGTCCAACCAGATTGAAGACATGGAAGTATAGCCCAAGTCCAACCCAGCTTGAAGATTTGAAGATCCCAGGAGGAAAAATTCAGAAAACCCTGATTCCTTGCATATGCCCTCCAGATGCCCAGATTCCCTTCCATATACCAAAGTATACTCATAGATAAGGGCATCCATCATTCCAGAGGTCCATCTGCATCCTAGCCTAAGGAAATCAAGCCCAAGCACCAAGTCCAAGCCCCTAAGAAGCAAGATACCAGGGAATATTCCTGCTACCTGGCTACCAGGCCACCCTAGCTTCCAAAGGCCCAAACCCATGCGCCCGAGCCCCTTTGGGCCGGCCTCTTGCTGCTCCTAGAAGACCAAAACGCCCCCCTAGGCGTCCTTGGAGTGTTGACCAAGTCAAAAAAAATTTTAGAGATTTTTTCTACCTAATGTTTCCTTATTTTCTAGCTAGGGTTTGAGAGGGAAAAGGATTCTTATGTAATGTCAATTGTACCCTTACTTGGAGCCCAAGGTTAAGGGTCTATTTAAAGAACCCTAGCCTCTTGTATGAAGGGAGATTTTGATATATGAAATAAACCTTGAGTTCCTCTTTGCTTTGTGTGATTACCCTGCTGTGTGCATAAAGGGGTTTGAGAGTTCTTCTTCCCGGTGTTTGCAACCATCTTCCTGCCGCCAACCATCCTTCCAGCCCCTCCAAAACTTTCATCCCTTTGCTGTTTTCCTTTGTTTTCTTGATTTCCTTTGAGCTTGCTAACCCCTGACAGGTCGTTTGCAGGTCCCCGAGTTCCTACGAATCCAACGACTCCAGCCAAGCCTCAATAGACCACCGAGCAGAAAGCCGGGTATCCGCGGGTCTTTGGCTCGATTTTCCAGGCTGCATCCATCGAGGAACGAGAGATCCCTTCGCTGTGATCTTCATCGAGCTTCAGACGTTGTCAGGTATACCCCCTCTACCTCCAGTCTTATTATTGTAGGAGAACTTGCCCTAACCGAGGCTTCTCAGCCCCGGCAATCCTTCTTTAGTACTTTTCTAGGTTCTAATCTGCATGCTTGGCTTCAAAAATTATACAAATTTCCTACAACAAATTTTGATCTGAAATTGGGAATTAATCACCTAACCCCACATATAAGACATACAAAAATAATTGCATGCATTTTAGTACCGCATCATTTGGTATCAGAGCTTAGATTAGGGTATGTTTTCTATAATTTTTCAGTTCGTATATTCTTATTATTTAGATTATTTCTCTCTGATAAGAACTCCAAAAATTCTAAAATTTATTTTTCTAGATTCATCATAATTCATAGTAATTTTCAGGATTTTTTCAGATTTTATTATGTCTTGTGAATGTTTTTCAAGATGAAATACAGCGTGCAAATTTTTGGCTCTATTTTTTTTCAGCAAGACAAGTTTGGAAGTTTTAGGATTTTGTTTAGCATTTTTTGCATACCTTTTAATTTTAGTATATTTTTTGCATATTAGGCCATAATTTGCAAGTTTTCTTGTATTTAAGAAAATACAAAAAAAAAAATTACATATTCTCCAAAATACCAAAAACATCTAAACCCTAATTTGCATCCTCATTTGCCTACCATCATTGCATAATTTACTTTTAAGGGCACTCTTGCTATATCAGATAAGGGGAGGAGTTGATAACCTCTTCTTAGCCCAAAACCACATCCCTTGCATTCGGTCCCAAGCCTTAACCTAAAATTAACTAGACTTAATTTGCCCTAGTGGGCTAGGGACACCAACTAGTCGTGTCCGGGCTAAGTGTCAGATCATTGTGTCAAGCTAACCTGTGTGTGCCTTATGCTCCGTGTCTAGAATGGTGGTTTAGGGATTCAATCCTGAAGGGCTTGTGTGCTGGTCCGCCTACCTGGCCAATCTCTGATTGGTGTCTAGGATTGGCAATCAGGGACCTAACAATCCCCTTACACCTGCCTAGCTGAGTACAGGGTTACTATAGGCTAGTTTGCCACCCTGATTGAGCATCTAGTTTAGACTCTAGGTCTAGTCAGCTGTAGTTTGTCTGCTCAAGTCTTGCATGAGCACTAGATCAGGGGTTTCATATCACCCACCTCCTTCACAAATGTCTGAACCCATGGAAAATTTGCAAGTCCAAATAAAAGCACTCACTGAGCATCTAACCCAATCCATGGCCCAGTTGACTACCCAGTTAACTCAGTCTGGTACCCAAACCAACAATAGAATTGACCATCTTGCCAATAGGTTTGACCAGTTAGAAGGCCGTGTAGGGACCATACAAAGAACCCATGGGTCACAGTCTGAGCCAGATCCCGAGTCCCCTCAACCTAGGAGGACCCCAAATCCTGATCTATACCATGAGGTCGAACCTAGGAGAGCCCCTTATCCTGACCCGTACTACAATCCTCAACCTAGGAGGACCCCAAACCCTGATCCATACCGAGAGGTTGAACCTAGGAGAGCCACTCAGCCTGACCCATACTATAATACTGAACCTAGAAGAACCCCTTACCATGACCCTTATTATGATACTGAACCCAGGAAAACCCAATACTCTGACCCATATGTGGAGTCCAATCCTAGGAGAACCCAATACTCTGACCCATATAGGGAGTCCAATCCTAGGAGAACCCAATACTCTGACCAATATAGAGAGCCCAACCCTAGGAGAACCCAATATTCTGACCCATATAGGGAGTCCAACCCTAGGAGAACCCAATATCCTGACCCATATAGGGAGCCCAACCTTAGGAGGACCCCATACCATGATCCATCCTTAGAACCTGACCATAGAGCTGACCCAAAATCTTATGACCCCAGATCCTATAATCCCATGACCCATAGATCTGCACCCTTGTCCTATGAGCCCAGAGAACCCATAACCCCTAGGTATCAATCTAGTACTAGTCAGGTTTCTCTTAGTCAACTTGAACCCCATAGGATTAGTACCCCTAAATATGAATCCAGTAGTGAGCCACTACCCCTTAGGCAACCTGAGCCTACTAGGATTAGTGCCCATAATCAGAAACCAGGACCTAGCCAATTTTTCCTTAGCCGACCTTCTCCAACCATTCCTGAGATTCACAAGGCTTACATTAACGCAGAAGTGTATGAAGCTGATGCAAGCTTAGTGGATGAGTATGAGGGAGAAGAGGAGACAACTTTAGATGACCTAGAATTAGCTGACCCAATAGATACCCAGGTAGAAGCCAACCTAGAGGTAGTTGACCTTGACCACATCCAACCTAAAGCTATAGTGGAAGAACAAATAGAGGAAGAGAACCTAGGTACTGCTACTAGAGCCTTACCTAAGGAAACCATAGAGGAGAGCCAAATTATAGTGTCTAGTCCTAAAATACAAGAACCAGAAGAATTTGTTAAGGACTTGATCTCTTTGAATCAATACCCTCAGGATGAGCCTCCTCCTATAGTTCCCATTAAGGACCTCTTCCCTGAGATTAGTAACCCATCCTTCCATTATACAAACCGTATAGATATACCGCAACCTCATAAGGTTAGCTGATGCAGAACGAAAGTTCTGATACCAAAAATGATGCAGAACAAAGAACAAAGAAACGTATGCGGAAGTAAATTTAAGATTAATTCTTTTTTTTTGTTTTTATATTTCAGAAATTGGCCTCGACTCAAAGTAAAGTAAACTAAGTTGATGGAAACTAGGTAATGATTGAAAGCACAATTTAGAAGTAGCTAAGTTATCAGAGTAGTTCAGAAGTAACGGATCGCTGGGGGTTGAGAAACTCCAAGACCTAGGGTTTTGCTCTGAACTTTCAACAGGACAGAAATAAAGAGAAGAGATGGTTTACCAACCAGACAGTGATCTTCACAGAATTTGGGTGGAAGAACTCTCTCGAGCAGATTGTTGGATCTTCGGATTCGGCTATCTTCGCAATGAATCCTCCAATACTGGCCTCGTGGCTGGGTCGGCTTCTCCAGAACTCAAGATCTGGGAAGAAGAAAAACAAGTGATGGATTCAGAGACTCAGGAAAGGATTTACCAGGCCGAAGAACTTGAAGGCTGATGTCGCTGAGATCCGGATTCTCTTGAAGGCTGATTCGACTCCCTCTGGAAAGAGCTTTGGATTTGAAGTATCCGGACTGGAGCTGGATGCTGGTGGTCGGCCTGGACTTGGAGAGAGAGGCCGTGGGAGGTGGAATAGGCTAGGGTTTGGTGGATTGAAGTGGATGGTGGGCGGCTAGGGTTTTGGAGTAGAAGTGGCTAACATAGGGTTTGGGTTTTGGAGATCTCACACCTCCTCAAGGTTCCTGGGGAACCCGGATTTACTCCCTCATGGAGCTCAACACCTGGATGCAAGTGCGGAAGAGAGAAAACACAAAGTTTGCTCACAAAAAAAATTGGTTTCATTCATCTGATTCATTAGAACTTACAAAGGAGTTTTAATTTATAGGACATTACAAGAAAGTAGGGTTTTACATCTTCCCATGTGGGACTAAAGGAGGGGATCTTCAAATTAGGATTGTAGGATCAATCCCTACTCATATGGCCGGCCAAATAATTCCAAAGATGATTGAGGCTTCAAAAAAGGAAAGTGGGTGGCGCCTCCTTGTCTTGACCTCCAAGAAAATTATTTTTTTCCTTCTATGCTTGGCCTTATCTGGAAGTGTTTGGGCGCCTCTTAACCTTGCCCTCCAAGAGAAAATTTATTTCCTTTTATATTTGGCTTTAGTTGGAATGACTAGGACGCCTCCTAACCTTGCTCTTCAAGAGAAATCTCCTTCCTTCCATGGCTCAACCCTTTTTGGATACCTCCTTTTCTTTCTCCCCAAGTTATGGCTTTTTCTAACTTTGTTTTGAGTATTTTTGGCAGGTAATGGGCGCCTCCTTGAAGTTCTCTCCAAGAGAATTTCTTTCCTTTCATAGTTTGGTTCTTTTGGGAATGTCTTGGGCCGCCCCCTTGATTTGTGGACCCCTGGTGGATTTCTCCTCAATTGGTGCATGAGAGAAGGGAGCTGCTATCTTTGGTGTGGGGACCAAAGCCTGCTAGATGGAGATGTGGCACCCCCTGGACTCAGGCATATGGCTGGGAGTGTGGCTGGGAGTGTGGCACCCACTTGCTTGGCCTTGGAAGAAAATATAACAACCCAGGTTGAAGCCCTAGTCCACTACTGAGTCAACATGACTCAACAAAATAAAAATGCAGGTAATATAGACTCAAGCTAAAATTGAGTTGATCAAGTCAACCCTTATTACAAGCCAAAAAAAACCCTAATTCTTCGGGCAAGGTTAATCAGAGATCCAGATGGAGCTCTGAAGTCTTCTTCTGAGTCTGGTGCCCGCACCAATTCTCCCAAGATGGGATGAAACTCGACCCTGTCGAGTATGGATCAAGTTGGCTCTGGTATCTCTCCAAGAGGTCTGGGTCCAATTCTTGTAATTCTTCTAGGAAGATCCAAGAGTCATCAGAATCTGGCCTTCCTTGCCAGCGGACCAGGTATCTTTGGTATCCTCGATTACGAGTAGAGATAACCTGATCATCCAGGATCTTTTCAATCTGCTATTTCCTCACAGGCCAGTTTGTTGGTGGACACACAGGGTTGGGTTCACTCTCAAGAGCAGGATTAGGTTCAAAAGCCTCACTGGGAATCACAGCTGGCTCTCTATACTCTACTAGGTCTGTAATGTTGACAGTGGAGCTAATGCCTAGTTCTGGAGGCAACTCGAGCACATAGGCATTGGATCCTACTCTCTTCACCACTCTAAATGGTCCCGCTCCTCTAGCATGTAACTTTCTAACGGTTCCAGGAGGAAACCGTTCAGGCCTTAACCTAATCATTACATAGTCTCTCTCAACAAAAGTTTTGACTCGCCTTTGAGAATCAGCCAATTTCTTATAAGTTTCATTACTTAAATTTATTTTGGCATGAATTTCTTTATGCAAGTCCGTTACTTGCTATGCAAGTGCATCAAGAGACTTGTGTGTGTGGGCTAATAGTGAAATCAGATCAAGTGGTGTGTGAGGCTTGTATCCATGAACAATTTCAAAGGGACTCTAGCCTATAGACCTATTGATCGAAACATTGAATGCAATTTCAGCCCTGGACAAAATACAAATTCCAATTCCTGGTATTCTCACTCAACCAAAATCTGAGACAATGTCCTAAACTCGACTGACGATGCATTCCTAAAGAATGGACTTTATTCCAAAGGAACCCTAGGTCTAAACTTAACAAACTAAGGCTCTCTAGGTTTGACCTTGGGTCGGAGGATGGCATGCAGAGCATGAAAACTTATCATGGGTCCCTAGTAGGTGCCATAAGGTCTTCCAGAAGTAGGTGGCAAACCTAATAGGTTCTGATACGTGGTTCACTCTAAAGACTTCGACAAAGTATACTTGGATGGTGTAAGAAGCATTGGAAGTCCTAGAGAAAGGGAGGAGATATGAGGTGGGGTCTCGAATTACCTGTTGACTAAAGGTGGTGACCTGAAGGTTTGAATAGTGATCTATGAGTGTCAACTGGTCATCCTTACGAAAGTAAAAATTTGCTACTCCCGGGAATGGATCAAGAGATGGTTCGGGAAGTAGCCTAGGACATGTGATTGCAATAGTTAAGGTTTGTTCTCTAAGCAAATAATGATCCACTTTCTCAAGAACTGGATTAGAGAATGATTCATGGAAGGGCCTATGGATGATGACCTCAAGACTTGAAATTTGACCTATGGGTGTGGAAAGGTATACTCTATATAAGGGTAGGTCAGTCATGCAAAGGAAGGGGTCTGGGGCCATAAGGAGGACTTCTACAGGACTGGGTGAATCAATCCGCTCAAGACAAGGATGTTCAACTGAGATTATGGGAGAGACCTTAGTGGCTGGGCATGGGACAAGGTCCAATTGTAAGAGGCTTGATTCAGTCATCCTAAGGAGAGGATCTACCATAGGGTGGGCAAACTTAAATAGTTCAGTGCAAAGATCTTCAATTGGTACTTGGGGAATGACTGTCATTAGAGGGTATGAACTAATAGCTCGGGCTAACACTATGAGTTCTTCCTGGGGGTATTTGACTAAAGGAACCTGGTTCTCACAAATCTCTTGAATTTCTGAACTAGGTCCTACCAGCTGGTTGCTTTCCAAGGTCTCCTCAGGTAAGGAACCAATAGTATCAATGTCACATTCTTCAAGTTCTTCCCCCTCATATTCATCAACTAGACTCAAGCCAGCATCATATACTTCCTCGATGCCATCTTCAATGGGTTTCGGGTCAGTGGTAATCGGGTCAACTGATTCTAGGCTTGTCATACCTAACCGTTCTTCCTTATTGGTAGGCTTGGGTTCTCCCTCATTAATGTCATCCTTAGGATTCTTACCACTTAGCTGTGCACAAGCCAGTCCTATGCATGGGCACTGACTAGATTTATGGCCTCTTTCTCCACAAAACAAACATTCTTGAGATATAGGAACCTGGGTCACACTGGGTTTCAAGCTAGTAGAGACCTTACTTGGGCATGGGTGTGGATCTAAATGGTTTGATCTAGAAGACTTGGATTGTTGAGTGACTGGTCTAGAATATTGTAAGGACCTCTCATAGACACGATCCACACTATAGATATCACGGTTAGGCTTCCTAAGGTTATGCTTGGGATCACGGTATAAGGTCCTCCTAGGTTTCTGGAATGGGTGAGGTTGGGGCCTATTAAATTTTGGATCAGAGGTCCAATTTTGATGTCTACGTTTCTCAAGTACTTGGACTCGATCCCTAAATTGGGAAAAACCCTCATTCATGTCCTGACTCAATTTGGTCATACTTTCGGTAAGGTTTCTAACCATGGCCTCTAAATCTGGTTGGGTTTGACTAGGTTGGTAGGGTACTCCATTCCGGGTACACATGATGATGCAAGCAAGCACACAGAATGAGACTCAACTGAAACGACTATGGGCTAACTAGGCCTAGAGCCCAAACTAGATGCCCAATCAGAGTGGCAAGCTAGCCTGTAGTAACTCAGGACTCAGCCAGGTGGGTGTAAGGGGAGTGTTAGGTCCCTGATGCCAATCCTAGACACCAATCAGAGATTGGCCAGGTAGGCGGACCAGCACACAAGCCCTTCGGGATGGAATCCCTGAACCACCATTCTAGACACTGAGCACAAAGCACACACAGAGTAACCAGACAAACTGACTCAACACCAGCCTTGACCCGACTTGTTGATGTCCCTAGCCCACTAGGGCAAATTAGGTCTAATTAATTTTAAGATTAAAGGCTTAGGTTCGAATGAGTGGGTAGTGGTTTTGGGCTAAGGAGAGGTTATCAACTCCTCCCCTTATCTTAGATGCTCAAATGCCCTTAAGATGAATTAAGAGATGATCACTCAAAATTAATTGAATTGCAGAAACACAAAAAACAGAGTTGCAGTAATTTATCTCTCAGAAATTTCTCGAAAACCAATAAATCACAGGAAAATTATGTAAAATAGCTTCAATTATACTGGTTCCAGAAAAACAAAAATCACATAATTTGGAGTTATTTGTAGTGAGAAACAATTCCTGCAACAAAGTAGTTACGGATTGAAAATAGAGTACTTCCCCATTTACAATTCCCGCTACGAAGTTGTAACCCAACGGATCCCCTACACGCCCTAGGAACACCCCGTGGAATGGGAAGAGGAGGTTTGCACCTCGCTTCATTCCTAGGACCGGACATCCTGGGGAGTCTACTTCGAGCAGACAAAGTAAAAAGAGAGAGACTCAAACAAGCAATCAAAACAGAAACCCTAGATAGGGCTCTGATACCAAAAATGATGCAGAACGAAAGCTCTGATACCAAAAATGATGCAGAACGAAAGTTCTGATACCAAAAATGATGCAGAACAAAGAACAAAGAAACGTATGCAGAAGTAAATTTAAGATTAATTCTTTTTTTTTATATATATATATTTCAGAAATTGGCCTCGACTCAAAGTAAAGTAAACTAAGTTGATGGAAACTAGATAATGATTGAAAGCACAATTTAGAAGTAGCTAAGTTATCAGAGTAGTTCAGAAGTAACAGATCGCTGGGGGTTGAGAAACTCCCAGACCTAGGGTTTCACTCTGAACTTTCAACAGGACAGAAATAAAGAGAAGAGATGGTTTACCAACCAGACAGTGATCTTCAGAGAATTTGGGTGGAAGAACTCTCTCGAGCAGATTGTTGGATCTTCGGATTCGGCTATCTTCGCAATGGATCCTCCAATACTGGCCTCGTGGCTGGGTTGGCTTCTCCTGAACTCAAGATCTGGGAAGAAGAAAAACAAGTGATGGATTCAGAGACTCAGGGAAGGATTTACCAGGCCGAAGAACTTGAAGGCTGATGTCGCTGAGATCCGGATTCTCTTGAAGGCTGATTCGAATCCCTCTGGAAAGAGCTTTGGATTTGAAGTATCCGGACTGGAGCTGGATGCTGGTGGTCGGCCTGGACTTGAAGAGAGAGGCCGTAGGAGGTGGAATAGGCTAGGGTTTGGTGGATTGAAGTGGATGGTGGGCGGCTAGGGTTTTGGAGTAGAAGTGGCTAACCTAGGGTTTGGGTTTTGGAGATCTCACACCTCCTCAAGGTTCCTGGGGAACCCGGATTTACTCCCTCACGGAGCTCAACACCTGGATGCAAGTGCGGAAGAGAGAAAACACAAAGTTTGCTCACAAAAAAAATTGGTTTCATTCATCTGATTCATTAGAACTTACAAAGGGGTTTTAATTTATAGGACATTACAAGAAAGTAGGGTTTTACATCTTCCCATGTGGGACTAAAGGAGGGGATCTTCAAATTAGGATTGTAGGATCAATCCCTACTCATATAGCCGGCTAAATAATTCCAAAGATGATTGAGGCTTCAAAAAAGGAAAGTGGGTGGTGCCTACTTGTCTTGACCTCCAAGAAAATTATTTTTTTCCTTCTATGCTTGGCCTTATCTGGAAGTGTTTGGGCGCCTCTTAACCTTGCCCTCCAAGAGAAAATTTGTTTCCTTTTATATCTGGCTTTAGTTGGAATGACTAGGGCGCTTCCTAACCTTGCTCTTCAAGAGAAATCTCCTTCCTTCCATGGCTCAACCCTTTTTGGATACCTCCTTTTCTTTCTCCCCAAGTTATGGCTTTTTCTAACTTTGTTTTGAGTATTTTTGGCAGGTAATGGGCACCTCCTTGAAGTTCTCTCCAAGAGAATTTCTTCCCTTTCATAGTTTGGTTCTTTTGGGAATGTCTTGGGCCGCCTCCTTGATTTGTGGACCCCTGGTGGATTTCTCCTCAATTGGCACATGAGAGAAGGGAGCTGCTATCTGTGGTGTGGGGACCAAAGCCTGCTGGATGGAGATGTGGCGCCCCCTAGACTCAGGCGTATGGCTGGGAGTCTGGCTGGGAGTGTGGCGCCCACTTGCTTGGCCTTGGGAGAAAATGTAACACCCCAGGTTGAAGCCCTAGTCCACTACTGAGTCAACATGACTCAACAAAATAAAAATACAGGTAATATAGACTCAAGCTAAAATTGAGTTGATCAAGTCAACCCTTATTACAAGCCAAAAAAAATCCTAATTCTTCGGGCAAGGTTAATCAGAGATCCAGATGGAGCTCTGAAGTCTTCTTCTGAGTCTGGTGCCCGCACCATTAGCCTCATTAGTCTAGGATTAGTCCCTGACATGCCTTCTTATATCGAACTTTATCCAACTAACCTTGAACCTTTTTCCCTACCCTACTAAACTACTTCTGAACCCACTTCCTATTTTTTTCCCTTTCCTAACACCTCCAGCATTTCTAGGATTATTAGATTTCATTTAACTGAGATTAGCATACTGCATGCATTCATCATGCATGTTAGGTTTGCATCTTACTTCTGGCATCCTCTTTGGAATTTGCTAGGAGTTCACTGTAAATTTTCATGTGCATGTCAAGCTAGGATCAAACCTAGGAAACCTATAATCTATTAGGTTTAGATCCAAAGAGTTCAATAAGATTTCCTTCTATAGGAATGCATAGTCAAGTCTGTTAGGTGTTAGTATGAGTCCTTTGAATCATTTGTTAGGAGTCTGCATGTGCCCAGCTTGTTCACCACCTACACTAATTTTAAACAAACTGGCTAATTCCCGAAGATGGATCAAGGAATTTGATGTAGTGGATTCTATCTTGGTTAGGCTTAGGCCTAAAAGAAGCTTCATGCTCGCAGAGCTGGACCTTTTAAAGTGATAGAGAAGGTTGGATCAAATGCCTAGGTGTTAGACATGCCTTCGGATTTGGGCATTAGTTCTACCTTCAATAATATAGACCTGGTTAAGTACAGGGAACCGGTAGCGATACCTAGTGAGGCCTTTGAACCTGTTCCTTTTCATTGTGAGTGAACCTAACCCAGAGTGTCCACTAATAAATTTGGCCTGAGAGAGGAGAACGGATCGAGCGTATCCTGGATGATCAAGCCAATATGACCCGGGGCCACAGTTATCAATGCTTCCTGGTCCGATGGCAAGGCCGGCCAGAGTCGGACGATTCGTGGATTTCTTGAGAGGACTTGCAGCACCTCAACCTAGACCTCCTCGAGAGATATGTGAGCCAGCTTGATCTTCACTTGACAGAGTCGACTTTCTCCCACCCCGGGAGAATTGGTGGGGACACCGGAGGTACCAGAATAAGACAGAGGCTTTTCAGCCCTCTTTGAATTGATCAATAATTATGAGTCCATATGTAATAAGGGCTTAGCCCATTTGAGTCTATTTTAGTTGTTATTTGAGTCTTTTGAGTTTCAGTTCTGTACTAGTCAGCTCATGTTGAGCTAGTTCAGTCCAGTGTTAGTCAGCTCATGTCGAGCTAATTTTATTTTTTTGAGTCCTATTCAACTATATTGAAGACTCAAGACCACATCATACAAGTGAAGATCAAGTCCAACCAGATTGAAGACATGGAAGTATAGCCCAAGTCCAACCCAGCTTGAAGATTTGAAGACCCCAGGAGGAAAAATTCAGAAAACCCTGATTCCTTGCATATGCCCTCTAGATGCCCAGATTCCCTTCCAGATACCAAAGTATATTCATAGATAAGGGCATCCATGATTCTAGAGGTCCATCTGTATCCTAGCCCAAAGAAATCAAGCCCAGGCACCAAGCCCAAGCCCCTAAGAAGCAAGATACCAGGGAATATTCCTGCTACCTGGCTACCAGGCCACCCCAGCTTCCAGAGGCCCAAACCCATGCGCCCGAGCCCCTTTGGGCCAGCCTCTTGCTGCTCCTAGAAGCCCAACACGCCCCCCTAGGTGTCCTTGGAGTGTTGACCAAGTCAAGAAAATTTTTAGGAATTTTTTCTACCTAATGTTTCCTTATTTTCTAGCTAGGGTTTGAGAGGGAAAAGGATTCTTATATAATGTCAATTGTACCCTTACTTGGAGCCCAAGGTTAAGGGCCTATTTAAAGGACCCTAGTCTCTTGTATGAAGGGAGATTTTGATATATGAAATAAACTTTGAGTTCCTCTTTGCTTTGTGTGATTACCCTGCTGTGTGCATAAAGGGGTTTGAGAGTTCTTCTTCCCGGTGTTTGCAACCATCTTCCTGCCGCCAACCATCCTTCCAGCCCCTCCAAAACTTTCATCCCTTTGATGTTTTCCTTTGTTTTCTTGATTTCCTTTGAGCTTTCTAACCCCTGACAGGTCGTTTGCAGGTCCCAGAGTTCCTACGAATCCAACGACTCCAGCCAAGCCTCAATTAGACCACCGAGCAGAAAGCTGGGTATCCGCGGGTCTTTGGCTCGATTTTCCAGGCCGCATCCATCGAGGAACGAGAGATCCCTTCGCTGCGATCTTCACCGAGCTTCAGACATTGTCAGGTATACCCCCTCTACCTCCAGTCTTATTATTGTAGGAGAACTTGCCCTAACCGAGGCTTCTCAGCCCCGGCAATCCTTCTTTAGTACTTTTCTAGGTTCTAATCTGCATGCTTGGCTTCAAAAATTTATACAAAATTCCCTACAACAAATTTTGATCTGAAATTCGGGAATTAATCACCTAACTCCACATATAAAACATACAAAAAGAATTTCATGCATTTTAGTCCCGCATCAATAGCTTAGTGAATAGGTCTACCAGAAAAAGTCCTTTTGAAATTGTTCATGGTTACAAACCTAAAAAATCTCTAGATCTCATTCCTTTACCCATGCATGAATGCATCTTAGAGTCTGCTGAGTCATATGCTGAAAATGTTAGAGAGTTGCATAAAAAGATAAGTAAAAAAATTAATGAAAGCAACGAATCTTATAAACATATGGCTGATACTAAGAGAAGACTCAAGGAATATAATGAAGGAGACTTTGTCATGGTTAAACTACAACCTGAACAGTTCCCACATAGAACCATGAAAAAGTTACATGCCCATAGTAGTAGACCAAATAAAGTGATTAAGAAATTTGGGTCTAATACCTATGTGCTTGAGTTACTACCTGAATTAGGTATTAGTCCAACTTTCAACATTTTAGACCTTATTGAGTATAGGGAGCCAACGTTGATTCCTAGTGAGCCATTTGGACCTAATCCAATCCTTGAGAGTGAACCAACCCAAGTGTGTCCACCTGCCATACCACCAGCTCGGAGAGATAAGATCAAGCGGATCTTGGATGACAAGATCATTGCTATCCGGAGCAAAGGTTACTAGCGATATCTAGTTCGTTGGCAAGGATAACCTGAGACTGATGATTATTGGATCACAAGAGAGGACTTGCAGAGAGTTGACCCAGACTTACTAGAGCGTTATCATAGCAACGTTGATCCATTCTCGACAGGGTCGAGTTTCTCCCACTCGAGGAGAATTTGTGTAGACACCAGGGCTAGAAAATATTGACAGGTTGAGCCCACATCCCTATGGATCACCTGTGAATAAAGTCTTGAACCCAACCCCTTTTACCAACTATAAGTATTTTATTTTATATTTTGTTATATAGCTTTAGTTGGGTTGAGCCCTTTTTACCAATTAGGGTTTATATAAAAATCCCATTTATCAGTTGTGTCAAACCATATTGGGCCAAACCCTGTTTACCAAATTTATTCTTTTTTGTTGCATGAGGTCTTGCCTTTTGATCAAATTGGATTCCAATTGATCAAGTGGGGCTTTAGTTATTTCATTTTGAGTCTTGTAATTATTAGTTAATTTAATTATTTAGTCATGTAATACAAGGGGACCCAATTGAAGACCCTTGTAACTCCATGTGCACCCAATTGAAGATCCCATGTGCTAGATCAAGACAAACCATGTGATTCCAAGTGCTAGCCCAAGTCAGCTTGTTCTTGACACCACCTTTTTAAGAATTTGGACAACACCTACGACATCATCAGGGGACATCAACACATGACATGTTTGGACATCCCTCACCACATCACCCAAGACATCCCATATTCTATGTCTTTTACCTTTGGGGAGTTGAATCAGGATTTAATCCTGCAATCACTCCCGGAGTCATTTTCTTAGTTTGTCTTGAATTATCACATGAACAAACTAAACACTTCCTTGCCTGAGCTGTTAAATATGTTAAAAACAGCGGAGAGCCATGTTAAGAAAGAAAAGGCTCCATTTCTTCTTGTTGATAAGACCAATAAGAAGAAATCAGGCAAAAAGGGTTTTAATAGGAGGCTAAACCCTAAGAGTGGCATCAATAAGAATAAGAAAGGAAAGAAGGCCTCCAAACAGTCGACCTGTTTTTTTTGCAGCAAAGCGGGACATTGGAAAAGGAATTGCAAGGCTTACCTTGCAACTGTGAAGCCTGGTGCATCAGATGCGCCAAAAGGTATGTATGAGATACATGCTATATTGACATTAAATTCATCTATATCAAATACTTGGGTATTGGATACCGCTTGTGGTCACCATATATGCAAATCTTTGCAGGACCTCCACAAGCTTAAATTATTGAAGGAAGGTGACTTCAATCTCTACGGTGCTAGTGCTGATATCATCCAAGCAGAAGCTGTAGGGACCTATATTCTGAAGTTGCCTTCAGGGAAGATCTTGGAATTAGAAAATTGTTATTATATGCCTAAGATTATTAGGAATATTATATCTATTCCTTTGTTATTAAAACAAGGATATGTAATGGATGTAACGAGCACTGGTTGCTCGATAAAGTTATCTAATAAAATTATTTATTCTAGCATATTTAGCAATGGGCTCTTAACTCTTTCTTCCAATGATAGTATTTTTCATGTCAATAATAAAAGAAAAAGAGAAGACTTTAATGATACTTTACTTTGGCATCATCGACTTGGTCATGTTAATGAGTCTAGGATAAGCAAGTTATACAAGGAAAAATTTCTTGATCCTTATGAGTATGAATCATTAGGAACTTGCGAATCATGTCTCATGGGTAAGATGACCAAGACTCCATTTACTGGACATGGAGAAAGGCCAACTGAGTTATTAGGACTTATACATACTGTTGTATGTGGTCCAATGACAACTCAGGCCAGAGGTGGATACTCATATTTTATCACTTTTACAGATGATTTATCTAGGTTCGGATGTGTGTATCTTATAAAACATAAATCTGAAGCCTTTGATAAATTTAAGGAGTATCAAAGTATGGTTGAAAACAAACCGGGAAAAGTATTAAAGTTCTTCGTTCTGATCGAGGAGGAGAATACTTATCCACGGAGTTTTTAGACTATCTTAAAGTTAATGGAATTCTTTCTGAATGGACCCCTCCTTATACACCATAGCTAAATGGTATAGCTGAAAGGAGGAATCGTACCTTATTAGATATGGTACGATCCATGATGTGCTTCACAAATTTACCCATTTCCTTCCGGGGTCATGCCCTAGAAACTGCTGTTTACATTCTGAACAAGGTACCTTCTAAATCCGTTGTTAGTACTCCATATGAAATTTGGAATGGAAAGAAACCGTATCTTAAATATTTTAAGGTAAGGGGATGTTCAGCTTATGTAAAAAGAAATTTTGGACATAAGTTGGAACCTAGAGCGGATAAATGTCTATTTGTAGGATATCCTAGAGAGGGTAGAGGATATCTGTTTTACCATCCTACTGAACAAAAGATTTTTGTCAGCACGCATGCCACTTTTCTAGAAAAAGAGTTCATTTTAGAAAAGGGCAATGGTAGAACTGTTGAACTTGGAGAATTACAAGAAACACAGATAAACAGTTCTCAACCATTAGAACATATAGTTAGGACAGAACCAGAACACAAAACTCCTCCCCGTAGGTCTGATAGAGTGCCACGGGCACCTGAGAGGTATGGGTTTATTACTGAAAATAATGAAGCCCAAGTCATTCAAAATGATGAACCTATGACCTATACGGAAGCTATCTTGAGTACTGATTCAGATAGATGGCAAGAAGCCATGGAATCCGAGATAGACTCTATGTATGTAAACCAAGTATGGTCTTTGGTCGATGCACCAGAGGGTGTTAATCCTATTGGGTGCAAATGGGTCTATAAGAAAAAGATTGGGGCTGATGGCCAAGTTGAAACCTATAAAGCCAGATTAGTGGCAAAAGGTTTTAGACAAAAACAGGGAATTGATTATGATGAAACATTCTCACCTATTGCCATGCTCAAATCAATTCGAATTTTACTTGCTATAGTAGCATACCATGATTATGAGATCTAGCAGATGGATGTAAAGACTGCATTCCTCAATGGTTTCCTTGAGGAAGAAGTCTACATGTCACAGCCAGAAGGTTTTATTTCAAAGAATAAACCTAATCAAGTATGCAAGCTAAAGAAATCCATTTATGGATTAAAGCAAGCTTCAAGGAGTCGGAACATCCGCTTTGATGAAACTATTAAAAGGTTTGGTTTTATCAAAAATGTGGATGAACCCTGTGTTTATAAGAAGACTAGTGGGAGTGCCATAGTCTTCTTGGTTCTGTATGTAGATGACATACTCCTCATTGGGAATGATATCCCAATGTTGCAATCAGTCAAGGTTTGGCTATCAAACCAGTTTTTCATGAAAGATTTGGGAGAAGCATCCTATATACTAGGTATTAAGATCTATCGAGATAGATCTAAGAGGATGCTAGGTTTATCCCAATCTAGGTACATTGACTTAGTGCTGAAAAGATTCAACATGGATGGAAGTAAAAGAGGTTATCTTCCTATGAGTCAAGGCATACATCTTTCTAAAAGGATGTCTCCTAAGACACCTGAAGAAAGAAATAGAATGAATTCTATACCTTATGCTTCGGCAATAGGGTCCATAATGTATGCCATGTTATGTTCCAAGCCTGATGTGGCATATGCTTTAGGCATTGTCAGTAGGTTTCAGGCTGATCCAGGAGAGGATCATTGGAAAGCAGTTAAAAATATTCTTAAGTACCTGAGAAGGACTAAGGATATTTTTCTGGTTTATGGTGGTTCTGATCTTAAACTAGAAGCTTATTCTGATTCTAGTTTTCAATCAGACACTGATGATAGCAAATCGATTTCGAGATATGTTTTTACCCTAAATGGTGGAGCAGTGAGTTGGAAGAGTACCAAGCAGCAGACTGTAGCTGACTCAACCACAGAGGTAGAATACATAGCTGTCAGTGAAGCCGCCAAGGAAGCAGTCTAGATGAAGAAGTTCATCACAGAGTTGGGTGTTGTTCCTGAGATTGAAAACCCAGTGCCACTTTACTGTGACAACACTGGAGATGTTGCTCAAGCTAAGGAACCAAGAGCTCATCATAAGTCCAAGCACATTCTGAGACGCTTCCATCTCGTCCGAGAAATAGTAGAGAGACAAAATGTCTACATAAATAGAGTTGATACAAAGAACAATATAGCAGACCCGTTTACTAAGGCTCTACCACAGCGAGAGTTCGATCGCCACCTCAAGTGTATGGGACTAAGATTCAAAGGCGATTGGCTTTAATGCAAGTGGGAGATTGAAAGGGATATGCCCTACAAGCCAATCTATGTTGTATCTCCCAAACCATTGTAATTAACAATATTCTAATAAAGGCATTATTTTTCATCATACACTGTGTTTATTATTATATGATGAACCCCATAGATTAGGGCTATGATTTTAGGGTTATGATGAGATCATGCCAGTGAGACCTAAAGTCTTAAAACCTTAATCTAAAATATTCCTAGTCAAAGGAACCTTGAGTAGGGGATCAGGGTTTTTCAGTAAGACTAGCACATCCTATGTATACTGAATAGGGTGACTGCTCTCACAGTCACTTGTGTATGACACTAATACTAAGATGTGGGTGCTCATTAGAGAATGAGTTCACTGATATGATCCAACTTGAGAACATCTAATGGAGTCTTAGCTACATGTCAATAGAAGGTTCTCATAGTGGGAGTGGTACAAGTAATCCTTTGACCTGAGACTGCCATAAGTACCTTATGTACATGAACCCATGCTTTGGTTTAATTCTAATCATGACACTGAGTCATGCACAGGATTGATACTAGGAATGGTGAATTGGATATAAAGGTAATGAGTAGGTCAACAAGGAATCGATCACTCTTAGTAAGAGGAGATTGCATCCAGCTAGTTATCAATCGGATAATGATTCACGGAATCTTTGATCAAAGTAAAAATATTAGAGATGATTTCTAATATCAAGATAATTGAATCATCAATATACGATTGAGCTAGAAATGAATATAATATTGGAGTTGACATATATCCATATCCAAAATTATATTCTAGGTGCAGGCTGATCGAAGGATTTAATTGTACGGTAACTTTCTACTGAAGGGTATTTTTGGTATTTCACCAGAATTTCCATATCTTCCGGGTAGACATGACACGTTGCTAGACGTCAATCTTGTCTTGTGGGTTGATTAAATTGAATGATCACTTATTAGGAAGAGTCCTAATTGATCATAATCGAGTAAGCCTGGTTTGACCTAAATCGATTAAAAAGAGTTCTAATCAAATTAGGTCAACTTGTATTCGATCCCACTACTGGCTAGATGTGGAACCCAATGGGTCACACACTTAAGAGAATTGATCAAGGGTTTAATTTTGTAATTAAATCATTTTGCATGATGACACTCTAGCAGGTGTTGCAAATCCTAGCTTCTATTCGAATTAGATTCGAATTAGGGTTCCGGATTGGTTCAATTTGGGTTCTAATTGGATCTAATTAGACCCTAATTGAGGTTATAGAGATTATGGCTAACCCTATTGGCTAACCATGTATCTAAGCTAGCCCCCCACCCGCCCCTTAGCATTTTCACGCCAAAATGCCAAGAGTCCATGCGCTAATGGACTCTTGGCACGCCATTCGGAAGAGTCCATGGTGCATGGACTCTTGGTGCGCTCCATAAAAAACTCCGGTGTTTTTATATGGGGTGGCTTCTCTTATCTCCTTTAGCGTCTCAAATGTCCCCCCTTGGATTGGAATCCAAGGGTTGATGCTTTTTTGAGAAAGGCAGGAAGCATTCGTTGCTTCCCGATTGCGCGAAATAACATCTCCTCGGAGATTTAAAGTCGCGACTCCTTTCTTTTAAAAACATCGCGACTTTTCATTTAAGAAAAGCCATGGGATTTATCCGGAAGACCGTGAGAAGGAAGGATGGGGCGTGAGAAAATAAGAAAGGGCGTGAGAAGTTTTTCACGAAGAGTTGTGTGGGCAACTCTCTGAAATCTATTTAAGGGGTCAAGAAAAATCAGAACCGGGTAATCTGAAATTTTTTTTCTTCTGCCTCTCCAAAAGACTCTTTCTCTCTTTTCTTGTTCTTGCACTGTTTCCTTTATAGAGTACACCTCTGTCGAAACTCTGCTACTGAACAAGAACAAGAGCGAAAGTCTCCGACGGTAAAGGAAAGAAGGAGTTCTGATTTTTATTCTTTCTTTCTTACATTAAGACATCGTTGTCTTAGTTTCTCCTCCAATTTAAGACAAGCCTAAATCCCCTTAGGATAAGGTCTTATCTTCAAGATAAGAGTGTCTTAGAGGGTCAAGGTCTTAGTGGAAGGAGGAGAAGAGATAAAAGAAAGGAAGGCAACCTCTTGTGTGGAAGAATTCCAGCCATAATCCGAAGAATTGAGTTCTAGGAAGAAGAACTCAATAGGAGGAACCATTGGACAAGAAGATAGTATTCTTGATCATTGCTCTGTGTGGATCACCATCGGAGGGCGGACACCTGGACGCCTGGTGAACTCAAATAGCCCATTCATCTTCAAGATTAAATCTTCATCAATTTAGAATTAGCGGTTACAGGTTAGTACTCTAATTCTAATTTGCATAAGAATGTTAGTTTTCATACATTTTAGTCTTATTAAGGAGTTCCTGGTTTAGGGTTTTGGTACATATTAATTTCAATTTTTGAAATTACCCTTCCGCTGCGTTGCATCGGAACCCTACACAACCCCCCTGTATTATTATTATTCTTTCGTCAACAAAGACACTCTATCAAATTTTATTCCTTTGCTGTGTGTATCGCGGGGTGTGAGGCCCTTTTCTTTATTTTATGGAACATAATGGGGTGTGAGGCCCTACCTATCCAGCCGACAAGAAATTCTAGCCACCACTTCTAACCTTTCCCTTCCATTCTTTTTCATTCCTTTGCTGCTTCCTAACTTAAGTTTTCTTTGCTGAGTGTTTGCAGGTGATCTAGAATCAAAGTCAGGTGTTCTTGCCTCAAAATCAGCATCGCAAGAGATCGGAGCCCGAGGATCAAGATCTTGAAGCCTTGCCACAGAATCTTGAGAGTCCTGTTAGATCTGCATTAGAGAGATGGTTCTTCATTGGTAACACTTAAAACCTCTTTCCTTCTCTTTGATCTCTGAATAGTTGAAAGTAAACCCTAGTTTACGGTAATTTCTTAGCCACCAAATCCTGATTTTTTTTAGTTACTTTGTTAGATCTACTTATGTGGGTATAAACTAATTGACTAGTTCCCCAATTGCATACTTTGAGTCTCCAAAAATCCAAAAATTATAAAAAATTTTAATTTCTATTTTTTTATTATTAATTAGGTTAATAATCAATAGCTTAGATTTTCATAATTGTCTCACATCAGATTAAGTGCTAGGGTTTGACATTTATCCATGCCCATCACTTAATTGGGATAAAGGAAGATCAAAGGATTGAATTGTACAGTAACTTTCTACTAAAGGGTATTTTGATAACTTTTATAATTTTTCATCTTTTAGGTAGGCATGACATGTTGCTAGATGTTAATCATGTCTTGTAGGTTTTCATAAATAGAATTGGTTGGATTCATAAGTTAATTCGAAAGCTAGTTCGAATTGGCAACTTAGGTCAGCTTGATTTTGACCTTATTAGGTCAATTGATTTTCGATTGGATTGAAACAGCTTTGACCTAGACCTACTACTAGCTAGATATGGAACCCAAAAAGTCACACACATTAAAAAATTGGTCAAGAAAATCGATTGTATTTTTATTAGGGTCATTGGATCTAATTGGCTAGCTAATTGACATACTAGCATATGTTAGCTAGCCCAACTAATAGTCCAATTGGATTGGGTTAGTTTGCTTGCTATTTGGGATAACCAATTTAAGTGGGACTTGAAATGGGTTATATCCTAATTAAAATAGTATTTGTCTGATTTTATTTGGATTTATTTGGGCCTTATCTTGGAATTATGGAAGAGTCCAACTTGGATTGGACTCTTGGCGCCAAGATAGATGTGCGCAAAAGGACCAAGAGTCCTTCTATTAGTCAATCACAAATTCTAGATAATGGCTAGGACTTTCTCCTTTATCTCCATGTTTTTTTGATGGGCTTTGACTGGTTGAAAGAGGCGTTTGGCATGGAAGAAATGACGCACGCAAATTGAAGGGTTGTGTCCCTTCATTCTTTAGAGGAAATTCAAGAGGTATGAGTCCTTCTATTTAAAGGCTCTTGATTTCTTTGATATGTCTCTTGGAGTCCCATGCCCCCTAGCCTATTTTTGACTAGTATTATGCCACATGGCATATGGAAAAAATTGGTGGAATTATGAAGAGACACCTATATGTCTCTTGGCGCATGAATTGACTTTTCATGATAAGTCCTCTCACCTAAAAGATTCCTTTTACTTGAATGGTCTTATCAGAGGGCTGAAAAAAAGACTTATTAGGCACCTCATCCCTCTCTATAAATAGGCATCGATAATCTGATGCCAGGCATTCCATTCTAATATGAATTGAAGTACTTTCTATTTTCTCTTCTTTTTTAAGACAAGGCTTGTCCTTTTAAGACAAAGCTTGTCCTTTTAAGATAAGGCTTGACTATTTAAGACATGAACCTAAGAAGAGATATAGGGGGTATTCAGATTCTGAGAGATGATTTAGAGAGGTCTCTGAGTGCCCTATAGAAGGGTAGGGGTTCCAACAAAGGGAGAAAGTTCGGAAGGCTGTTGGAAGAGTCCTAGTCAAATAAGAAAGCTTGGTAGGAGTGTTTCCTTGGTCCGATTCCTGTGTGGATCATCTCTTAAGGGTATACACTTGTATGCCTCATAGAAATTAAGGAGTATAGTGCTCCGGGTATTCTTCTATAATCCTAAAGTTTTAATTTACAAATTATCATGGTCAAGTGGTCCTAGGGTTTAAGATTCTGGTCGATTAGAGTTTTAATAATGAAAATTTTGAAACCCAGTTTTCTGCTGCACCGGTCGGATGCCAATAGATAAGCCATCATTGCACCTCCCATATTCAAATTTATCAAATGACAAGCAGGATAGATTTCCAGGGCTGCACCCACTGCAAACCCACATACTGCCGGAAACAAAGGCAAGCAGCAGTAGAGGAGGAATTGGGTGACAAAGTATACAACCATCACCTCCCCTCTAGCTCCATCATTAGACCAGCGAAGGCCACAATCCGGTTACATAAGCATTGGCCTTTTCTAATACCTTCCATGCTAAGAAGAGCGCCCACCAACACTCGCGCACTGCCGAGGAAACACCCATGGAGAGAATCCTTTCCAGTGAGAAAGGGAACTTCTAAGAGCCATGTTTGGAGAGCCTCTTCTAGTGGTGCAGCATTTCTCTGGTCATTAAAATTTCAAAATGATCTATTGAAGCCCCGCTCCCTTAACATTATACTTATAGAGGGATAGATGGAAGGTCACCATGTCCTCAGCAAACCAATGCATGATAGGTGGCACTGTCCTATCGACGAGTGACCGTTTCCATGGACCTGGAAGACAAGGCATAGGAGGCTTCTCCAAAGTCGACAATTCTCTTGGAAGATCATTCACTTGTAACCCTTTGTGCTACCACCGAGGTGATCCATGGAGCACTGTATCACTTTTGACTAAGAACCTTACCAAAACTAAATCCACCTTAAGTGGTACGTCAGGCTATGTTGTGTTCTATGATTGGGAGGCAGAACTAGCCTACTCACCTTGCTTGTGGGTGTTACTAAATTCAAGAACCCTGATGATCTCTTGAGATTAGTGTGAAATCATTCTCTAGTTGATAATACATCAGGTACTAGACATAACTATTCTAGATGACACATAGATGTACAAGGCATCACAATTCCAAGTGGGGGAAGTACACAGTCAATAAGCCTTAAGCCCTTCCTCAATCTCTCCCTCCTATGCTCTGCCACACCAATAATTTTCTCAGGCATGGCATTGCAAGGAATGAGCGGTTTGGTAACCCCTCCTATTTCAAGGAAGTGACCTTGCATGATGAGCTCACATACTATGAAGTCAAAGTTGTATCATTGCAGGCATGCCTCGTCTGCTGCCCTAGACGAGCCTTGAACATCCCTAGTAGTCAAAGATTCATTCAAGCTCTTTGGAGGCTTTCCCCTAATCTTGCTCGTGCTTTGTTGACCCTTCAAAGTATGGGTAGCTCTACCTCAAGGTGATCAGCCTTCATCTTTGCCCCGACCACCCGGGTCCACAGCATTTCTAGATGTTGAGCTTTGTCCATCCTGGTGGCCTGCACATAGGTCATGGCCACTTCTATGTTTATCAATCTCCCATGCAGGAAAGCAAGTTTGTGTTGTGGGTCCTCGGCTGGCTTGGTAGTCCATCACATCTTCTGCAAGCCCTTCCCGCCACCCACAGCCTCACTAACTAGAGAAGGAATTGTTGGGAAATGTGTCCCAAGGCCAATTGTCTAGCTTGTAGATAGTTGAGCTATTGTTGTAATTATATATGAAAAATATTGAATAAAATATTTATTCTAGCTATTCATCACATTTTATATCTTCCTATGATGAACTCTTGTGTGATGAAGTCCTTAGGACTACTTTGATGTGATATAGAGAGGATATATCATCTAGTCCTTAAATTTGTTCGCGACCAAATGATACATTGTCACAAGATGATAATGTATCAAGTGTAGGTCATTGTATGTCATAGTCATTGGTTGTCCTCTTAACCAAAGAGTGTAAAAATACCGGTATGGCATATAGGTGTTGTGTATGACACTTCACTGGATGTGACCCATCTGTAGAACATTCTTTCTACCAAAGAGTAGTTCACATTAGGATATGGATATAAGTGTTCCTCTGACTTGAGATCACCATAGTAGCTTGCAAGCAACTCACTGTGCTTAGGTACCGGACTACCCGGATTTCTAATTCGATGATGAAAGGTTGCTGGATACAGTCAAGTACTTGTGTAGCAGTGGTTGGATCAAGAAAGGACTACCCCTCCAAAAGAGTTTGGAGTGAATGACTCATTATGTCTCAATTGAGCAAAAACCTAGGCCAGGGTAGTCCTTGTAAGCGGTTACAGGGATTTTGAGGTTGAGACATATTGTGATGGACTATTCTAGGGTTGGACAGATAAACCCTAAGTCTTCCAGAGCATTAAGGGTTAAAGGAATGTATTATATGATTATCATATCCATTTGGGTGTGTGTTGCCTAGTATTCTAGGCTTGGGAAGAGTCTTGGGAAGGGTTCTTGAGTGCACTTCCTACATCCTCCATAGTCCATCTCCTGGAGCATCTCGTAGAAGAAGAAGAAGAAGAGTCCATAAGCCAATTCGTTCCAGCGAAGCTAGCACTTCAAAGGAAGAAGGTCAAGGAAGAACTTCGGTGTGGATTACTTGTAGAGGCTGGACACGTGTGTGGCTTCCGGAGCGATTGTCTTCCTTGGTGAGCCTTTCCTCAACCCGATGAGTGTCACATCGGATTAAAGGTAAGGCTCTTGGTGAGTTTTCTAAAGAAGTGTTCTTTGGTATATACATCGAACATAGAATGATTCTATGTGATGCACAACTTTGTGTGCTTGCATTTTCTTTCATTAGCATGTTAATATTCATACATGATCCTATTTGTAGGCATATATTAGAAATGTTCTAATATTATATGTTGATTAATATGATTAATGAAGTCTTTCGCTGTGATAAGGTTAAAAATTTTAAAGTTGCATCACTATTGCCTACATCATGTTTCCTAACAGGAATTGCCTTGCCCTTCTTCGTGGGCACCCCGCCAGTGGTGCCAGACAATGTGCTCACCCCATGGAGTGCTTTGCCCTTCTTTGCGGATACCTTGCTAGTGGTGTTGAACAACATTCCTGACTCAGGTGAGCCTCGCCCGCTCTTATGGATGCCTCACTAGTAATGCCAGACAGCATGCTGAGCACATGAAGCATGAATCTTTTTAGTGGTCTGGAAACCTCCTATTACGGGGATATGCATTCTCCATCGGTACCTTTGGTAGTCTCTATAGTGGCCCCTATAGGAGCCCCAGGACCCTTCGTCTATATGGCCAAGGAGAATTTGGCCACCACTATTAAAGCTTCCCCCATGCTTGACCTTGTTTCAACACCCTCCAAAAACCTGGCAAACTTATAGTAGGCAGCCTTCAACTCCCGAGTCAGATCCTCGTTCATGTTTATGTATAGATTCAACTGGCACTTGATCATCTGCCTAACTTCTTTCACTATGGATAGGTCATGCTCTATAGAAGTGCACACATTTTCTACAATCTTTAATCTACGCCTACCATCATTCTCTCCTCGCGCTTTCAACTTCCTCCCAAAGCTGCATGATGCTAGTCTTAGCTACCTGATAAGACAATGACACCATCAGCTAGGCCGAAAGAGAAAGCTTGTAATAATGACAGGCACCATCCTACATGCAAGCTCTTGGTAAGACAATCGATCAGCCTCTAGGGTAGTGGGTAAGTCATTCTACTAGCATGAGACAAGGAATCACAAAGCTGACTATTGTTGCTATCTCCAGTCACCATGGAGAGTACCCCCAATGGGTGGGCCACTTTTGGAAGTGCCAACATAGACGTAGCCACCTGCCCATGCTCACTAGGCTCACCTGCAATCTCTCCACCACCTCAACCACCATAACTTGATCATGATAGAGAGAACTCTTGTCATCGCTTGGACCACTAGCAAGCTTTCCTTAGGTAGGCACCGCAGTTCCTCCTACCGCCTCACTCGATCGTGCTTCGATAGTGGCTGGGAAATCTTCCATAGCAGCCTTGATCGTTAATAGGTCTATCATGACAGTTTCCTTTTCTCTAGCTATCTCAGCAATGACCGGATCCCTTGGCATTATAGATACCATGGGCCTGGCCACCTGCACCTCCCCCTCTTCTACAATGGTGGGAATTATAGGTGAGGCAACTGCCAGAGTCATCTCCGCTATCTTGATGTCCATTGGCACAATCGGAGCCACCATGGCCCTTTCAACTAGGATGTCTACCCCAGGATCAATAATAGACACCCTTAGGATCACTTCGGTGATGCCCTCCATAGTGGCCAGTGCCTTTCCATGTGCAGCCATGCCCCCCTTCTCTATCCCGGTCTCACCGTCACTTCCCTTCCTCTTCCGTGACTCCTTAGCAGGATCACTGAGCAACTCCACGAGTGTAAATTTGAACCTCATTGCCTAACCAACATAGTAGTGAGCAAGGTCAACCTACAAGCAAGAATAACAGGAAGAAAAAATACATTGAAATTGAAGTTTTGCAAAATTAAATTCTATTTCAAATAAATTCTCAAGTATTTTGTATAAAGTCATAGTGACCAACATAAAAAAATGAAAAGGAAGACATGAAAGGATGCACGGGCTGATCATGGGGGGCCAGCCCTATCTTCTCCAAATTCTGGGCCCTTTCTACCAGAGCTTGAAGAGCCCTCACTACCATTTGAAGGTAACTCCATCTTCAGCTTCTCGACATCAACATTTGGGAACAGCTCGGTTACCGACCCCTTTAGAAACTCAAAGATCTATCGAAAGGCATTCCTGTTGGCTTCCAATACCTCCAAATGATACTCTTCCTCGGTCCTAAAAGCCTCGATCACCTTCACCATTACCTTGGAGGCCAGCACTTCTGCTATCTGTGCCTCTTCTTTCACGATCAAAGCTTGGTCCTTAGCCTTGCACAGCACTTCTTCCACTGCCAAGGCCTTCTCGTCTTGGCTTCCATGACCTTCACCTCAGCACTGGTGACCCTTGCATTAGCCTCGACACTCTTGGCCTCTGCATCACCAAGTACCTTCTCTGCCTTAGCGACCCTTGCCTTAGCCTTGCTAAGTGCCACTCAGGCTCTAGCAAGGTCCTTTTCCCTTTGACATTGTGCCTTGGCCAATAGGCGATGGAGTTCTGCATAGTCCACTATGCTTTTATTAAGACAAGCTGATGTGACCGCCAGGGAGGCCTCAGCCATGTCCACCCTCTCTAGATGGGTCTATGTTTTCAAAGAAGGGTTAGCATTTAAGGACTTAGGTAGAAAACCTAGAGATACAATGACTCGGATGAACTGCTGCAAGCCTTCCCTAGTGGACCGTGCAAGTGCCTCTTCTTTGACCTCCAATGGGATGAAGTAATCCAAGAACCTTAGGCATGTGTTCACCCCTTCCAAGCAAATCTCATTAGGGGTGAGAGTACCCTTTTGAGCGATGAAGGGCTTCAGATCTCTATCATTGCTTGTACCAGTCATAGGGGTTGCCGCCTGCTTTACCTTAGCGATGGCTACCCTAGCCTTTGCTATCAACCTGGTCGCTTGCATAAGAGATTTCATTGCTTCGCCGACCCCTGCCTGAGTCTCCTCTGTAATTGTTGTCCCCTTCTCTTTCCCTTCAAAGATTTGCTTGCATTAGCTGAGGTTGCGGTCCCTAAGTTAGGGGGTGGTGTGATCTCCACTACTAGTTCTATAATCAGTGCCTCACTAGAGCTCAAAACAAGGTCCAAGAAAAGAGACGACCATCTTCTTTTCTTCGCCTTCCCCGCTTTCCTCATAGGGGAAGGGGAACTTGTCCTCTTCCCCTTTGGGTTGGTCAAAGGTGACAGAGAAGGCTCATTGACGATCATCGCATGTAGCTCATCAATGGATCATCAAGCTTGCACTAAAAGATAGAGTCATCTCGATTGGGAAAAATAGGGGACTATTCATGAGATAGATGGTGGGGGGCCTATCTCGGGACAAGAAAACTTCTATCATATAAAGGGCCTTTAGCCAATTCTTTGAAAGAAGAACATCATATGGTGAGACTTGTATCGGTGATAACTCGTCCACCATGATCTGCTTTGATTTTTGTAGCACCGAAGGATTTAGCAATCGTGAAGGTTCTGCCTTGCCCCAGTGATTGGGAAATAGCCACGATGATGGAGAAACTATAAAGAAGAATCATGACTTCCAGGCCCCATAGTTTTGTCAGACCAGTGGGGAAGCTAAATCCTTTGTGAGGGGAGACATAGTACCATCCTGGGCTTCATGCTATGATGAACCATCAAGCTAAAAAAATTGACGATGGCTCTGCAAGCATTGGAGACTAATTGTACTAGACATAGATTGTACCATCATAGTAGGTCTGCCATCACTGAGAGCATGAGAATCCTAAGACCATCATTCAAAGATTCCTCATAGAGGGTGGCATTTGTCATCGTCCTATCTATGATTTGCTCGTTCTTCCTAGGAACCTCCAGATGGATACCCATAGCAAGGATGAACTTCTCTCCTACTTGAGGACTTTCTTCTCTATCAGAATGGAGGCCATGGTTTCAGGTGTCAAACTCGACTCCTCTGCTCCCATGATCAGTGCACGTTAGATGTAAGAGCAAGGGAAAGAAGAAAGAAGGGAAGAAGGAAGGAAAACCCACTGCAAATAGCCACTAGTATGTCTCTTCAACTAGTTAAAAACTTCTCTCATCTTTCCTGCTACTTTGCCACCTGGACACTACGAGAATATGAGGGGCCAAATCAACCCCCATACACTTGTATATATACTCGTTGGGAGGACTTGTCTATTCCTCGATGAAGGGGCACCGGTTTTGATCTTGATAATCGATCCATCCCACATTGATTTGACCTTAAAGGTGCCATCTCGGGAGGCACATTGTAACATTCTAGATGCCTAACCTATCATGGCAACTTTTGAAACTACCATTGCTTCGGGTGATATCACCTCCTAGGAAGCCATGCCCAATCCTCGCATGGGTTTTATTGCGAGCTACCTTGCCCAGCATAGCCTTATCACCTTTTACCATGAGTTGTCTCACCCAGTGCTGTCTCACCACCTTTTGCCATGAGTTGCCTCGCCCAGTGCAGCCTTGTCACATTTAGCCATGAGTTGCATTGCCCAGCGTAGCCTCGCCATCCTCTGCCATGTGCTACCTCGCACAGTGTAGCCTTGCCACCATTGGTACGAGCTACCTTATTACATGCCCTGTGCAGTGTTTGCCAAGCTAACTCTGTTATAGCAATGGTGGGCCCCCATTAGATCTGTCAATGTAGGCCGACCCGGCACGACCCTAACCCATATGGGCTGACAGTATATAGGTCAGGCCAAGTTAGGCCCACTTACATAAATGGGTCAAGAAAAACTAGCCCGGCCCAGCCTTATATGGGCCGTGGGCTAGGGTTGGGCCAGTCCACTTGCACCAAAGCTATGATTGAGAATGAGAGCTTGGATCCAGCACACGATCAGGAAAAGACATGGAATCCATGAGATTCAAGCAAGATTTGAGGGACTAATTTTAGCAAATATTTCATCACTCCTTCCAATTAATATCCAATACGAATGTACTAACATAAAAATTCTCCTAGCATTGCATAGTGAAGTTAAAATGTAGAATCCCTCCAAACTCTGTAGTAATAGAAGCATGTAATTCCAATTTCTCACAAGCCCAACTCCGGGACCTGCCTTTAAGTCTTTAACCATAAAATCACTCTAATGTAAGATATTTGATAAATTTATTTACTCATTTTAAGCCAAGTGGTGCAGTAATGTTGTTTATTCATTTTAAGCCAATTGCAAATTTATCCAGAAGTAATATACGTTATCTTTCTTACCTTTTTTCCACTCTTCATGAAATCTCTCCAGCTGGAAACCTGTGAAGACAGCTAAATCATGTAAATGAGAACTACAAACATTTAACAATAGAACAAGAATTTTACACATAGCTTTAACAAGGATAAGAAGCTGCAGCACACTTGATTCATTATAACTTGTTTTGTAGACATGTCAAAACTTAACTATGAACTTATCACAACATAGATTAGCAGGACTGCCAACAGAATCGCAATCATTCTGGTAATAGAAACTGAACCAATACTAGATGTCTCTAATACTAGGCCATAAACATAAACATGATCCAAAATAATAAAAATATTATGTTCTCATGTAAACCCTTTTCATACTACTATAATGCAAGCATACATCAGAGTTAGATCAACATAAGGCAAATATATCATCCATAGTATATCAAACTCAAAATACAACATCAAGTCAAACAAACTATTCTTCTACAAATTCATCTTTATCAAACTCAAAAAATAAAATAAAATTAAATAAATTATTCCTCCATAAATTCATCTTCTTGGAGCATATTTGAATCCACTATTGATGTCTCAATTCTAGCACTGTTATCATCTTCATCTAAAATTCACAACCACTTAAAAATTAATTAAATAATTAATTCTAAAAAAATTAATAAACCAAAATTTTAAAGTATATATAATAAATATATAAGAAACATTATCATTATGATTTGGAACAAATCTATGCATCCAATTTTGAATGTAAATTAGAATTTGAATATTTTCAAGAAGGATAGAACTTCTATATTTAGTGAAAACACGACCACCAATACTAAAAGTAGATTATGATGCCATTGTAGTAATTGGAATGCTCAATACATTATGTGCTATAATAGAGAGAGTAGGAAATTATTTTGCATTAGTCTTCCAATAATTGAGAACATCCAAATCATCATAGTGGTCATAATCAAGTTTTATTTCATCCAAATAAATATCTAATTCACTTTTACCAATGTGAATAACATTTTTATTCTGAAACATTTTAAATTCCTACAATATTTTAAACAAATGGACAAAATATAAATGAAAGAAATAAGATATAATAATTAATATATAACTAAAAAATAAAAGGTTGAATGTTTAAAAAGATACAAAACTTACATTGAAGATTCTTGATCTCTCATGTTTACTTCTATTTCCACTTGGCCCATGCAATAAGATGGACTCATTAGATGATGGAGAAGCACTTGATATACTGAAGTTGCTTGTAATAACCAAATATGGTTGAAGTGGTTGTAATTGAATAACCAAATAACCGAATGTGGTTGTAACTGAATAACTGAATAACTGAATGTGGTTGTAACCAAATAATAGAATAACCGAAGTGGATGTAACCGAATAACAGAATAACTAAAGTGGTTGTAACAGAATAATCGAAGCGGTTGGCCTTAGTGGGCCTTAGTGGGCTTTGGGCCTTTATGGACCTTAATGGGCCTTGGGCCTTTAATAGGCCTAGGGCCTTTATCAAGACTGGATGAGAGGGATATAACACTGCCCCCCACTCACGAGCTGAAAATTGTTACTAGTGAACTGCTCTGACTTTAACTTCATTTTCAGTGAAGGGAGTAATAGCCTTTGTACTTTGTCAGTTGGCCAATTGGATCTGCCTTTGATTGATAGTGATAGAGAATAAGATAGACAGGTCAGATCATCAATAAGCTACTGAGTAATATATGTTGATTTAGATTCACTTTGATGCGTCACCGGATTTACTGCAAGATAGACCATGTAGGTCATCCCTGAATAAAGATTGGGCCATTTTGGTACTTCATCAAATTTATAGTAGTGTAAACCATATGGATCATTTTTGAATTTTTGATAGAGAATAAGACAAGCTTATCAGGCCCATCCCGGCATTTCATAAGGTAGATCACGTAGATCACCCTTATGCCCTTTAATTAAAGATTAAGATAGGCTGATCGGGCCCACCTCGGCATTTCATAGAGTAGATCATGGAGATCATTCTCATGCCTTTCAAAAATAGGATTAAGACAGGCTGATCATGCCCACCTCGGTACTTTGTAAGGTAGATCACGGAAATCATCCTTATGCCTTTATGGTTAAGATAGGCTGGTTAAGCCCAACTCGGCATTTCGTAAGGTAGATCATGGAGATCATCCTTATGCCTTAAAAGAAAAAAGATTAAGATAGGCTGGTCAAGCCTACCTCGGCACTTCGTAAGGTAGATCACATAGATCATCCTTATATCTTTCGATAGAGAATAATATAGGCTTCAGTAGACCTTTCCTTCAGCTTCAGTGGACCCTGAAAAGATAGGCTTTAGTGAGCCTTTTGATCTCAGTGGGCCCTAATAAGATATTAGCCATTTAAGAAGAGATTGGCCATTAAGAAGATTTCGGCCTTTAAAAAGACATCGACCATTAAGAAGATATCGGCTTTCAAGAAGAGATCGGCCATTAAGAATATATCAGCCTTCAAGAAGAGATCGGCCATTAAGAAAATATCAGCCTTCAAGAAGAGATCAGCCTTCAAGAAAATATCAGCCTTCAAGAAGAGATCGGCCATTAAGAAAATATCAGCCTTCAAGAAGAGATCAGCCTTCAAGAAAATATCAGCCTTGAAGAAGAGATCGGCCATTAAAAAGTCATCGACCTTGAAGAAGATATTGGCCTTCAAGAAAATATCAACCTTGAAGAAAATATCGGCCTTTAGAGGTTCCTGCAAAACAAATTCCTTGATTGAGATACCTTTGATAGGAGATACTCCGATGCTCAAGTTAGTAGAGTTCAGATGATAAAATGGAGAACTCAATGAATGAGAAAGAGGTCAGAGTGACATGGTGTAGGCTAGTCTCAAACTTATCTACAAGAGCTTACCTCGGAGGTCTCATCAAAGCCATCGATATCGTCCCTTCATTTTTTCAATAGATCAAGACATTAAACTCCTTGAGAAATTGCCACGAGAAAAAAATGATGGGTGGATGGTTTAAGGATCATAAAGAGAAAATAAGGATAGAAGCTCAAACTCATAATGCCGAAATGTGTTGCAGCTACGGTTGCTGTTGTTATGGCCAGCACCGTCTTCTCACCTGACGGGTCTAGAACAAGCTTTAATTTGAAAATTACAACTGTCATTACTTCTGCTACAGCAAGCTACCCATGTTCTGATGTCCTGATCGATGGCTAGGATTCATCATCCTTCAGCGGCTGCAAGATCATCTCTAGAATCTGATCTCGCTGAACCTGGATGCCCCGGCGTTCCCTAGCATGCTACGATCTCGTAGGTCGATGACTCTACTTCCGCGCCCATGAACTAGCTTGGCGGCTAGTCACTAGAGCCCACCCCATCACGATCGAGGTGGCCAATGGTGCAGGCAGCATTTTCCTGGCCATCGATGCGGTCTTCTTTTATGAGGTGGAGAAGGAGATCTCGAAGCCCATGTTGGTGAACTGGGCATTGTTGTCCATCCACCAGATCCCCTCCACCTCCGGGTGGGAGAGCATCAGGCGATGGATTAGCGAGAGCTTGGCCCAGTACCTGGCGAGCTCCCAATCCAAGTGGGTCAGGTACTCATCGCGGGTGAAGTTGGCAGCCACCGTGGTGGTGAGGGTATGCCATTACGGAACTGATACAAGTGCACATTCTTCTGGATGTATTCCATGAATTGCACCCGATCGCCGCCCTCGCCAGAGGCATCGAGGATCTTGTGGGAGTCGAGGATCTCGTGGTGTGTGCAGCATGCGGTCAACATCATCCGGGACATGACTGAGGAGGCCGAGGGCACGGGGTGGTGTCCTCCTGGCCGTCGGCTTGGCCCTTCGTGATGAGGTAGAGGAGGTGTCGAACAATTGCTCCTTACCATAAGCTTTGGTTGATAACTTTCTGAGGAAGATCAGAGGGTCGTGAATGCCAGATTGCCACCACATCGCCCATCTTTGAAACGGGGTGCTCTCCCCTACATAGAACTGTTCGGCAGCTACCACGACGGTCCCTGCTCCCAAAAGTGAGGGAGAACCTTCCATTTCTTAGATGGGCAATGTGGCATCGATCGATTTATGACACCGCTGGTCTTTTTTTTTTTTTTTTTGAAACCGGAGCTTTGGTGTTATTCTTGATTCGAGATTTATAGAAGGAAAGAGTAGGGGGTACAAGTACTTACCTTGATGAAGTCCCATAGCAAGAAGGCGAGGACCCATCGGGTGGCCGGTACATTGATCGCTAGAGGAGGGCGACAAGATCTTCAGCGTGTTGAGGGAGCAGAATCTCACTTACGTCTCTCCCCTCCCTCCACACTAGCTCCCTCCACTTCTCGACATCGCAGATCTCAGCAGTGAGGATCTCCATGATGATGTAGTCATCGTGGTTCTCGAGGCCAAGGAGGAGATCGAGGTTGCGGAAGCCGGTGTCGGCATCAATGGATAACCCGAAGCGGGCAAGGGAGATGCATAGGTTGGCGATGGTGGTGATCTTGATGTCGCCTCCCTTGCCGGAGGCATCCACTACCACGCGGGGGTTCTCATCGGTGAGCTGGATCTACTGCCCAAGCGGTAGTGGCCTGGGCTCACATGGGGCCCCCTTCAGTGCAGCCAGCGAACCTGGCAGTTGCCGAAGAGGGAGACAATCTAGAGAGGGGGGAGGCGTTGTGGACAAGGATCTTTTCGACGGCATCGGAGGTGTTGCAGGTGATGCTGGCGAAGTCGCCACAGGGGTCGCGGCCGGGGGCGATAGTCTAGGAGGCGAGGGCACGGCCGAGGTTGGCGGTGATGCTGCCCTTGAACTTGAGGAGGGGCTCCTTCTCCTCCGCCTCTGATGTTCTTGGTGTGGATGATTCCATAACTACTCGTGTACGCAATGAACTCCCCTATCACCAAGTTCCTATGGGTAAAGAGGAGGATGATGGTGATGGCCATGGCATCGATGGTGTCACTACTACTCCATAGATTTTTTAGCTGGATATTGATGCCGAGGTAGGGATGAGGGCTTGTGGTCATCTTGTGACACCAATCCATTCCGAGCAAAGGGTGCCGATGGAGATACAGCGATGCTCTCAACTGGAGGTGCCGCGGTGGCCCTCGTCGCCGATGATGGTGCTGGTGGATGGGGCAGAGGCCAAGTCGAAGGAGCCGAACCTTCTTGATCTTGTGAGCTTAGATCTGGCCTCTCCACGTCTCCACCGTAGTGGTCGACGGTGACCAGCTCCACGGACTACCTCCCATCACCCAGAACATCAGATGAGGCAGTGGGAGGGTGCCATGGTCTCTCGTCTACCTCTCTCCGAGGTCACTCCTATTTCTTCCTTTTCTCCTGGACTTTTTTTTTGGGCCATATTAGCTTAGATCTAGGGGAGGAGGAGCTCAACGAGACCTCTTGTCCCGGCTGCCAAAGGAAGCATCTCTACTCTGGTCGGATTCTGCCAGAGGATCCCATCAACTATGCTGCTGTCGATGGCTACTAGCATCCGCCTCACCACCAGAGCAGTCCAGGTTTGCTCCTTCCTCTTCCGGCTTGCTCTTTTTTTTTTTTTACTCGCAGACTTAGATTTGGGGGAGGAAGGGTTTGATGGAGCCGTATCATCCTCCCTGTCGCCTTCCTCATCTTGGTTTGATGACTGCACAGCTCCACCTCCATAATCTTTCCTTTGATGCGATCTATCATCAGATCTCTCGTCGGTGAAATTCGCCACCAAATTTGTCATCGGTGAGATCCACCATCGGATCTGGCAGTGGGAGGGTGCCACGGTTGCTCGCCTATCCATTCAAGCTCACACCCATTTCTTTTTTTTTGAATTCTCCTCTCCAAGGGAACAACATCCCCTACCTGGTATGCCAAGCTATTGCCGCCAAATCACCCGTGGCTAAATCTTCGACGGCATCGAGCATCCTGCTCATGCTTCTGATCCTGCTTGCGAGCATGGATTGGACACCTGCAAAAAATTTCGGACCGGATTTCCGACGGGGGACACTCTGACGCTCAAGTCAGTAAGTGATCTAGGCATCAACAGAATGGAGAATTCAAGAATAGTATAGATGAAAAAGGGAGTGAGTAGAGTAGAGTTGCCTTAGACTCTGCTTACCCTTGGAGTATCCCCTCTTACCCTATTTATAAAGGTTGTAATAACCAAATATGGTTGAAGTGGTTGTAACTAAATAACCGAATAACCGAATGTGGTTGTAACTGAATAACCGAATAACCGAATGTGGTTGTAATCAAATAACAGAATAACCAAAGTGGATGTAACCGAATAATAGAATAACCGAAGTGGTTGTAACAGAATAACCAAAGCGGTTGGCCTTAGTGGGCCTTAGTGGGCTTTAGGCCTTTATTTATGGGCCTTAATGGGCCTTGGGCCTTTTCAAGACTGGATAAGAGGGATATAACAGGTACCAACTGCATATTCTTTTTTATAATGATTTCTGTTGCCGCCTAGATCACCATGGCCTGCAGCTCTCATGTGGCGCTGGATGTGGGTTTCCCACGTCTCGTCCTCCGCATGCGCCCGGTCCTGCAAAAAAAGGGAGACCCCCATCGGGAATCGGTCCTGCAAAAGAAGGGATACCCCCACCGAGGATCCCGATGGGGGCTCTCCGATGGTCAAGTTAGTAGTCGATCAAGGAGAATAAATCCTCCTTGGTGGATCCCAAGTTGGTCTCCACTCTCGGAGGATTTAAGAGATGATGGAAGGAGTGTTGGGAGAGGGAGAGAGTATGCGACGATGGCTGCCACCGTGGTGGGCTCTTTTTAGGAGCTCTTCCATCTTAGCTTGGCTGAGTGCTTGCCCTCTATGGGTTGTCCCTTGCCCCCTCCCCCTTCCCCCACTTACCTTTGTCCGAGGCCCTCTTTTTCCTTTTCCTCCCCTAGGCCTGTGAGGCATCCTCTTCTTCACCTAGGCCTGTGAGACTCCTATAGGCCTGTGAGGCTAGGGTAGGCCTATGAGGCTATGATAGGCCTATGAGGCTTCAGTGTAGCCCTCCTTTCACTATAGTAAAAATAAGAAACGGCAACCCTTTTCTCCCAATGCTTTGGCTAAGCATCGGGAGATACCGCAAACCCATTGATGCTTTTAGAAAGCATCGCTATCCTCCGATGTTTATAAGTGTCGCTAAGTTTACTTGTTTCTCGATGCTTTTAAGCATCATCGGGTTTTTAAGCGGGCGTCGGGAGGTTCTGCCACTTGCCGACGCTACTAAAAAAGTGTCGTTCAAAGCTAGCTTTTAACGATGGTTATAATTATCAAGAAATTCCTCCTCTTAAACCCAGCCCCGAGCCCTGATTTTTCATTCGATCGATCCACCACCCCCCTCTCTCCTGATCTATTTCATCCTCCCTCTCTCTCCTCCATCTTCGGTGCATTGCCTTTCGGCCCACTAATCGAAGGCCCGCCCTCCCACCCGCTACCCCCGCCAACCTCCCTGCCTTGTTCCACTGGCCGACCAAGAGATGCAGCTGGTAAGGATTAAGCTTCCATAATTTTAATTAAATAGTAAAAAAAATTTGGACCTCAACACCTGCCTCTCACTGTTTCTTAGCTGGTAAGGATTAAGCTTCCATAAGTTTCACTATTTCTCTTATAATCTAGACCACCATGGGGGAGTTTGATATCAGTTAGGTGAGTGTTCGATGAATGGGGCTTATATGTCTGTGGTCCTGGGATCTTTAGGCTCAGTATTGAGTTTAGCTAACCTTGTCGATGGTCCAACCCAATGGGGTTGAGATATTAAAAGAATGGCATTCAAGCCAAAGATGCTATATATGCTTTATTTACCATAGTATCTTGCTAGCTTAACAGTGAAACTACAAGCTAGGCAGTCCATGTTATAAGAATGTAAGAGTCAAAGTATCAAACATGATATACACTATAAAAAATGTCTATAATCAAAATTTATGTATTTTAGTGCTCTTTAATCTCATCATTAATTAGATAATTTTGAAAGGGACAGTTTTAATGGTATGATATTATATTTTACTATGATATTATCATCAAAATCTAATTAATATCAATTTATCAATGTTTTAAGTTGTGGAATTAATGATCCATAAAGATCTTAATTTATATAGTCTTATTTGATGCATAGATTTGAGACTACCAAATTTTATGAATTTTGGTTTTTTGATATTTGTTATAATATTAATCATGTTAAGTATTATTTTGTAGCCTTCCAGTTTTGCACCAAACTCTTTTTTCCTAGGTTGGAGGAGCTGGTTGAACTATGAGTTGCAAGTTGCAACAATTGTGCATACCATTCTGGCATCTCCATCTCATGGATTGTTATTTGTTGTCTCCTTATTTTTTTGGGTAAAAGTTGTCTACTTATATTTATGGATTAATATTTTATCTATAAATAGTTTAGCTTTCATTTAACATGAGAACTTAATGTGCGAAGTGTGCCGAACATGCAATTAAGTTAGAGCATTTTTATCAGACTTCAACCAATTGTGTTGGATGGTTTATAACCTAGTATTTGGGTTTACCATTAAGGTCCATGATGATAACATGTGGATCATCTTGTGCATCTTAGCTTGTTTGGTTTTCCATCTATGTGTTTCACTATAGGAGAATGTCATGTTTAGGGCTTGTAATTTTTTTTCTCGTGTGAATGGGCTGAGAGGGAATCCATTTTTCCCACAAAATTGTGCCTCTTGTGGAAAGTTACTTCAGCTCATGGCTATCATCCCCTCTCCAGTGAGCATCACCATATATGGGATTCTTCACTGTCATTGTCCCTACCATAAGAAGTTTGCTTCACCGAGATAGTCCAGCTCTCCTCAGGGCTTCCATCTTCATCATATACAATGTTTCCATCTTCATCCTGCAAGATCACAATTGATAGTAGAAACATGAATCTGAAAATAAGTCACAAAATAAATAAAAATACCCAAAATAGTACATGCTTCATGTATTAGTTTGTCAGACAGTATGTAAGGTTTATCCCCATCCATAGTCCAAATAGATTCCATGCAAACAAAGTAGCACCTCACAGGTTTTGTACTTCACTATGTTATTCTATTCTTACATTAAGTTTGAGTTTAGATCTTCAAAAAGTCATTTTATGGATACATGAAAATTATTTAATATAGTAGATCATAAGTAGTCAGAAATATAAGCTAGACTTGCTAAATATAGGATGGTAACTACTTGTTACATAAATAGATACATGACTACTTATGATGATGGTCACTACTTGTTTCATGATTCTACCTATTTTTATGCCATCTAGATCTACCAATTTTGTTGACTTTTTATTATCAGGTGCTTGATTACTTGGAGAGTAAAGAAGCTTTCTAAAATATTTTAAAATTGGTTTAAGGTTTGTATATGGAGGCTATGATGATTTTGGGATATATGTTTGGCTGATTCATGATGGGGACATCGGCCCACTCGAATCTCGAAGCAACATGGATCCTGGAGTGGCATGAATCTCAAAGCAAGTACGAATCCTGGAGATGCATGAATCTCAGAGGATATCCAGAATAAATTAGTTTGGAATTTATCTTTATCGATTGTTTGAAATTTGAGTTAGGATTTGGTTGGTTAGGATGGAGATATGGATAGGCCTTATCATATCCTATCTTGTATTTGAATTTGAATCATCCCTATCTTTTTATCTTGTATTCAAATTTAAATGAGGGTTGGAAAGGTCTATAAATACCACCCTCATTGCTTTGTAAAAAATTGGTTAATTGAGTTGAGCTTTTAGAAAAGAGTGATTCTTTTCATTCGCCCCGCATGGGGAGGGTGAAAGGCCCGTCTTTCCTTCGCCTTTGAGCATCGAGGGGTGTGAGACCCTATTCCTTTGCTTTCAAGCATCGAGGAGTGTGAGGCCCTAGTTATCCCATTTCCCGTCGAGTCCCCTCTATGGTCTTAGGGATTTTTCTTTACGGCCCCAGGTAGCAATTTGGGTGGGATGCCCTAGGCTCCGTATGTAGTGAGATGGGTGGGATGCCCTAGGCTACATGTAGTGGGGTGGGTGAGATGCCCTTGAGGTGAGAGGTCTCTCCGTGAATGTATGTCCCAAGTCCTACAGTGTCCAATTTTCCTGCCCTCCATCTCTATTTTTTCCTTCGCCACCACCATAGAAAAAAATATAAAAAAAAATATGATACCCTAATCTTCGGTGACTTCTCAGCTCACCGACGATCCTCCCCTGATCTATCCCTCATCAATTCAACTATTTCTAATGGCAGCAATCTTGGATGGCCTTCTTTTGTAGGCAACTGATTGTAGTCGTTTTGATTTAGTTGCAGATTAAATAGTAGAATTGAGCCTCCTCCTTATTTTTTATTATTTATTATTCTTTTCCATAGTAGATTATTTTTATTTTTTTATAAATTTCTTGGAATATACCTGCATGTTATTGAACATGTTATGCTTTAAGATTTGTTCATTATTGCAAATCTTTCATTTCAATAACATCTATAGCTTTGTTATGTTCAATTATGGCTTTTTAAATATTCTTTTATAAAACTTGCATTTCTTAGAAACATAGACCCATCAATTGATTAATGTATATATTCTACAGTATTTGTACATTTATTTTATTTTTGTATGGATGGGAGAAATATGTACAGTGATCAATTGATTGTCCAATTTGGACAGTTTGAGAATTGCAAATAATTTTATAGGTACTTACAGTAATCAAGCATTATGGATATAGTTCTAGATATATTTTGGACAGCATTTCTTTTTAGTTCTCCTCATACATTTTTACTTGTATGGGGAGAACTAAAGGGAAATGCTGCCAAGATTTTTCTGGAGCTCCTATTCCATATCGTTTGATTACTGTAAATGACTAATATAATTAATATAATTATTGAATGGGATAGGACCTCTTTACCTATTAGTTGGTGATATGGTGTATTTATTAGTTAATCTATGTTATTTTTCACATATCTTTAAATAAGATTTATTTGGTGCATTATTATTAACTGAATAATTTTTTTTCTATATTTAGAACTTTTTTTTGTATTTAGAAATGGACATGAATGGACATGGATAATTTATTTCAAGTCTTATGGATATTTAGACTATAAAATATGTATTTCATTTAACCATAGACCAATCAATTTAACCATAATACTATAATTGTTATATTGAATAAATTCATTTTTAATTTATTTTGTTATTATAAATATTTGTTTATTTCAATTAGTTTTATCTTACAATGGATAAGAGTTGGATAACTAAATCGAGGAATAGCAAAGAATATATGGATGAAGTTCAGAATTTCATTAAATTTGATATGGAAAGAAGTACCATTAATAAAAATATTCTATGTCCATGCCGAAAATGTGTAAATTTTAGTTCTCTATATCCAAATACTATTGAAAAATATTTGATATGGAATGATTTTTTAAGAGGTTATACAAGTGGTTTTTTCATGGAGAGTCAAGGTTACCATCTACATATAACCAAACCTCTAACATGGAATATATACCTAATTTTGGATCCAGTAACCAATAGAAAAATCTTCCAAGAGATGAGATATTAAGGGTTTGCCCAGAGATGCTTTTGAATATAGTGCTCAAAATCTTGGAGATTTCAGTGGAGGACAGTAGCAGCTGGGCTACCTGAGGGTCCTATATTACTGAATCTATACATAATGGGGAGCCGATACCTCCAACTAATATTGGAACAGATTGTTATCAGAAGCTAATAAGAGATGCAGATCAAGAATTATATGTTGGTTGCAAGAACTTTTCAAAAAAAAATTTTCTTGTATATTTATTTCATATAAAATACTTGAATGGATGGTATGGCAAGAGTTTTACTATATTTCTCAAGTTGTTAAAGGATGCATTTCTTGAAGATACTAGTTTACCAAAATCTTGTTATGAAGCCAAAAAATTAGTAAAGGAATTGGATCTTGGATACGAAAAGATTCATAGCTATCCAAATGATTGTATATTACATCGAGAAGAACATGCCGATCAAGAGTCATTTCATGTGTATGGATGTTCATGATGGATGAAGTAAAAAAAAAAATGAGAGGGATTAAATGAATTAGATGCAACACAAGTTAAACAAAAATTGGCCAAAGTATTGCATTATTTTCCTCTTGTACCTAGATTAAAAAGGATCTATGTATCATCAAAGATAGCTTCGTCAATGAGATGGCATGATGAAGGAGATATAAAAGATGGAATGTTGAGATACCCAGCGAATAGTTTAGCATGGAAAGCATTTGATGACAGATATCTTGATTTTTGCCTCTGATGCTCGTAATGTCAGGCTGGATTTAGCCAGTGATGGATTCAATCCATTTCGGACCTTAAGTTCTATCTATAGCACTTGGCCAGTTGTTCTGATTCCTTATAATTTGCCACCATGGATATGCATGAAACAGTCTTCACTTATTTTATCAATGGTCATTCTAGGTAATAAGGATCCAGGCAATGATGTTGATATCGTTTTGCAACCTTTAATAGATGAATTGAAATAATTATGGAAGGGTATCAGTGCAATTGATGCTTCGAATGGCCAAACATTCAAACTGCGGGCAGCTCTATTATGGACTGTTAATGATTTTCCTATATATGCTAATTTATCTAGCTAGAGCACTAAGGGATGAGTTGCATGTCCTTTTTATGGTGAATCAACCCATTCAATTTGGTTAAAACATGGAGGAAAGTTTTATTTTATGGGACATTATTGATGGTTGGAAGCAAATCATCCATTTCAATTTCAGAAGGATTTATTTGATGGTACTATAGAGTTGGGATCTACTCCAATTCCATCTTCTGGTTTTGATATTCATAGACAAATGCTTGGTATTCGACACAGTTACGGTAAGATGACAAAGTCCCCAAAAAAGTGAGGAAGAGATGATATTGAGACTTCAGCACAAGAAGAAGTATTAGATAAAGTCAATACTTGCACTTTAGATACAGCAGTGTTCGAGGATCTAGATAACTTTTTTGAAGTTGAAAATGATGATGATATAATGACACATCTACCCATCAGCATACTAAACAATTATGGAAGAAAAGAAGCATATTCTTTGACTTACCATATTGGGAGCATAATATACTCTGGCATAATCTTGATGTTATGCATATAAAAAAGAATTTTTGTGATAATTTGATTGAAACAATATTAAATCTTGATGGAAAGACTAAAGATAATATGAAGGCACGTCTTGATTAAAAGAAATGGGCATCCGACATGAACTCCATCCACAAGTTCTTGCAATGATAGAACATATATCTATCATGCATGTTATATAATGTCTAGTCGAGAAAAAGATCTTTTCCTAATAGTTTTAAAGAATATTAAGGTTCCTGATAGATATGCATCAAATATTTCATGATGTGTGAATCCGAAAGAATGAAAAATTTTAAATCTTAAAAGTCACGATGTACATATACTAATACAAGATATTCTTCCATTGGCTTTAAGATCGTTAATGCCGAAACAAGTTGTTATGGTTGGTTTTTAGTTATCATCATTCTTCAAGTGGTGGGGACACCAGGATCAGACATAGATCACTGGATCCCATTTGGTTTATTGTTTAACATTTTTAGAACCTTAGTCATGTGTCACAATTTTGTAACAGGTAGATTGAGTCCTGTAATAAGTTGAGACTAGTTGATTTGTCTCAACCAAGTCCAGTCATTGAGTCCTGTACAGGTGAATGAGTCCAGTAAAAGTCCAATTTTTGTACAAGAGAAGAGAATACCCTATTTTGGAGTTCTACCATATATCATCCAGGAGCCAGAGACATTTACATCAGCTTATGGGGCCTAGTTTGTCACCTTAGAGTCCTAGATGCCCTCCAGATGCCTTCTAGATGCCGTGATTCCCTCTAGATGCTTTCTAGATGCCATGATTCCCTCTAGATGCCATAGTATATTCCCAGACCAGGGCATCCCATGATTTCTAGGATATTCCAGCACCCCAAGCCTTGAAATCCCTAATGTCACTCACATTAGGGACTTTTCTTTTGATATGGTCACCTCACACTCCTCCATAACCTCAAGATATGACTTCGTGACTACTGGATCCACGATGACATTGTCATCACCCAGTAGAGCATAATCAAAGAACTTCACCCCAGGGTGTACCCTCCATGCTGCATACCACACCAGCATATGATGCGTGAGTGTGCCATGAACTGTAAAACCCTAGAGGTTGCCCCTTTGTAAATCGGAAGACGACGAAGCACAAGCATCACCCGATCATGTAAAGGGTTGACTAAGGCCTGAAACAGAGGATTTGCAATGGCAAAGACCCTCACTTTCCCACTTCTACTTCCCCTTTACACACTTCCCTAAAGCCTGGCCCGACCAACGAAACGAATTCTGATCTTTGTTCCTAATATTCCGAAGTTGAGGATCGAGCTTTCGTGTGTCACTGCTTTAGGGTTTCTTTATTGTCTGTAGCAGCGCGGGTGGATTCTGTTCATTTGTGGGGGTCTCCCTTTCTGGATAGAGGGTATAGCCTTAATCCTTGGTTCGGATTTGCTGTTGAGGGTAACGAAAAGCTAAGCTCTAGGCTGGTTGGTGGTAGGTATAGAGTTCCCTCCTTTTCTTTTTCGCTTACCACTATTCCTCCTATATTTTAATGCTTTTCCCCCATGACTGCCCAGTACCTGTAAGAAGTGCCTATTCTCTCAAACTTTACATGGGAGAGGATAATAGTACAGCCTCGAGGCGAAGAGCTCCTTTCTAAGCTCAGGGAAGAACATCTAGCCCCTTCTTTTCGAGCCATAAAAAACTTACATATTTTCAACGGGTCCGACTATCCCTTCAAGAGGTCCAGCTTTCCTTTCACCGGTCGGTCAGTTATGGAGGACTTTGTCGGGCAGAAGCCAAAATATCAAAATATATATAAATTTATCATTTTTTTTTTCACTTGCAATGTGAACTAAAGAAATCATTATTTAGGGGCATTGATGTGCTCAAATCAGATTTTGAAGCTTGTGTTCAACGAGCCAGCACAGGCTTTGAGGCCAAGTATTGTGCCCTTTTTAAGAAAGATCTTATCCTTTCTTTCACTCGTACCGTGACCGAAGTAAAGCCTCCCGTTGTGGGGTATATCTTGAGACTCTTATGACGACATGAATTTCTCGAGTTGGTATTCAGTAAGCCAACATGGACTCTGAGGCCAGTAATTTTGATGGATTTCCAAACTATATATAAAACTATATATATATCTATATAGTTTCCATCTATCTCGTCTATTTAAAAGGAATTTGAGCATAATATACAAAGGCTGATTTTGATTTGGAGACTACGATTGAACAAATTTCCGGATTTGGTCGTTGCTCGGTCTAAAAACTCCTGCCCTTCTTGCGGGCTCTCAGTGAGAAAATCTGGTTTTGGGAGTTGCCAGTGCGAAGACCTTTCTCTTGCTTTGAATAATTAGCTCATGCCTTGTTGCTTGCTGTGCCCGGTGCGAATCCCGTTCGTTCCTTTCTTTGCCGGGTCAAGGAGAATCGCTTGGTTGGGTTCTTTGGTTGCTTATTCCACTTCTTTCAGGGGGAGGAGTTTCATCAGCAGTAGCAAGTGGGCTCAGGCTCAGTTCATCGATTGCTGTGGATTCTATTTAGTAAAAGATTCTATTCATGAGGAGTGAGGAGTAGCGATTCGCATTCTTTCAATAGTAGTTCTCTCTCCCCTTCATCTGATCCGATCTCTTGGTTGGTTTGGTCTTTCCATGAGGAAAAGGCTCGCAATGGCTTGATTCTTTTAGTGAAAACATGAGCCGAGGCTCTGCTCTCTTCTGGGTCTAGGTATGTGATAAAGGTGCTCAAAAGGGCATTCTTTTTTAGTACAGTAACATCTGCCCCTCCTCTAATGAAAGTCTTTCTTTCTTTCCTAGCCAGTCTCCTCAAGGAATCCAAGGCTTGGCGGAAGAAGCGCTGTGCTAGTGAATCGAGAAGTCTTTCACAGTATTATTGAAGTGAACTTTCAGCAATAGCCGAGTTCATCGAAGGAGCAGAAGAGGGGAGAGGAGGAATCTGTCGCTACTGTAGTTGCTCTTTTGTCTCTATCTGTCGGTCCAAAATGAGCGTATCGGTCAATTCCGTATTCTCGTTCTCTTATAAAGAATGGGTCTCTTCCCCTGGCCTCGTTGTCTCTATCGATCTCACAAGTCTCTCTGGTATAGGCAAGGGCTCATCTATGAATGAATCCCTTTATTTTATTCCTCTCCTCCCTCAGTCGGGTCCCCTTCTTTGTATCGGTGCTTGTTGCGGAGCTGAGGTCGAAAGGAGCTTTGAGAAAGTCCCCAACTGGTCTTGACCGACCAACTATCGAAATGCCCTTGCTTGGGTCAGTTCTTCGGGGGTCAAGTCTTTTGAAAAGCTTTTCTGAGGCCACCTTTCTTAGTAAAGGCTTTTGTTTGTGGTCTGTGATGGGTCTAGCCCCGTGAGCCTCTCCAAACGTTCTCAAATCGGCCTTTTCTTTGTTGTTGTTGCGGGCGTACGGTACTACGGCCTTTATTATTCCACTTTCTCAAAATGTAGAGCAGCGAATCGAGAGTCTCTCGCTATGTCCCCATTCCTTTCTTCGATTCTATGGCCGATCTTGTTTAATCCAAAGCTGGTGCATGCGATCTCATAGGTGGATTACAGGGAATAACTCGAGATAGGAAAGCATCAAGCAAGAAAAGGCTTTTACTAAATAAGGCCGGTTCTCCTAAGCAATTAAAGGGCTACGGCTTTCGCGGGCAATCAAGGCACGAATCCCTAGCTTGGTTCGTGCGTACGATTCTTTTATGATGCCCGCGATAGATTCTTTTATGAAATCAGGATCTCCTATTGCAAGCAAGGCTTTAATCGCTTCAAGCGCTTTTCCTTCTTCTTGAATCTCTCGGAAAGAGGAAGAGGCCTGGGTCGAGCTCTTAGCTGCTCCTCTGTCGGAAAAAGGGTTGGCGTTGGCTAGCTCCCCATTCTGAAAACGTCCAGAATGGCAAGTTTTGCTCATCCAAAAGGGGACTTTCCTGGATCAGATGGGTGGAAGGGTACGAGGGGTCCCTAAACGTGCAAAAAAGGCCCTTTATTTGAAGCTAGGGACTTTCTTCCACTTCTTTAGCTGGTAGTTCACGAATCCCTTGCAGCTTTCGAGCCTAGGTTTGAGTTTTCTTCTTTCGAGCCGTAGTTTCTTCCTTCTCGAGGAGCTGGAGCAGTAGCAGGAGAATCGGGAGGTGAGGAAGAAAAGAGATGTCATTGCCGGTCGAGCTCTCGTAATCGATCGCTCATATGTCCATTCCGTTCTAGCTAGCGGAGTAGGGATTGCGCTTTCTGGAATTTCGATAGCAGCCAATTATGACTTTAGTGCCGGCCTTTGGACTTGTTCTCTAGTGTGCGTTTAGTTCCCCAGTGATCGACCTTATTCTCAAAACAAGGGAGAAGCCAAATGGTTATCCTCCCTTTCCTTTATATGCAGAAAGAGTCATTCCGCTGCGCCCCTTTATTTCAAGAACCCTTGAAACTCCTTTAGTCCTCGCCCATTTCCCTGTATGATGAGCAGGCATTCCGCAGCTTCCGGAAGAAAATTGGAAGAGAATATCCTCTTCCTTTTGTGAAAATACTACTCTTTCCAATGAAGAATGTTGTCTTTTTTTAGCCCTGGCTGATAACACATCGGCATTGGCATCTGTGTCCGGGCAGGTCACAATGGGTCCATTTAGAAAAAGGTATATGCCCACCGCTAAGACCGTTCAGAGTTGATGGAGGTCCTTCCTGTGCAACGTCCAGGAGTGTCCATGATAAGCTCACACCAAAGTTCCCCTCAATGTAGTAATTACTACTACTCAATCTTTTTTCGACTTGCTCAACCACTGGCTTCATTAGTCAGACAATTTGGTATAGTGCCCCACCAATGGCTCCGAGCCGAACTGATTCGATCCGGGAGTCCTCCTGTTGTTAATAGGATGAATCCTTTCTCTACTACAGAATATTGCCTCCCTCCTCCCCACACCAAATTTCATTTCCTATGATTGCTATTCCTCCGACTCCTTGAGTCTTTCGCTAGAGCCCCTCCGTTCACTCTCCTGTGCTTATTCTTCGCCCTCAACCGCTACGTGCCTTGGACAATTTCTTTGTGAAAATGGTTGTATATCCAAAAGCGGACCACACCTAAAATCTGGTTAAGTTCTAATTGAATAGAGAGGACAACATGGAAAGACAAAAGAACAACAAGTGACATTCGGGTGTATTGGACACCTTGCTTATCTTCCTCAAGGATGAGATTAAGGAAACTGGGAAATTGTGAAGGGTGGATGTGGCTGCTGCAGAAGTGAGGATGGTCTTTCGGTTGCTTAGCTAAAAAATAAGCTACCTGATTGGCCTCTCTCCAAGCATGAGTGAACCGAGCTTCCTGGAAGTGGTGGGCGAGGTGCATAATATCCTTGATAGTGTTGGTACAATTCCAGGGGTGCTTAGCCTTACCATTGATGATGTCAATGGCTATTTTTGAGTCGGATTCCACTTTATGATATTCATATTGAGGCCAAGCCCATTTTAAGAGCACGGGAAATCGCAGCTAGTTCAATATTGAGAATGGAGGGGTTGTCAATGCTTTCAGCAAAGGCAAGCAGAGGGTCGCCAGAGCTTCGTAGTGGGTGGGACGAGTGTTTCATTACGTCTTCTGGAGAACGAACCAATCCCATGACTTTGACTTCCTTTTACAACCAACCGGTCCCAGTACAGTAAGAGACTTCTTAGGTTAGGCGACCCTCAACTCAGAAACGATCAGATAAATCCCGGTAACAACGCCGGGAAAGAACTGTCTTTTTGAATGCTTTCTCTGATCCTAAACCTAAAGAAGAGATTTTGTACTCCAATTTTTTCCAATACGACTGACACAACAGCTATGTAGTTGAATACTTTAGTGGTTTCTTGGTCATAGGGAAATCCCTTCTATCATGCTTAGTTGAGATACGGAAGAATCGTCGATTCCCCATGAGTTTAATAATTCCTAGCGTCCGCATCTCTATAGCAGGCGATTTCGTCAAGCAGTGAAGTAGAGGATTTACTAACTTCCCTTCCTCGCCGTTTACCTTACTGGTCTTATCGCAGCACCTTACAGCTGCTAAACAGCGAGAGCACTGCAGCGAAAAAGTCTTTGAGGCTTACCGCTTACGACTGACAGCTGCTGACCGCTTCGTAGAGACTTATCGATACTCACAGCCTTACAGCTTACTGACAACAACTTTCACCATCCGTACCGCTTCAGCCCGCTACTAGCTGGTCTCACTGCCGCTCTTCAGTCATTGCTGATTCACTGCCCCGTCCGCTGCCAACCGCTTCCTCTTTCTTTGCTGATTGCTTTTCATACCGCTCGGGCTACGAGGAAACATTGATGGAATTCTTCCACCGACTTGAGATTTTGCTTTTACCACTAGAACTTGAAGATCTGACCGATGGAGATGGGAAGAGAAGAGCGACAATAAGGTAACAGTCAAGAAAGATATCATGGCCAGAGCACCAGTCCGGGATCAAGGATAGCAGCCGGTATTGGACCATCGACTGTACCATATCCAATATCAGGGTCACAGAAGGAAGGTCTCCATGACTAACGGGTCAGCATAAATAATGTAGCACACTCGATAAGCCGGAACTAAACTAGGCAATCATGTCTTTCCTCTTTGCCTCCTTCCTTCTTCTTTGATCACTGGCATCTCTACTTATATGTATGCGATTACTGGGTCAGCTATCACCATATCTCATTGTTGAAAATGATCCACCTAACCATGCAATACAGCCTATCTCGATTCCTCTCTCTCTTTAACCTTCCCATCTTGCTTTCTTTTGAGCAGTCACTGGGATCTTATCAAGTCCCAATGTCATTCAAGAAGGGAAAAGAGACATTTACATTATATACAATGACTTTTTTATCAGATCCCTAGCTAGTTGGATAAAGACAGATGGAATTGGCCCACAAGGAGCGTCTGTCCAGATACTCATTTGTGATCCCGCTCTTTCACTCTCGTCTTTCAATTCCATTCATTGATATGTGCACGAGAATCCATACCATTGAGATGTCAGTGGTCAAAGAAGATTCGAAGTCCTATACCTGTGCTACTGTTCATTCAATTACATTGCCTGTCTAATCGCATTGATTCTCCCTTGCAGATCAATCATGTAACTCGCATGTCATTGACCAATCACTAGATCGATCTACTACATGAATTATTTTATGTACGAATCGGACTATCAAAGAGAGGACCAAGGGCATTCATCCTTGTGCTTTTACCTCGCCATCAAATGCTTCTCTTGCTGTGCTGTGGAGGGAGATCCATACAATGGCATTTCATCAACAGATACCACTGATTATTTATTTTTATGCTTTTTTTAGAATACCACCTCTCTACAAGGGAAAGGGTTGGTCTCTCTTGAACACAGACCACCTCTTTTTTATCCGTGTACATCTTTCCACGTTTGCCACCTCTTTTAAAGGGAAAAGGGTAGTCATTCGTCAACACATACTACCTCTCTCTCACATCTCTTTGGAAAGTTTGCATGTCCTCTCTGGCCACCTCTCAGCTGGGCCTTGGTTTGAAGGAAGAATTGGATGTGGAAGGTAGAATTGAACCAAGATGCTATTTTGATACCAGGTATATACCTGCTCTTGGCCCTAGGCGCCCCAGCTTCCAAGAGGCCCAAAGCCCATGCACCCTCCCCTTTGGTTGACCTCCTTTGATGTGGAACTATGCTCTGATAAAATTAGCCTAAAAATTTATACGAACACCGATGCTTATATTAAACACAGATTCAGAGGAACATTCAAATAGGGTAAATTTTAAATCACGCATTCCCTCATGCTAGGCTCAATAAAATGAGAAAGCACCATGACTCGGAGATTGAGAAACCCTTGATCAATGACATGCATGCATTTCATAGTTTTAAATCTAAATCAGGTAAAGAGAGATAGGACCTTACGATAGTAATAGCTATTTTCTTGTGATGAGATCATTTAACCTTAGAAGATGCAGCCTGGGTGATCAACAATCAGTCATCCAATGATAGGCATCAGGAGCACGGTTTGATGGCTAGGATCCCTTCAAGGCTTGGTACCGGAAAGGCCCTACAAGATTTAATCATGGATTAGATTAGCCAAAAATTGAAACACAACGAGTTAGATCAGCCCAAACCAAGACAAAAGGGATTAGGTCAGCCCAAACCAAAATACATCACGACTTAGATCAAATGAACAGCCCAAACCCAAAACAAAACTCAACCCAAATTAAGGTAAACATGCTTATTCCAATCTAGAATAAATTTGGGATAAGTGTGGAATATAAGGAATAGCTGGAATAGATATTCCTATCTTCTTTCAACAGTAGCTCGATGATTTTCAACGACCGAACGCTTCATGGAAGAGGGGAACTGGGCTTGCAATGGACGGAAGTTTCGTGGGGCAACAGCTTGGAGGTGAGGATGGCATCGGGGCGGACCGGAGAAGGGAGTCCAACATTGGGAGGACCGATAGAGGGCATTTGGTGATGGGCGGACCGGAGGAGGGCGAGCCTGGCATCGAGAAGACCGGTTGAGGGTGGTTTGGCAATGGGCTTGGACCTGAGCTTCGGGGAAGACCGTGCAGAGTAAAGCCTGGTGGTGGGAGGCCGGAGGAGGGAAGTCCAGTGATGAGGACATCCGAGAATGCTGTTAGCGAGCGTGAGGTGCAGGGGAGGTAAGTCGGCCATGGGTCAAGCTTCGAGGATGGAGATCTGGAGCTGAGGATGGCATCGCGGGCCGGAGGAGGGAGATCGATGACGTAGATTGGAGAAGGAAGATCTGGCATTGGGAGGATTGGAGGAGTGATGGGAATTTTCCCGGTGTGCCGGGAATCATGCAGCATGCGGAAGTGAATTTCAAAACAAAAATTGAAAGCATGAAACCTTAGTTGCTTAGGAAAACCCTAATTTCCAGGAACCCCTTATGCAATACCAATTAATGAAACATAAATGGAGTCAAAAAAATATACCTGGATCACTGAAATCCAATCCTTTCCACAAGGCTCACAAGTGCAAGCCCTCCAATGGTGATCCACACAGGAATCAAACCTAGGAACCTCTCTCCTGTAGGTTGCTTGATCAATTGGGACTCTTCCGATGGACTTTCTTCCTTCGGCAGCTTCTCCTTCCTTGCTTAGACCTTTGCTCTCCAGTAGAGCATTCTAAGCCCTCTCCAAAATCTCTCTTCTCTCTTTCTATCACTTCCTAATTCTCTTCCTAAACCCTGTCTTAAAATGACGGGCTTGTCTTAAAGGAAGACCTATGTCCTAACAAGGAAAGGAAGAGACAAGGTGGATAGATGTAAGAGTGTAAGAAAGAAAACCAAAAAAAATATCATCCCATTGGAACAAATATGGATGGCTATTTATAGGAGAGTGGGAGGTTCCAGATAAGCCTTTCCATCAGCCTTTGATCTATCTAAACACAGATCAAATAAGACCCTTCACTAAGAAGGAGTCTTATCATGAAATACGATGTCCCTTTATGCGCCAACTGCCTAATTCAAGTCCCTTCACTATTTTATCCGACTTCTCCCTTTGCCACTTGGTATTTCCAGTTAAAATGAAGCCAAGGGATGTGACTTATGAATGAGAAGCATCGGTGATTCAAAAGGACTTAAAGCAGAAGGACTCTGCATACTTGAATTAGCGCCAAAGTAAAGAGACGCGACTCTTTACTTTGCACTAAATTCTCCATGCCATATGATACCTTTGACCCAGTCAAAGTATATAAAATATGGGTGTCATATGAAAGGGTGTTAAGTCTACTTTCCAACCATATAATTTGTTTTCATATTGGAGGTCAATTAGTCCTTGTGTGCCCTTTTGAATGCAGAGGTGTCACTTAGGCGTAAAGAGTCCCATGCCTTTTGGACTCTTCATATATGGTGCATAAAATATCCAAGAAATATCAGATAAAATTTGATAAATTTATCCCACTTAGGACTCAACCCAATATAGGTCTCCCATAAATTGGTTAGTCCATTTAGCAAACTTTCAGACCCAATCCAATTGGGTTAGGAGATTAGGTCAGCCTACACATGCTAGTGTGTAATCTAGCTAACCAGTTAGGATCCCTTGACCCTAATTAAATGCCAATTGAATTCCTAGTCTGACTCCCTAATGTGTGTAACCCATTGGGTTCCACATCTAGCCATCAGTAGGTTTAGGTTTGAGCTGATTCGATCCGATCGAACCCAATTGACCTAATTAGGTCAAATTGGCTCACCTAATTGTCCAATTCGAATCACACATCGAATTGACTCATGAAACTAATCCAATTAGTTCATGAAAACCCACAAGACAAGATTGATGTCTAGCAACGTGTCATGCTTACTCGGAAGATGAGGAATTTGGTGGAAATTATCAAAATACCCTTGAGTAGTAAGTTACCATGCAATTCAATCTTTTGATCTCCCATTATCCTGATTAAGTCATGGGTATGGATAAATGTCAAACCCTAACACTTAATCATATCAAATCTCAGCTCGATCATGAGGACTCAGCTGATGACTGATTAGAAGCCACTTCTAATCTTAACCCACTTTGCAAAGATTCCTTGAGTCACTCATCGAAGAGATTACATGGGATAACATATCCTCTTACCAGGATTGATCAATTCCTTGTTGGTCCACTCACATCCTTCGTACACCTTCCACCATACCCAAAACACCTCGTACATGTCGCAATGCCTTGAATGAGTATGAACCAAAGTATGGCTTAGTGTGCACAAGGAACCATGGTGACCTCAGGTCTGAAGATCACATGCACAACTTCTACTCTGGGACCTATCTTTTGATAAGGAGTAAGACTTCTATAAGATAGTTTCGGAGCGAATCAGTTCAGTGTACTCATAACCTAATGAGCATCCTTATCCTTGTATTAGTGTCTCTACACAAGTGGCTGTGAGTCCAACCACTCTCATCAACTGAGCATACATAGGATAAGTTTGTCTTACCGGATTCATCGCTCCCCGAATCGATGGTCCAATGACTAGGAACATTCTAGATTAGGGTTTATAGGAATTATGTCTCATTGTTATTTTATCATAACCCTAATTCCATTGCCCTACTCTATGGGGTTCATCATAGTCAAAAATATGACACAGCAGTATATGATGAATCAAATGCCTTTATTATAAATAATAATGTCATGCATGAGTTGGAAGTTTATAAAAAAAGGCCCAAATAATGATTGGCTCTTAGGGCATTTTTCTATCAAGGAGGGTGTATGGTGATGGGTGGACCAGAGGAGGGCGAGCCTGGCATCGCGAAGACCGGATGAGGGCGGTCGGGTGACGGTGGACCAGGAGGAAGCTTACAGATGATGGAGGCCAGAGAGGAGGGGTCTGGACCAGAGGAGGGGGGGTCTGGACTGGAGGAGGGGGGTCTAGACCGTAGGAGGAAGGTTTGGTGATGGGATGACCAGAGGAGGGGGCTTCAAGGGGACTGAGATTTCTGTGAGCTGGAGTTTTTTTTTTTTTTTGAAGATGGAGCAGTGGGTGGGAGGCACTTTGGAGAAGATGGCATCATCGTGGAAGGAAGGAAACAGTGGAACAAAGGAGATTAATGGGGGCCTCACACCCCTTGATGTTGCAGTCACGATGAAGGCTTGGACGGGGCCTCTCACCCTTCGATGTCATAGTCAGCGACGAAGGTAGTGGTGGAGCCTCGCGCTCCTCGATGTTACAATAGTAACGAAGGCAGAAAAAAAATCAATCGGAGAAGAAGAAGCTTTCCATTGTATTATATTCTCTGTGTTGTTTTTTTCTTACAAACCATAGCCTTATTTATAGGATTCGGCTAGAGGGTTCCAGAATGGGTTTACAACGTAACTAATCTAATAATTAGTTACAAACTCAACTAACCACTAACTAATCCAAGGATTAGTTGCAAAATTAATCCTAAGTGGTGGGGAATTTGTTACAACGGATTTTCAAGGATTCCCTATAGTTTAAAATTGCAAAAATGAAGCAAGAAGATTCTGGAAAATTTTGGAAATTTTTTGGCACCTAGAATTCTATTTTGACAATCTTGAGTTGGCTTGGTGGTCAAGATGCAAGTCATATTTTTTGTTCTATGATCCAGATGGGTCCTTGAGTCTTGGTCTTGGTCTTGGTGTCCCCACCATTTCTCCTGGGATGGGAAAGAACTCAACCCCATTGAGTAAAGGTTTGTTTGGCTTTGATACTCTTCCAAGAGATCCAGATCAATGCATTGTAGGTCCTCTCTGGTAATCCACGAGTCCTTTGATTCAGGATGACCTTGCCATTTTACCAAGTAGCGCTAATAGCCATTTCGTCGAGTATTGATAGCTTGATCATCCAGGATTCGCTCGATCTTCTCTCTTCGCTCAGGCCATTTTTGTGGACACTCCAGGGTAGGCTCTCTCTCAAGTAAAGGGTCAAGCCCGAATGCCTCACTAGGAATTACTGTCGGTTCCCTGTACTCAGTTAGATCAGAAACATTGAAAGTAGAGCTAATGCCTAAATCAGGGGGTAACTCGAGCACATAGGCATTGGGTCTAATTTTTTTAATAATTTTATAAGGTCTAGCACTTCGAGAATGCAGTTTCTTGATGATTCCAGAAGGAAACCATTCAGGTCTGAGTCTTATCATGATGAAATCCCCTATAAAAAATTCTTTGAAACATTTTCTAAAATTAGCTTGTCTGAGTCTAATTTTTTTAATAATTTTATAAGGTCTAGCACTTCGAGAATGCAGTTTCTTGATGATTCCAGAAGGAAACCGTTCAGGTCTGAGTCTTATCATGATGAAATCCCCTATAAAAAATTCTTTGAAATATTTTCTAAAATTAGCTTGTCTTTTATAAGCATCGTTACTCATTTTGATTTTTTGGGTGATTTCCTTATACAAATTTCTAACATGCTGTGCAAAAGATTCAGTTGATTCGAACACTCTAGCATGCAATGGCAGGGGAATCGGATCAAGTGATTTATTGGGTTGGTACCCATGGACAATCTCAAAAGAGCTCTCTTTCGGGAATCAGCCAAATTATTTAAAAATTTGTACTTAATGCAAATTTTAATATGATGCAAAATGCAGACTCAACTTTTACATTCCTATTGAGGGAAAAAATTTTATTGGACTCTCTAAGGCCTAAACCTAACAGACTATAAACCCTCTAGGTTTGATCCTGGTCGGTCCAGTGTGCACTTGAAGATTTATAATGGATACCTAACAAATGCCATGAGATCTTCCAAAAGTAGGTCGCAAACCTAACATACTCAAAGAATTAGTGCAACCGAATAATCTCAACATAGTGTAGTTTGCAAGTTTGGGAAGCATTGGATGCCTTAGGATGTGATAGGAAATCAAAATTTTGTGATAATTTATTGGGCTTAGGGAACATATCTTGTTGACATGCGAAGACCTTAAGATTAGAATATTGAGCTATGGGTGTCATAAGGTCAAATTGATGAATGGAGAATTTGGTCAAAGTAAGTGTAGATTTTTCATGCCAGGAAGGCTTAGTTAGTTCCAGAAAAAGGTCATCGACAGGAATGAGCTCTTTACAAGGGGGCTGAATTAGGTCTTGGATTGAGGCTACAAGAGTGGGTTCTTCCTGAGGGCATTGATTTACGAGAACTAGGTCCTCACTAATTTCTTGTCGCTCTGGTGTTTCTGGACTAGACTCAACAATCTTATCTTCTACATGGACTTCCTCAGGTAAGGTACTAGAGTTGAAATCTTCTCCTTCATACTCATCTAATAAACTCATGTCAGCCTCATACATTTTCTCAATGGGCTCAGACTTGTCCTCTTCCTTCCCTAGCTCTTCAATCTGGGGATATCCTAAGTCTTGAATATTAGTGCACTCAATTTGTACTTCAGGGTTCTTGTTCCTATCATTTGTATGAACTAATGGGACAGTAGAAGTTGGTTGGTCTAAGGGAAGTTGACTAGGGTTGGGTTTGGGTTCAAAGGTACTAACCCTGCTGGGCTTAACTTGGTAGTTCACAAATTTTCTTTGATATGACTCAAATTCCCTAGCAGTGTCATAGGCTTCTTCATATACTTCTTCTTCACATTCAGGGGTGTCATCTGAGTTTCCTTCTTCTAAGTCACCTAAATGAAGGGATTTAGTGGGGCAATAATGGCCGGGCTGGTGACATCTAAAACAGGTGCCAAACTTCTTGGGTGCTTCTACAGATTTTTCATTATCAACTAGAGGTCAGTTCATGTTGGGTCGGGCTGGACTGGGTCGGCTTGGCTCGGATCGACTCGGGTCAGGTCAGTTATGATCGGGCCGACTAGCATTTGGACGGGCATGGTAGGGTCGACTCGGGTAGGTTTAAGTGGTCAATTAGATAGACAATTAGGCAGACAATTGAGCAAAGTGTTCTGACATGGTCTTTAGCAGGGCTTCTTGCAGGTTGTCCATAGATGACTCAGGCTGATATGAGGTTCCTGCTCTAGTGGACATGATTCAAGCATGCAAAATTGTCTACGATCTACTAGACCTAGAATCTCATCTGGTTGCCTAAGTCAAGGTGGCAAACCAGTATGTAGTAACTATGTTCTTGGCCAGGTAGGTGTAGGGGAGTGGAGGTCCCTGATCACCAACCTTAGATACCAATCTGGGATTGGCCAGGTAGGTGGACCAACTCACTAGCCCTGAATCACCAATCCTAGACACCAAGAGCAGCAGCACACACAGAATGGGCTGACGCCATGAATAAACACTTAGTCTTGACTCGACCAGTTGGTGTCCCTAAGCTCTCTAGAGCAAAAGTACATTTGTACTGGATTTTAATTAGAAGCTTGGGTTCGAAATGCAGGGTGGTTGTTTTGGGCTAAGGAAAGGTAATGAAGTCCTTCCCTTATATTATGATATTGCCACCCTTAAGTAGCTTAATACAAAATATGAAATGCACATTCCAAGATCCTAATGCAAACTAACAAACACAGAAATGAAACACACACACACACACACACACACACACATATATATATATATATTTGTATGCTTGCAATTAAACAACAGAAATAAAAAAGCGATAGAACTAAGCAAAAGAACAAACAGAGTTTTAGCTAACAAAATGCTGTAGAAAAATAGTGAGTGAGTTAAACAAAATGCATGTCCTAACTGTACTCTGATACCAAAAAATTCATGTGGAATGATGTGGAACTATGCTCTAATAAAATTACCCTAAAAATTTGTACGAACATCGATGCTTATATTAAACACAGATTCAGAGGAACATTCAAATAGGGTAAATTTTAAATCACACATTCCCTCATGCTAGGCTCAATAAAATGAGAAAGAACCTGGACTCAAAGTTTGAGAAACCCCTGATCAAGGACATGCATGCATTTCAAAGTTTTAGATCTAAAGCAGGTAAAGAGAGATAGGACCTTACAATAGTAATAGCTATTTTCTTGTGATGAGATCACTTAACCTTAGAAGATGCGGCCCAGGTGATCAACAATCAATCGTCCAACGACAGGCATCAGGAGCACGGTTTGATGGCTAGGATCCCTTCAAGGCTCGGTACCGGAATGGCCCTACAAGATTTAATCATGGATTAGATTAGCCAAAAACTGAAACACAACAGGTTGGATCAGCCCAAACCAAGACAAAAGGGATTAGGTCAGCCCAAACCAAAACACATCACGGCTTAGATCAAATGAACAGCCCAAAGCCAAATCGAAACTCAACCCAAATTAAGGTAAACATGCTTATTCAAATTTGGAATAAATTTGGGATAAGTGTGGAATAGAAGGAATAGCTGGAATAGCTATTCTTGTCTTCTTTCAACAGCAGCTCGACAATTTTCAATAGCCGAACGCTTCGTGGAATAGGGGAACTGGGCTTGCAACGGACGGAAGCTTCGTGGGGCAGCGACTTGGAGGTGAGGACAGCATCGGGGCGGACCGGAGAAGGGAAAGCCTGGCATCGGGAGGACCGACGGAGGGTGTCTAGTGATGGGCAGATCGGAGGAGGGTGAGCCTGGCATTGGGAAGACCGGTTAAAGGTGGTTTGGTGACATGGACCCGAGCTTCGGGGAAGACCGTGCGAAGTAAAGCCTAGTGGTGAGAGGCTGAAGGAGGGAAGTCCAGCAATGAGGATGTCCGGGAATGCTACTAACGAGCCTGAGGAGTAGGGGAGGTAAGCCGGCCATGGGTCAAGCTCCGAGGGATGGAGATCTGGAGCTGAGGATGGCATCGCGGGCCGGAGGAGGGAGATCCGGTGATGTAGACTGGAGAAGGGGGATCCGACATTGGGAGGATCGGAGGAGGGCGTCTGGTGATGGGCGGACCAGAGGAGGGCGAGCCTGGCATCGGGAAGATCGAATGAGGGCGATCGGGTGACGATGGACCGGGAGGAAGCTTACGAACAATGAAGGCCGGAGAGGAGGGGTCTGGATCGGAGGAGGGGGGTCTGGACCATAGGGGGAAGGTTCGGTGATGGGATGACCGAAGGAGGGGGCTTCAAGGGGATTGAGATTTCTGTGAGCTGGAGTTTTTTTTTTTTTTTTTTGAAGATGGAGCAGTGGGTGGGAGGTGCTTTGGAGAAGATGGCGTTGTCATGGAAGGAAGGCACCGGTGGAATGAAGGAGATCGATGGGGGCCTCTCACCCCTCGACATCACAGTCGTGATGAAGGCTTGGATGGGGCCTCTCACCCCTCGATGTCGCAGTCGGTGACGAAGGCAGTGGTGGAGCCTCACCCTCCTCGACGTTACAATAGTAACGAAGGCAGAGAAAAATCAATCGGAGAAGAAGAAGCTTTCCATTGTATTATATTCTCTGTGTTGTTTTTTTCTTACAAACCATAGCCTTATTTATAGGATTTGGCCAGAGGGTTCTAGAATGGGTTTACAACGTAACTAATCTAATGATTAGTTACAAACTCAACTAACCACTAACTAATCCAAGGATTAGTTGCAAAATTAATCCTAAGTGGCAGGGAATTTGTTACAATGGATTTTCAAGGATTTCCCATATTTTCAAATTGCAAAATGAGGCAAGAAAATTCTGGAAAATTTTGGAAATTTTTTGGAACCTGGAATTCTGTTTTGACTATGTCTTGAGTTGGCTTGGCAGTCAAGATGCAAGTCCTATTTTTTGTTCTATGATCCAGATGGGTCCTTGAGTCTTGGTCTTGGTCTTGGTGTCCCCACCATCCTTGCTGCCCCTTGAAGCCCAACACGCCAAGGTGAGGAGTCCTTCATGGGTTGACCAAGTCCAAACAAAGAGGAAGAGTCCAAATGAAAGAAGGAAACTTGTTTTATTTTCATGCAAATTATGTACTCCTAGTTTTAGGTTACTTGTGTAATTTTTCTCCCATTCAAAATATGTAAATCTATCCTAACTAGGAGAGGACTGAAACCCTAACAAGGAGAGGGCATGGAAACTATATAAATACCGCATCCCTCTTCCTCTTGTAAGTACTTCAATCTTATGAAATAAAACCCTGCTGAAATTTTGAGCTTGCGAGCTTGTTTTGTGTTCTTGTATTGGTGTTCTTATATTTTGTAGTTGTTCTTGTGTACCCTAGCCGACCCTTGCTACCAAACCCAAGTCTTCATCAGCCACACCCAAGGAGAAGAAGCCCTAGCCACCCAACAAGCCAATGATCATCTCCTTCCCTAGGCCGCCAGCTCTTCTAACCCTAATCTTGATTCCCTCAAAACCCTAGTTTCTTTTCTTTATTTATTTGTTTCTTTGATTAACCTCTGATGCATGCAAGATCCCCGAGGTGTTTCCCCTACCCAGAGGAGGCTTTCTTTGCCTTCTGGACCACCCAGATCAGCCTTCTACTTTAAGGGAACTAAAGCTTCATCATCCAGGTTCCAATCTGAGTGTTAAGTGATCTCTTCAATGGCTAGTTCTTCAATCTCTGACTGGTACAAACTTCCCTACTCTTAGTTTTTGTTTTGATTGAAAGTTAGCTATCCTAAGCCAGGAATTTCTCAATTTTCGAGCCCTGGCTTTTATTATTTTTTATGAGCATGCCTGCGATTATGATGATTCTTAGCATTTCTATTCATCCTACTAGTCTTTACTTGATTTTGGAAATCTAGCTTGCAAATTATAATGAAAAAAATTATAAAAAAAAATTAGTTTATTATTTTTCCTATATATTTAGCAATCTTAGAATCATCCTGTATTAGTTTGGTATCAGAGCGGGTTTAGGATAGCATTCATCTGCATTATGACCACAAACCCTAATTTCTACATCCTGCTAACTACATTAGGTGTTTGTTTTTCATCTGATTTCAACCACCTAGAAATTTTATTTTTTTGTGAAAAAATTTGCATGACATGTCATCTACCTTGTCCTCTATTTTATTATAATTTTTAATTAATTTTATAATAAATTAAAAGTCCTAAAATTCAGCATATTTGAAACCCTAACTAAAATCCTAATAATTCTATATCAATCCGAAAAACCTAAAATTTGTATCATCATCCGATTTTAATTTTGCATCAAATTTGGTAGAGGTCATCAACACCATCCATGCTCTGTCCTTGAATTTTTCTAATTTTTTTATGCATCAGAATCCATGTCAAACACTTTATTAATCTAAACCCTAAATCTCAGAATTCTATGAACTCTGCACACTTGACTCAACCAAACCTAACCAACTTCCACACACCCCAATCCCAAGCCCAATTTGTTTGCTAACCTAATCAACCTAAACCTAATTTGCCACCTCATAAAATACACATAAAATATTTTTATTTTTCTAATTATTATTAGTTGCATTAGGGCTCATTGAATGTGCATCATTTGATTAACCTAATCTTAAGGGCAATTCACTATCTCAGATCAGGGCAGGAATTCATCAACTATCCTAGGCCCAAAACAACCATCATCATATTGATCCAAACCTAAATTAAAATTAATTAGACTTAATTTGCCCTAGAAGGCTAGGTGACACCCAATGGTCGGGTCCGAACCGTGTGGGCCAACTAGTGCATTTAATCATGTGGCTATTACTGAAAACTGGAGTCTAAGGCTGGGGATCCAGAGTCAAATGACCTAAGTGGACTGGTGGTTTATAATTAGGACCCTGTGACAAGCAGGGGGAGCCTCCCACCACCCCACCCCCTACCTAGCCAGTGGAAGGATTAGTTGCCGTGTTAAGCATAAGTTGAGTAGACCCATTCAGTTTTGACTCTAGGTCTAGGAAACCCTAGATTAAGCTAACCTTTGCATGCCTGACTTCATCAAACCACCCTGCTTGTTGAGTGCATGGCTACTAGACTAGGAACCCAATATCAAAAGCCCAAATCCCAACCCAGTTCAACCATGGAGCCCAGTCTTGAAACGCTCATAAGGGCCATGAGTGAATGGATAAACTAGATGAACCTCAAACAGGACCAAACCCAAACCCAGCTTACCCAAATAAATAATAGATTAGACCTAATGATCCAATCGAACAACCAAACAACCCATAGGTTAGACCAGGTAGGAGATCAATAGGAACCCTAGACAAGACCCATAGAGTTGAACTCGTGTCCTATGAGCCCCAGGAACCCATAGTCCCTAGGTATCAGCCTAGTGCCAGTCAAGTCAACCCTAGTCAACCTGAACCCTATAAAATTAATACCCTAGATTTGAACCTAGTATTAGTCAATTTTTTCTTAGTCAACCTCCTTTTACCACCCCACTAGTTCAGAAAGCTGACATTGAAGAGGAAGTATATGAAGCTAACATGAGCTTAGTGGAGGAGCATGAGGAAGAAGAAAAGGAAGTCCCTCTAGAAGACCTAGACTTAGTAGATACCCAGGTAGAAACCAATCCAGAGTTAGTTGACCCTGACCTCACCCAGACTAAACCTGTAGTGGAAGACCAGCTAGAAGAAGAGAATCTAAATACTACTATCAGAACCTTACTTGAGGAGCTACTAAAAGAAAGGCCAACTATAGAGCCCAGTCCTTTGATTTATGAGCCAAAAGAATTTACTAAGGACCTGATCCTTTTAAATCAGTACTCTCAGGATGAAGTCACCTCTTTGATTCTACTTGATCTCTTTCCTGAAATCAATTATCCTTTCTTCCATTATGCAAACCCTGTAGACATACACCAATCTTATAAGGTTAACCTCCTTAGTTTAGATCTAATCCTAGAAACCTTTTCTTACATCTTACTCTTTCCAGTCAACCCTGAACCCTTTTTCTATTTCCTATCCTACTCGACTAACCCTGAACCCTCATCATATTTTCTGCCCTTTCCAAAAGCTTCCAACATTCGTAGAACCATTAGGTTACATTTTGCTGAGATTACTAGATTACATAAATCCTTAGAGCCCATCCTATTTTCTACCTACTTCTGGAAAACCCTCTGGAATCTATTAGGAGCTTATGTCACATTTCATGTGCATACCAAACTAGAGTTAAACCTAGAGAGCCTATAGTCTATTAAGCTTAGACCCAAAGAGTCCAATAGGAATACATAGTCGAGTCTACATGTCATGAGTCCAGCAAATTTGTATCTGCATCAAGAACTTAGCCAAAGATTAATCTAAGTTATGAAACATATAAGAACTTGGCTAATTCTTAAAAGAGAATTGAGAAATTTTCTGTAGGAGATTTTGTGATCGTAAAGAGATTTCATGCTCGCGAAGCTGGCCCATTCAAAATAATAAAAAGAGTTGGACCCAATGCCTATACACTTGAGATACCACCTGATTTAGGTATTAGCTCCACCTTCAACATCTTAGATCTTGTAAAGTATAGGGAGCCAGCAGTGATACCTAGCAAGCACCTTGAGCCTATGCCTCCCTTTGAGAGAGAACCCATCCCAGAGTATCCACATACAATTTGGCCTATTGTGAGAAAAAGATTGAGAGAACCCTGGATGATTGAGCCATCGGTACCCGAGATAGAGGCTATCAAAGGTATTTGGTCCATTGGCAAGGTGGTCAAAATCTGAGGACTTGTGGAGCACTGGTGAAGATCTGCAGTACCTCAACCCAGATCCTCCTTGAGCAGTATGAGCCAAATTGACCCTTACTCGATAGGGTCGAGTTCCGCCTACCCCGGGAGAATTGGTGGGGACACCTGAATTAGACACAGATCGCTGGATCCCATTTGGTTTACTAATTAGGGTTTTTAGAACCTTAGTCATGTGTCACAATTTTGTAACAGGTAGATTGAGTCTTGTAATAAGTTGAGACTAGATGATTTGTCTTAACATAGTCCAGTGATTGAGTCCTGTACATGTGAATGAGTCCAATAAGAGTCCAATTTTTGTACAAGAGAAGAGGATACCATATTTTGGAGTTCCACCAGGCATCATTTAGGTGCCAGAGGCATTTACATCAGCTTATGGGGCCTTATTTGTCACCCCAGAGTCCTAGATGCCCTCCAAATGCCTTCTAGATGCCCTGATTTCCTCCATATACTTTCCAGATGCCAAGAGTCCCTCAAGATGCTAGAGTATATTCTTAGACAAGGGCATCTCATGATTCTCAAAATATTCCAGCACCCCAGGCCTTGAAATCCCAAGCACAGGAATCAAGCCCAAGCACTTAAGAACCAAGATGCTGTTTTGATACCGGGTATATACCTACTCCAAGCCCTAGGCACCCTAGCTTCTAGGAGGCCCAAAGCCCATGCGCCCTCCCCTTTGGTCGACCTCCTTGCTGCCCCTTGAAGCCCAACATGCCAAGGAGAGGAGTCCTTCATGGGTTGACCAAGTCCAAACAAAGAGGAAGAGTCCAAATGAAAGAAGGAAAACTAGTTTTATTTTCATGTAAATTATGTACTCCTAGTTTTTAGTTACTTGTGTAGTTTTTCTCCCATTCAAAGTGTGTAAACCTATCCTAACTAGGAGAGGATTGAAATCCTAACAAGGAGAGGGCATGGGCACTCTATAAATACCCCACCCCTCTTCCTCTTGTAAGTAGTTCAATCTTATGAAATAAAACCCTGCTGAAATTTTAAGCTTACGAGCTTGTTTTGTGTTCTTGTGTTTTATGGTTTTTCTTGTGTGCCCTAGCCAACCCTTGCTACCAAACCCAAGTCTTCATCAGCCACACCCAAGGAGAAGATGCCCTAGCCACCCAACAAGCCAAGGATCATCTCCTTCCCCAGGCCACCAACTCTTCTAACCCTAATCCTGATTTCCTCAAAACCCTAGTTTCTTTTCTTTGTTTATTTGTTTCTTTGATTAACCTCTGATGTGTGCAGGATCCTTGAGGTGTTTTCCTTCCCCAAAGGAGGCTTTCTTTGCCTTCAGGACCACCCATATCAGCCTTTTACTTCAAGGGAACTAAAGCTTCATCATCCAGGCTCCAATCTGAGTGTTAAGTAATCTCTTCAATGGCTAGTTCTTCAATCTCTGACTAGTACAAACTTCCATACTCTTAATTTCTATTTTGATTGAAGGTTAGCTATCCTAAGCTACAAATTTCTCAATTCTTGGATCCTGACTTTTATTATTTTGCATGAGCATGTCTGCGATTATGATGATTCTTTGCATTGCTATTCATCCTACTAGTCTTTACTTGATTTTGGAAATCTAGCCTACAAATTATAATAAAAAAATTATAAAAAAAATTAGTTTATTATTTTTTCTGCATATTTAGCAATCTTAGAGTTGTCCTGCATCATCAAGTCATTATGTTCTAAGGCTCTTGATTCTTAGGAGCTTGATCAGTTGTAGTCTCAAGTTATACATATGTTATGTCAGATGGAAAAGATTTTTCCTCCTGGATTTTTTACGATTATGGTTCATCTACTCATTCACCTAGCTTCGGAAGCTAAACTTGGTGGACTGGTATAGTACAGATGCATGTACCCTATCGAGAGGTGATGCTGTAAAACAAAATTTCATAATTTAGATATCTTTATTATATTTAATATGATATTAATATTAAAATTATAATAAATATCATACTTTTTGAAGGTATCTTGTATGTTTGAAGGATTATGTACGAAATAAAGTCCATCCTAAGGGCTCAATAGCAGAGGAATATATTGCTGAAGAGTGTTTAACATTTTGTTCAAGATGGTTGGTTGAGTTGTTCCCTAATTGGCTTTCCAATCATATTAGTATATATAAGTCATATAATAATTTTACATACATTTAACATTGAATAAGTGATCGATAATTGATATTATATTTTCTAGGTATCGATACTGATGGAGAAAAATTGTTCAGTAGAACTAATAGCACTTGCCAGAGGTCCGAATTATATTGTGAACAAATATAATGGTTTTATTATAAATGGCTTTAAATTTCATATCAAGGAATGCGGGAAATTTAGAAAAACTCAGAACAGTGGAGTCATGTTAGAAGCAGATGAAAAATCTTATTATGGTATACTTAAAGATATTTTTGAGATGGATTATTATGAAAATTTTAAAGTTGTATTATTTCGATGCGATTGGATGGATATAAATACACCAAGAGGTTTGAAAAAGGACTAAAACATATTTATACTTATCAATTTTTCAAGATTGATACATACAGGTGTGTTGTTGAAGGATGATCTATTTATCTCTTCATCTCAAGATCGACAAGTTTTTTTATGTACAAGACTTGAAAGATAAAGAATGGACTATTGTTATTAAGACAAAACCCAAAGACTTGTATGACATAGGAAAAATGGTAGAAGAAGATGATGATGATACTTATACTTAGTGTATGCCTTATAATATTGTGCTGGATGATCATATAAATGATACAGCCATTTTGGTTAGGTTGGATTTTGAAGAAGGTACAGTTGGTTGATTATGACAAGTAAGTAGTTTATATAATGGTTTACATTTTTGCATGAATAATTATCCTATCTTTTAAATAGCAATTCATTTCTGTTATAATTTAATTATAATATTGAATGACTTGGTTTTTAATAATGTATGTTAGGTACACCATGCCTCGAAGGAAGTGATTATTAGATGTAAAGTTTCAATTTTCCTAGACTGAGGCTGGTACTTCATCACATCAGTCCAAGGGCAGTCCATCAGTTTCATATCGTTCTGATGCCAGTCCCTCCATTCCTGCACATCCAGCCAAGGCCAGTACCTCTCCTACACATCAGGCCAAGGCCATTCCCTCTGATTCAGTACATCATGATCCTCCTACGGATCATCCAGATGATGAGTCTATCATCGATGATATACGTATATAGGGTAATTAAATAATTTCATCTCATTTCAATTCAACATATACAATAGTTTTGATATATAATTTTCTGCATTTTTTTGTAGAAGGATCCGGGAGACTTAGGCGGAGGCGAGGACCCACACTAGTCCATGATGTATGGCAGTTACCTGAGGATGAGAGGATAATCATTGAGTGCAACAAGCTAGGCCAGCCTATTAAGAAATCTGCCAGCTTGTTGACCAATTTTTTGGGGAGAGTAGCATGCCGTGGTCAGTTATGTCCCTTAAATTATCCAAAGTGAAATGACATGCTTCCTGCTTACAAAGTAGAGATCCTATAACTTGTACAGGTAAAAAAATTGATATATTATTTTATATCTTAAATTTTTAACAATTTCATTGCTTATTTTATTTAATACTTATTTTATTGTTTGTTTACATTATAAAGCAAGTTCATACTCCCTCCAAATTGTTCTGATTTTGTGCTTAAGTTTGTCAATCACAAGTGGAAAGAGTATAGGGCAAAGTTGAAGGGAGACTATAAGATAGAGGAGCAGGTAGCAGCTACTTGTCCTCCTGATGTACACCCTTATTAGTGGAGAGAGCTGGTTCACTATTGGTTCTTCGAGAGGGCACAGGTTGTGTAGTATCATCAAATTTATAAACTTATTAATTTTTAATGTAAGTTTTATTTATACAATATATAATATAGTTTTAATTTTATTTTGTAGACATATTTTGCTATTAGTAGAGCTACACGAGCAGCTCAGTCTGTTCCTCATACAGCGGGGTCCAAGAGTTATGCATGGCTTAGGCATGAGTTTGTATATTTCTCATCCTATTATATTTTTAGTACACTTATAGTTTTAACATCATGTATCATCATGTATCATGCATGTGCCATATATCATGGTACGATTGTATAAGATGTGTCCTTTTGAGTTTTTTTGTAACATTTATTCTTTCCATAGGCTGATCAGCATGGGAGGGTGCCTGGTAAGGTGGAGTTCTATTGGATGACTCACATTCACCAGGATGGCAGTTTTGTTCGAGAGGAGTATAGAGATCTATTTATATATTCTTATTTATATTATATCATGATTTATAATTTTATTTTTATTAAGTATTAATATATGAATTTTTTATAAAACATAGGAGAGGGCTATCTCTATGATCGGCGAGCATGGTGGCGAGTCTACATCATCTATGCAATGCAGTTGCATCGAGACTGAGTTATTCTCAGAGTTGATGGAACCAGAGCATTATAGACGAGTGAGGGGTTATGGGATTGGAGTTACCCCTACTCGGTTATCTAAGATGAGTAGATTTACTCAGGATGCTAGAGATAGTCATGATGATTTACGTGTTCGTAGCTCGAGGGTGAGATAGCAGTGCTCAGACAAACACGTGATACAGACAGAGCAAAGATGCAGACTATGAGGGCTCAGCTTGAGCATGTTACACCTATGCTGCATATGTTCATGTCATCTCAGGTAAGTAATTTTTTATAACTATATATATATATTTTGTATGTATGTAATAATTTAGAATATATTGTGATGTAAGTATCATAACTCTATATATATATATCTTGTAGGTTCCTAATGCATCTACCAGTCGCGGACAGGACAATGACCAGCCTCCCATGGACCATTAATGCCAGTCATTTTATTATTATTATTGTATATCTTTTGATGTATTTGAACTTGGATCGAGTTTAAACATCTGTTGATACTTTTTATATATATAAAACACTCTTTATATTGACTTCATGTATATTTGGTGTTTGGAGTATGAATGTTGTGTTTGTGTGATATAGGTTTCAATGAAATGATGTTTGATTCCATTTTGTATATCTTTGGCTTTTTGTGATACAGGTTTGAATGAAATGATATTTGATTTTGGTGATAATGTATACAGGTTTTATTGTACAGATTTGTGTTGATACAGGTTTCATTTTATATGAGTTTGAACATCATACATGTATATTTAAAAAAAAAAACTTGCTGATGCTTTAAAGCATCGCTATCTTACAGATTGCCAACACTTTAAAGATTTGCTAGGTTTAAATCTAGCGACACTTTAAAGCATCGCTAAACTACTAATGCTTTTTGAAAGCATCGGCAAGTTATGTCCGCACACTTACATACCCAGCACTTTTATGATGCTTTAAAAAGCATCGAAAGATTTCTTGCCAATGCTTAAAATCATCGACAAATGTCTTTAATAGCATCGATGATGAGGGACAAATGGGGGTAGGATCGTTGGCAAGCCTAGAAGTCACCTAAATTAGGGTACTATATTTTTTTGGTATTTTTTTCTCGAGGGGTGGCGACAGAATAGCGAGGATGTAGGACATGGATCTGGATCTCATGAACTTTGGGACTCACCCTAACAAAGAGACCTCTCACCTCTAGGGCATTACACCCTCCTCGATACTTGGAGGTGCTAGGATGGATCTCAAAGGCCACGAGGGGATAGAGAAGATGGAATGTGAAAGGGATAACTGGGCATGACCTCATATCATGTCCTGGGGTTGGGCCTCACACCCTCTCCTCAAAGAGTGTAATAAAAAATCCACTATTTTCTAAAACTCATTTTCACTCCCAAAACTTGACTAAACTCCAAAAACTTTTTTTTACAAAGGACTAAGGGTAGTATTTATAGACCTGTCCAACCCTCATTTGAATTTAAATACAAGATAAAAAGATAGGAATGATTCAAATTCAAATACAAGATAGGATAAGATAAGCCTATCCATATCTAAATCCTAATTCAAATTTCAAATAAAAGATAAATCCTAAATTTATTCTGGATATGTTCTGAGATTCGCACGGCTCCAAGATTCATGCTTGCTCCGAGATTCATGCTGGTGAGGTCCCCATAATTTTCCTGAGATGGGGAGAACTCGACTCTGTTGAGTTAGGGTCAGCGAGGACTTTAATAGAACCGAATCCATTCAAAAAAAAGCTCTACTCTGATATCTGTGCAACTCTAAAATTTGTGCAGCACTGCTTCTTGTGTCAAAATCTGTGTAGCTCTGAGATCGATGCTTCACCATCTTGGAACTACTTTGAGATCCATGCAAGTTGAATGAAAGCCGCTTTGAAACCTGCATAGCTTTGAAATTCGTGCAAGACTGAAGTCGACAACAGAAGCTGGGCATTGCTTTCACGTGCATCCCCTTCCTTCTCCATGGACCAAAAAATAGGGAACAGGGGAGGTCTTCGGAGGGTTCGTCGGCGTTGGTGCTGGGAGGAGACGGCGGTGGGGTCGGGACGGTAGCCGACGGAGTCGGCGGCCACTGGCGTTCGACGGCGGAAGTGAGGTGTTCGGCATTGCGGTAGTAGGGGCCGATCTGTGCAACTCTGCTGGAGTAGACGGACTGACAGGAAATGTGGCAAAGGGGCAACAGGGGCGTCGGCGTGAAGCTGTTCTCCCTGGGGTAGCGATAAATGGTGGAGATGGTGATGAAGATCGAGCAAAGTAGGAGAGCAATCTTCATGGGCAGAGGCGGAGTCCGACGGCTGGGAGTCGGCGTGCTCCAAAGAAGTAGGTGGATCTCGGCAGAAAGAAGGCGGATCTCGGCTGGGAGTTGCAGCTTGCTCTATTCCTGGAGATGGCAATGTGGATGGAAGGGGTGGGCTGCACGGGTGCAAGGGGCTTGATTCCAGTAGCGACTGCGGGAGGGAAATCAGCGTTGAAGATGACCGGATGGAAGCAAGGCAGCGGGCTCCATTCGGTCTTGGATCTCTCCGGACGGGATGAGATCCTGCGATTGGGGCGCACTTGGGCGGAGATGGCGGCACGAACGGCGGAGGTCATCATGGCAAGGGGAGGTGGTCACCGTGGAAGAGGGGCAGCAGGGCATCGGTAGGAGGTCGACGGCGGCACGACGGAGATGTGGCCCACGGAGATCGGGCAACTAAAATGGGTCTCCGGCAGCTGTGGAGACGGTGGGGGAAAGATCCGATGGCGAAGACGGTGAAAATTGGTAGATCTGGCTCTGTCTCAGTCGTGGGTCTGCAGCGTGGTTGCACCGGCGGTGGTGCTGGGTGGAGATGGTGGAGACGGCGGGAATGGGGGTGACCTCCATCTTGTTAAGGATGGTTGCACCATCATTGGTGATGATGACCTCACCAGAGGTGGAGGTGATCATCGTGTCTACGCCCTTGGGGCCGAGACTGGTATGCACGGCGGTGAGCATGGGGCGGAGAGGACGGCCATGATCGGTTGCTGCTTAGATCTGGGCAGTTGGTCATGACGGTGGAAGGAAGAAGACAACAGGAATAACAGAGGATGATAGGAATAAACCCAGAATAGAGGAGGAATAAGGTCGGGATAGTAGGAATAATGGGAATAAGGGGAATAAACGGTGGAGAAAAAAATATACCCTAATTTTTTTGGGCTCTAATACCAAAATTGATGAGGGACAAATGGGGGTAGGATCGTTGGCGAGCCTAGAAGTCACCTAAATTAGGGTACTATTTTTTTTTTTGTATTTTTTTTCTCTAGGGGTGGCGAAGGAATAGCAGGGATGGAGGACATGGATCTAGATCTCATGGACTTTGGGACTCACCCTAATGAAGAGACCTCTCACCTCTAGGGCATTACACCCTCCACGATACTTGGAGGTGCTAGGATGGATCTCAAAGGCCACGAGGGGAAAGAGAAGATGGAATGGAAAGGGGATAACTGGGCATGACCTCACATCATGTCCTAGGGTTGGGCCTCACACCCTCTCCTCACAGAGTGTAATAAAAAAACCACTCTTTTCTAAAACTCATTTTCATTCCCAAAACTTGACTAAACTCCAAAAACTTTTTTTCACAAAGGACTGAGGGTGGTATTTATAGACCTGTCCAACCCTCATTTGAAATTTAATACAAGATAAAAAGATAGGAATGATTCAAATTCAAATACAAGATAGGATAAGATAAGCCTATCCATATCTAAATCCTAACCAATCAAATCCTAATTCAAATTTCAAATAAAAGATAAATCCTAAATTTATTCTGGATATGTTCCAAGATTCGCGCGGCTCCAAGATTCATGCTTGCTCGGAGATTCGTGCTAGTGAGATCCCCATCATTCGGCAAATCTCCTTTTTACTATAGTGTTTATAGGGGGTTCAGGTGGTGTGCTACAGGACCTGTAGCAAGTTCGATGAAGATGATGACTTTACATGTCGAGGTTGCCATCCAGGCCTCCTCCATATTGCTCTTTGGGTAGCATGCTTGAGGTGCTAAGGCAGGCGTAAGTAGGCAAATGGGACTTCATGCTGGACTCCATGCGTGGTTGAGGTGGGCAAACGGGACTTCGTGCTAGACTCCACGCGTGGTCGAGGTGGGTGGATGACAAAACCCTTTTCTCACGGATCCGCTGGCTTTTTATCAGATTGGTTCGGGGGCAAGGAGGACTTCATCCAAGGTATGTTTCTCCCGAGGGATCCTATAAACATCAAAGTTTAGTATGATAGAGATGAGAAAAATATATTATAGGAGATTGGGGAAGTAGAGAAGGCTAGAGGGTAGCAAGAGGTGCTGGCGGCCTAGCTTGTTGTATGGATGCCTGGATTGGAGGTGGCCAGCCTGGGGCTTGATGAAGATGGTGCCTGGATGCTGGGGAGAGGTGGCCTAGTGGAAAGAGAACCTCTGGTAGCTAGGGTTTGGAGTATGATGGGCGGCCCGGGTTGGATGATGGGAAGGGCGGCCAAAGAAGATGGAGGGCATCCTAAGATGAAGAAAGGTGTGGGTAGCCTTGATGGAGGGTGGTGATGGGAGACTAAGGCAAGGGTTTAGAAAATAACTAGCTAACTGAATAACTAGGACCTCACACCCCTCGATGTTCCAAAGAACAAAAGCAAACGGGTCTCAACCCACTCCTCGCGGAGGTAACAAAATAAAGTAGAAAATCTCAAATTGTATTCATGAAAAGATTATGGTGGGGGCACCAGGATCAGATACAGATTACTGGGCCCTATTTGGTTTACCTAGCTATGTGTCAAGTTTTGTAATCAATTAGAATTGAGTCCTGTAATAAGTTGAGGTTAGTTGATTTGTCTCAACCCTCAACTTAGTCAGTATTTTGAGTCCTATACATCAATTATGAGTCCAGTATGAGCCCGATTTTTATACAAGAGAGGAGGTCACCCTATTTTGGAGTTCCACCAGGCCACATCAAGGAGTCAGAGGCCACTACATCAGCCCAGTGGATTTTGTGTGACAACCCAAGATCCAAGATGCTTCCAGAAATCCTGATTCCTTCCAAATGCCCTCCAGATGCCCAGATTCCAGTCCAAATGCCAGAGCATATTCCTAACCTAGGGCATCCATGATTCCAGAGATCTACCTATATCCCATCCCAAAGAAATCAAGCCCAGGTGCCAAGCCCAAGCCCTTAAGAAGCAAGATTCCAGGGAATATTCCTGCTACCAGGCTACCAGGCCACCCCAGCTTCCAGAGGCCCAAATCCATGCACCCAAGCCCCTTTGGGCTGGCCCCTTGCTGCTCCTAGAGGCCCAACTACTACACCCTAGGCATTCTTGAAGTGTTGACCATGTCCAAAGAGGTTTGACCAAGTCCAAGTTGAAGAGAAGAAGGAGAAGACCAAGTTTATTCCTAACCTAGTTGGGATTTCTAATCCTTTTAAACTTTGTAATTCTAACCTAGCTAGGAAAGGACTTATATTCCAATTTGGAAGAGGACTTGTAACCCAAGTGTAACCATGGTTAGTGATGGCATGGGAACTGTATAAATACCCCACCCCTCCCCCTCTTGTAAGCATCTCTTTCTTATGAATACAACTTGCTGAAATTTTGAGTTATTACCTTGTGTTGGTGTTTTGTTTTGGTTCTTTGGTTGGTGTTTTTGTGCTTGGAAGAATTCCTTGCTGCCTTAGCTTCCTTCCACACCTTAAGTTACTGCCATCCAAGCCTTTACACGTCCAAGAAGGAGTGCAACAACCATCTTCTAACCCTAATTCTGATTCCTTTCAACCCATAGTTCATTTTCTTATTTTTAATTGCTATTTTGATTAACCCTGACACTTGTAGGATCCCCGAGGTGCTTCCCCTCCCATGAGGAGGCCTTCTTTGCCACCCAGACCACCTAGATTCGCCATCAGATTCAAGGGAAACAAGGCTTCTTCTTCTAGGCTCCGATCAAAGTTGTGAGTGATCTCTTCTGCTACTGAATTTTAATCTCTAACTGGTAAGAAAACTTTCCTTCTCTTATTATCTGATTTAATGAAGACAAACTATCCTAAACTAGGAGTTTCTCAACTCTCGGATCCTGGATATTTCATTGGTTTGCAAGAGTATGCCTACGACCCGATGATTGTTTGCATTGCTAGTCTTTCCGCTAGTTCTTACTTTATTTGGGAATCTAGCCTGCAAATAAAATTATAAAAATTACAAAAAAAATATTTTACTATTTTTTATGCATGTTTAGTAGTCTTAGAGTTGTCTCACATTAGTTTGGTATCAAAGCAGGTTTAGGATAGTTTTTATTTTCTTTGCACTCACAAACCCTAATTTCTGCATTCTGTCCATTGCATTAGGTGTCTAGGTTTCATCTGATTTTGGCATTATAAATATTTTATTTTTCTGTGGAATTTGCACTAAATTTCCCTTATTTTGTCCTAGTAATTATCAGAATTTTTAATTAATTTTAGTGAAACCCTAAATCTCTAAAATTTGGCATAATAGGAATCCTAACAGAATACTGATAATTTCTGCAGCAGTCTAGAAAACCCTATGTTTTCATTATCATATAATTTTTGTTATCCATGAAATTTGGTAGGTTTCATCAACACTGTCCATCCTCTATTACAAATGTTTTTTATTTTTTTCTGCATCAGGATCTGTGTCAAACTTTACAACAACTGAAACCCTAGTTCACTAATTTCTGCTACATTCTGCATCATGACTCAACCTAAACCTAATTAACTTCCAAACCCCCAATCCCAAGCCAAACTTTGTTTGATAACCCCAATTAACTTAAACATAACTTGAAACATCATAAATCATTAAAAAAATATTTTATTTTCTGCTGTGTTTTAGTTTGCATCAGGACCATTGATGATTAGATTAATCATCATTTAATCTAATCTTAAGAGCGATCAATATAACATCAGGGCAGGAGGTCATAACCTGTCTGGGCCCAAAACAATCACCCAGCATTTCCACTCAAATCTTAATTAAAATCAATTAGACCTAATTTGCCCTAGTGGGCTAGGAGACATCAACAGGTCGGGTCCGAGCTGTGTGAGCCAACTAGTGCATTTAACTTTTTAGCTATTCCTGAAAGATGGTGTCTAAGGCTGGGGGTCCAGAGTCAAACGACCTAAGTGGTGCTATGGTTTTTAATTGGGTCCCTGCAAAAGTAGGGGGGCCTCCCACACTCCCACCCTCTACCTGGCCAGTGGAAGAATTAGCTATTGGGTTATGTGTAAGTTGAGTTGACCCACCCAGTTTCTGGCTCTAGGTCTAGGAAATCCTAGATTATACTAGCCTTTTCTTTCTCTTTTGCATGCTTGGTTGCATCATTTCATTTTGATTGATTGATTTGTTGCATGACCACTAGATTAGGGACTCAATATCAAAAGTCCAAACCTCAGCCCAACCCAACCATGGAACCCACTTTGGAGACCATCCTAGCTCAACTTGCCCAAATGAGTACCCAAACCCAAGCTCAGCTTACCCAAATAAACCAATCCAACACCCAAACCCAAAATCAGTTAGCCCAAATGAATGCCCAATTGGCTACCCGAATAAACTAGTTTGACCAAATGAACCAAAGACTCAACCAATTAGGAACCCTAGGCAAGACCCATAGAGTTGAACCCTTGCCCTATAGACCCCAGGAACCCATAGTCCCTAGATATGAACCCGGTAGTAATCAACCATCCCTCAATCAACCTGAACCCTATAGGATTGATACCCCTAGATTTGAACCCATAACCTTTGAACCCATAACCTTTAAACCCATAGCTTTTGAACCCATAACCCTTAGTTTACCCACCCCTGTTACCCTAGACTTTAGTCAATTTTCCATTAGCCAAACCCCTCTTACCACCCTATTGGTTCACTAAGATGACTTAGAAGAAGAAATATATAAGGCTGACCCAAGTCTGGTAGAAGAGTATGAAGATAATGAGTCTATTGAAGATCTAGAAGACTACCCTATAGAAGACCCAATGTTAGTTGATCCAGTAGAAACCCAGGTAGAAACAAATCCAATGTTAGTTGATCCAGTAGAAACTCAGGTAGAAACCAATCCAGAGCTAGTTGAATTAATAGATACCTAGGTAGAAGACCACCCAATATTAGTTGACCATATCCAAGTAGTAGCCAATCTAGATTTAGTTAACCTTGACCATAATCAGTTAGTGGCCGATCCAGAATTAGATAACCCAGATCACACCCAAGCTACAATGGAAGAGCAATTAGAGGAGACTTTAGAAGAGGATCCAATTGCAGAGCCTAATTCTGAATTTCCTGCGCCAAAAGTGTTTATTGAGGACTTGCTTATCTCATCTAGTACCCTCAAGATAAAGTCACTTCCTTGATACCAATTGAAGATCTTTTCCCTAAAATTAGTGACCCATTCTTCCGTAAGGCAGACCTAGTAGATAGACACCAACCCTTTAAGGTCAACCTTATTAGTTTAGGATTAGTCCCTGACACCCCTTCTTATATTCTAGTCTATCCAATTTACCCCGAACCCTTTTCTTACTTTTCACCCAATCAAACTAACCCTGAACCCACCTCTTATTTTCTACCATTTTCGGAAACATCTATTTTCTTTACCATTAGGTTGTATTTTATAGGAGTTTGCATGTTGTATTCGTTCATTAAGCATGTCATATTTGCATCTTACTTTAGGAGAACCCTATGGAACCTAGTAGGAGTACATAGTAAGTTCTCACATGCATGCCTTGCTAGGATCAAACCTAAAGAGTTTATAGTCTGTTAGGTTTTGTCCCTTAGAGTCTAATAAAATGTTCTTTGATAGGGATATTTAGTCGAGTCTATTAGGTATTAGTTAAGTCCGATAAATGCACTACCCTCTGCATAGCATATGCATATGAAAATTAGTCAAAAGGTAAATATAACTAATGAACTAACTAACAACTTGGCTAATTCCCAAGAGAGAGATAAAGAGTTTTGCAGGGGATTTTATAGTTATAAAGAATTTTCTGCTCGTGAAGCTGGCCCATCCAAGATAATGAATATCTGTGGACCCAATGCCTATGTGCGTGAGATACTACCTGATTTAGATATCAGCTCCACCTTCATCATCTCAGATCTTATAGAGTCTAGGGAGCCAGCAGCGATTCCTAGAGAGCACCTTGAGCCTATCCCTCCCTTTGAGAGAGAACCCACCCCAAAGTGTCCACCAACCAATTGGCCAAATAGTGAGAAAAATATTGAGAGAATCCTGGATGATCAAGCCATATGTACCCGAAATCATGGCTATCAGAGGTATTTGATCCGGTGGCAAGGTCAGCCAGAATCTGAGGACTCGTGGATCACCCGTGAGGATCTGTAGTGCCTCAACCCAGACCTACAAAAGCACTATGAGAGCCAAGTTATCCCATACTCGACGGGGTCGAGTTCCTCCCACGCCAGGAGAATTGGTGGGGGCACTAGGATCAGACACAGATTACTGGGCCCTATTTGGTTTACCTAGCTATGTGTCAAATTTTGTAATTAACTAGAATTGAGTCCTATAATAAGTTGACGTTAGTTGATTTGTCTCAACCCTTAACCTAGTCAATATTTTGAGTCCGTACATCAATTATGAGTCCAGTATGAGCCCGATTTTTATACAAGGAGGAAGTTACCCTATTTTGGAGTTCCACCAGGCCACATCCAGGAGTCAGAGTGATGGAGATCTCAGAGCAGCACTGATCTCGAAGCTGCACTGATCCTGGAGTAGCACTGATCTCGGAGCGGCACTGATGTCGAAGTTGCACTGATCCTGGAGCAGCACCGATCCCGGAATAGCACAGATTTTAATAAATTAGTTTGGGGTTTTATCTTTTGTTTGAAATTTAAATAAGGATTTGGTTGGTTAGGATTGAGATATGGATAGGCTTATCTTATCTTATCTTGTATTTGAATTTGAGTCATCCCCATCTTTTTATCCTGTATTCAAATTCAAATGAGAGTTGGACAGGTCTATAAATACCACCATCAGTCCTTTGTAAAAAAATCAGTTCAGTTCAGTTCATAAAATTTTTTTTGAGTTTTTAGAAGAGTGATTCTTCTGTCCTTCACCTTCGGGCATGGACGTGATGCCCAGTTATCCCCCTACCCATTCCATCTTCTCTATCCCCTTGTGGTCTTTGAGATCCATCCTAGCACCTCCAAGTATCGAGGAGGGTGTAATGCCCTAGAGGTGAGAGGTCTCTTCATTAGGGTGAGTCCCAAAGTCCATGAGATCCAGATTCCTATCCTACATCCCCACTGTTCCTTCGCCACCCCTAGAGAAAAAAATACCAAAAAAAATAGTACCATAAGTTAGGTGACTTCTAGGCTCACCAACAATCCTACCCCTCTGTCCCTCATCAATTTTGGTATCAGAGCCCAGAAAAATTAGGGTACCCCAAATTCTCCTTCTCTCTCACTAGCCCCGGTGACTCCCTCCACTTCTCCGTCGCTGATCCCCTCATCTCTAATCCCAATTCCACCCAACCCCACCGGCAACTCACGAATCATCCTAGACCCCCGTTCTCTCTTCCCTATTCCTACGGCACTATCAATCTCTTTGGTCCTGATCATTGTCAGAAGCCATCGACCCAGCCATCTGCTGATTCAGCCAACATCACCTCTTCGTGCCATTCCGCCCACCCACAAAAGCCCTTCCCTGCAAATAACGCCCGACCGATCTCCACCGGAGCCCAACCTCCCGTTTGGCCATCACCAAGCCTGATCCACCACTCCACCATCCCCACGTCTCCTCCCTAATGATGTGATTGCCACCGTCACCTCCCTAATGCCCTATTAAAAGTGGACAGCGCCCAGAAGCATGGCGTCCTCCTTGAGGTGGTCCAAGTCCTCACCGACATGGACCTCTCCATCAACAAGGGCTACATCTCATCCGACGGCCGCTGGTTCATGGACATCTTCCACATCACCGACCATCGCGGCTGCAAGCTCGCCGATGACTCCATCTCCTACATCGAATACTCCCTTCCCCCGGCGCCTCACCGCCCTCGAGCTCACCGGCACCGACCACCTGGGCCTCCTCTTCGAGGTCTTCGCCATCCTCACCGACCACTACTGCACCGTCATCGAGGCCAAGGTCTAGACCCACAACGGTCAGATCACTACTCTCATCTTCTTCCGGGATGAGTACTCTCATCTTCTTCCGGGATGAGTATTCCAGCTTCCTGATAGACGACCCCCACTAGATCCACCGCATCGAGGCCCGCCTCCGCCATGTCCTCAAGGGCGACCACGACGATGTCCGCGGTGCCAAGATAGCCACCATGCCTTCTCCATCTCTTACTCACTCCGATCATCGCCATCCCCCACCTCGACCCCCGTCCTCCTCTGATCAAACCCTAACTGTCGCCACAGCAGCCGACATCGTCGCCAGCTTTCCACGCCACCCGACCCCACTGCAGCCCCCTGCCCCTCCTCCGTGGCCTCCGATGATGATTCTTCTAGCCTCAGTCGCCCCCAGCCTCCCGATGGTGCTCAGCGGAGCCAGCCTAACGGCCATAATCGTAGCGTCACCGTTAGCCTCGCCTCCCATTCGCCACAGGAGATCCGGGAGCTCCGCCGCAAACTCACCGCTGAGCTCGAGCAGGTCTGTGCACTCTCCCGAAAGATTGAGACCCGTCAGGTCCAGTTTGCCTCTGCCACCATCGCAGCTTACTCTGCTCCGACTGCTAGGTACACCCACTCCCAGCTCTCGGTGACTGACTCGAAGACCCCTATCTCTAGCAAGACCCCTGGTTCAGTCCCGTTCCATCACCTGCAACCAAATCGAGTCACTGTCGGCCAGCCCCTCTCCAAATCCGGCATCACCTCTTTTGGGTCCGATAGTCCTCTCCACCCCCGTGTCATCGCCGGCGAAGCTCGCTGGACTTCCCTCCTCTGAAGACATCCCCTGTTCCACCATTCATCGGCCCATGTGGAAGAAAGGCAGCGCACGAAGGTGAATGCAAAACCGACATTCGGAGCTGACTTCTCTCCTGCATGCTTCTCAAAGCAAGCCAGTTTGCTTTGCCGACAGTTTGTTTTGCCGACTTCAAGTACCTTGCTGCCATCTTCATTCAAGGAAATCGCACATTTTTAAAGCAAGGTGCCATCCCTATTGCTGATTCAAGATTTAGCACGTTCTTCTAAGTTACTGCACAGATCTCGAAGTAGAGCCTTTGGATGGGTTCATCAAAGCTCCCCGTTGATCCTGACTCGACGGAGTCGAGTTCTCCCCACCTCAGGAGAATGATGGGGATCTCAGAGCAGCACTGATCTGAAGCTGCACTGATCCTGGAGCAGCACTGATCTCGGAGTGGCACTGATCTTGAAGCTGCACTGATCCTGGAGCAGCACCGATCCCGAAATAGCACATATTTTAATAAATTAGTTTGGGATTTTATCTTTTGTTTGAAATTTAAATAAGGAATTTGGTTGGTTAGGATTAAGATATGGATAGGCTTATCTTATCCTATCTTGTATTTGAATTTGAGTCATCCCTATCTTTTTATCCTGTTTTCAAATTCAAATGAGGGTTGGACAGGTCTATAAATACCACCATCAGTTCTTTGTAAAAAAATCAGTTCATTTCAGTTCATAAATTTTTTTTTGAGTTTTTAGAAGAGTGATTCTTCTAAACTTTTTGAGTTTTCAGTTCATTTCAGTTCATAAAATTTTTTTTGAGTTTTTAGAAGAGTGATTCTTCTGTCCTTCACCTTCGGGCGTGGGCGTGATGCCCAGTTATCCCCCTACCAATTCCATCTTCTCTATCCCCTCATGGTCTTTGAGATCCATCCTATCACCTCCAAGTATCGAGGAGGGTGTAATTCCCTAGAGGTGAGAGGTCTCTTCGTTAGGGTGAGTCCCAAAGTCCATGAGATCCAGATTCCTATCCTACATCCCCACTGTTCCTTCGCCACCCCTAGAGAAAAAAATACCAAAAAAAATAGTACCCTAATTTAGGTGACTTCTAGGCTCACCAACGATCCTACCCCTCTGTCCCTCATCACAGAGGCCACTACATCAGCCCAATGGATTTTGTGTGACAACCAAAGATCCAAGATGCTTCCAGAAACACTGATTCCTTCCAAATGCCCTCCAGATATCCAGATTCTAGTCCAAATGCTAGAGCATATTCCTAAACTAGGGCATCCATGATTCTAGAAGTCTACCTACATCCCGTCCCAAAAAAATCAAGCCCAGGTGCCAAGCCCAAGCCCTTAAGAAGCAAGATTCAAGGAAATATTCCTACTACCAGGCTACCAGGCCACCCAAGCTTCCAAAGGCCCAAACCCATGCACCCAAGCCCCTTTGGGCCGGCCCCTTGCTTCTCCTAGAGGCCCAACACACCCCCCTGCACATCCTTGAAGTGTTAACCATGTACAAAGACGTTTGGCCAAGTCCATGTTGAAGAGAAGAAGGAGAAGACCAAGTTTATTCCTAACCTAGTTGGGATTTCCAATCCTTTTAAACTTTGTAATTCTAACCTAGCTAGGAAAGAATTTATATTCCAATTTGGAAGAGGACTTGTAACCCAAGTGTAACCATGGTTAGTGAGGGCATGGGAACTCTATAAATACCCCACCCCTCCCTTTCTTGTAAGCATCTCTTTCTTATGAATACAACTTGCTGAAATTTTGAGTTATTACCTTGTGTTGGTGTTTTGTTTTGGTTCTTTGGTTGGTGTTTTTGTGCTTGGACGAATTCCTTGCTACCCTAGCTTTCTTTTACACCCTAAGTCACTACCATCCAAGCCTTCACATGTCCAAGAAGGAGTGCCCTAGGCTGCCAAGCAAGGAGATCTTCAACAAGCTTCAAACAGTCATCTTCTAACCCTAATCCTGATTCCATTCAACCCATAGTTCCTTTTCTTATTTTTAATTGCTGTTTTGATTAACCCTGACACTTGTAGGATCCCCGAGGTGCTTCCCCTCCCCTGAGGAGTTCTTCTTTGCTGCCCAGACTGCCTAGATTTGCCATCAGATTCAAGGAAAATAAGGCTTCTTCTTCTAGGCTCCGATCAGAGTTGTGAGTGATCTCTTCTGCTACTGAATTTTAATCTCTAACTGGTAAAAAAACTTTCCTTCCCTTATTATCTGATTTAATAAAGACAAACTATCCTAAACCGGGAGTTTCTTAACTCTCGAGTCCTGGATATTTCATTAGTTTGCAAGAGTATGCCTGCGACCCGATGATTCTTTGCACTGCTAGTCTTTCTGATAGTTCTTACTTTATTTTGGAAATCTAGCTTGCAAATAAAATTATAAAAATTATAAAAAAAATATTTTACTATTTTCCATGCATGTTTAGCAGTCTTAGAGTCGTCCCGCATTAGATTATTCATACAAGAGGGGAGGGGTTGGGTATTTATTGATCTACCCAAGTTACATGACTTGAGGGTCAAGAAAGCCTGGTGGACTGGGTCAACAGTAGGCTTCTTTCTTGGGATGGGTGCCAGCTTTGGAGTGCTTGGGCTAGGGGTGCCAAACATGAGACTCTGGGGTGCCAAGTGCTTGGAGTAGGGGTGCCAACCTTGATGGGCCAGGGGCACTGATGGGCTTGAGGGGATGCCAGCTAGTGTGGACATGGAAGGGGTGCTGGGCTGGGGAGGGTGCCATCTGAAGGGGGCCAGCCATAATAGGCTTGGCGGCATGAAGGCCCATTCCTTAGGTGCCAAGGCTTGGGGGGCCTGAGTAGGGTCCAGTTATATGAAGTGCTGCTCTAGTGGAGGGGTCTGGTGACTCTTCTGGCCTGGTGACTCTCTTCTTGAATGAAAACCATAATTACAAGACTCATTTTTTATTACAGGACTCAGCTGATGGACTAACTTTATTACAAGACTAAAAATTAGATTTCATTACAAGACTTAACAAAATTGACTAACACATGAATCAGAGATTGGAACCTTGAAATTCTGGTCGAGTCTTGATGTCCTCACCAATTCTCCTGGGGTGGGAGGAACTCGACCCTGTCGAGTAAAGGTCAATCTGGCTCTTGTACTGCTCTGATGGGTCTGGGTTGAGGCATTGTGGATCCTCTCGAGTGATCCACGAGTTCTCAGATTTTGGTCGACCTTACCAACAAACCAAAAATATTGGAAACCTTTGTTCCAGGTACTAGTGGCTTGGTCATCCAGGATACGCTCAATCTTTTTCTCTCACAGGCTAATTTAGTGGACACTCAGGGATGGATTCACTCTCAGGAAAAGGGTCGGGCTCAATAGACTCACTAGGTATCATTGCTGGCTCCCTATACTCAGTTAAGTCTGAGATATTGAAGATTGAGCTTAATGCCAAGTTAGGTGGTAACTTAGGCACTAGGTCCAACATTCTTTATCACTTTGATGGATCAGCTCTACGGGTATGTAGCCTAATTATCACAAGATTTCTCTAGCAAACTCTTGGACGCTTTTTGGGAATTAACCATGTTTTTATAAAAATCATTGCTTACATTAATCTTATGGCCAATTCCTTACGCAAATCTCTAATCATGTAGTGCAAAAACTCATAACACCTAATGCAGGAAAATGACTCATGCCAACACTTATTGATATGCAGACTCGACTAAACCCTAAGCTACAACTATGGGTTTGGCCCTTGGTTAGGTGGGTGACATGTAGATGAGAACTTGGCATGCACTCTCAATAGATGCAATAGGATCCTCCAGAAGTAAGATGCAAACTTAACATGCTTAATGAATGTATGCAACATGCTAACTTCTATAAAATGCAATCAAATAGTTAGAGAAACATGTGAAGTTTCAGGAAAGGATAGAAAATAAGAGGTGGATTCAGGGTTAGCTTGGTAGGGTAGAAAAAAGGATTTGGAGTTGATCAGATAGAGTAGGATGTAAGAAGGGGTGATAGGGATTAGTCCTAGACTAATGAGGTTGACCTTACGGGTTTGATGTACATCTATAGGTTCTACCTTATGGAAGAATGGTTCACTAATTTCAAGGAAGAGATCTTCAATTGAAACTACGAGGGGATTCATCATAAGGGTACTGGATTAAATAAGCCAAGTCCTCACTAATTTTCTTTAGTCCTTGAATTTCAGGACTAGGCTCTACAATTGGGTTCTCTCCTAAAGTCTCCTCAGGTAGAGTAGTAACAGGATCATGGCTCTTTTCTTCTAACTGTTCTTCCATTACAGCTTCAATCTGGGTGTGGTCAGGGTCTACTAATTCTAGGTTGGTTTCTGGGTATGGTCATGGTCAACTAACTCTAGGTTGGATTCGGTCTAGGTATGGTCAGGGTCAACTAATTCTGGATCAGCTATAGGTATCTCCTCTTCTTCTTTCTCATACTCATCTACTAAGTTCACATCAGCTTCATATACTTCCACTTCAATGTCATCCTTATGAACCAATGGGATGGTAGGAAGGGGTTGGCTAAGAAAAAATTGACTAGGATCTGGGGTAGTAGGGATGGGTTGACTAAGGGAATTGGACTAACACTAGGCTCAAATCTAGGGATACTATTCCTATAGGGTTTGGGTCAACTAAGGGGAAGTGGATTACTACCGGACTCATATCTAGGGGTACTAATCCTATTGGGTTAGGATCGACTAAGGGTTATGGGCCTACTGGGCTCATAGGATATGGGCTCGGCTTTAGAGGCTATGGGTCTACTTGAACTAAGATCCCAGATTGGGTTAGGGAGTGGGGCTGTCCTAAGGTTGGGCTCCAAGAATGGGTCAGGGTATGGAGCTCTCCTAGGGTTGGGCTCCAAGAATGGGTCAGGGTGTGGGGCTTTCCTAGGGTTGGGCTCCAAGAATGGGTCAGGATGTAGGGCTCTCCAAGGGTTAGGCTCCAAGAATGGGTCAGGGTATGGGGCTCTCCTAGGGTTGGGCTCCAAGAATGGGTTAGGGTGTGGGGCTCTCTTAGGGTTGGGAGGTGTAGGAAAAAGTGACTCAAGCTTAGGTCTAGTATGTGTCCTAGGGGTCCTGCCTATGTTTCCTAATCATCCATCTATTTGGGTAAGCCTATTGTTCATTTGAGTTTTCAACTGGATCAATTGATCAAACTTATAGTTCATTTGGGTGGTCAATTGGGCAAACTGGTCATTCATGGTCTTCATGAAAGCCTCAAGGGTGGATTCCATGGCTAAGCTGGGTTGAGGTTGGGAATGATGGTAATGGGTTCCTGGTCTAGTTGTCATGCAATCAAATATGCAAGGGTTATGATGCAACCAAGCACACAAGGGTTAATCACACTAGGGTTTGCTAGACCTAGAACCAAAGTCAAGTGAGTCAACTCAACTTACACCCAACTCAACACTTAATCCTTCCACTGGCCAGGTAAGAGGTGGGGTGGTGGGAGGCTCCCCTTGCTTGTCATAGGGTCCTAATTAAAAACCACCAATCCACTTATGGCATTTGCCTCTGGACCTCTAGCCTTAGACACCAGCTTCCAGTAATAAGTAGAAGGTTGAATGCACTAGTTTTCCTACTAGACAAGGACCCAACCTATCGGTGTCCCTAAAGCAATTAGGTTTCTAGTTAATTTTAGTTAGGCTTGGGTTCTAATGCAGGGTGGTTGTTTTGGGCTAGGGAAAGGTGATCAATGATGCAGGATGACTCTAAAGAAGATATGTATGCAGAAAAATAGTAAACTAATTTTTTTGTAATTTTTTTAGAATTAATTTCAGAGGCTAAAATTTTGAAAAATAGTAAAGTTCAGTAGAAGAAGAGGTAATGACAGAAGAAGAGGTAATGACAAGTCCTACGATACCTGCAATTAGAATCATGCAAAATAATAAAGAACAGGACCTCAAGGATTGAGAAACCCTTGGTTAGGATAGTTGTACCTTCAAGAAAATCATAACTCAGGAGAGGGTTGGGTGTTTACCTCACAACAATGTTTAATCCTACCATAGATGAGGTTGCTCAATGCTCTGGATTGGCACCTGGAAGATCAGTCGTCTACCCTGTGGATCAACCAGCTTTTTTTTAGTTGGTCTTGGAGGCAAAGAAAGCTTCTTCCTCGAAGGTGGTCGCCAGAAAGATCCTGCACACATCACAGGTTAGATGCAAGGATATCAAATAAACAAAAAAACAAGGAGCAGATTGAGAGAGATTGAGATGGCTATTGTTGGAGTTGGCGGCCTACTCGGAAAGAGGATGCCGAGCTTGGAGGAGGGGCGGCCTGGTAGTAGGGAGGGGCACCTGGGATGGATGCTTGGTGGCCTAGAAGCCAGGGATTGTCTGGACGGGAGGTGGATAGGGCAGCTAAGACTTTGAAGCACTTAAGTGGCGGGTTGGATGGAAGATGGTTGGTAGGTGGCAGCTTGGAAGTCTTTTAGGGTTGGCGGATTAGGGCTTGGAGAGGGAGGCTGTGATGGCTAGGGTTTAAGGGAGGAGAGAGAGTAGCAAGGGCGGCTAGGGTTTGCACACACACGGGTCTCACACCCACTCCAAGAAGGAGGAACAATTGAAATAATTCAATCAAAATTTGTATTCATGGAAAGAGTTATTCATACAAGAGGTGAGGGGTGGGTATTTATAGAGTTATCCAAGTCCCTGACTCCAAAATAGATTAAACAGATTAGAATTATATTTCTTGAGGGCCAAGTAAACCTTAGTGGGCTAGGTCAACTATAAGCCTTCTTCTTGGGTTGGGGCTCCAGCTTGAGAGTGCTTGGATTGGGGAACCATTCATGAAACCCTGGGGGGCGGCAAGGCCTGGGATGGGCGCCTTCTCTTGAAGGGCCAAGGCATCTTGGGCTTGAAGGAGGGTGCCAGCTAGAGGGCGCCTACATTGGGCTTGGTGGCATGAAGGCCGATCTCTTGGGCGCTAAGGCTGGGGGCCAGAGTAGTGGCCTAGGTACTTAATCTCTTGCTTTGGTGGAGGGGCCTGGTGACTCTTGGTGACTCTCCTCTTTGATGAAATCAAAATTACAGGACTCTTGACTTGGACTTAAACTCAACTGGACTTACATGGACTCACATGTCCATCTTATTACAGGACTCAATTGGCTCACTTGTATTACAGGACTCAAGTGACACATTATTAAGGACTACAGGACTCAGAAATCCTAATAAGTAAACCAGATTGGGCCCAGCAATCGTTGTAGGATCCTAGTGCCCACACCAATTGTTCCCGGGTGGGAGGAACTCGACCCTGTCAAGTAAGGGTCATCTCTGCTGTCATACTACTCTAGTATGTCTGGGTTGAGGTGCTGCAGATCCTCTCGGGTGATCCACGAGTCCTTTGATTCTGGCCGACCTTGCTATCGGACCAAATACCATTGGTAGCCTTTGTTCCGAGTGCTGATGGCTTGATCGTCAAGGATACTTTCAATCCTTTCCTCTCTTATAAGCCAATTTGTGGGTGGACACTCTAGAATGGAATCACTCTCAAGAAAAGGGTTAGATCCAAAGGGCTCACAGGGTATCGTTGTTGGTTCCCTATACTTTATAAGGTATAAAATATTAAAGGTTGAACTGATACCTAACTCGGGTGGTAACTCGAGCACATAGGCATTGGGTCCAACTCTCTTTATTATTCTGAAGGGTCCAGCTCCACAAGCATGTAGTTTTTTTACGGTCCCTAGAGGGAACCGCTCAGGCCTAAGCTTGATCATTACATAATCCCCTATAAAAAATTCTTTAACTTTTTTTCGAGAATTAGCCAAATTTTTATAGAGTTCATTACTTATGTTAATATTTTGACTAATTTCCTTATGCAAATCCCTAACATGCTGTGCAAATGACTCAGCTGACTTAGAGACTCATGCATGCAAGGGTAAGGGGATCTGGTCAAGAGGTTTGTTGGGTTTGTATCTATGAACAACCTCAAATGGGATCTTACCTATGGACCTATTTACTGAACTGTTACAAGCAAACTCGGCTTTGGGTAAAAGAAGGTCCTAATTCCTGGTGTTCTCTCCTACGAGGCATCTTAGTAGATTTCCTAAGCTTCGGTTCACTACCTGGGTTCGGCCATCGGTCTGAGGGTGGTAGGCTATGGAAAACTTGAGTTTGGTTCCTAACAAGTGCCAGAGGGTCTTCCAAAAGTAACCGGTGAAATAGACATCCCTATCGATCACTATGGTTTTAGGAAGGCTATGTAACCTAACCACATGATCAAGGAAAAGTCAGGCTACCTTGGAGGTGTCAAAGGTTTGAGAGTAGGGTATGAAATGGGCTATCTTTGAAAACCTATCGACCACTACACAGATTGAATCATGTTTCTTTAGGGTCTTAAGTAGTCCTAGTACAAAGTCCATGCTAAGGTCTTACCATGGGTGATCTGGTATAGGTAAAGGGATATATAAACCAGTGTTTTTGCTTCTGCTGCTTGGCAACATCACAAGTTCGACACCTGGACACTATGTGAGCAACATCCCTTTTCAAACTAGGCCAAAAGAACTGGTCCTCTATAGCTAAAATGGTCTTATTTCTACCAAAGTGACCAGCTAGACCTCTTGCATGGGTTTCCCAAATCAAGAATTCTTTAAGTGAGGATTTGGGGATATACAACCTATTGTTTCTAAAATGGTAACCATCCTAGAGGTTGTACTTGCTATGGGAACTAGATGGTCCTTGATTAATGGTTTGAAAAATTTTACTGAAGTCTAGACAGGTCTCATACTCTTCCTTTAATCGGTCAAATCCAATGACTTCATGATGTGGGATGATCCTAAGACTACCATGATTGTAGGAAAACTGAAACTAATTTTTTTTATAATTTTTAGAATTTTAATTTGTAGGCTAGAAACCCGAAATCAAGTAAAGAATCAGCAGGCAAGTATGTAATGAAAGAAAACATCATACCCACATATGAACTAAAGCAAAAATAATAAAGAAAGGATCTCGAAGATTGAGAAACCCCTGGTTAGGATAGCATACCTTCAACAAATCTGAAATTAGGACGGGGGAAGATTTTTACCAAGCATCGATTCGAAGATCCTATCGATGAAGGGGTCACACAGCACTCGGGATTGTCGCTTGGAAGACAAGCCTTCAGTTCCTCGGTTCAGGTATTTGGGATCAGTCCTAGAGGCAAAGAGGGCCTCCTCCTTGGAGGAGAAACACCACGGGGATCCTGCAAGCGTCAGAGGTCAGCAAGTAAACAAGTTAGAAAGTAAAAGAAGCGAACTAGGGTTTGGAAAATAGGGAATTAGGGTTTCAGAAGCTAGCGGTTGGGGGGGGAAGATGGCCACTTGCTGATGGATGGCTTAGGGCTTCTTCTCCTTGGTGTGTTAGGGTTTGGATGAGAGTGCTTTAGGATGGCTAGGGCTTGGATGGATTAGGGCTCACAAACAAAACTCACACACCTCAACACAAGAACACAAGAACACAACTTAACACAAAATTTCAGCAGGATTTTGATTCATGAATAAAAGATGCTTACAAGGGGGAGGGGTGGGGTATTTATAGATGTTCCCCAGGTCCTCTCCTAGTTGGGATAGGATTACAAAGTTGAGTGGGAGAGGGATTATAAGTTTGCTTAAATTTAGGAGAATACAATTTGAGTGAAAATAAAACTAGATCTCGTTGTTTGAATTAAATTTCTCCCTTCCTTGGACTTGGTCAAAGGCACCTTGGGCTTGGTCTCTTTGGCTTGGACACCTAAAATAGAGTTAGGCTTGGCTTTAGGGCAGCAAGGGGCATCCTCTATTGGTTTAGCGCATGGGCTTATGGGCCCTAGAAGCTGGGGCGCCCTGGTATCAGCATATTCCTTAGAATCTTGGTTCTGGGGCTCATAGGCTTGAATCCTAGGCTTAGAATCTCTTGGCCTGGGGTGCTGGCATATTCCTGGAATCATGAGGCACCCTAGTCTGGGAATATTCTCTGGCATCTAGAGGGTATCGAGGCATCTAGAGGGCATCTAGAAGGAATCTTGGAACCTAGGGTGGCAAACAAGGCCCAATAAGCTGATGTGAAGGCCTCTGGCTCCTGGATGAGGCCTGGTGGAACTCCAAAATTATGTAACCTCTTCTCTTGTACTAAATTAGACTGGTACTAGACTAATACATAAGTACAAGACTCAATGACTGGACTAGGGTTGAGATGAATCAACTAGCCTCAACTTATTATAGGACGCAATCTTACTTGACTACAAAATTTGACACATGGCTAAGTAAACCAGATAGGGCCCAGTAATCTATGTCTGATCCTGGTGCCCCCACCAATTCTCCTAGGGTGGGAGGAAGTCGACCCCGTCGAGTAAGGGTCAACATGGTTCTCATACTACTAAAAAATGTCTAGGTTGAGGTGCTGTAGATCCTCACGGGTGATCCATGAGTCCTCAAATTCTGGCCGACCTTGCCATCTAACCAAATACCTCTAAAAGCCTTTATTCCATGTACTGATGGCTTGATCGTCTAGGATTAGGTCAGTCCTTTCCTCATAAATAAGCTATATTGTAAGTGGACACTCTGGGGTGGGTTCACGTCAAGGGAAGGGAGAGGTTCAAAGAGCTCGCTAGGTATCCCTGCTGGCACCCGGTACACCATAAGGTCTAAAGTATTGAAAGTAGAACTAATACCTAGATCTGGTGGCAACTCAAGCACATAGACATTGGGTCCAACTCTCTTCATTATTCTGAATGGTCTAGCTCTGCGAGCATGCAATTTCGTTACGATCCCTGGAGGAAACCGTTCAAGGCTAAGCCTGATCATTACAAAATCCCTTACAGAAAACTCTTTAGCTTGTTTTTGGGAATTAGCCATGTTTTTATAGGGTGCATTACTTATGTTCATCTTTTGACTAATTTTCTGATGCAAATGCTGTGCAGAGTGATAGAAAAGTGTCCTAAGAGCCAATCTTTATGAGGGCCTTTTTGTAAACTTCAGCTCATGTATGATATATTTTTCATATTAATAAAGGCATTTGATTCATCATATACTGTTGTGTCATGTTTTTGTTGATTATGATGAACCCCATAGAGTAGGGCAATGGAATTAGGATTATGATAAAATAATAGTGAGATCTAATTCCTATAAACCCTAATCTAGAATGTTCCTAGTCATTGGACCATCGATTCGGGGATCGATAAATTCGGAAATACTAGCTTATCCTATGTATGCTCAGTTGATGAGGGTGGTTGATCTCACAACCACTTGTATAGAGACACTAATACAAGGATAAGGGTGCTCATTAGGGTATGAGTACACTGGACTGATCCGCACCGGGACTATCTCATGGAAGTCTTACTACTTGTCAAAAGATAGATCCTAGAGTAGAAGTTGTGCATGTGATCTTTAGACCTAAGGTCACCATGGTTCCTTGTGCACACTAAGCCATATTTTGGTTCATACTCATTCATGCCATTGCGACATGTACGGGGTGTTCTGGCTATGGTGGAAAGTGTACGAAGGATGTGAGTGGACCAACAAGGAATCGATCTTTCCTAGTAAGAGGAATTGTTATCCTATGCAATCTCTTTGATGAGTGACTCAAGGAACCTTTGATCAAAGCAGAATGAGATTATAATTGGTTTCTAATCAGTCATCAGCTAAGTCCTCATGATCGAGATGAGATTCGATATGATTAAGTGTTAGGGTTTGACATATATCCATACCTATCACTTAACCGGGATAATGAGAGATCGAAAGATTGAATTTTATGGTAACTTACTACTGAAGGGTACTTTGGTAATTTTCACTAAATTCTTCATCTTCTGGGTAGGCATGATACGTTGCTAGATGTCAATCTTTTCTTGTAGGTTTTCATGAACCAATTGATTTGATTTCATGAGTTAATTCGATGTGTGATTTGAATTGGATAATTAGGTGAGCCAATTTGACCTAATTAGGTCAATCAGGTTCGATCGGTTCGAATCGGCTCAAACCTAAACCTACTACTGGCTAGATGTGGAGTCACCCTAGGAACTCAATTGACATTTAATTAGGGTCAAGGGATCCTAATTGGTTAGCTAGATTGCACACTAGCATGTGTAGGCTGACCTAATCTCCTAACCCAATTGGATTGGATATAAAAGGTTGCTAAATGGACTAACCAATTTATGGGAGACCTAGATTGGGTTGAGTCCTAAGTGGGATGAATTTATCAAATTTTATCTGATATTTTTTGGACATTTTATGCACCATATATGAAGAGTCCAAAAGGCATGGGACTCTTGACACCTAAGTGACACCTCAGCATTCAAAAGGTTACACAAGGACCAATTGACCTCCAATCTGAAAAAAAATTATATAGTTGGAAAGTAGACTTAATGCCCTTTCATATGACTCCCATATTGCTTATACTTTGACTAGGTCAAAGGTGTCATATGGCATGGAGAAGTTGGCATAAAGTGAAGAGTTGCGTCTCTTCACTTTGGCGCTAATTCAAGTAAGCAGAGTCCTTTTGAATCACCGATGCTTCTCATTCATAAGTCACATCCCTTGGCTTCATTTTAACCAGAAATGCCAAGTGGCAAAGGGAGAAGTTAGATAAAAAATTGAAGGGACTTGAATTAGGTGGTTGGCGCATAAAGGGACCTGGTGTTTCAAGATAAGACTCCTTCTTAATGAAGGGTCTTATTTGATCTATGTTTGGACAGATCAAAGGCTGATGAAAAGGCTTATCGGCACCTCCCACTCTCCAATAAATAGCCATCGGTATTTGTTCCGATGGTATGATCATATTTTGGTTTCTATCTTACACTCTTACATCTATCCACGTTGTCTCTTCCTTCCCTAGTTAGGACATAGGTCTTCCTTTAAGACAAGTCCACCATTTTAAGACAAGGGTTTAGGAAGAGAATTAGGAAGTGATAGAAAGAGAGAAGAGATATTTTGGAGAGGGCTTAGAGTGCTCTATTGGAGGGTGAAGGTCTAAGCAAGGAAGGAGAGGCTGCTAAGGAAGAAAGTCCATTGAAAAGGTCCTAATTGATCAAGCAACCTATAAGGGAGAGGTTCCTAGGTTTGATTCCTGTGTGGATCACTATTGGAGGGCTTGCACTTGTGAGCCTCATGGAAAGGATTGGGTTTCAACAATCTAGGTATATTTTTTCTAACTCCATTTATGTTTCATTAATTAGTATTGCATAAGGGGTTTCTGGAAATTAGAGTTTTCTAGCTAATTAGGGTTTGCTGCATGATTCCCGACACCTTGGGAGAGTTCCCATCACAGAGGTCAATGCAGGTGTGGACAGATAGAATTGGATATGGGGACTTATTGGAGTCAAAACCAACACTTAATAGACTCGACTAAGCATTCCTATCGAAGGAAATTTATTGGACTCTTTGGATCTAAACCTAATAGACTATAGGCTCTCTAGGTTTGACCATAGCTTGGCATACACATGAAAATGTACAATGAACTTCTAGTAAATGCCATAGAGTATGCCAGAAGTAAGATGCAAACCTAACATGCATAATGAATGTATGTATTATGCTTACTTCTACAAAATACAATCTAATGGTTCTAGAAACATGAGAAAAATCAGGGAAGGGTAGAAAATAGGGAGGGGATTCAGGGACTGGCTTTGGACTAATGAAACTAACCTTAATGTATGAACATGGGGTTCTACCTATGGGCAAGAAAAGGTCCATGCTATGGAAGGATGGGTCAATAATTTCTAGTAAGAGATCGTGAACTGGGATTGAAGGGGTGAACTCCTCCTAAGGGTACCAAATTAAAGAGACCATATCCTCAATAATTTTTTCTTGGATTTTAGGACTAGGCTCTATAATTGGATTCTCTTCTAGTGTCTCCTTAGGTAGAACTCTAGTAGCAATATCCAGGTTCTCTTCCTCTAATGGGTCTTCCACTACATGTTCAATCCGGCTATGGCCAGGGGTCAACTACTTTTGGGTTGACTTCTATCGGGGTATGGTTAGGGTTAACTAACTGTGGGTTGGCTTCTACCTGGGTTTCTACTAGGTCAACTAGTTCTAGGTCTTCTACAAGTATCTCCTCTTCTTCCTTATACTCTTCCACTAAGCTCTCATCAACTTCATACACTTCCTCTTCAAGGTCATTTTAATGGACCAATGGGGTGGTAAGAGGGGTTTGGCTAAGGAAATATTGACAATTGACTGGTGTAGGGGTGGGTTCACTAAGAGAAAGTGGACTAATATTAAGCTAATAGCTAGGGGTACTAATCCTATTGGTTAATTGGTCAATCCATTGGTTAACTGGTCAATCCTATGGATTGCTTGGTTATTTGATTGGGTTATTTGGTTGATTTGAGTGGTCAACTGGGCAAGCTGGTTTTGGGTTTGGGTATTGGATTGGTTTATTTGGGTGGTTAATTGGGTATTGGATTAGTTTATTTGGGTGGTTAATTGGGTATTCATTTAGGTCATCTATTCACTCATGTCTTTTATAAGAGCTTCAAGATTGGACTCCATGGTTGAACTGGATTGAGATCTGGACTATTGATAGTTGGTCCCTAATCTAGTGGTCATGCAATCAAACAAGCAAGGTGGTATGATGCAGTCAAGCATGCAAGGATCAGTATGTTCTAAGGTCTGCTAGACCTAGAGCCAAAATTGAGTGGGTTGACTTAACTTACACCCAACTCAACAACTAATCCATCCTCTAGCCAGGTAGGGGGTGGGAGTGTGGGGGGCCCCCCTGTTTTTGCAAGGACCCAATTAAAAACCACAACACCACTTAGGTTGTTTGACTCTGGACCCCCAGCCTTAGACACCAAATTCTAGTAATAGTTGGAGAATTGAATGCACTAGTTGGCCCACACAATTTTCACCTGACCTGTTGGTATCACCTAGCCCACTAGGACAAATTAAGTCTAATTAATTTTAATTAAGTCTTAGGTTAGGATGATGGTGGTTGTTTTGGGCCCAGCACAAGTGAAGAAATCCTGCCCTGATCTGAGATGGTGAATTGCCCTTAAGAATAGTTTAATCAGATGATGCACATTTAATGAGCCCTAATGCAAACTAATAACAATCAAAAAAATAAAATATTTTTGGGTATTTTATGAGATGGAAAGTTAGGTCTAAGTTGATTAGGTTAGCAATCAAATTGGGCTTGGGATTGAGGGGTTTGGAAGTTGGTTAGGTTAGGTTGAGTCAAGTATGCAGAACAAAAATTTAGGGTTTGAATTCACTGCAGAATTTGGTTTGGGTTTTGATACAAAAAAATTTATAAAAATTTAAGGAGAGTGAGAAGTGACGATGATCGCTACCAAGTTTCATGACAAACAAAAATCATATGATGATGCAAAGCCTAAGGTTTTAATGCTATGTGCAGAAGTTCAGGATTTCTGTTAGGGTTCCTAAGATGCAGTAATTTTTATATTTTTTGTTTCAATAAAAATAATTAAAAATTATGATAATTATAAGAACTAAACAGAACATTTCAAGCAAATTTCAATGAAATATAAAATTCTTAAGATGATAAACTAGACCAAAAATTAGACACCTATTGTAAATGACAAGATGCAGAAAGATAGCAATGAATGTATTTAGGGTTTTTTTGATGAAGATGCAACTATCCTAAACTAGCCCTGATACCAACTATTGTGGGATGATCCTAAGACTACCATGATTGTAGAAAAACTAAAACTAATTTTTTTTATAATTTTTAGAATTTTAATTTGTAGGCTAGAAACCCGAAATGAAGTAAAGAATCAGCAAGCAAGTATGTAATGAAGAAAACATCATACCCGCATATGAACTCATACCAAAATAATAAAGAAAGGATCTCAAAGATTAAGAAATCTCTGGTTAGGATAGCGTACCTTCAACAAATCAGAAATTAGGAGGGGGAAGGATTTTTACCAAGCACCGATTCAAAGATCCTGTCGATGAAGGGGTCACATAGCACTCAAGATCGTCGCTTGGAAGACAAGCCTTTAGTTCCTCGATTCGGGCAGCTATCTAGGATCAGTCTTGGAAGCAAAGAGGGCCTTCTCCTTGGAGGGAAAACACCATGGGGATCCTGCAAGCATCAGAGATTAGCATGTAGACAAGTTAGAAAGCAAAAGAAGCGAACTAGGGATTGGGAAAGAGGGAATTAGGGTTTTAGAAGCTAGCGATTGGAGGGGGAAGATGGCCGCTTGCTGATGGATGGCTTAGGGCTTCTTCTCCTTGATGTGTTAGGGTTTGGATGAGAGTGCTTTGGGATGGCCAGGGCTTGGATGAATTAGGGCTCATAAACAAAACTCACACACCTCAACACAAGAACACAAGAACACAAGAACACAACTTAACACAAAATTTCAGTAGGATTTTGATTCATGAATAAAAGATGCTTACTAGAGGGGCAGGGGTGGGGTATTTATAGATGTTCCCCAAGTTCTCTGATGCGGGATGACTCTAAGATTATTAAACATGTATAAAAAATAGTAAACTAATTTTTTTTATGATTTGTATAATTTAGGTTTGTAGGCTAAATTTCCAAATAAAATAAGAACTGGCAAATGGGATAGCAATGGAAAGAATCATTATGATCGCAAAGAACTCATGCAAGATAATAAGTAGCCAGGACCCTAGAGTTGAGAAACTCCTAGTTTAAGATAACTTATCTTCATCAAATCAGAAATTAAAAGAAGGGAAGGTTTTTTACCAATCAAAGATTTGAATATGTAATTATAAGGATCACACAGCTCTCAGATTGAAGCCTGGAAGACGAAGCTTCAGTTCCTTGAATCAAATGGCTCATCTGGGCCCGGTCTGAAAGCAAGGAAAGCCTCCTCTAAGGAGGTGAAACATCTCGGGGATCCTGCAAGCATCAGGGTCAATCAAAATAGCAAATAAAAAAAAGAAAAGGAACTAGGATTTTGAAGGAATCAAGATTAGGGTTAGGAGATGGTAGCCTGGAAGGAACAAGCTCCTTGTCTTGGATGGCAGCTAGGGTTTCCTTTGCTTGGGCGTGGCTAGTCTCCAAGGATGCAAAAGGATTCTAGGGCAGCAAGGATTTGGTCGGGGTATACAAGGAGAGCACTCAAAGTAAAGAACCAAAACAAAGACACCAATCACAAGGTAATAACACAAAATTTTAGCAAGTTGTATTCATAAGAAAGAGATGATTACAAGAGAGGAAGGGGTGGAGTATTTATAGAGTTGCCATGCCCTTATTAACCATGGTTACACTTAAGTTATAAGTCCTCTTCTTAGTTAGACTATAAGTCTATTCCTAGCTAGGTTAGAATTACAAGTTTTAAAAGGATTAGGAATCCTAACTAGGTTAGAATTTGACCTAGTCTTCTCTTCTTTTCTCTCCCCACTTGGCTTTGGACCAAGTCAACATGTGAGGATGCCTAAGCCCTCTTGGAATGGAATGTTGGGCTTCATGGGAAGCAAGTGGGTCAGCCAAGGGGAGCTTGGGTGCTTGGGCTTTGGGCCCTAAAAGCTGGGATGGCTTGATAGGGAAATATTCTTGGAACCTTGCTTCTTAATGGACCTGGGCTTGGTGCTTGGACTTGAATTTGAAGGCCTGGAGTGTTGGGATAACCTGGGAAACATGGGCTTCATGCATATGAAATATTTTGGAAGCATTTGGAGGGAATCTGGCCATCTGGAGGGCATCTAGAAGGAATCAGGGTTTCTGGAAGCATCTTGGATCCTAGGTTGTCACACAAAATCTAATGAGCTGATGTAATGACCTCTGACTCCTGGATGTGCCCTGGTGGAACTCCAAAATAGGGTAACCACTTCTCTTGTACAAAAATTGAGCTCATACTAGACTCAAAACTGATGTACAGGACTCAAAATACTGACTATATTGAGGGTTGAGACAAATCAACTAACCTCAAGTTATTACAAGACTCAATCTTAATTGATTACAAAATTTTCAAAACATTGACACATAACTAGGTAAACCAAATGGGATCCAATGATCTGTGTCTAATCCTGGTGTCCCCACCAATTCTCCGGGGGTGGGAGGAACTCGACCCCATTGAGTATGGGTCAATTTGGCTCAAGGAGGGTGTGGGTTGAGGCGCTGTAGACTGCACCAGCATTTCACAAGTCCTCATATTCTAGCCAACCTTGCCACCGGACCAAGTACCGCTGACAGTCACTATCCTGGGTACTGATAGCTTGATCGTCCAAAGCTCTTTCAATCTTTTCCTCACCTATAGACCAATTTGTATGTAGATACTCTGGGGTGGGTTCTCTCTCAAAGGGAGGGATGGCTCAAGGTGCTTGCTAGGTATCACTGCTAGCTCCCTAGACCCTATAAGATCTGAGATGATGAAAGTGGAGCTACCTAAATCAGGTACTATCTCACGTACATAGGCATTGGGTCCATTACTCTTTATTATTTTGGAAGAGCCAACTTTGCGAGCAGAAAATTCCTTTGCAATCACAAAATCCTCTGCAAAAAATTCTTTATCTTTTCTTTGGGAATTAGCCAAGTTGTTATTTAGTTCATTACCTAGGTTCAACTCTTGACTAATTTCATGATGCATATGCTGTGCAGAGGCTAGTGCATGTGTGGACAGGTAGTTGGATCTGTAAATTTATTAGACTCTAGACTAACACCTAATAGACTCGACTAGACTTTCCTATCAAAGGAAATTTATTGGACTCTAGAGACAAAACCTAACAGACTATAGACTCTTTAGGTTTGACCCTAGCATGGCATGCACATGAAAACTTACTATATACTTCTAGTAAATGCCAAAGGGTATGCAAGAAGTAAGATGCAAACCTAATATGCACAATGCATGTATGCAGTATACTGACTTCTATAAAATGCAATCTAATAATGAGAAAATTAGGAGAAGTTTCAGAAAAAGGTTGAAAATAAGAGGTGGGTTCAGAGTTAGTCTGATTGGGTGGAAAGTAGGAAAAGGGTTCGTGGTTAATCAGATAAACTAAGAGACAAGAAAGTGTTTCAGGGATGAGTCCTATACTAATGAGATTTACCTTATGGATTTGAGGCATATCTAAAGGGTCTACATAATGGAAGAAGGGGCATTGATTTTAGGATAAAGATCAAGTGGTGTTAGAGAGGTGACTTCATCCTGAGAATATTGATTTAAAGAGGTCAAGTCCTTAATAAACTCTTCTGGCACATAAATCAAAGGACTAGGCTCTCTAATTGGGTTTTCTTCTAGTGGCTCCTTAGGTAAGATACTAATTGTAGGATTGGATTCCTCATGGTCTTCTTCCTTTAAGGGTTCTTCCATTACAGGTTCGGTGTGGTTAAAGTCAGCTAACTCTAGGATAGCTTCTACCTAGGTTTCTAGTGGATCAACTAACACTAGATTGGTTTTTATCTGGGTTTGCTCATAATCAACTAATCCTGGGTCTTCTATAGGGTACTCTCTTAGATCTTCAATAGACTCATTATCTTCATACTCCTCTACCAAACTTGGGTCAGCCTCATATATTTCTTCTTCTAAGTCATCTTGGTGAACCAACGGGGTGGTAAGAGGGGTTTGGTTAATGAAAAATTGACTAAGGTCTCGGGTTACATGGGTGGGTAAACTAAGGGCTATGGGTTCATAGGTTATGGGTTTAAAGGTTATGGGTTCAAGGTTATGGGTTCAAATCTAGGGGTATCAATCTTATAGGGTTCAGGTTGATTGAGGGATAGTGGGTTACTATTAGGTTCATATCTAGGGACTATGGGTTCCTAGGGTCTATAGGGTAAGGGTTCAGATGGGGATCCAAGGCAGGTCTGGGTATTTTTTTATTTTTTCTTATTTTCTCAGAATTTTTTTTATTTTTCTATTCCCGCTATTCCGACTATCCCTGCTATTCTGGTTTTGTTCTTGGTTTATCCCCGAGTTATCCCAGTTTTATTCCATCTTCATTGTCTTTCTCCCATGGTTTTAAAATGAATTTCAAAACCCTAGCCTCCACCCCGTCGGTACCAGATCCGGGCCGCCCGACCCCCGGCCGCCACCGACGAACCACCGCCGGTGCTCGCCGACCCCTGCCCTCGCCGGAGAAGCCGCCGCCCCACGCCCGTGGGAAGACGAACGGACGCGGAGGCATCCGCTCGCCACGGCCCACGGCCGCCGCCGCCGCTGCCACCACCGACCCACTGCCCACCGATGTTCCTGCCGCCCGCCGGCCCTCGCCCGGCCGCCGGTGGGGTTCGCCGCGGTCCACGCCCGTGTGAAGACGAACGGACGCGGGAGGCATCCGTCCGCCCATGTGCGCCCCTGCGCCGCCGCCGCCGCCCGCACGTCCGCCGGCCACCATCCTACCGGCCCCGGTCGTCCACCGACCACGCCGATGCCCTGAGGTCTCCCACAGCCGTGGGAGACCAAACGGCATGCCCTGGGGCGTGCCGTGCCATTCTTGCACCGCCTTTGCTGCAGCCCATCGCCAGCCGTCCGTCGGCCCATCCGCCACCCGCTGGTGTTCCACCGGAGACCATTCTTCCCTTCCATGACCGTGAGTTTATGTTTGCACGGATTTCAGAGTGGCCCATATTTCAGAGCAGCATGCTTTCTGGAGCAGATTCGCAAGCCAACATGCTCTTCAGAGCATATCAGCACTATTTTTGATGCAACACGAATTTTGATATAATTTATTTTCCTTTTTTAGTTTTCGTAGAGGCTAAAAAACTGAGGGTTTTGGTTTTTCTATATAAAGGCCCCCTCTCTCCCTGTAATAATCAGAGAGTTGATATAGATTTTTGGGTTGGTTCCGGTTATGGTTCTGGGCTGAGGCCCGTTTTTCTTCGTTCCCTGCTATGTGAATTATGGGTTCGATGAGCACCCTAGTTATCCCCTATCTCGTCTTCTTTATCTCCTCGTGTCCTTCGAGAGTCATCCTAGCACATCTATGTGAGAGCCCTGCTGTGTGCATTATGGGTTCGATGGAAGCTCAGGGTAGCTGGTGCTGTGACCCCTTCGGGAGGGTAGCTTTATGCTCAGGGTAGCTAGTGCTGTGATCCCTCGGGAGGGTAGCTTTAGGCTTTGACCCATGACTTTCTATGTGCGTTCCCTGCTAGAGTGAGTCTCAGGGCCATGAGTTCCACTTCCCGGTCCCCCATCTTCATCCTTCCTTCGCCACATCCACCCAGAAAATTGAAAACAAAAGAGATCAGCTGTCTTAGGATTTTAGTATCAGTATGCCCTAGTCCCGAGAGATGGAACTAAGGTAGGTTCGGGTATTTTTCTATTTTTTTTTTTTTCTCAGAATTTTTTTTATTTTTCTATTCCCGTTATTCTGACTATCCCCGCTATTCTGGTTTTGTTCTTGGTTTATCCCCGAGTTATCCCAGTTTTATTCCATCTTCACTGTCTTTCTCCATGGTTTTAAAACGAATTTCAAAACCCTAGCCTCCACCCCGCCAGTCCCAGATCCGGGCCGCCCGACCCCTGGCCGCCACCGCCGAACCGCCGCCGGTGCTCGCCGGCCCCTGCCCTTGCCGGAGAAGCCGCCGCCCCACGCCGGTGGGAAGACGAACGGACGTGGAGGCATCCGCTCGCCACGGCCCACGGCCACCGCCACCGGCCCGCTACCCGCCGTCGTTCCTGCCACCCGCCGGCCCTCACCCGGCCCCTGGTGGGGTCCACCACCGTCCATGCCCGTGTGAAGACGAACGGACGCGGGAGGCATCCGTCCACCCATGTGCACCCTTGCACCACCGGCCGCACGTCCGCCGGCCACCATCCCGCCGGCCCCGGCCGTCCCCGCCGTCCACCAGCCACACCGATGCCCTGAGGTCTCCCACGACCGTAGGAGACCAAACGGCATGCCTTGGGGCGTGCCATGCCATTCTTGCACCGCCTCGCCTGCAGCCCGTCACCAGCCATCCGCCGGCCCGTCCGCCACCCGCTGGTGTTCCGCCAGAGACCGTTCTTCCCTTCCACGACCATGAGTTTATATTTGCACGGATTTCAGAGTGGCCCATATTTCAGAGCAGCACGCTTTCTGAAGCAGATTAGCAAGCCAACACGCTCTTCAGAGCATATCAGCACTATTTTTGATGCAACACGAATTTTGATGTAATTTATTTTCCTTTTTTAGTTTTCTTAGAGGCTAAGAAATTGAGGGTTTTGGTTTTTCTATATAAAGGCCCCCTCTCTCCCTGTAATAATCAGAGAGTTGATATAGATTTCTGGGTTGGTTCCGGTTCTGGTTCTGGGCTGAGGACCGTTTTTCTTCGTTCCCTACTGTGTGCATTATGGTTTGATGAGCACCCTAGTTATCCCCTATCTCGTCTTCTTTATCTCCTCGTGTCCTTCGAGAGTCATCCTAGCGCATCTATGTGAGAGCCCTGCTGTGTGCATTATGGGTTCGATGGAAGCTCAGGGTAGCTGGTGCTATGACCCCTTCGGGAGGGTAGCTTTATGCTCATGGTAGCTGGTGCTGTGATCCCTCGGGAGGGTAGCTTTAGGCTTTGACCCATGACTTTCTGTGTGCGTTCCCCGCTAGAGTGAGTCTCAGGGCCATGAGTTCCACTTCCCGGTCCCCCATCTTCATCCTTCCTTCGCCACATCCACCCAGAAAATTGAAAACAAAAGAGATCAGCTGTCTTAGGATTTTAGTATCAGTATGCCCTAGTCCCGAGAGATGGAACTAAGGCAGGTTCGGGTATTTTTCTATTTTTTCTTATTTTCTCAGAATTTTTTTTATTTTTCTATTCCCGTTATTCCGACTATCCCCGCTATTCTGGTTTTGTTCTTGGTTTATCCCCGAGTTATCCCAGTTTTATTCCATCTTCACTGTCTTTCTCCTGTGGTTTTAAAATGAATTTCAAAACCCTAGCCTCCACCCCGCCGGTCCCAGATCCGGGCCGCCTGACCCCCGGCCGCCACCACCGAACCATCGCCGGTGCTCGCTGGCCCCTGCCCTCGTCGGAGAAGCCGCCGCCGCCCCACGCCGGTGGGAAGACAAACGGACGCGGAGGCGTCCGCTCGCCACGGCCGCCGCCGCCGCTGCCTCCGTCGGCCCGCTGCCCGCCGCCGTTCCTGTCGCCCACCGGCCATCGCCCGGCCGTCGGTGGGGTCCGCCGCCATCCATGCCCGTGTGAAGATTAACGGACGCGGGAGGCATCCGTCCACCCATGTGCGCCCCTGCGCCGCCACCGCCCGCACGTCCGCCGGCCACCATCCCACCGGCCCCGGCCATCCCCGCCATCCACCGGCCATGCCAATGCCCTGAGTGGTGCGGGCACCAGACTCAAAAGAAGACTTCAGAGCTCCATATGGATCTCTGATTAACCTTGCCCGAAGAATTAGGGTTTTTGGTTTGTAATAAGAGTTGACTAGATCAAATCAATTTAGCTTGAGTCTACATTACCTGCATTTTATTTTGTTGAGTCATGTTGACTCAGTAGTGGACTAGGGCTTCAACCTGGGGTGTTACATTTTCTCCCAAGGCCTAGCAAGTGGGCGCCACACTCCCAGCCACACTCCCAGCCATACGCCTGAGTCCAGGGGGTGCCATATCTACATCCAGTAGCCTTTGGTCCCCACACCACAGATAGCAGCTTCCTTCTCTCATGCGCCAGTTGAGGAGAAATCCACCATGAGTCCACAAATCAAGGGGGCGGCCCAAGTCTTTCCCAAAAGAACCAATCTATGAAAGGAAAAAAATTCTCTTGGAGAGAACTTCAAGGAGGCGCCCACTACCTGCCAAAAATATCCAAAACAAAGATGGGAAGGGCCTTGACTTAGGGAGGAAGAAAAGGAGGAGTCCAAAAGAGTTGATCCATGGAAGGAAAGAAATCCTCTCTTGAAGACCCAAGCAAGGAGGCGCCATCTACCTGCCTTTTATAACCCAAATCAAATTTTTTGGTACCTTGGCCGACCATATGTGTATGGATTGTCTTGATTTGTAGATCCCCTCCTTTAGTCCCACATGGGAAGATGTAAAACCCTACTCCCTTATAAAGCCCTATAAATTAAACCCCTCTTGTAAGTTTAAAAAATCAGATGAATGAAACCAAATTTTTTTGTGAGCAAACTTTGTGTTTTCTCTCTTCCGCACTTGCATCCAGGTGTTGAGCTCCGTGAGGGAGTAAATCCGGGTTCCGCAGGAACCTTGAGGAGGTGTGAGATCTCCAAAACTCAAACCCTAGGTTAGCCACTTCTTCTCCAAAACCCTAGCCGCCCACCATCACCCTTCTCTTTCCACCAAGCCCTAGCATATCCCACCTCTCATGGCCATTCTTTCTCCAAGTCCAGGCCGACCACCAGCATTCAGCTACAGTCCGGATACATCAGATCCAAAGCTCTTTCCAGAGGAAGTCGAATCAGCCTTCAAGAGAATCCGGATCTCAGCGACATCAACCTTCAAGTTCTTCGAACTGGTAAATCCTTCCCTGAGTCTCTGAATCCCTCACTTATTTTTCTTCTTCCCAGATCTTGAGTCTAGGAGAAGCCGACCAAACCACAGACCAGTATTGGAGGATCCATTGCGAAGATAGCCGAATCCGAGGATCCAACAATCTGCTCGAGAGAGTTCTTCCACCCAAATTCTGAGAAGATCACTGTCTGGTTAGTAAACCATCTCTCCTCTCTATTTCTGTCCTGTTAAAAGTTCAGAGCAAAACCCTAGGTCTGGGAGTTTCTCAACCCCCAGCGATCCGTTACTTCTGAACTACTCTGATAATTTAGTTTCTTCTAAATTGTGCTTTCAATCCTTACCTAGTTTCCTTCAACTTAGTTTAGCTTTACTTTAAGTCAAAACCAATTTCTGAAATATAAAAAAAAAAAAAAAAAATTAATTAATCCTAAATTTACTTTCGCATACGCTTCTTTGTTCTTTGTTCTGCATCATTTTTGGTATCAGAGCCCTATCTAGGGTTTCTGTTTTGATTGCTTGTTTGAGTCTCTCTCTTTTTACTTTGTCTGCTCGAAGTAGACTCCCCAGGACATCCGGTCCTAGGAACGAAGAGAGGTGCAAACCTCCTCTTCCCATTCCACGGGGTGTTCCTAGGGCGTGTAGGGGATCCGTTGGGTTACAACTTCGTAGCAGGAATTGTAAACGGGAAAGTGCTCTGTTTTCAGCCTGTAATTGCCCTGTTGCAGAAATTATTTCTCACTGCAAATAACTCTAAATTTGGTGATTTTTGTTTTTCTGAAACCAGTATAATTGAAAATATTTTGCATAATTTTCCTGTGATTTATTAGTTTCCGTACGATTTCTGAGAATTAAATTACTGCAACTCTATTTTTGTGTTCTGCAATCCATTTATTTTTGAGTGTTCATCTCTTAATTCATCTTAAGGGCATTTGAGCATCTAAGATAAGGGGAGGAGTTGATAACCTCTCCTTAGCCCAAAACCACCACCCCTTCATTCGAACCTAAGCCTTTAATCTAAAAATTGATTAGACCTAATTTGCCCTAGTGGGCTAGGGACATCAACAAGTCGGGTCAAGGCTAGTGTTGAGTCAGTTTGTCTGGTTACTCTGTGTGTACTTTGTACTCAGTGTCTAGAATGGTGGTTCAGGGATTCCATCCCGAAGGGCTTGTGTGCTGGTCCGCCTACCTGGCCAATCTCAGATTGGTGTCTAGGATTGGCATTCAGGGACCTAACACTCCCCTTACATCTGCCTGGCTGAGTCCTGAGTTACTACAGGCTAGCTTGCCACGCTGATTGGGCATCTAGTTTGGGCTCTAGGTCTAGTTAGCCCGTAGTCGTTCAGTTGAGTCTCATTTTGTGTGCTTGATTGCATCATGTCTACCCGGAATGGAGTAACCTACCAGCCTGGTCAAACCCAACCTGATTTAGAGGCCATGGTTAGAGCTCTTACTGAGAGTATGAACAAATTAAGTCAGGATATGAATTGAAATTTTGCCCAGCTTAGGGATCGAGTCCAAGTACTTGAGGAACCTAGGCATCGGAATTGGACTCCTGACCCAGATTTTAATGTGCCTCAACCTCACCCACACCAAGAGCCTAGAAGACCTTTATACCGAGATCCTGAACCTAATCATAGGAGGCCTGACCCAGAACCTGAGGATAGAGATGATAGGTTCATTCGGAACATCAAGTTAGATGCACCCACTTTTGATGGTAGTTTAAATCCTAAGGTGTATTCTGATTGGGAGGGTGAGATGGACCAGTACTTTGAGTGGTATGCCATGTCTGAGGAGAGGAAATTCAAGTTTGCCAAGATGAAATTAATACGTCAAGCTAGGTTATACTGGGGTAACATTGAGCTGACCACTAGAAGACAAAATGTAGAACCCATAATCACTTGGCAGGGTATGAAAGAGAAGCTTAGAGACAAGTACCTACCCATTTCATACCAGCAAAATCTGTTAGACCAATGGCAGACTTTGAAACAAGGAAATCGATCTGTTTCAGACTACATAACCACCTTTGATGAATACCTAATGAGATGTGATGTGAGTGAAGCCCATGAGGTCACTTTGTCTAGATTTAGGGCTGGACTTAGGGAAGATATTAAGAGAGAGTTGTTTCTGAGAGAGGTTACTGACCTAGACCAAGCCTATCAGATTGCACTGAACACTGAGAAGTTTCAGGAGGACCCATGCCATCTAGGGTTAGTGCCCCAATCCCAAGAAATGGACCTAGCCAGGTTACCCCTAGCAAGCCTAATCAGGGTATCCCCACCCCTAGGCCCATGGACAAAGGTAAGGCACCTGACACCCAGAGAACCCCTAGTATCGTCTGTTTTAAGTGCCAGAAGCCCGGTCATATCTCCAATCAGTGCACAGCCATAGCTTGTTTTAAGTGTCATAAGGTAGGTCATGTTTCTAGCCAGTGCCCTCGTAGATCCCTATATATAGAAGAGGGAGGAGAAGAGAATTCCGAGCCTAATGAGGAGTTTGAAGAAGAAGTTTATGAGGCCGGAATGAATTTGGTTGATGAGTATGAAGGAGAGGAAGAATCCACTGAGTCTGACCACTTAGGGGTTGTGAGATGCATCCTATCCCAGACTAAAGTTCAGGAAGACTGGCATAGGACTAACATCCTACAGACTTTCCTTAAACTAGGGGATAAGGTTTGTAAAATCATCATAGATAGTGGGAGCTGTGTAAATGCCATTTCTACTAGCACTGTCAAAATGTTAGGCTTAACCCCAGTCCCCCACCCCAACCCCTATAAGGTTTCTTGGGTAGACTCTACCTCTATACCCATCCAGTCTATATGTCAGGTCCAAATCCAAATGCAATCCTATCAAGAGAAGATTTGGTGTGATATCTTATCCATGGGGGTGAGCAGTATAATTCTTGAAAGACCTTGGTTGTATGATCATGATGCCACCCTCTTAGAAAAATCCAACACCTGTGTCTTTAGTTTCAATGGGAAGAAAATCACAATCCATTCAGTCCCTCCTAAGGACAAGGTAGCTAAAGGAACCAGTAAGGTTAGGGAAATGAAGACTGGAGTGAACCTAATTAGTGCCAAGGATCTAGAACAAGAAATTCATAGTGGTTCACCCATTTGGATGTTGACTGCTAAGGAACTTAGGACTCCTACACCCTTAAAGCCTCCTCAGGAAGTTAAGCCTTTATTAGAAGAATTTGAGGATGTTTTTCCCGAGGATCTGCCAGACCACCTTCCACCTCTTAGGGATATTCAGCATTCCATAGATTTAGTCCCAGGAGCTACTTTACCCAACTTGCCCCATTATAGGATGAATCCATCTGAGCATAAAGAACTGCAAAAGCAGGTTGGCGAATTGTTGAGGAAGGGATTCATTAGAGAGAGTCTTAGCCCTTGTGCAGTCCCTGCACTTCTAACCCCGAAGAAGGATGGCACGTGGAGAATGTGTGTTGACAGTCGTGCCATCAATAAAATCACAATCAAGTATAGGTTCCCCATCCCTAGACTAGATGACATGCTTGATATGATGGCCGGTGCCATGGTTTTTTCTAAAATTGATCTCAAGAGCGGCTATCATCATGTTAGGATTAGACCAGGGGATGAGTGAAAAACAGCCTTCAAAACTAAGGATGGTCTCTTTGAATGGGTTGTTATGCCTTTTGGGTTGTCCAATGCCCCTAGTACTTTCATGAGGATTATGACCCAGGTACTTAGAGCTTTCATAGGAAAGTTTGTAGTGGTCTATTTTGATGACATCCTGATCTATAGTAAGACCCCTGCAGATCACCTAGGCCACCTTAGACAAGTCTGTCAAGTTTTAAGGAATGATAGTCTCTACGGTAATCTCAAAAAGTGTGAATTTATGACCAGTAGGATTATCTTCCTTGGATTTGTTGTAACCCCTGACGGCGTGGCTGCCGATCCTGAAAAGATTAGGTCCATAGTAGAATGGCCAGAGCCGACCAGTGTGCATGAAGTCAGAAGTTTCCATGGCTTGGCTACCTTCTATAGGCGATTCATCAAAGGGTTTAGTACCGTAGTTGCTCCTATCACAGACTGCATTAGGAAGGGAGAATTTCAGTGGACCAAAGCAGCCCATAAAGCCTTCCTAGATCTTAAGGATAGGATGACCCAGGCACCCATTTTGAGACTACCGGACTTTTCAAAGGTATTTGAGGTTGCCTGTGCTGCTTCAGGAGTAGGTATAGGTGGAGTCCTAAGCCAAGAGAACCATCCCGTAGCATTCTTTAGTGAAAAACTTAATGATGCTAAGCTTAGGTATTCTACCTATGATAAGGAATTTTACGCGGTAGTGCAAGCTTTGCGTTACTGGAGACATTATTTGCTACTGCAAGAATTTGTACTGTTTTCGGACCATGAGGCTCTTAGATTCTTGAATTCTCAGAAGAAGCTTAACCCTAGGCATGCTAAGTGGGTAGAGTATATCCAGTCCTATACTTTTGTTTTGAAGCATAAGGCTGGGTCTGAAAATAAGGTAGCTGATGCCCTTAGTCGTCGATCTTTATTGTTGAATTCTGTTAGGGCTGAAGTCATAGGGTTTGAGCAAATCAAAGAAGAATATGAGTCGTGTCCGGATTTTAAGACTGTGTACCAGGATCTAACTCAAGGACCATCTAGTGAACATAAGGATTATTCCCTTTTAGATGGCTTTCTGTTCTTTAAGAATAGGCTTTGCATCCCTAGAACCTCTCTTAGGGAATTCTTGATTTGGGAAACTCATGCTGGAGGTTTAGCTGGCCATTTCGGAAAAGATAAGACCACCCTGGCTATTGAAGACCATTTTTTCTGGCCTAGCTTAAAAAGAGATGTAGCACACATTGTGGCTAGGTGTCGAACCTGCGCTGTTGCCAAACAGCGAAAACAGAACACCGGCCTCTACACCCCACTCCCTGTCCCAGATCGTCCTTGGCAAGATGTGAGCATGGACTTTGTGTTAGGTTTGCCTAAGACCCAGAGGAGGCATGACTCTATCTGTGTTATAGTAGACCGATTTTCCAAGATGGCTCATTTCTTGCCTTATTCCCAAACATTTGATGCGTCTAAGGTAGCCACCCTGTTCTTTAATGAGATAGTTCGACTCCATGGCCTATCCAAGACCATTGTGTCAGATAGGGATGTTCGGTTCACCAGCTATTTCTGGAAAACCCTTTGGCATAAGTTAGGGACGAAACTTAAGTTTTCAACTACCTATCATCCCCAGACTGACGGCCAAACCGAAGTAGTGAACCATAGTTTAGGCAATCTGCTAAGGTGTCTTGTTGGTGAAAACATTAGGAACTGGGATTTATACTTACCTAGAGCTGAATTTGCATATAATGACTCGGTCAATAGGTCTACGGGTAAGAGTCCATTTGAAATTGTGCATGGTTACAAACCCCACACACCTCTTGACCTAGCTCCTTTACCAGTCCACACACGGGTCTCCAAGTCTGCCGAAGTTTTTGCATAGCATATAAAAGACTTGCATAAAGAAATTCAAGCCAAAATAAATTTAAGTAATGAAACTTATAAGAAATTGGCTGATTCTCAAAGGCGAGTCAAAACTTTTGACGAAGGAGACTATGTAATGATTAGGTTAAGGCCTAAACGGTTTCCTCCTAGAACCGTTAGAAAGTTACATGCTAGGGGAGCTGGACCATTTAGAGTGGTAAAGAGAGTAGGATCCAATGCCTATGTGCTCGAGTTACCTCCAGAACTAGGCATTAGCTCCACTTTCAACATTACAGACCTAGTAGAGTATAGGGAGCCAGCTGTGATTCCCAGTGAGGCTTTTGAACCTAATCCTGCTCTTGAGAGTGAACCTGACCCTGTGTGTCCACCAACAAATTGGCCTGTAAGGAAAGAGCAGATTGAAAAGATCCTGGATGATCAGGTTATCTCTACTCGTAATCGAGGATACCAAAGATACCTGGTCCGCTGGCTAGGAAGGCCAGATTCTGATGACTCTTGGATCTCCCGAGAAGAATTACAAGAGCTGGACCCAGACCTCTTGGAGAGATACCAGAGCCAACTTGATCCATACTCGACAGGGTCGAGTTCCTCCCACCCTGTGAGAATTGGTGCGGGCACCAGACTCAGAAGAAGACTTCAGAGCTCCATCTGGATCTCTGATTAACCTTGCCCGAAGAATTAGGGTTTTTGGTTTGTAATAAGAGTTGACTAGATCAACTCAATTTAGCTTGAGTCTACATTACCTGCATTTTATTTTGTTGAGTCATGTTGACTCAGTAGTGGACTAGGGCTTCAACCTGGGGTGTTACATTTTCTCCCAAGGCCTAGCAAGTGGGCGCCACACTCCCAGCCACACTCCCAGCCATACGCCTGAGTCCAGGGGGTGCCATATCTACATCCAGCAGCCTTTGGTCCCCACACCACAGATAGCAGCTTCCTTCTCTCATGCGCCAGTTGAGGAGAAATCCACCAGGAGTCCACAAATTAAGGGGGCGGCCCAAGTCTTTCCCAAAAGAACCAATCTATGAAAGGGAAGAAATTCTCTTGGAGAGAACTTCAAGGAGGCGCCCACTACCTGCCAAAAATATCCAAAACAAAGATGGGAAGGGCCTTGACTTAGGGAGGAAGAAAAGGAGGAGTCCAAAAGAGTTGATCCATGGAAGGAAAGAAATCCTCTCTTGAAGACCCAAGCAAGGAGGCGCCATCTACCTGCCTTTTATAACCCAAATCAAATTTTTTGGTACCTTGGCCGACCATATGTGTATGGATTGTCCTGATTTGTAGATCCCCTCCTTTAGTCCCACATGGGAAGATGTAAAACCCTACTCCCTTGTAAAGTCCTATAAATTAAACCCCCCTTGTAAGTTTAAAAAATCAGATGAATGAAACCAAATTTTTTTGTGAGCAAACTTTGTGTTTTCTCTCTTCCGCACTTGCATCCAGGTGTTGAGCTCCGTGAGGGAGTAAATCCGGGTTCCCCAGGAACCTTGAGGAGGTGTGAGATCTCCAAAACCCAAACCCTAGGTTAGCCACTTCTTCTCCAAAACCCTAGCCGCCCACCATCACCCTTCTCTTTCCACCAAGCCCTAGCATATCCCACCTCTCACGGCCATTCTTTCTCCAAGTCCAGGCCGACCACCAGCATTCAGCTACAGTCCGGATACATCAGATCCAAAGCTCTTTCCAGAGGAAGTCGAATCAGCCTTCAAGAGAATCCGGATCTCAGCGACATCAGCTTTCAAGTTCTTCGAACTGGTAAATCCTTCCCTGAGTCTCTGAATCCCTCACTTATTTTTCTTCTTCCCAGATCTTGAGTTCAGGAGAAGCCGACCAAACCATAGACCAGTATTGGAGGATCCATTGCGAAGATAGCCGAATCCGAGGATCCAACAATCTGCTCGAGAGAGTTCTTCCACCCAAATTCTGAGAAGATCACTGTCTGGTTAGTAAACCATCTCTCCTCTCTATTTCTGTCCTGTTGAAAGTTCAGAGCAAAACCCTAGGTCTGGGAGTTTCTAAACCCCCAGCGATCTGTTACTTCTGAACTACTTTGATAATTTAGTTTCTTCTAAATTGTGCTTTCAATCTTTACCTAGTTTCCTTCAACTTAGTTTAGCTTTACTTTGAGTCAAAGCCAATTTCTGAAATATATAAAAAAAAAAAAGAAATTAATCCTAAATTTACTTCCGCATACGCTTCTTTGTTCTTTGTTCTGCATCAATGAGGTCTCCCACGGCCGTGGGAGACCAAACGGCACGCCCTGGGGCATGCCATGCCATTCTTGCACCGCCTCGCCTGCAGCTCGTCGCCAGCCGTCCACCGGCCCGTCCGCCACCTGCTGGTGTTCCGCCGGAGACCGTTCTTCCCATCCACGACCTGAGTTTGTGTTTGCACGGATTTCAGAGCAGTCCATATTCCAAAGCTGCATGCTTTCTGGAGCATATTAGCAAGCCAACATGCTCTTCAGAGCATATCAGCACTATTTTTGATGCAACACGAATTTTGATGTAATTTATTTTCCTTTTTTAGTTTTCGTAGAGGCTAAGAAACTGAGGATTTTGGTTTTTCTATATAAAGGCCACCTCCCTCCCTATAATAATCAGAGAGTTGATATAGATTTTTGGGTTGGTTCCGGTTCTGGTTCTGGGCTGAGGCCTGTTTTTCTTCGTTCCTTGCTGTGTGCATTATAGGTTCGATGAGCACCCTAGTTATCCCCTATCTCGTCTTCTTTATCTCCTCGTGTCCTTCGAGAGTCATCCTAGCGCATCTATGTGAGAGCCCTGCTGTGTGCATTATGGGTTTGATGGAAGCTCAAGGAAGCTGGTGCTGTGACCCCTTCGGGAGGGTAGCTTTATGCTCAGGGTAGCTGGTGCTGTGATCCCTCGTGAGGGTAGCTTTAGGCTTTGACCCATGACTTTCTGTGTGCGTTCCCTGCTAGAGTGAGTCTCAGGGCCATGAGTTCCACTTCCCGATCCCCCATCTTCATCCTTCCTTCGCCACATCCACCCAGAAAATTGAAAACAAAAGAGATCAGCTGTCTTAGGATTTGAGTGTCAGTATGCCCTAGTCCCGAGAGGTGGAACTAAGGCAGGTCCGGGTATTTTTCAATTTTTTCTTACTTTCTCAGAATTTTTTTTATTTTTCTATTCCCGCTATTCCGACTATCCCCGCTATTCTGGTTTTGTTCTTGGTTTATCCCCAAGTTATCCCAGTTTTTTTCCATCTTCACTGTCTTTCTCCCGTGGTTTTAAAACGAATTTCAAAACCCTAGCCTCCACCCCGCCGGTCCCAGATCCGGGCCGCCCGACCCCCTGCCACCACCGCCGAATCGCCGTCGATGCTCGCCGGCCCTTGCCCTCGCCGAAGAAGCCGCCGCCGCCGCCCCACGCCGGTGGGAAGACGAACAGACGTGGAGGCATCCGCTCGCCACGGCCCACGGCCGTCGCCGCCGCTGGCCCGCTGCCCGACGCCGTTCCTGCCTCCCACCGGCCCTCGCCCGATCGCCGGTGGGGTCCGTCGCTGTCCACGCTCGTGTGAAGATGAACGGACGTGGGAGGCATCCGTCCGCCCATGTGCGCCCCTACACCGCCGTCGCCGCCGTCGCCCGCACGTCCGCCGGCCACCATCCCGCCGGCCCCGGCCGTCCCCACCATCCACCGGCCACGCCGATGCCCTGAGGTCTCCCACGGCCGTGGGAGACCAAACGGCACGCCCTGGGGCGTGCCGTGCCATTCTTGCACCGCCTCGCCTGCAGCCCGTTGCCAGCCGTCTGCCGGCCCGTCCACCACCCGCTGCTGTTCCGTCGGAGACCGTTCTTCCCTTCCACGACCGTGAGTTTGTGTTTGCACGGATTTCAAAGTAGCCCATATTTCAGAGCGGCATGCTTTCTGGAGTAGATTAGCAAGCCAACACGCTCTTCCGAGCATATCAGCACTATTTTTGATGCAACACGAATTTTGATGTAATTTATTTTCCTTTTTTAGTTTTCTTAGAGGCTAAGAAATTGAGGGTTTTGGTTTTTCTATATAAAGGCCCCCTCTCTCCTTGTAATAATCAAAGAGTTGATATAGATTTTTGGGTTGGTTCCGGTTCTGGTTCTGGGCTGAGGCCCGTTTTTCTTCGTTCCCTGATGTGTGCATTATGGGTTCGATGAGCACCCTAGTTATCCCCTATCTCATCTTCTTTATCTCCTCGTGTCCTTCGAGAGTCATCCTAGCACATATATGTGAGAGCCCTGTTGTGTACATTATGGGTTCGATGGGAGCTCAGGGTAGCTGGTGCTGTGACCCTTTCGGAAGGATAGCTTTATGCTCAGGATAGCTGGTGCTGTGATCCCTTGTGAGGGTAGCTTTAGGCTTTGACCCCTGACTTTCTGTGTGCGTTCCCCGCTAGAGTGAGTCTCAAGGCCATGAGTTCCACTTCCCGGTCCCCCATCTTCATCCTTCCTTCACCACATCCACCCAGAAAATTGAAAACAAAAGAGATCAGCTGTCTTAGGATTTTAGTGTCAGTATGCCCTAGTCCCGGGAGGCTTCTTAGCCCTCCCACTGTCCTAGTTTTTTTAGTTGTTTCACTGTTTTCCAAATAACCATGTTACATCGATTTTTTGTCCCGCATCAGGTTCAACTCTGTGGGTCTTGCCTAGGGTTCTTAATTGGTCTCCTACTTGGTTAAAACTATGAATTGCTTGATTACTTGATTGGATCAATTGGTCAAGCTTAGTATCGGATTGGTCAAACCTACAGTCTATTTGGGCAAGCTGGGCTTGGGTTTGGGTATTGGCTTGGTTCATTTGGGTAAGTTGATTTTGGGTCTGGATATTGGATTGGGTTAGTTGGGCAAACTAGGTTTGGGAGTGGGTAGTTAATTGGGCAAGCTAGTTCAGGATGGCCTCCAAATTGGGATTCATTGCTGGATCGGTTTAAGTTTTAGGCTTCTGGCATTGGGTTCCTAATCTAGTGGTCATACAATCAAACAATCAGTCAAAATGAAATGGTGCAGCCAAGCATGCAAAATAGGTTAACTTAATATAGGGTTTCCAAGATCTAGAGTCAAAACTGAATGTGTCAGCTCAACTTACACTTAACCTAGTAGCTAATCCTTTCACTGGCCAGGTAGGGGGTGGGAGTGTGGGAGCCCCCCCTGCTTTCATAGGGACCTAATTAAAAACCACAACACTACTTAGGTCGTTTGACTTTGGACCTCCAGCCTTAGATTCCAGCTTTCAGTAATAGCTAAAGGATTAAATGCACTAGCTGGCCCACACGGTTCGGACCTGACCTGTTGGGTGTCACCTAGCCCAATAGGGCAAATTAAGTCTAATTAATTATAATTAAGGCTTGGGTAGAAATGCTGGGTGGTTGTTTTGGACCTAGGACAGGCTATGACCTCCTGCCCTGATGTTAGATATTGAGTTGCCCTTAAGATTAGGTTAAAGATGATGGCAATCAATGGTCCTGATGCAATCTAAAACAATCAGAAAAAATAAAAATATTTTATATATATATTATGAAATGATAAATTAGGTTTAAGTTGATTAGGTTAGCAATCAAATTAGGCTTGGGATTGGGGTGTGTGGAAGTTGATTAGGTTAGGCTGAGTTAAGTATGTAGAAATAGCAGAAATCAGAAAATTAGGATTTCAGATGATACAGAATTTAGCATATCTTGATGTAGAAAAAAATTAAAAAATTTCTAGAACAGAGTATGGATGGTGATGATGATACCTACCAAATTTCATGCAGAACAAAAATCAAATGATGATACAGATTCTAGGGTTTTAGACTGCTATAGAAATTTTTAGGATTCTGTTAGGGTTTCTAATATCCCAAAGTTTAATAATTTATGGTTTCTGTAAAATTAATAAAAAATTTTGATAAAATAGAGAACATAACATATAACAACTCATGTAAATTTCACAAAAAAAATAAAATTCCTAGATGGTCGAAATCAGATGCAAAATAGATACCTAATGTAGTGGACAAGATGCAGAAACTAGGGTTTGTGAATGCAAAGCAGATAAAAACTATCCTAAACCCGCTTTGATACCAAACTAATGCAGGATGACTCTAAAATTGCTAAACATGCATGAAAATTAGTAAACTATTTTTTTTTGTGATTTTTAAAATTTAGGTTTGTAGGCTAAATTTCTAAATAAAATAAGAACTAGCAAATGGGATAGCAATGGAAAGAATCATCTGATCGCAAAGAACTCATGCAAGATAATAAGTAGCTAGGACCTGAGAGTTGAGAAACTCCCGACTTAGGATAGCTTATCTTTATCAAATCAGAAATTAAAAGAAGGGAAGTGATGGGGACCTCACCAGCATGGATCTCAGAGCAAGCATGAATCTTGGAGCCGTGCGAATCTTGGAGCATATCCAGAATAAATTTAGGATTTATCTTTTATTTGAAATTTGAATTAGGATTTGGTTGGTTAGGATTTAGATATGGATAGGCTTATCTTATCCTATTTTATATTTGAATTTGAGTCATTCCTATCTTTTTATCCTGTATTCAAATTCAAACGAGGGTTGGACAGGTCTATAAATACCACCCACAGTCCTTTGTAAAAAGTTAGTTTTTGGAGAAAAGAATTTGAGTTTTTAGAAGAGTGATTCTTCTTGTCTTCGCCTTTGGGCATGGGCGTGATGCCCTAGTTATTCCCCTTCTCATTCCATCTTCTCTATCCCTTCATGGCCTTTGAGATCCATCCTAGCACCTCAAAGTATCAAGGAGGGTGTAATGCCCTAGAGGTGAGAGGTCTCTTCATTAGGGTGAGTCCCAAAGTCCATGAGATCCAGATCTCTATCCTACATCCCCATTATTCCTTCACCACCCCTAGAGAAAAAAATACCAAAAAAAAATAGTACCCTAATTTAGGCGACTTCTAGGCTCGCCAACGATCCTACCCCTACATCTGTCCCCCATCAATTTTGGTATCATAGCCCAGAAAAATTAGGGTACTTTCCTATTATCCCAAATTTCCTCCTACCAAGGGAAAAAAAAAAAAAAAATTGATCTCCCAACCTGTTCATATATATATATATTTTTTCTCTTCCCGGATCTTCCTCTCCATCTTTTGTTCTTCATCTCTGCTTCCCTATTTTTCTAGATTACTGAAATCTTCTCCCTTCTCCTTGCAATTCCAATCCCGAAAACTTCAACTCCCAAATAATCCAGTCCATCACCAATTCCTCTTGTGCGTTCCACCGAGCTTCTTTTGTTCTCTGTCTCTATTCCAAGTTCCAACCCGTACAAAACTAGCAGCAGAAGGAAGTGGAAGAAGAGGGCACGGAGATCCAAATCCGATGTGCCACGATGCCGAGGAGGCAGTGCAAATGATCTAGATCGAATCAGCGACCTCCCGGATGACGTCCTCTCCTACATCGCCTCCCTCCCCCCATCATAGACTCCGTCCAGACCAGCATCCTCTCCACCCGGTGGCACCACATATGGATCACCGTGTCCCTCAACCTCGATGACTCCATCCTCCGCCATAGCAGTAAACTCACCGAATTCTGGATGCGGAGCCAGAAGGAGGCATGGCACGCCGGTGCCATCGAGCAGATCCTCTCCGTCCACCGTGGATCCATCCCCACCTGCCAGCTCTTCGGCTATTTCTTCAGCCTCCCCAACATCAACACCTAGCTCGAAACCCTCACCCAAAGTGGCATCCAAGACCTCTCCTTCTTCTGTGATTACCCGTGTCGCCGTGCTCATCTGACTCCGGCGGTGGAGCCACCCTGTCCTCCCCGCTCCCTGCCCTCTATGCCACCGCCCGCCTCCTCTACTCCCCCTCCCTCTCCCTCCACCGCTGGGTCGACGTCCTCCCCGACGAAGTCTACAACCTCGCCACCAAGTCCCATGTTGCTGTCTCCTTCGATATCCCCGACTACATCGCCGACGTCGTCTTCACCGGTGCCCTCCGTCTCCTCGAGGCTGTCCGCTTCGCCTCCTCCTCTGGCCAACACCCAATCTTGCTGGAAGACTCCCCACGACTCCATTGGTGCCGGTCGAGGCCATCCTCTGCCCCTCCATCGGCCGCCTCCCATCCGACCCCTCCGACGGTCCCCACACCTTCGGGCTCTCCCACTGGTGCCCCGTCCACCAACCTCACCACCCCACCGACTGAGGGCCCCTCCACCCCGGGGGAGAGAGCGCCGCCATCGCGTCCGTTGGATCTCGATCGCCGGTGCAGTCGCCGTTGCTGGAGGAGAACCCATATTCTGGTTTTTCGCATGCCCATCAAAGCAAAAAAAAAAAAAAAAAAACCCTGGCACGATTGTGATAGCAGCATCCTACTGCACACTTCTCAGGGCAAAGCCGGCTTCCTTTTGTCGATTTCAAGCTGCATGGATTTCAAAGTTGCATGATTTTCAATGCTGCATAATTCTCGGAGCTGAACAAATTTCAGAATAGAGTTCCTTTGATTGAACAGGGGTTCTACCTATGGGCAAGAAAAGGTCCATGCTATGGAAGGATGGGTCAACAATTTCTGGTAAGAGATCATGAACTGGGATAAAGGGGTGAACTTCTCCTGAGGGTACCGAATTAAAAAGATCATATCATCAATAATTTCCACTTGGCTTTTAGGACTAGGCTCTATAATTGGATTCTCTTCTAGTGTCTCCTTGGGTAGAACTCTAGTAGCAGTATCTAGGTTCTCTTCCTCTAACAGGTCTTCCACTGCATGTTCAATCTAGGTGTGGTCAGGGTCAACTACTTTTGGGTTGACTTCTATCAGGGAATTGTTAGGGTTAACTAATTGTGGGTTGGCTTCTACCTGGGTTTCTATTAGGTGAACTAGTTCTAATTAGGTGAACTAGTTCTAGGTCTTCTAAAAGTATCTCCTCTTCTTCCTCAAACTCTTCCACTAAGCTCTCATTAGCTTCATACACTTCCTCTTCAAGGTCATTCTGATGGACCAATGGGGTGGTAAGAGGGGTTTGGCTAAGGAAAAATTGACTATTGCTAGTGTAGGGATGGGTTGACTAAGAGAAAGTGGACTAATACTAGGCTGATAGCTATGGGTACTAATCCTATTAGTTAACTAGTCAATCCTATAGGTTGCTTGGTTATTTGATTGGATTATTTGGTTGATTTGAGTGGTCAACTGGGCAGGCTAGTTTTGGGTTTGGGTATTGGATTGGTTTATTTGGGTGGTTAACTAGATATTGGATTGGTTTATTTGGGTGGTTAATTGTGTATTCATTTGGGTCATCTATTCACTCAGGGCTTTTATGAGAGCTTCAAGATTGGACTCCATGGCTGAACTGGGTTGAGATCTGGACTGTTGATTTTTGGTTCCTAATCTGGTGGTTATGCAATCAAACAAGCAAGGTGGTATGATGCAGTCAAGCATGCAAGGATCAATACGTTCTAAGGTTTGCTAGACCTAAAGCCAAAATTGAGTGGGTCGACTCAATTTATATCCAACTCAACAACTAATCCTTCCTCTGGCCAGGTAGGGGGTGGGAATGTGGGAGGCCCCCTGCTTTTCCCAATTAAAAACCATAACACTACTTAAGTCATTTTACTTTGGACCTCCAGCCTTAGACACCAGATTCCAATAATAGTTAGAGAATTGAATGCACTAGTTGGTCCATACAATTGAGACCCGACCTGTTGGTGTCACCTAGCCCACTAGGGCAAATTAAGTTTAATTAATTTTAATTAAGGCTTAGGTTAGGATGATGGTGGTTGTTTTAGGTCCAAGACAGGTGATGAAATCCTGCCCTAATCTGAGATAGTGAATTGCCCTTAAGAATAGTTTAATCAGATGATGCACATTCAATAAGCCCTAATGCAAACTAATAACAATCAAAAAAATAAAATACTTTTGGATATTTTATGAGATGACAAGTTAGGTTTAAGTTGATTAGGTTAGCAATCAAATTGGGCTTGGAATTGAGGGGTTTAGAAGTTGGTTAGGTTAGGTTGAGTCAAGTATGCAGAATAGAAATTTAAGATTTGATTCACTGCAGAATTTGGTTTGGGTTTTGATTTTGAAAAATTCAGAAAAATTTTAGAATATAGAGTGATAAGTGAAGATTATTTCTACTAAGTTTCATATAAAACAAAAATCATATTGTGATGCAAAGCCTATGGTATTCATGCTATGTGCAGAAGTTCAGGATTTCTATTAGGGTTCCTAAGATACAGTAATTTTTATATTTTTTATTTTTTTAAAAATAATTAAAAATTATAATAATTATCAAAACTAAACAAAGAACATTTCATGCAAACTTCAGCAAAATATGAAATTCCTAAGATGATGAACTAGATCAAAAATCAGACACCTACTGCAGATGATAGGATGCAGAAAAATAGCAATGAATATTTTTAGGGTTTTTTTGATGAAGATGCAACTATCCTAAACTAGGTCTGATATCAAACTGATGAGGGATGATCCTAAGACTACCATGATTGTAGAAAAATTGAAACTAGTTTTTTTTATAATTTTTAGAATTTTAATTTGTAGGATAGAAACCCAAAATCAAGTAAAGAATCAGTAGACAAGTTTGTAATGAAAGAAAACATCATACCCACATATGAACTCATGCCAAAATAATAAAGAAAAGAACTCAAAGATTGAAAAACCCCCAGTTAGAATAGCATACCTTCAATAAATTAGTAATTAGGAGGGGGAAGGATTTTTACCAACCACCAATTCGAAGATCCTGTCGATGAAGGGGTCACACAGTACTCGGAATCGTCGGCTAGAAGACAAGCCTTCAGTTCCTCAGTTCGGGCAGCTATCTGGGATCAGTCCTGGAGGCAAAGAGGGCCTCCTCCTTGGAGGGTAAACACCACGGGGATCCTACAAGCATTAGAGGTCAGCAAGTAAACAAGTTAGAAAGCAAAAGAAGTGAACTAGGGTTTGGAAAAAAGAAAATTAGGGTTTCAGAAGCTGGCGATTGGAGGGGGAAGATGGCCACTTGCTGATGGATGGCTTAGGGCTTCTTCTCCTTGGAATGTTAGGGTTTGGATTAGAGTGCTTTGGGATGGCTAGGGCTTGGATAAATTGGGGCTCATAAACAAAACTCACACACCTTAACACAAGAACACAACTTAACACAAAATTTTAGTAGGGTTTTGATTCATGAATAAAAGATGCTTACAAGAGGGGGAGGGATGGGGTATTTATAGATGTTCCCCAAGTCCTCTCCTAGTTTAGATAGAATTACAAAGTTGAGTGGGAGAGGGATTACAAGTTTGCTTAAAATTAGGATAATACAATTTGAGTGAAAATAAAACTAGATCTCCTTGTTTGAATTGAATTTCTCCCTTCCTTGGACTTGGTCAAAGGCACCTTGGGCTTGGTCTCTTAGGCTTGGATGCCTAAAATAGAGTTGGTCTTGGCTTTAGGGCAGCAAGGGGTGTCCTTCATTGGTTTGGCGCATGGGCTTATGGGCCTTGGAAGCTGGGGCGCCCTAGTATTAGCATATTCCTTGGAATCTTTGTTCTGGGGCTCATGGGCTTGACTCCTGGGCTTGGAATCTCTTGGCCTGGGGTGCTGGCATATTTTTAGAATCATGAGGTGCCCTGGTCTGGAAATATTCTTTGGCATCTAGAGGGTATCAAGGCATCTGGAAGGCATCTGGAGAGCATTTGGGGCATTTGGAAGGAATCTTAGACCCTAGGGTAGCAAACAAGGCCCAATAAGCTGATGTGAAGGCCTCTGGCTCCTGGATGAGGCCTGGTGGAACTCCAAAACTGTGTAATCTTTTTTTTGTACAAAATTGGATTGGTATTGGACTAATACATAAGTACAGGACTCAATGACTAGACTAGGGTTGAGACAAATCAACTAGCCTCAACTTATTACAGGACTCAATCTTACTTGACTACAAAATTTGACACATAGCTAAGTAAACTAGATAGGGCCCAATAATCTATGTCTGGTCCTGGTACCCCCACCACTTAGCCCTAACAGAGTTCAAAAGTAAGGCACGGTGGCTAAGGGCATCAGCTACCTTATTTTTAATTCTAGCCTGATGTTTCAATACAAAGGTATAGGCTTAGATATATTCTATCCACTTAGCATGCCTAGGATTCAACTTTTTCTAGGAGTTTAGGAATCGAAGTGCTTCATGGTCAAAATAAAGGACAAACTCCTAGGGTAGTAGATAGTGTCTCCAGTATCTAAGGGCTTGTAATACCGCATAGAATTCTTTATCATAGGTTGAGTACTTAAGCTTAGCCTCATTAAGTTTCTCACTAAAGAAGGCTACTGGATGGCTCTCTTGGCTCAAAACTCCTCCTATGCCTACTTTCAAAGCATCACAAGCTATCTCAAAGACTTTAGAAAAATTGGGTAACCTCAGAATGGGTGCTTGTGTCATTTTATCCTTAATCTCTAGGAAGGCTCTATCCTCAGCTTTGGTCCACTCAAAACTTTCCTTCCTAATACAGTCAGTTATGGGTGCTACAATGGTACTAAATCCCTAGATAAAGCTCCTATAAAAGGTGGCTAGACCATTAAAACTACGCATATCATGGACAATAGTAGGCATTGGCCACTCTACTATGGATCAAATCTTTTCAGGGTCAGCTGACACTCCTTCAAGGGTCACCACAGATTTTAGGAAGATGACTCTATGGGTCAAGAAATCACACTTCTTTAGATTGGCATAGAGATTCTCTTTCCTAAGGGTCTGGCAGACTTGTCTCAGATGATCTATGTGGTCTTTCTTTGTCCTGCTGTAGATCAGGATGTCATCAAAATAAACCACTACAAATTTCTCTATGAACAACCTTAGGACTTGGGTCATGATTCTCATAAACGTGCTAGGGGCATTAGACAACCCAAATGGCATGACTACCCATTCATAAAGACCATCCTTGGTTTTGAATGCAACTTTGCACTCATCCCTAGGTCTAATTCTAACCTGATGATAGCCACTCTTAAGGTCAATCTTTGAGAAGATGGTAGCACCGGCCATCATGTCTAACATATCATCCAAGCAGGGGATCGAAAACCTATATTTCATAGTGATTTTGTTTATGGCATGAATGTCAACACACATTCTCCACGTGCCATCTTTCTTAGGGATTAATAGGGCTGGTACAGCACGAGGACTTAAGCTCTCTCTAATAAATCCTTTTCTAAGGAGTTCTCCTACCTGTTTTCGCATCTCTAGATGTTTAGCTGGGTTCATCCTATAGTGGGGCAGGTTGGGTAGGGTAGCTCCTGGGACAAGATCTATAGCATGCTAGACGTCCCTTGGTGGTGGTAACTACTCAGGTAAATCTTCAGGAAATACATATTTAAATTCACTTAAGATTCCATTAACCTCCTAAGGGTACTCTCTATGGATCAGATCAAGTACTTCCTTAATAGCTATCATCCAAATGGTAGTCCCTTAGAAATCTCTTTCTCTAGCTCCTTAGCCATAATTAGATTAAATCCAGATTATTTTTCCTTCAATGAGCTAGATCCTCTCTTGACTTTGTCCTTAGGTGAGGTTGGGTTAATTATAATCTTCATCCCATGAAAATTAAATGAGCATGAATTGGATCGGCCGAACAGGGTAGCATCATGGTCATAAAGTCAAGGTCTACCTAGAATTATGCTACTAACTTCCATGGGCATAACATCACACCACACCTGATCTTTGTAAGACTGAAGCTAGATCTGGACTTGACATCTAGACTTAATGGGTATGGATGTGGAGTCTATCCAAGAAACTTTATAGGGGCTAGGATGGGGAACTGGGCTCAAGCCTAGAGTTTTGACTGCCTTAGGTGAAATGGCGTTCACACAACTCCCACTATCTATAATAATTTTGCATACCTTATCCCCTAGTTTCATAAATGTTTGTAGGATGTTAGTCCTACGCCAATCCTCTTGTGTCTTAGTCTGGGCTAGGATGCACCTAACAACCCCTAATAGGTTAAACTGGTCAAGAAGCTCCTCATCTTCATACTCATCGATTAGGTTCTCCTCAGCTTCATAGATCTCTTCTCCAATTTCATCAGTGGGCTCAGACTCCTCTTTTTCTACTTCACCTATATGTAGGGATCTAGTTGCGCATTGGCTAGCAAAGTGTTCCGTATGACGACATCTAAAACAGGCATTTAGGTTGGGACTCGGGTTCCTCTGGGTTTCTAGTGCCTTACCCTTATCATCCCTATAGGGTATTAGGTTGCTGGAATTGGCTCGACTTGGGCTAGGGTTGGGACGATGTGGGTTAGGGTTAGGGCAATTTAGGTTAGGGTTGGGTCGGCCTGGACATGCTGGGTTTGGATTGGGTCGACCTGGGTATGCTGGGTTTGGGTTAGGTAGGTGATGCAGGACGGATGATACGTAACCTGGTTTATTTGGAAAAGGGAAAACACCTAAACAAACTAGGACCGTGGGAGGGCTAAGAAGCCTCCTTGGACTAGGGCAAACTGACACTAAACCCTAAAATAGTTGAACTCTTTTGGTTTTCAATTTTCTTGGTGGAGGAACAATGGGATGGAGGATAGAAAATATGGACACTCTAGGACTGGGGATTCACCTTCACGGAGAGACATCGTACCTCTAGGGCATCTCACCCGTCCCACTACATGTAGTCTAGGGCATCCCACCCATCTCACTACACGCGAAGCCTAGGGCATCCCACCCAAATCGCTACCTGGGGCTGTAAAAAAAAATCCCTAAGACCTAGAGGGGGACTCAATGGAAAAGGGGGATAACTAGAACCTCGCACCCCTCGATGCTCGCATGGAGCGAAGGAAGTGGGGTCCCACACCTCTCAACACCCGTAGGTAAAGGAAAGACGGGCCTCAGCCCAGAACCAGAACCAGTGGAAAATCCAAAAATTTCTATTCAAAATTGATTATTACAAGAGGGGGAAGGGGCCTTTATATAGAAAAACCAAACCCCTCACTTACTTAGCCTACAAGAAACCCAAAAAAGGAAAAATAAATTACATTAAAATTCATGCTACATTAATATTGGTGCTGATCTGCTCTGGAAAGCATGTTAGCTTGATGTCTTCTCTGAAAAGCATTCTGCTTGGACTGCTCCAGAAAATGTGCGGAACCATCTCTCGCGGACGTGCATAGAGGAGGATCGATCTTCGCCGAGCACCGACGGACGATCGAAAATCGAAAAGCAGGCGGCGGGTTGCAAGCTGCAGGCGGGTGACGGTGCAGGGGCGGCACGGCATGCCGTGCATGCCGTTTGGTCTCCCATGATCATGGGGACCCCCTGGGTGCTGGCGAGGCCTCCAGTGGCCGAGCATGGGCCGGCGGGCGGCGGGACTGCGACAGATGGAGGGCGGCGGCCAGGCGGTGGACGACGGAGGCAAGCAGTGGCATGGCCACACGGCACGCACGAGCATGCCGTTTGGTCTTCCCGCGGGCGTGGGGCCCAAGGTGCTGGCGAGGACCTCCGATGGCTGTCGGGCACTGGCGGGCGGCGGGTCGGCTGTAGGCGACCACAGCGGCCATGGAACGACGTTTGGCCTTCCCATGGCCATCCCTTTATCTTCCATGGGTGGGAGCGGCGGACATCGGGTTTCCGACGAGGGTGGGGGGGGCGGGCTGGCGGAGGCGGCCGGGGGTCGGGCAACCCAGATCTGGTACGACGGCTAGGGTTTGGGAAGTTTTTTTAAAATCACGGGATGGAGATGGAATAAGGTAGGAATAAGATGGTGATAAGTTTGGGATAAAGCTGGAATAATGAGATAGGTGGAATAGCGGGAATAGGCAAAAATAAAAAAATGCAAGAAAATAAGAAGAAAAAGAAAAAGAATCTGGACCTATCCTGGATTTCCATCATTCTCCTTGACCGTGAAGAACTCGACTCCGTCGAGTTCAAAAAATTGAGCACACCCTAATCCACGACTCGCTCTGATACCACTTGATACGGGACAAAGCGGGGGAGGATCGCTAGCGAGCGTAGAAGTCACCAGGGGATTAGGGCTTGCATCCAAGAACAAGGAACCAGGGCATCACACCCATTCCAATTTGGAGAAAACTCATATCAAAATAATTTTTTTGTTTGTATTCATAAGAAAAAAGGTGTTTAATACAAGAGGGGAGGGGCGGTATTTATAGATTCACCTCAGGGTACATTACTTGAGGGCTAGGAAACCCTGACATGTGGACCAAGAAACCATGGTGGATCGGTCAACAATAGGCCTATCTTAGACTTGAGATCTCTCTTGCAGGCTTGGCAGCATGAAAGGGCCCGGGTACATGAAGGCCAGCTCTGGTTGGGGGGGCCTGGTAAATCTCCTGGCTACTGATGACTCTCCTCTTGACTTGAACGACTCAACTGGACTTGACTGGACTAAAAGACTGGACCTAACTAAGTGGACTTGACTGACTCAGTTGTCTCACTTTATTATATGACTCAGGACTTAATTGACTTACTTTAGTACAGGACTCAAGTAACTCAGGATTAATGGACTACATGACTCGACAAAACTGTAATAGACTTCGGGTCCCCATCAGTAGGCCTGAGTTAGGGTTCAGTCTAGAACTAGGGGCACTAATGGTGTGGGCACCAGGATCAGACTGAGGCTCCTCAACCCTTTGAGGATCTCGGATTAGGGTTTCATCTTTTGGGTCATGTAATTAGGCTTCAAGCCTATGTAATTCTTTACTTTGAGTCATGCACTTTTGTTTTAGTCATGTACCTTGGCCAATATGGTCAAGTTAGGTCAATAAACCTTGTATTTAGTTGAATTGATCCAAGCCCGAGTCTACTTGAAGATTGGACCCAAGCTTATTTGAAGAAGAAGTGGACATTGAGTCTAGTCCAATTACTATTGGGCGAAGCCATGAAGGATGCCAATTCAGCACTGGGGTGCCACCTCATCATCCCATGTGGTGCCACTTCACCTTGCCAAGTGGGCAGTAGAAATTTGATTTCTTGGATGCCAAAGGGGACAACATCACTTGATACATTCCCTCCTTCCCTCCCCCTATAATGCTTATCTCCAAAAATAGGTGGGCGGCCAATGGAAGGTCAATGGGAGTTGAAGATTGCGAAGACAAGTCCCTTGCTTCAAGTCCCTCATATCAAGCCATCTTCCCAAAATACTTGGTCAGCCATGGAAGGTCAAAAGGAGTTAAAGATATGAAGAGACAAGTCCCTTGCTTCAAGCCCTCATATCAAGCTTTCTTCCTAAAATATTTGACCAGCTATGGAAGGAAGATCAAGAGTCCAAGGGCGCCAAGATAACCTCCATCTTCCAAGCCCCATATCATGTTTTTCACCAAAGGTGGGTGGGTGACCAAGGAAAGGTTGAAGACATAAGCCTTGCCACAAGCCCCATATCATGTTTCTCTCCAAAGATGGGTGGGCGACCAAGGAAAGAAGGAAGACACAAGCCTTGCTACAAGCCCCATATCATGCCTTCTTCCCAAAATGTGTGATCAGCCTTCCAAGTCCAAGGGCGCCAAGATCCTTCTTCCAAGCCCCAAATCAAGCCACGCCCAATCACATGCAAAGCCTTGGTCGGCCAAGGAAAAGGGATTTCAGATTTTTGGCACCTTATCAAGAGAAGACATGTAATTTTCTTTTGAATTTGAAAAGGATCCTAAGGTGCCTATATAAAGGACCTTATCCCTCTTTTGTATGGCTAATTTTGATGAATGAAAGAAAAAATTTTGAGTGCTACTCTTCTAGTTGTTGCCTTCATTTTTTAAGAATGTCGATCTCCGTAAGGGAGCGCCTTCGCCTTCGGGCATCGAGAGGTGTGAGGCCTCAAGTTACCTTCTCTTTCGTGCAAGACATCCTCCATCTTCGAGTTCGGAGTCCATCAAGATGATCCATCTTGGCGCCTAGCAAGAAGATCTCCCATTCACCACCATCTTCAACTTTCCTTCCCTCATTGTTTCTTGCTTCTTGCTATCTCCTAATAATCCTTTTGGTTGCTCACAGGTCCTCCAAGTGCCACGAATACGGAGTCGGTCTTCCTTGCCTTCGCGACCTTCGAACAAAAATTCGATGAATCTGCATGGTTGAAGACTCGATCATCTAGGCTACATCCGTGAGAGCGAGTGAACTCGACATCGAGCATATCAGAACTTTATAAGGTTTGCCACCCTAACTCTTAAGTTGGCATTGATTGGAGAGCTAAGTTCTACAGGGTTTCTCAATCCCGGGATCCTCTTCTTATCCTGTTTAGGGGCTTACTTGCTAGTTTGAAGTTCTTATTATTGTAGAACCCTAGATCTACTCTTGCTTATCTTCGGGAATCCTTAACCTCATTTAAAAAACATAAAAATAACAAAGAAAAAATCATCTACATCATCCTAGCATCTAGTTAGTCCCACATCAACTAAACCTAGGGTGTTCAGGTTTATGGACTATGGGTGCTTTCTAGAACCTCTCATAATTCTCAGCTACCTGGTAGGCTTGTTCCAGTTCCGTGACTCCCCTTAAATATAATTATCTCTAGATGTCTTCACAAAGGCTAGCCCTAAACTTAGATAGGGTTACTGATGAGGGTTCATCTAGGCAACACCTTATGGCACACTCATCGAACTTGGCTATATACTCTTTCACAAACCTACTTTCCTGATTTAATCTTTGCCATTGGTCTAAAAGTCTCTGCTGGTAGGATAGGGGAGCATATTTCTCTCTAAGCTTTAGCTTCATGGCCATCCAGGTTCCTATGGGAACTTCATTTCCCTGTTGGATTTGGCGTTCTACATTTCTCCAGTGTAACCTAGCCTGGCCGGTTAACCTAAGTTTGGCATACTTACACCTCTTTTCCTCACTCAAGTCATACCATTCAAAGAATTGTTCCATGCCTCCTTCCCAATCTATATAGGCCTTGGAATCTAGGGTGCCATCAAAGGTGGGCACATCTATCCTAAGGCTCATCAAAAGTCTCTCTTCCTAGTCCTGGAGCTCCTGATTGGGCCTCCTACGGTTAGGTTCTTGGAATAGGTCATGGCATTGGGCTCTCCTAGGGTTAGGTGGCATGGGAAGAGGTGAGTCAAGCTCGGGCTCAGTGTGGGACTCTTCAGTCCTTTCTACATTTCCTAATCGGGTTTTCATTTGGTCAAACCTATTGGTCATTTGGGTATTCATTCAGGCTATCTGATCAGTAAGGGCCCTCAATTGAGCCCCAAAGTCATTGTCCATGGTTGAGCTGGGTTGGGGGTTAAACTGGTTGTATTGGACTCCTAACCTAGTGGTCATGCACTAAATAGTCAAGGGGTTATGGTGCAGTCAAGCACACAAGGGTTAGCACGTCCTAGAGTTTGCTAGACCTAGAGCCAAAGTTGAATTGGTCAACTCACTTACACTCAACACAACACCTAATCCTTCTACTGGCCAGGTAAGAGGTGGGGTGGTGGGAGGCTCCCCCTGCCTATGATAGGGTCCTAATTAAGTAACCACCAGTCCACTTAGGGTGTTTGCCACTGGACCTCTAGCCTTAGACACCAGCTTCCAGTAATAGGTGATTGGTTGGGTGCACTAGTATACCCACAAAACTCGGACTCGACTTGTTGGTGTCCCTAAATCAATTAAGTTGCTAGTTAGTTTTAATTAGAGTTTGGGTACATATGCAAGGTGATGGTTTTGGGACCAGGACAGGTGATGAAATCCTGCCCTGATCTGACAGAGGAAAATTGCCCTTAAGATTAGTTTTGATGAGATGATGCACAATCAATGAACCCTAATGCAATCTAGTAACAAAATAAAGAATAAAATACTTTTGTGTCTTTTTATGATGTAGCTAACTTAAATTTAAGTTGGTTAAGTGATCAATCAAAGTTAGCTTGGGTGGGGTGGTGTTTGGTAGTTGATTAGGTTTAATTAGGTCAAATATGCAAGACAGCAGAAATTGAAAATTTTTTGTTCTGCTTTGATGTAGAGGTTAGCATGGATTTTAGAGCAAAAAAAATCTAAAAAATTTGCAGACAGAGGGTTGTGTGAGGATGACTCTTACCAAATTTCATGCAAAACAAAAATGGAATGATGTTGCAAATCCTAGGGTGTTGAACCCATAAGTGATTTTGGTGATAACAAAACATTGGAGCATGCATTTGTTTTACTAACAACTCTTCAAGTATTTTAAAAGATTTTGTAGGATGATTTCATTGTTTAATTTCAACTCCTACTTTCCTAGTTTTGAAATGAGTTATGTTGTAAGTGATTCATGTAAAGAAGAACCCAAAGAAAAAGTTAAGTAAAAATAATGAAAATGGGTTACTTCTAGATGTGTTTCAAGCTCAAAGTTTCATAGAAAAGATTGGTTAGAAGAGTTTGAAGGCATCTTGAGATTTTGAAGACTTGGTGGATGATTTCTGGAGAAAAATTGATAATTCACTAAAGAATTCATCCGAGCCAACTCAAAGAGAAGATAGCCGACTCTAGCACATGGCACGCATGAAGATTTCTGGCACACAAGCATCCAAGCAAACTCTAAGGGACCCGAGCCGACTCGTCCAGTTCATGATTTTCTTAATCAAACAACCGAGCTGACCCAAAGGGAATCTGAGTTGACTACATTATACTGTCAGACATCCGAGCCGACTCTTCAAAGATTCAAGTCGACTCCTCTAGACTCCAGAAAAAGAGTTCTGAGAACTACAGCCAACTGAGCTGACTCTAAAGAGAAAGAGCTGACTCTTCCAGATTGGATTTCTGAATGCCTGAGTATCCTAGCCTGGTGGGGGCACCAGGATCAGACATAGATTACTGGGCCCTATTTGGTTTACCTAGCCATGTGTCAAATTTTGTAATCAACTAGAATTGAGTCCAGTAAAAAGTTGAGGTTAGTTGATTTATCTCAACCCTCAACCTAGTCAGTATTTTGAGTCCTGTACATCAGTTATGAGTCCAATATAAGCCTAATTTTTGTACAAGAGAAAAGGTTACCATATTTTGGAGTTCCACCAGGCCACATCCAGGAGTCAGAGGCTACTACATTAGCCCATTGGATTTTGTGTGACAACCTAGGATCCAAGATACTTCTGGAAACCCTGATTCCTTCCAGATGCCCTCCAGATGCCCAGATTCTAGAGCATATTCTCGAAATAGGGCACCCATGATTCCAGAGGTCCACCTGCATCCAAGCCTAAAGAAATCAAGTCCAAGTGCCAAGCCCAAGCCCTAAAGAAGCAAGATTCCATGGAATATTCCTGCTACAAGGCTACCAACCCACCCCAGCTTCCAAACGCCCAAACCCATGCATCCAAGCCCCTTTGGGCTGGCCCCTTACTGCCCCTAGAAGCCAAACACACCCCTCTAGGCATCCTTGAAGTGTTGACCAAGTCCAAGAGGTGTCCTTGAGTGGAATAGTCAAAGCATGAAGGAAAAAGGAAAAGACTAGGTCAATTCCTAACCTAATGGGGATTTGTTTTTCTAACCTAGCTAGGAAAGGACTTGTATTCCAATTAGGAAGAGGACTTGTAACCCAAGTGTAACCATGGTTAGTGAGGGCATGGGAAATCTATAAATATCCCACCCCTCCCCCTCTTGTAAGCATCTCTTTCTTATGAATACAACTTGCTGAAATTTTGAGTTATTGCCTTGTGCTGGTATTTTGTTTTGGTTCTTTGGTTTGTGTTCTTGTACTTGGATGAATTCCTTGCTGAGCTAGCATCCTTCCATGCCCTAAATCACTGCCATCCAAGCCTTCACACATCCAAGAAGGAGTGCCCTAGGCTGCCAAGCAAGGAGATCTTCAACAAGCTTCAAACAGCCATCTTCTAACCCTAATCCTGATTCCTTTCAACCCATAGTTCCTTTTCATATTTTTAATTGCTATTTTGATTAACCCTGATGCTTGTAGGATCCCTGAGGTGCTTCCCTCTCCTGAGGAGGCCTTCTTTGCTGCCTGGACCATCCAGATTAGCCATCAGATTCGAGGGAAACAAGGCTTCTTCTTCCAGGCTCAGATCAGAGTGTGAGGATCTCTTCTGCTACTGAATTTTAATCTCTGACTGGTACCCTTCTCTTATTATCTGATTTAATGAAGAAAAGCTATCCTAAATTGGGAGTTTTCAAATCTCGGGTCCTGGCTTTTTCATTAGTTTGTATGAGTTCGCCTGCGATCCGATGATTCTTTGTACTACTAGACTTTCCGCTAGTTCTTGCTTTATTTTGGGAATCTAGCCTGCAAATAAAATTATAAAAATTATAAAAAAAGTTATCTTACTATTTTCCATGTATTTTTAGCAGTCTTAGAGTCATCCCAAATCATTTTGGTATTAGAGCATGTTTAGGATAGTTTTTATTTGCTTTGCACTCACAAACCCTAATTTCTGCATTCTATCCACTGCATTAGGTGTCTAAGTTTCATCTGATTTTGGCATCATAAATATTTTTTTCCTGTGAAATTTGCACTGCATGTCCTTTGTTCTGTCCTAGTAATTATCATAATTTTTAATTAGTTTTAGTGAAACCCTAAATTTCTAAAATTTGGCATAATAAAAATCCTAATAGAGTCTTGATAATTTCTGCATCAGTCAAAACAACCCTAGGTTTGCATCATCTGATTTGTTTTTGGCATGAAATTTAGTAGGAATCATCATCACCGTCTATCCTCAGTTTTAGGTTTTTTTTGATTTTTTTCTACATCGGGATATGTGTCAAACTCTACAATAACTGAAACCCTAATTCACTGATTTCTGGTGATTTTGTACTTAACTAACTCAAACATAATCAACTTCCACACACCCCAATCCCAAGCCAAACTTTGTTTGATAACCCCAGTTAACTTAAACCTAACTTGACACATCATAAATCATTAAAAAAATATTTTATTTTTTGATTGTTTTAGTTTGCATTAGGGCCATTGATTGCGATCATTTTAACCTAATCTTAAGGGCAACTCAAAATCTCATATCAGGGTAGGATTTCATCACCTGTCCTGGGCCCGAAACCACCATCATTATACTAACCCAGGCCTAATTAAAATCAATTAGAACTAATTTGCCCTAGTGGGCTAGAAGATATCAACAGGTCGGGTCCGAGCTGTGTGGGCCAATTAGTGCATTTAACCTTTTAGCTATTACTGAAAGCTGGTGTCTAAGGCTAGGGGTCCAAAGTCAAACGACCTAAGTGGTGTTATGGTTTTTAATTGGATCCCGCGAAATCTGGGGGGGCCTCCCACACTCCCACCCCCTACTTGGCCAGTAGAAGGATTAGCTATTGGGTTAGGTGTAAGTTGAGCTGACCCACCCAGTTTCCGGCTCTAGGTCTAGGAAACCCTAGATTATACTAGCCTTTTCTTTCTCTTTTGCATGCTTGGTTGCATCATTTTATTTTGATTGTTTGATTTGTTACATGACCACTAGATTAGGAACCCAATATCAAAAGTCCAAACCTCAGTCCAGCCCAACCATGGAACCCACATTGGAGACCATCCTAGATCAACTTGCCCAAATGAATGCTCAAACCCAAGCCCAGCTTACCCAAATAAACCAGTCCAACACCCAAACCCAAAATAAGCTTACCCAAATAGACCGTAGGTTTGACCAATCCGATGCTAAGCTTGACCAACTGATCCAATCAAGTAATCAAGCAAGCCATAGTTTTGACCAAGTAGGAGACCAATTAGGAACCCTAGGCAAGGTCCATAGAGTTGAACCCTTGCCCTATAGATCCTCACCTCTTTGACACCACTTGATCTTTTTCCTGAAATCAATAACCCTTTCTTCCATTATGTAGACCCTTTAGATAGACATCAAACCCATAAGGTAAACCTCATTAGTCTAGGATTAATTCCCGACACCCCTTCTTATATCTTAGTCTATCCAATTAACCCCGAACCCTTTTCTTACTTTCCAGCCAACCAGACGAACCCCGAATCCTCCTCTTATTTTTTGCCTTTTCTTAAGTTTTCTTATATTTCTTTAACCATTCACCTACATCATGTAGAGGTTTGCATGTTACATTAATTTCTTGCACATGTTAAGTTTGCATCTTACTTCTTGCATACCCTTTGGCATTTAGTAAGCATGCATTGTAAATTCTCATGTGCATGCCATGCTAGGGTTAAGCCTAGAGAGTCTATAGTGTGTTAAGTTAGACCTTAGAAAGTCCAATAAAATTTTCTTCAATAGGAAAGTTTAGTCGAGTCTAATAGGTATTAGTTGAGTCCAAAAAAGGCACAGCCTGAATTACATATCTGCACCTGCACTACCCTCTGCACGGCATATGCATATAGAAATTAGTCAAAAGCTGAACATAACTAATGAACTAACTAACAACTTGGCTAATTCCCAAGAGAGAGATAAAGAATTTTGCAGGGAATTTTGTAGTTGTGATGAGGGACAGGTGGATAGGATCGTTAGTGAGCCTAAAAGTCACCAAAATTAGGGTATCATATTTTTTTTGGAATTTTTTTAGGTAATGGGTGGTGAAGGAATAGTGGGGCTGGAAGACAGGGTTTGGAACTCATGGACTTTGGGACTCACCCTAACGAAGAGACCTCTCACCTCTAGGGTATTACACCCTCCTCGATACTTGAAGGCGCTAGGATGAATCTCAAAGGTCATGAGGGGATAAAGAAGATATGTTGGGAAGGGGAATAACTAGGGCCTCATGCCCATGCCCGAAGGCAAGAAGAATCACTCTTCTAAAACTTAAATTTTTTTCTCCAAAAACTCATATTTATTGACTGAACTATTTTTTTACAAAGGACTAAGGGTGGTATTTATAGACATTTCCAACCCTCATTTGAATTTGAATACAAGATAAAAAGATATGGATGACTTAAATTCAAATACAAGATAGGATAAGATAAGCCTATCCATATCTCAATCCTAACCAACCAAATCCTAATTCAAATTTCAAACAAAAGATAAATCCTAAATAAATATTCTTCAAATTTAAATTTATTTGCTGCTCTAGAATTCATGCTGCTCCGGGATTCGTGCAGGCCGAATTCCCCATCAAGTTGTAAAGAATTTTCTGCTCGCAAAGCTAGCCCATCCAAGATAATAAATATCTGTGGACCCAATGCCTATGTGCATGAGATACTACCTAATTTAGGTATTAGCTCCACCTTCATCATCTCAGATCTTAAGGTGTTTAGGGAGCCAGCAGTGATACCTAGCGAGCACCTTGAGCCTAACCCTCCCTTTTGAGAGAGACCCACCCTAGAGTGTCCACATACAATTGGCTAAATAGTGAGGAAAAGATTGAGAGAATCCTGGATGATCAAGCTATATATATCCAAAATAGAGGCTATCAAAGGTATTTGGTCCGGTGGCAAGGTCGGCCAGAATCTGAGGACTCGTGGATCACCCGTGAGGATTTGCAACGCCTCAACCCAGACCTACTCGAGCACTATGAGATCCAAGTTATCCCACACTCGACAGGGTCAAGTTACTCCCACCCTGGGAGAATTGGTGGGGGCACCAGGATCAAACACAAATTACTGGGCCCTATTTGGTTTACCAAGCCATGTGTCAAATTTTGTAATCAACTAGAATTGAGTCCTGTAATAAGTTGAGGTTAGTTGATTTGTCTCAACCCTCAACCTAGTCAGTATTTTGAGTCCTGTATATCAGTTATGAGTCCAGTATGAGCCTAATTTTTGTACAAGAGAGGAGGTTACCATATTTTGGAGTTCCACCAGGCCACATCCAGGAGTCAGAGGCTACTACATTAGCCCATTGGATTTTGTGTGACAACCTAGGATCCAAGATACTTCCAGAAACCTTGATTCCTTTCAGATGCCCTCCAGATGCCCAAATTCCCTTCCAGATTCTAGAGCCTATTCTCATAATAGGGCACCAATGATTCCAGAGGTCCACCTGCATCCAAGCCCAAAGAAATCAAGTCCAAGTGCCAAGCCCAAGCCCTAAAGAAGCAAGATTCCATGAAATATTTCTGCTACAAGGCTACCAAGCCATCCCAGCTTCTAGAGGCCCAAACCCATGCAAACAAGCCCCTTTGGGCTGGCCCCTTGCTGCCCCTAGAAGCCCAACATGCCTTTCTAGGCATCCTTGAAGTGTTGACCAAGTCCAAGAGGTGTCCTTGAGTGAAAAAGTCAAAGCATGAAAGAAAAAGGAGAAGACTAGGTCAATTCCTAACCTAATGGGGATTTGTTTTTCTAACCTAGCTAGGAAAGGACTTGTATTCCAATTGGAAAGAGGACTTGTAACCCAAGTGTAACCATGGTTAGTGGGGGCATGGGAACTCTATAAATACCCAACCCCTCCCCCTCTTGTAAGCATCTCTTTCTTATGAATACAACTTGTTGAAATTTTGAGTTATTGCCTTGTGCTGGTGTTTTGTTTTGGTTATTTGGTTTGTGTTCTTGTACTTGGACGAATTCCTTGCTACCCTAGCATCCTTCCATGCCCTAAATCATTGCCGTTCCAAGCCTTCACACATCCAAGAAGGAGTGTCCTAGGTTGCCAAGCAAGGAGATCTTCAACAAGCTTCAAACAACCATCTTCTAACCCTAATCCTGATTCCTTTCAACCCATAGTTCCTTTTCTTATTTTTAATTACTGTTTTGATTAACCTTGATGCTTGTAGGATCCCCGAGGTGCTTCTCCTCCCCTAAGGAGGCCTTCTTTGCAGCCTAGACCATCCAGATTAGCCATCAGATTCGAGGGAAACAAGGCTTCTTCTTCCAGGCTCAGATCAGAGTGTGAGGGATCTCTTCTGCTACTGAATTTTAATCTCTGACTGGTAAGAATCATTTCCTTCTCTTATTATCTAATTTAATGAAGAAAAGCTATCCTAAACTGGGAGTTTCTCAACTCTAGGGTCCTGGCTATTTCATTAGTTTGTATGAGTTCACCTGCGATCCGATGATTCTTTGCACTGGGACTTTCCGCTAGTTCTTGCTTTATTTTGGAAATCTAGCCTGCAAATAAAATTATAAAAATTATAAAAAAAATTATTTTACTATTTTTCATGCATGTTTAGCAGTCTTAGAGTCATCCCGCATCATAGCCGACTCGAAGTAAGACGAGCCGACTCCTCTAGAGTAAGGAATCAAGCTTCTGAGAAACCTAGCCAACTCAATTAAAGAGAGTCGACTGGACTAGAACTACTCTAGATCCGAGCTGACTCAAGTAGATCCGAGCTGACTCGAAGATCGATTCAGGCCTATAACAGCAAGTTCCAGAACTTCGAGTTTGAATTCAAAAAGTGCTCCAACGGTCAAATGTCACATCCCGATGTTCTACAATGACTAAAATCATTTAAGAAGAGTACAAGACTATATATTTGAGAGATTTGAACTATTTGAAAAAGAAGGAATGAACATTTAATGTTTACTTGAGCTTGTGAGCAAGAGAGCACTGAAGATCATTCAAGATAGTCTTCAAGTCTTCACCAACTCACATATGAAGCTTGAAGCATTTATTGAAGAAGTTGAAGAAGCCAACCAAGTGCATTGAAGCATAATCAATTAGGCTTCTCTTGAGCTGTATCGGCAACCATTCGATAAATTTGTTAATCATTTTGTTGCTTTCTTTTTATAATTCTTTTTGAATTGTTGGGTTATTGGTGAGCCCGGTTTAAAAACCAAATAGGTTCTTAGTTAGCCTGTGTTAAAACCAAGTGTTGGGTTCTTGGTGATCCTGTTAAAACCAAAAGTTGGGTTTCTTTGGTGAGCCCGGTTTAAAAATCAAAGTGTAGAGGTTTGGATTATGAGCTTGTTAAAATAATCTGATTGTATTCCAGTGGGGGATATAGTGGAAATCCCAAGTAGTAATCTTGGATAATGGATGTAGGAGCTGGGTTGCTCCGAAGCACTATAAAATTTTCTATGTTTGTGTTGTGCATTCTTTTTATATCTTGCTTCTACTTTTAATTATCTCAATCACAGCACTTAACACTTCAAGAAATTTTCAAAGAGCACATAATTGCTTAAACTTTTTAAATTCCTAATTCACCCCCCTCTTGGAAAAGCCACCTGGGCAACAACTGGTATCAGAATAGTGTCTCTGAATACATTTAGTGTAAAGATTGATGGCTCATCCCATGAGTACATCCTTAGCCGAAGGCCAATCTACCAATAGACCTCCATTCTTCACTGGCATAAATTATTCATATTGGAAAGCTAGAATGAAAATCTATATTCAAGCTATCGATTTTCAATTATGAAAGGTCATTCTAAAAGGACCACATATTTCCATGATCAAAATTAATGGCATGGATGTCCCAAAGCCCGAAGAGGATTGTGATGAACACAACATGAAGATGGAAGAATTAAATGTCAAAGAAATGAATTTATTGTACTATGCTTTGGATGCTAACGAGTTCGATCGAATTTCCACTTGCTCTTCTGCAAAAAAAATTTGGGACAAACTCGAAGTGACCCACGAAGGAACTTCCCAAGTGAAGACTTCAAAAATTAATCTTTTTATACATAGTTATGAACTTTTCAAAATAGAACCAACCAAAACTATCTCTATCATGTTTACTTACTTTATAGATATTATTAATGGTTTGAAAAGTCTTGGCAGGGTTTATTCAAATGCTAACTTAGTACAGAAGATCCTCATATCACTTTTGGACAAGTGGGATCCCAAAGTGACTGCCATCTAGGAAGCAAAAGATCTAAATGTCTTACCTTTGGATGAATTAATGGGTTCACTCATCACACATGAACTAGCCATACAGCATAGGACTGATGGTGATTAGAAGAAGAAGAAAATAATAGCCTTCATAGCTACATTGGATTCTAAAAAAGATGAGGAATCAGAAGATGACTGCACCTCCTCCGAAGACGATCTAGAAGATGAAGATATTTCTATGGTCGTGAGAAGATTTAGAAGGTTTATGGAAAAGAAGAAAGGAAGATACTATAGAAAATTCCATAAATGAGGTGAGCACTCCAAGGACAAGGACAAGGATAGAGAAAAGAAAAAGAATAAGTGCCAACATGCTATGAATGTAAGAAACCAGGGCACATTCGTCTCGACTGTCCTTTGCTAAAGAAATCTTTCAAGAAGATGAAAAAGAAAGCTATGGTTGCTACATGGAGCGACAACAAGGAGTCAACTTCATCTGGAGAAGAAGAGACTATGAAAATTGCTAACTTATGTCTAATGGGTCTCGAAGATGATGTAACATCCCCCGAACCTCAGTTAGAATTTATTTTTGATGAATTGAATTCTGCTTTTCATGATCTACTATCTAAATTCAAAAAGGCTGGAGTAAAGATAAAAACTTTAAAGAATATCAATGATTCTTTATAACAGGAGAAAGAAGAGATTTCAGAAAAGAATAATCTATTATAAAAGAACTTACATATCTTTTCTGAAAAATACAAAGCTTAGAAAATTGAAAACAATGCATGTCTTAACAAGGACAAAGCTTTAACTATTGAAAATAATGACTTGAAAAAGGAGGTTGAAAAACCTAAGCCACTGGTTGAAAAACTAACCTTATCTTTAAATAAGCTTGAGTTAATTTTAAAAGATCAAAGAATTTTTGGAAACAAAACTGGAATTGGTTTCAATTCTTCAATTTCAAATAGAATTTCAGCTACTACTTTTGTGACACCAAAGCTTATATTCCAAAATCAATATCTCAAGAAGCTATTGTATCTAATCCTTCTACATCCATTTCTAAAGCTACAATGTATGTACCTAAGAATTTAAATAGAAAATCTTTTATAAGAAAAAGTTTTACATCTGCATCAACATCTAGAACTTCAATTCGTACATCTTTTCAGAATTCTGGAATTATATATTATGTATGTCATGGAGTTAGACATAAATTCTTTCAATATAATTTATTAAAAAAATGCATATTCCAAGAATAGAATTAAAAGAATTTGGGTTCCTAAAGGAACCACCTCCGCTAACCTGCAAAGATCCAAGTTAGCTTGGGTACCTAAAAGAATTTCATGATTGTCTTGCAGGAATATCTTGTAGCCCAAAAATTGAAGAAAAGATGGTATCTCGACAGTGGCTGTTCAAGGCATATGATGGGTGACAAGGATCAATTTATCACCCTAGAGATGAAAGGAGGTATGGTTACTTTTGGAGACAATGGCAAGGAAAAAATAATCAAAATCGGTAAGATCAAAATAACCCCCTGTACTTTTATTGAAAATGTATTGCTAGTAGACAAATTGAAGCATAATTTTTTAAGCATTAGTCAATTATGTAATAAAGGCTTCAAGGTTGTCTTTGAATCATCTATGTGTATTGTAACAAACTCTCTTGATTATAGCAATAAGTTCATTGGATATAGACTTGAAAGTATTTATGTGGTAGACCTTAATGATCTTTCCATGTCTAGTATTTCCAGTTAGTTGCAATGAATGCTAAGACCAAGGAGTCTTGCTTACTTTGGCATAGACGATCAGGTCATGCTAGCATGCATACTATTGCCAAGCTAATTTTCAAGAATCTAGTAAGAGGCATGCCTAGATTTAAAATAGATCTTAATCATGTTTGTGATGTATGCCAAATAGGTAAACAAACTAGGAAGAGTTTTAAACCCAAAAATATGATTTCAACTACTAGACCCCTTGAGCTACTTCACATGGACTTATTTGGACCAACTAGGATGACAAGACTAGGTGGTATGAAATATGCTCTTATGATAGTAGATGATTTTTCTAGATTTACTTAGATTTTGTTTATCGCTTATAAAGATGAAACTTTTAAAGTCTTTCAAAAATTTCACAAAAAAGTTTCTAATCAGAAAAATTTTTTAATAGTTTCAATTAGGAGTGATCACGGCATCGAATTTGAAAATCAATTTTTTGATGATTATAGCACAAAAAATGGCATTGATCATAACTTCTCCGCTCCTAGGACACCACAACAAAATGGTGTCATAGAGTGGAAAAATAGGACTTTGGAAGAGATGGCCCGAACAATATTATATGAAGGCAATCTTCCAAGATACTTTTGGGCAGAAGTGGTGAACACTGCTTGTTATATTTTGAACAGTATTTTGATTCGTCCTATTTTGAAAAAAAACCCCCTATAAGCTTTGGAATGAAAAGAAACCCAAAATTAATTACTTTCATGTATTTGGTTGTAAATGCTTTGTGCTTAACAATGGTAAAGATAATCTAGAAAAATTTGATGCTAAATCTGATAAAGCAATTTTCCTTGGTTATTCATTACATAGCAAAGCATATAAAGTAGTTAATAAAAGAACTCTTACTGTAGAAGAATCTATGCAGTTATTTTTGATGAAACTAACCCCTCACCTTCTAAGAAAGAAGAGTGTATAGGCAATGATGCAAGTACAATTCAAAATGAAATGGAAGACATGAGCATCAAGAAAGACCAACTCAAGAATGAGAAGAAACAGTAAATAAGGATCATGCTGATCTACTAAGAGAAGGGAGGTATGTAACTTCTTATCCAAGAGAATTAATTATTAGTGATCCTTCACAAGGTATAGGACAAGGTCATCACATAGAGATGTACATGACTACCAAGTCTTTGTATCATAAACAGAATCTCATATCTTAGAAGAAGTTGAATATGACCCAAATTGGATGATGGCCATGCATGAAGAACTAAATCAGTTTGAAAGAAATAAGGTATGGACTTTAGTTGAAAGACCATCAGACCATCCCATCATAGGAACCAAATGGGTCTATAAAAACAAGTTAGAGGAACAAGGAAATATAATTAGAAACAAAGCTAGATTGGTGGCTAAGGGATATAACCAAGAAGAAGGTATAGATTTTGATGAAACATATACACATATAGCAAGACTAGAAGCTATTAGATTACTTCTTGTATTTGCTTGCTACATGAATTTCAAACTTTTTTAAATGGATGTGAAAAGTACATTCTTGAATGGTTTTATATCCGAACAAGTTTTTATAGAACAGGCACCAGGTTTTGAAAGTCATGCTTTTCCAAATCATGTTTTTAAACTCAATAAAGCATGGTATAGTTTGAAACAAGCACCTAGAGCCTGGTATGATAGACTTAGCACTTTCTTGATTGAAAATAATTTTTCAAGAGAAAATATTGACAAAACTCTTCTCATCAAGAAGAAATATGATGATTTATTAGTTGTATAGATTTATGTTGATGACATTATATTTGTTGCAACTAATGAAATTCTTTGTAGATAATTTTCTAAGTTAATGCAGGAAGAATTTGAAATGAACCTAATAGGTAAACTTAACTACTTCCTTGGACTTCAAGTGAAACAAACAAAGGAAGGAATCTTTATTAACCAAGCCAAATATACCAAAGAAATTATCAAGAAGTTTGGTATGGAGTCAAGCAAACAAATGAGCACACCCATAAGCCCAACCTACAGATTGGATAAAGATGAAGATGGATCCAACATTGATCAAAAGCTCTATAGAGGTATGATCTGATCCCTATTATACTTAACTGTAAGTAGACCTGATATCTTGTTTAGCATATGTGTATGTGCTAGATTCCAATCTAATCCTAAAGAATCACATATGCTTGCTGTAAAAAGAATCATAAGATATCTAAAAGGAACAAGCAATCTAGGTCTATGGTTTTCAAAACATTCTTCATTGAATTTGATTGGATTTTCGGATGCTGATTATGCTGGTTGTAAAATTGATAGAAAAGCACTAGCAGCACATGCCAATTTCTAGGGTTGAATTTAATCTCATGGCATTATAAGAAACAAAACTCAATAGCACTATCTACTGCTGAGATAGAGTATGTTGCTGCAGGGAGTTGCTGCACACAAGTGTTATGGATTAAACAACAACTTGAAGATTTTGGTGTTACACAATCTAAAATTCCTATTGTTGTCACCAAGATCGTCATGGCCTATAGCTGCTGTCGTGGTCAGATGGCCCCTCCGATTCTCTTGGAATATCATGCTCCTTTGGACCTGCAAAAATGGGGTTAGTGACCTAGGCCAGGGATTCCAACAGGGGCACTCCGATGGTCAAGTCAGTAATGATCCAGGAGAACAGATCCTCCTAGTTGAGCCCCTCTTGATGGACTCCATGCTAGGAGGAGTGAGTGGTGTAATAGTGGGGTGCAAGTGCCTCAGGAGGATGATGGCCGAGCTAGAGGGATTCTCTATATGGCCCTCTCCTTTGACTTACTTGAGTTTTTCTTGCATACCTCCCCGTTGGGGGTGCCGATGGTTCTTTTAAACTATGGTGATCATTGGGCACCTACCTTGGGATTTCCCCCGTGTCAGCGGGTGCGTGCAGTGGTGTCCCATGCCGTGAATGGGATGCCTTTCCTGGTTCGTGATAGGAGAACCTGCCATGCGCTCTGATATTTATTCCAATCACTCCATTCTAGGAAGCTTGGCAGTGCCTCGATTTGGGGGCCGCCCCTCCCGAGATTCGAATCTCCTAGTTGACTTCCTCTTCCGGGTGGTTCAAGTGGTCGGTGAAGAGCGTGGTGCCTTGATCACAGGGCTTCTCACTTTTCTGGTGTAAGTGGCAGTCGCGGATAGTTATTACGGCCAGGTGGGTGCCTTTCAGCAACCCTCGGGCGGCTCACCGACCTCCTGGGATGATGGTGCCACCTTCCTGCTTGCTGGTGTCTTCGCCCGAGCTAGAGGCCAAGCTGGAGAGGCAGGGCTCGACTCCGAGGGGCTCGGCCTTGACGCGACTCCACTTGGCGGAGGAGGGCTGAGCTCGACTCCGGACCAAGGGAGCCCGCCTTCGGGCGAGCTTGACCTGACGGAGAAGGGTAGAGTGCGGCTTTGGTCCAGAGGGCTCAACCTCGGAAGGGCTACACATGGCAAAGGAGGGCTGAGCTTGACTCCATACCACGGGGCTCGACCTCGAGGGGCTTGCTCTAGGAGATGCCGCTGGGCTCTGGCCTAAGCATCCCAATCTCGCGAGCCTGACTTGGCAGAGGGCGAAGCTCGGCTTCGGTGGGCAGCCCCGTTGTTTTGAGACAGCTCAGCCCGGTGAAGGAGTCCGGGTAGAATATCTGAGGTGGTAGCCTTCTCTGACGTGGTATCTGACAGCTACTCCACGTCAGTAATCTGGCTACATCATTTGCCCCCACTCCCGAGGCTCGTTAGTGCGTGGCACTCGGGTCAAAGAGAGTAATTATGGTGCTAACATGGGAAGACTAAGATCCGACATAATAATGGCCATGATCGCCGGTGCTTCATGAAGCGGTTTCCCAGGCCGTTGCGGAGGCACCACATGGCCATGTCTGAGTAGTTATTTCCAGCACAGAATTCAGAGCGATCGGGATGTCTTACCCACTGATGGCCAGCACGTGGCATGAATCCATTGGTGGAGGGGCTGTAGCAGTATGGATGCACTAGGTCATTTGGAAAGGAAAGGAAGTTTTTACCCAAAATACCTATTCTTTTGAATTCCTCGCGCCCGGTGCCATACCCTAGCTTCCTCTTCTTCCTGATTGCCCCAGACCCTCTAAGGAACCAGGTTAGTTTTTTTCTTCCCCTTACCAGAGTAGGCTTCTTCTTTCGAGGTTAAGGCCCTCTTTCGACAGAGTCCATCCCTTCTTCCTCTTGAGTTTCTTATTTCTTCCACCTCCATAGATGTCTTGTTTCGGTCCGGCCTTCCATCCTTCCATTAATCAGGGCGAGACCAGTCTTTCTGTGCTGAGACTGCCATCTTTTTCCTCCGATGAGGAGGAGGACGGGGCACATTTCGAGTTTAGCAGGAGGCGTCCTCCCGGTCCTGTAGCTATTAGGGAACCCGAGTCTATTCCTTCCCGTCCTTCTCGTCCTCCTTCCCCGCCTGAACCCATCTACGAGTCCGTCCGGTCGACAGGTCCCGGTGGGGTCACTTCGACGATCTCGATCGAGGAGCTGGGGACCATCCGGGATGTCTATGGCATCCCGCACTCTGTCCAGCTTCTAATCCCCCGACCACGGGACCGGGTTACTTCTAGTAGCCCAGGCCGAATAGCCTTCTATGAGGAGACCTTCTCCAGAGGGCTCCGCTTCCCCTTCCATCCTTTCTTCATGTCCATGTTGAGCAACTACTGTTTGGTTCCTGCTCAACTCATACCGAACGCCATCAAAACCATCTTCTCCTTCATTACACTCTACCACTTCCATGGGTTCGTTGCTCGGTTTTCCTTGTTCAGGGCATTCTTCATCCTGAAGCGCCACCCCACTGAGAATGGGTGGTGGTCCTTGTCTTCTCACCCGAAGGGTATTAGGTTTGAGCTCCCCTCTTCTATCAAGGGATGGAAGAGTAAATTTTTCTTTGCAACGGTCGAGGGGGTTGACTGGGTCTGGAGCGACTTGGATTAGTCCCCTAACTGAAGTTTTGCGGTTAATGCGGCTGACCAGGATGACTACGAGCAGCTCCGCACCACTCAGATTCCATCTCTTGAGGTTCTGCTATCAAAGCAGAACCTCTTTGAAGTCGGGGTCGACCCAACGAGGGAGTTGGATGAGTTCGGCTTGAGCTTTCCTTTCTTCTGTGCCTTTCATTATATTTCTTCTGAGCTCTAACCATTGTGTGTTCTGTACGCAGTCATGATATTCTCGGAGAGCGACTTGCTCATGATCACCAGGAAGAGGCCGCTGGCTAGACTAGTTGAGGAGCCCCCCTCGAGATGGAATCGGGGCGAGAGCACATCGGTGGCCGCCCCCGCCGCACCGGCCGATCTGAGCAGGAGGGAGGTCGAGGCCACTTCCGCACAGGTAGAGAGGATAATGTCCACGGCACCGGGGCTGAACCAGATGGTGTCAGGAAGGTGCCAGAGCGGTCGAGGCAACAAGAAGCAGTAGCTGTGGCCGAGGCCGGGGCTGTAGTTGCCGCCGCCACCGTGTCTCCCCATCCTCCGAGGCCTGCTATCATTGATGTTGAGGAGGAGGAGGTCCGAGGGGGAGATGAACCTATGGCCAAGGCACTACCTGAGAGGAGGCCAAGCTCCCAATCTACCCGGGAGGGCACCTCCACCGGAGGGGCAAGTGATCCGGCTTCCAAGGCGAGCAAGAGGGAAAGGGAACACCATCGGATCCCTTTCAAACTGGGGTCGGAGAGCTCTTTGCTCCAGAATCAGGCATTGGCGGAGTGCATGATAGATTTTTCCATCCAATCATGCGACCAGAAGGAGATGGCCGGACAGCGGCTGGGGGATGCGATCAGCAGCATCTTCCCTCAGCTCTTCTCGGTAAGTGACTTTGCCCATTTCCCCCATCTCTTTCTTTCTTTCCTATTGTTAGCTGAACTCCGGTGTGGTACAGATCGATGCCGAGGTCCTCTTGATCAGGGACTACTACCGAAACTGGCTGAAGAATGATCAGCAATGGGCAGCGAGTTCGAGTCTCTAAAAGTTGACCTAAAGGTGAGAACTAACGCCAACAGGGTGCTTGACCTGAGGGTCAAGGAACTTGAGAAATAGCTCGCTAGTGCTGAGGGGCAAGTGAAGGAGCTCTAGGAAAGCCTCGACCAGGAGCAAGGCCGGTCAAAGAGCAAGGCCGATGAACTCGCGGACACCGAGAAGAGGCTGACTTCTTTCAACGTTGAGGTAGTTCGACAGAAGGGAATCATCCGGTCCCTTTAGACTGAACTGATAGCGGCAAAGGAGAAGTTGGTCACAGCTGAGAAGGAGGCAGTGGAGGTGTCCAAGTTGGTGGAGGAAGCAAGGGAACGAGTCACCGAGGCGAAGAAGGAGGCCAAAGGTGTCGTGGCTAGGTACAAAGTCTCGAAGGAGTTCACCGTTGAGTTCTTTAAGACGGCATCGAACTCCTTCCATAAGAGTTTCATGTACCTACACCATCGAGTCGAGGCGTTCATTCCTGACAAGAGCCGCCATTGCCTCAAATATCCTCAGGCTTTGGACGTGGAGCTGAACCTGGAAGCAGACATTGTAGAAGTCACCGTTCTCGAACCTTCTTAGCCTATGGCAACTGTCGAGGCCAGAGCTGCACCATCCGAGGCCGATGCTGCACGTCCAGAGGCCCCTAGGGATGAAACTTCACAGTCTTGCAGTCCTGTCGAGAGGACAGCCCGAGTAGAATAGGTCTTTCTTCTGCTTCCTTATTTTCTTGTTTATTCAGATTTGGCCCGGGTCACCCGGTATGTCGGGGGCTCGAGAATCTTTGTAAATGAACCATCTATTTTTTCAATGAAATGAAAGTTTTTCTTCAACTGTTCTGACTTCAACCTCTTCCTCTTCTTCATTTATTCTTTCTTTTTTCTTCTCTTTCTCTCTTTCTTTCTTTTTTTTTACATATGCATTAATGCGATGGGGTAAGAGGAGAGGTCTCTGCCTCATTGTTGGATGCCCTGGGATTCGGAGTCTCAGAGCTGGGCTTAGAGACTTAGTGGCCAGAGATCTGAGCTCCGAGTCTTTATGTCTTGGAGCTAGGCTCGAAGGTGTGGTGGCCGAAGATCTGAGCTCTGAGCTTGGATGTCTTAGAGCTAGGCTCGAGGACTTGTTGGCCGAAGAGGTGGGCTCCGGGTCTTGGTGATTTCTTGGTGGCCAAAGATCTGAGCTCCGGGTCTCTGTGTCCTAGAGCTGGGCTCTAAGGTGTGGTGGCCGGAAATCTGAGCTCCGAGCCTGGATGTCTTGGAGCTGGGCTTGAGGACTTGTTGGCCGGAGAGCTGGGCTCCGGGCTTTGAGGTCTCGGTACTTGGCTCTGGGACTTGGTGACCAAAAAACTTGGTTCTGGGCTTTAATGTCTTGGAGCTGGGCTCGAAGACTTAGTGGCCGGAGATCTTGGCTCTGGGCTTTGAGGTCTCGGTGCTGGGCTTTAGAACCTGGTGTCCATAAAACTTAGTTTTGGGCTTTGATGTCTTGGAGCTGGGCTCAAAGACTTAGTGGCCAGAGAGCTTGGCTCCGGGCTTTGAGATCTCGGTGCTGGGCTCTGGGACCTGGTGGCCAGAAAACTTGGTTCTGGGCTTTGATGTATTGGAGCTGGGCTCGAAGACTTAGTGGCTGGAGAGCTTGGCTCTGGGCTTTGAGGTATCGATGCTAGGCTTTGGGAACTAGTGGCCGAAAAACTTAGTTCCGGGCTTTGAGGTCTCGGCACTGGGCTCGAAGAGTTGGTGGTTGGAGAGCTTGGCTTCAGGCTTGGATGTCTTGGAGCTGGGCTCGAAGACTTGGCGGTCAGAGAGCTCGGCTCCGAGCTTGGGTGTCTTGGAGTTGGGCTCGAAGGCTTAGTCGCTGGAGGTCTGAGCTTCGAGTCTTAAGGTCTCGATGCTGGGCTCTGGGACCTGGTGGCCGGTGAGCTTGGCTCTGGGCTTGGATGTTTTGGAGCTGGGCTCGAAGACTTAGTGGCCGAAGAGCTTGGCTCTGGGCTTTAAGGTCTCGGTGCTAGGCTCTGGGACATGGTGGCCGAAAAACTTGGTTTCGAGCTTTGATGTCTTGGAGCTAGGCTCGAAGACTTGGTGGCCGGAGAGCTTGGCTCCAAGCTTTAAGGTCTCGGTGCTGGGCTCTGGGACCTGGTGGCCGAAAAACATGGTTCCAGGCTTTGATATCTTAGAGCTAGGCTCGAAGACTTGGTGGTCGGAGAACTTGGCTCTGGCCTTGAGGTCTCGATGCTGGGCTCTGGGACCTGGTGGCCAAAAAACTTGGTTCCAGGCTTTGATGTCTTGGAGCTAGGCTAAAGGACTTGTTGGCCGAAGAGCTCGGCTTTGGGATTGGATATCTTAGAGCTGGGCTCAAAGACTTGGTGGCCGGAGAGCTCGGCTCCGGGCTTGGATGTCTTGGAGCTGGGCTCGAAGACTTGGTGGTCAGAGAGCTTGACTCCGGGCTTGGATGTCTTGGAGCTGGGCTCGAAGACTTGGTGGCCGAAGAGCTCGGCTCCGGGCTTGGATGTCTTGGAGCTGGGCTCGAAGACTTGGTAGCCAGAGAGCTTGGCTCCGGGCTTGGATGTCTTGGAGCTGGGCTCGAAGAATTGGTGGCCAGAGAGCTCGACTCCAGGCTTGGATGTCTTGGAGCTGGGCTCGAAGACTTGGTGGCCGGAGAGCTCGACTTCGGGCTTGGTGGCTAGAGAGCTCGGCTCCGGGCTTGGTGGCCAGAGAGCTCGGCTCTGGGCTTGGATGTCTTGGAGCTGGGCTCAAAGACTTGGTGGCTGGAGAGCTCGGCTCTAGGCTTGGATGTCTTGGATCTAGGCTCGAAGATTTGGTGGCCAGAGAGCTTGGCTCTAGGCATGGATGTCTTGGAGCTGGGCTCGAAGATTTGGTGGCCGGAGAGCTCGGCTCCATGCTTGGATGTCTTAGAGCTAGGCTCGAAGACTTGGTGGCCGGAGAGCTTGGCTCCATGCTTGGATGTCTTGGAGCTAGGCTCGAAGACTTGGTGGCCGGAGAGATCGGCTCCGGGCTTGGATGTCTTGGAGCTGGGCTCGAAGACTTGGTGGCCGGAGAGCTTGGCTCCGGGCTTGGATGTCTTGGAGCTGGGCTCGAAGACTTGGTAGCCGGAGAGCTTGGCTCCGGGCTTGGATGTCTTAGAGCTGGGCTCGAATACTTTGTGGCTGGAGAGCTTGGCTCCGGTGGTAATATTCCTGTAATACAGATAACCTTTTGTGCAAAGAAAAATCTTTATTATTAACAGCAGAAAGCCTTACACTATCTTCTCATATTGCATTCATTCCATGTTCGGGGGAACCTAGCACCGTCCAGGTCCTCGAGGTAGTAGGCCCCATGTGAGAGGACCTCAGCCACTTTGTAAGGTCCTTCCCAGTTTGGCAAGAGCTTGCCACACTCCCGGGGTTGAGATGCTTCAGCTCGGCGTAGCACCAGGTCTCCGGGTCTGAAGACTTTTGGCCTTACCCACATGTTGAAGTACTATGCCACTCGTTGCCGGTATGCCACCATTCGAAGCCGAGCTTTGTCCCTTGTTTCTTCGAGGAGGTCTAAGTTAAGCAGAAGGTGTGCCAAGTTCTGCGCTTCACCATACTGTTGTACTCGAAGCATGGGCATGCCAAGCTTAACCAGGATGACTGCCTCGGCACCGAAGACAAGGTTGAATGGCATCTCACCAGTTGTCATTCTGGGCGTTGTGTGATAGCCTTATAGGACACTTGGGAGTTCTTCCGCCCACCAGCCCTTGGCTTTGTCCAACCTGGTTTTGAGACCTTGGAGGATAGTTCGATTGGTCACCTCGGCCACCCCATTCATTTGGGGGTGGGTTACCGAGGTAAAGCGGTGTTGGATACTGTGCTCAATGCAAAATCCTTCGAGTTCCCGGTTATCAAATTGCCACATGTTGTCGGTGATGATACAGTGGGGGAGTCCGAAGCGGTAGATATCTGACTTCTAGAAGAATTGGTGGACATTGGCCTCAGTGATTCGAGCTAGCAGTTCTGCTTCAATCCACTTGGTGAAGTAGTCAATCGCCACTAGCAGGAATCTTCATTATCCTAGCACAGGGGAAAATGGTCCAAGGATGTCCATTCCCCACTGAGCAAAGGGTCAAGGGGATGAGAGCTGGGAGATCGGCGCCGCTGGCTGGCACTGTATATGGGTGTGGTGCTGGCACTTGTCACACTTCTTGACAAAAAGTCGGCAGCGTCCTCCCTCATGGTCTCCCAGAAGTACCCCTGGAGAAGGGATTTGTATGCCAGCGTTCTCCCTCCCACATAGTTCCCACAGAGGCCTTCGTGTATCTCCAGGAGCACGAAGGCCACCTATGTGGGCCTGAGGCACTTCAAGAGCGGGTAGGAATGAGATCGATGGTAGAGCTGGTCTTCCATCAAAACAAACCGGGAGGCCTTCTTCTTGATGAGACCAGCCTCCGTGCAATCCTTTGGCAAAATGCCATCAGTGATGTACCTGACATACCTGTCCATCCAACTCAGCTCCGGAGTGACTTGCTGCACCTCCTCTGGCCTTCATAGCTTGGATTCTCGAGGTACTCGATGTAGGTGCGCACCAGTGACGAGTTTGGCAAGGTCACGAGCCTTGACAGTGCATCTGCACGTACGTTCTCCCCCTGGGGATGTGGAAAATGCTAAAGCACCGGAAGCCCGTCGTGCTTGAGCAGACTCATTCCAGGTACTTCATCATCTAGGGATCTCTGGCCTCATACTCTCCGGCTCTCCGGAGTCTTGCCCGGCAACCAGTTGGAAGTCGGTAAAGACTTTCAAGCTTTGCATGCCTAGCTCGAGGGAGATTTTCAGACCCATGAGGAGCACCTCGTACTCCGCCTGGTTGTTGGTTACAGCAAACTTGAAGCGGAGGGCATATTCTGTCACCACCCTGTCACTGTTGGCGAGGATGAGGCATGCTCCACTCCTGCCAAAATTGGACGTATCATCCACGTGGAGGATCCAGGACTCCTCCCCTGATCCGAGCTCTGCTTGTCGCTCCATCATTGTCTGCTCTGGCTCCTCAGCGAGCCCCGTGCATTCGACCATGAGGTCAGCTAGGACTTAGGCCTTCTGTAAAGATCTCGGCCGATATGTTATGTCGAACTCGCTCAATAGCAGGGACCACATGGCCAGTCTCCCGGAGGTCTCGGGGTGGCAAAGTATGGTCCTCAGCGACTGGTCCGTCATGATCATGATGGGGTGTGCTTGGAAGTAGGGCCTGAGGTGCTTAGCTGACATTATTAGTGCAAAAATGAGTTTCTCGGAGCAAGTATACCTGATCTCTACATCACGGAGGATTTTGCTGGTGTAGTACACCAGCTTCTGGGACTCGTCCTCATTTGCATGGATGAGGATCGAGCTGACTGCTCCGGGTGTGACCACCAGATAGAGCAGGAGCTCCTCCCCTTCTTCCGGTCTGGAGAGTAGCAGAGGAGTGGCCAAGAACTCCTTCAATTCTTCGAAGGCCATTCTGCACTTCTCCGTCCAGGTGAAGTCGTGCATCTTGTGCAGTGCCATGAAGAAAGGGAGGCAGCGATCTACCGACCTCGAGATGAACCAGCTCAGCACTGCGATCCGCCCTGTCAAGCGCTGGACCTGCTTCTTGGATGTCGGGTGCTCCATGTCCATGATCGCCTAAACCTTCTCCGGGTTGGCTTCAATACCCCTCTGTGTGATCATGAAGTCGAGGAACTTTCTCGCCGCTACCCCGAAGGTGCACTTCACCGGGTTCAGCTTTATCTGGTGTTTTCGAAGGTTGTAGAAGGCTTCGGCAAGGTTGACGACATGGTCCGAGCTTGGCTTGCTCATGACAAGCATGTCGTCCACGTACACCTGCATGTTCTGGCCAATTTGGTCTTTAAAGACCCTATTGACCAGACGTTGATACGTGGCCCCAGCATTCTTTAGACCAAAGGACATCATCTTGTAGTAGTAAGTCCCTTGGTCAGTGATGAAAGCGGTATGCTCCTCATCCTCTGGGTGCATCCGGATCTGGTTGTACCTGGAAAATGCATCCATGAAGGAGAGGAGCCTGTGCCCTGAGGTGACATCCACCAGCTGATCGATCTTCGGCAGGGAGAAGCTATCCTTTGGGCATGCCTTGTTGAGGTCGGTGTAGTCCACACAGATCCTACATTTGCCATTGCTCTTCTTTACCATCACCACATTCGCCAGCCAGCTCGGATATTGCACCTCCCGAATGAAACCAGCGGCGAGAAGTTTGTCTACCTCCTTATTGATGGCCGCCTACCTCTCCAGGATGAAGCTTCTCTTCTTCTACCGAACTGGCCTGCACTTCGGGTCAATGCTTAACTTATGAGTGATGATGTCAGGGGGGATACCTGGCATGTCGGTCGCTGTCCAAGCGAACACATCTACGTTCGCCCACAGGAACTCCAATAGGCGGGCTCTCTCCTCCTCCTGTAGTTGGGCCCCAATCTGCACCGTCTTCTCCTATTCCACATAACCTTCCCCTTCCCTCATAAAGGGGAGTACATTTTCAGATTGCCCTGCCCCCCGGGCCTTCTTGGATGCATGCTTGGCTCTCCAACATATCATCCCCACTGGCTTCTCGATAGGGCGGTTATCCACTATAGGAGCTAGTGGGAGAGCGACGAGCACCTCAGGTTCTGCTTGAGGTCTGCCCCCCATGTACTTCATCCTATCATGGCTAGAGGATGGTCTTATCAGAGGTGGGTGCTTCAGGTAGGGCTCACCTTCGATCTCCACGAGGATATTCATCCTAGGGGCGAGAAGGGGGGTATAACTTCCCTCGGGAATGGGAGCACCTCTCGTCCTTGGCCCCTGCCGAAAGCTCAGAGCTAGAGGTCCTGGCTTGTGCATCCCGGATGCCTCGATGAGGGCAGGTTTCTTCAGTGACTTCCTGTCGAGCTCCTACCTCGTACGATCTGTCTCCTCGACATGGATGTACTTCTGAGCTCGGAGGAGGAGCTCGAAGTATCTCTTGGGGGGCTTCTTATCGAGTAAGTCAGACGGGAGATCTTGATGATGCGGCAAGCATATGATTAATGTTTAGATTATGATTTGTAGAGCAATGAAACCTAATTACACTAGCATTGTACTCATCATAATAAGACTTAAGGATTACAAGAAATAGAACTTTTACTTGATTAGACACAATCCTAAACTAAGAAGGAAGAAGATCTAGATAATAGGGGCTAATGATTATGGACTTACCTTGATGAGCTTTCCAACCTTCTTTTGATTCATACCTTGAAACTACCAACGCTCTGGACTGGAGGACTTGGATAACAAAGATCAGAACTCTGGACTTGGACTTCAGTCTATCGGTTCATTGTCAAGGGGGAACCCGGTTCTCAACTCAAAGACTTCGAGGGACCCTGCAATTGAAGATCAAAGGTTAAGGAAGAAAGAGACAAATGTAAAGAAAGGTTGGGAGGATTTGTGAACAAAGAAGAAATTGCAGAAGATCTGGCCGACTCCAATGCCTTCGTCTTATACTGGAATGGTGAGTTGCTTGGGGAAAAAATAAATAAATAAATAAATAATGGCTTTGGCGTGGAGGAAGAAACTTTCACACAAGAACACAAGATAATTTGCTTCAAAACTTCACTTGTATTTCATTCATCTTCAATCCCCTTTTTACAATAGGCGTCCAAGGCTTTTAATAGCCTCACAAAGCTAGCTTTTGAAATTTAAAAACTTCCCAAATTGAGGAGGATTACAAGGGGGGTTGGAGGATTTGATGGAGGGTTTGGAGGGATGTGGGGGGAGTTGGAGGATTTGGTGGAGGGCTTGGAGGGATGTGGCCAACCTCCTTGAATTTGAATCTCCCTTGTTGGCGACCAAAGGGTGATGAAGTGGCTGGTGAGGTGGCACCTCTGGTTGATGACATGGCATGGTGAGGTGGTCTTCTAATTTCAAGATGACATGTGGCGCCACGTGGTCCTAGTTGATGGTCCTTTTCTCTTGCTTGGTGGTGTCTTCTCTTCTTCATGGGGTCAAATTTGGGGTCCAGAATTTGAGTCTTGTTGCTGGCTTTCATGGCTTTAAGACTTGAATAGACTTAACTCAACTGAATTAGACTTAACTCAACTGAATTAAACTTAATTGACCTAGACTTTAAATCTTGAAATGGACTTACAGGAAATGAAATTTTAAAAGTAATTACAGGACTCAATAAACACTCTTGATTTGAAACTCAAAATTAATTACAGGACTTTTAAAATGGAAATGACTCCTTGTTGGAGTGAACTTTCTTTTGGTTTCTGGTGTCCACACCAATTCTCCTGGGGTGGGCAGAACTCGACCCAGTCGAGTATGGTTCAGTTTTGCCCTGGTAATGCTCGAACAAGTCTGGGTTAAGTCTTTGCAGGTCCTCTCGAGTAATCCAAGAGTTGTCGGACCCAGGTCGACCGTTCCATTGAACCAGGTATCGCTGATAGTTCTTATTCCTGGTAGTAATGGTCTTGTCATCCAGGATTCTCTCAATCCTCTCTCTCCGCTCAGGTAGGGTTGGTGGTGGACACTCGGAAATATGTTCACTCTCAATGAAAGTTTTTGGCCCAAAAGGCTCACTAGGTATTAGTACTGGTTCTTTGTATTCTACTAGGTCTGAAACATTAAAGGTTGTACTGATACCCATATCAGGTGAAAGTTCCAAAACATATGCATTAGGCCCTATTTTCTTTAAGATCTTGAAAGGTCCCGCTCCACGGGCATGCAGCTTCTTTATGGTTCCAGAGGGGAACCATTCAGGGTTGAGCCTAATCATCGCATAATCCCCTTCACATAATTCTTTAGCCCTCTTATGTGAGTCAGCTAAGTGTTTGTAAGTTTCATTGCTTAGGTTGATCTTATTACTGATTTCTTTATGCAAATTTGTGACATGCTGTGCAGCAGACTCAGAGACTCGTGTGTGAATAGGTAGTGGGATTAGATCTAAAGGCTTCCTAGGCTTGTAACCATGGACTATCTCAAAGGAACTTTTGCCCGTAGATCTATTGACCGAACTGTTGTAAGCGAACTCAGCACGTGGCAATAACAAATCCCAGTTCCCTAGACTTTCTCCCACTAGGCATCTTAGCAAGTTTCCTAGACTTCTATTTACAACCTCGGTTTGTCCATTAGTCTGGGGATGGTAGGCTGTGGAGAATTTCAGTCTGGTTCCTAATAGGTGTCAAAGGGTTTTCTAGAAGTAACTTGTGCAGCGGACATCCCTATCAGAAACTATGGTTTTTGGTAACCCGTGGAGTTTGACTACTTGATCAAGAGAGAGTTTGGCTATCCTAGAGGCATCAAAAGTTTGGGAGCAAGGTATGAAATGGGCCATTTTTTGAAAACCGGTCGACCACCACAAAGATTGAACCATGTTTTCGAATGGTCTTGGATAATCCTAGAACAAAGTCCATGCTTAGATCCTGCCATGGACACTCAGGTACAGGTTATGGAGTGTATAGCCCGGTATTCTTCTTTTGCTGCTTTGCAACAGCACATGTCCTACATCAGGCTACAAGGTTTGCTACTTGTTTCTTAAGGCCTGGCCAGTAAAATTGTTCCTCAACAGCCAAGATAGTCTTGTTTCGCCCGAAGTGGCCAGCCAAACCTCCCGCATGTATCACCCCAATTCACTTTGATCAAGATGACCGAACCATGAAGAACATTAGGCTAGAAGCTCCCACCTTTGATGGAATTTTAGATCCTAAGATCTACATTGATTGGGAAGGTGAGATGGACCAGTATTTTGACTGGTTTGAGATGAGTGAAGAGCACAAGTGTAAGTTTGCAAAGCTTAAACTTACCAAGATGATGCGGCAAGCATATGATTAATGTTTAGATTATGATTTGTAGAGCAATGAAACCTAATTACACTAGCATTGTACTCATCATAATAAGACTTAAGGATTACAAGAAATGGAACTTTTACTTGATTAGACACAATCCTAAACTAAGAAGGAAGAAGATCTAGATAATAGGGGCAAATGATTATGGACTTACCTTGATGAGCTTTCCAACCTTCTTTTGATTCATACCTTGAAACTACCAACGCTCTGGACTAGAGGACTTGGATAACAAAGATCAGAACTTTGGACTTGGACTTCAGTCTATCGGTTCATTGTCAAGGGGGAACCCGGTTCTCAACTCAAAGACTTCGAGGGACCCTGCAATTGAAGATCAAAGGTTAAGGAAGAAAGAGACAAATGTAAAGAAAGGTTGGGAGGATTTGTGAACAAAGAAGAAATTGCAGAAGATCTGGCCGACTCCAATGCCTTCGTCTTATACTGGAATGGTGAGTTGCTTGGGGAAAAAATAAATAAATAAATAAATAATGGCTTTGGCGTGGAGGAAGAAACTTTCACACAAGAATACAAGATAATTTGCTTCAAAACTTCACTTGTATTTCATTCATCTTCAATCCCCTTTTTACAATAGGCATCCAAGGCTTTTAATAGCCTCACAAAGCTAGCTTTTGAAATTTAAAAACTCCCCAAATTGAGGAGGATTACAAGGGGGGTTGGAGGATTTGATGGAGGGTTTGGAGGGATGTGGGGGGAGTTGGAGGATTTGGTGGAGGGTGATGCAGAACGAAAGCTCTGATACCAAAATTGATGCAGAACGAAAAAAGATGATGCGATACAGAAGTAAATTAAAATTAATATATTTATTTTTATTTATTTATTTTCAGAAGTCGACTTTGACTTAAAGGAAAGATAAACTAATGTTGAAAGAAACTAAGAAATGACAGAAAGCACAATTAAAAGGAGTGGATTATCAGAGTAACTCAGAAGTAGGATCGCTGGGGATTGAGAAACCCCCAGACCTAGGGTTTACTCCTCTTTCAAGAAACAGACGAAGAGAGAAGAGAAGGTTTTATACCTGACTGTGATATCTCTCGTTGCTTCAATTGAAGGACACTCTCGAGCAGATTGTAGGATCCTTGGAGACGATGTATCTTCACAATGGATCATCGGATTGTAGTCCTATGGCAAGGTTGGCCTTCTTCTCGAACTCAGGATCTGGAAGAAGAAGAACAAAAAAAAAGAACCAGAAACTCAAAGAAAGACACTGACCTGAGGACTTAATGAAGATTGTTGGATGTAGAAGTTCCGGAGATCTTGATACTATCTGACTCTTCTTTGAACTTGCTCTGTAGTTGAAACAGTTGATCTGAACATGGATGCTGGTGGCCGGCCTCTATGTGGAAGAGAGGGGCCGTGGGATGTAGATGGAAAATTAGGGTTTGGTGGTGGTGGAGTAGAGATGGGTGGACTAAGCTAGGGTTTTGGGGTTGGAGATCTCACACCTCCTCAAGGTTCCTAGGGAACCCGGATTTACTCCCTCACGGAGCTCAACACTTGAATACAAGTGCAGAAGAGAGAAACACAAAGTTGCTCACAAAGAAATTGATTTCATTCATCATTTAAATTCAAGAGTTACATAGAGTTGAATATATAGACATAACAAAGAAATAAAATTTCATACACTTCCATGTGGGACTAATAGGACTAACCCACACTTTAGGCATCAAATTCTCTTCCCAAGACTCCTTCCATGAGTGGGCAGCCCAAAAACTCCAAGAAAACTTGAAAATCAGCTCCAAATGGCAGGTTATGGGGGTGTCTCCTAGTATCTCTCCATGAATCCAGGATTTTCCCTTCATGGTTTGGCTCTTTTGGACACCTCCTAGTCTTGCTCCACAAGTTTAGGCTTCTTCCTTTCATGGCTTTGGCACTTTAGGAAACTTTTGGGTGCCTCCTTGATTTTCTCCCCAAGACATGCTCTCTTCCCTTTTATAACTTGGATTTTTATGGAACATTGTGGGGCACCTCCTTGATCCTCTCTTCAAGAAAAATTCTTGCCATCCTGGCTTGGGTTTATCTAGAAAGAAGTTGGCTCCTCCTTGGATTGAGGTATCTTGATGGATTTCTCCCCCAAGTGGCGCATGAAAGAAGGGACCTGCTTTCTTATGGTGTGGGGACCAAGGCACACTAGATGGAGATGTGGTGCCTCCTGGACTCTGACGTGTGGCTGGGAGTGTGGTGCCCACATGCTTGGGCCTGGGAGAAAAAATTGGGCACCCTGTACCTTGACTTGATTTAAAAAAAATGGCACCAACCTGGAGAAGTCCTAGACCACTACTAGGACTTGTACTGAGTCAACATGACTCAACAAAATTTAAATTGTAGGGAAATACAGACTCAAGACTAAAATTGAGTTGACCAAGTCAACCCCAATTACAAAACCAGAAAACCCTAATTCTTCGGGCAAGGTCAATCAGAGATCCAGATGGAGCCCTGAAGTCTTCTTCTGAGTCTGGTGCCCGCACCAATTCTCCCGGGGTAGGAGGAACTCGACCTTGTCGAGTAAGGCTCAAGTTGGCTCTGGTATCTCTCCAAGAGGTCTGGATCCAAATCTTGTAGTTCTTCTCGGGAGATCCAAGAGTCATCAAAGTCTGGCCTTCCTTGCCAGCGGACCAGGTATCTTTGGTATCCTCGATTACGAGTAGAGATAACCTGATCATCCAGGATCTTTTCAATCTGCTCTTTCCTCACAGCCAGTTTGTTGGTGGACACACAGGGTTGGGATCACTCTCAATAACAGGATTAGGTTTCAAAGGCTTACTAGGAATCACAACTGGCTCCCTATACTCTACTAAGTCTGTAATGTTGAAAGTAGAGCTATTGCCTAGTTCCGGAGGCAACTCGAGCACATAGGCATTGGATCCTACTCTCTTCACTACTCTAAATGGTCCAGCTCCTTTAGCATGTAACTTTCTAACGGTTCCAGGAAAAAACTGCTCAGGCCTTAACCTAATCATTACATAGTCTCTCTCAACAAAAGTTTTGACTCGTCTTTGAGAATCAGCCAACTTCTTATAAGTTTCATTACTTAAAGTTATTTTGGCATGAATTTCTTTATGCAAGTCCTTTACATGCTATGCAAGTGCATCAAGAGACTTGTGTGTGTGGGCTAATAGTGAAATCAGATCAGGTGGTGTGTGAGGCTTGTATCCATGAACAATTTCAAAGGGACTCTAGCCTATAGACCTATTGATCGAAACATTATATGCAAATTTAGTCCTAGACAAAATACAAATACCAATTCCTGGTGCTCTCAATCAAACCAAAATCTGAGCCAAAGCCTAGTAAAGGGTCAAGAAAAACTAAACTAGACTGACGACGCATTCCTAAAGAATGGACTTTATTCCAAAGGAACCCTAGGTCTAAACCTAACAAACTAAGGCTCTCTAGGTTTGACCTTGGGTCAAAGGAGGGCATGCAGAGCATGAAAACTTATTATGGATGCCTAGTAGGTGCCATAAGGTCTTCCAGAAGTAGGTGGCAAACCTAATAGGTTCTAAGGAGTCTTGCAACCTAGAGATCTCAGTAAAGTGTAATCCCATAGCTCTAGAAACATGAGAAGATTCAGGGAAGGGTAGGAAATAAGAATCAGAGTTTTGAGGTGGCTTATCAGAAACAAGAAACAAACCTTGGTTATTCAGGATGACCTTAAAATGAGGACATTGTTCTATAGGTGCACTCATCCAAACCTCATGATTTGCTCTAGGAGGGTCTACAAGTGCAAGTTCTAGGGTAGGCTGGGTGCTCCTAGAAGGTGGAAGGTTATCAGGAAGGTCTTTGGAATGTTTATCTAAAAACTCCTCTAAGCTACTGTCTTTTTCTTGTTCTTGGACCTTCTCAATGGGCAATTCTTGTGAACCCCTTCCTTCTTCACACTTCTCTACCAGATTTGACTCAGGGGTGTCTTCTTTGGATTCCTCAATGAGTTCAGGGGTATTCTCACTTAAACTTTCATTTGGTGTAATTTCCTCTTCCTGAACTTCCTCAAAAGGGTCTTCTCTTAGGGTTAGCTCCTGAATTCCTTGAGTGGCAGGGGTCCCCTCAATAACCCCATTAGGTAGGAGTTGGTTAATTGAATTATCGGGAGAGATATCCTCAAATTCTTCTTCTTCATATTCATCTATCAAACTTATGTCAGGCTCATATATTTCTTCCTCAATCTCACTGAAATGTTCTAATCTATTCTCCTTTGATTCCTCTTTAAGTACGGCTCTGGTCAGGTCAACTAATTTTGGGATGGCCATGCCTAACTCCTTCTCAGTGTTATCCTTCTGGTCAAGAGGTGACACAAGTGGGAATTGACAAACAAAAGTCTGGTTCACTACGGGTGTCGGATCAATCGGAACTTGACTCAAGTTGGTAGAGGTTGGCTTTAAGTCCAAAGTACTTGATTGGTTATATCTTAAAGACCACTCATAGTCTTGGGCTTCTTGGTAGGCTCGGTCTAACTTATTGGTTATTTCAAGGCATAGCTTCCTATAAATGTCTGGGTGTAACCCAACCCTAAACCTCGATGTGATCTGAGCTTCGGTCTCAATGGTATTGCATTTCATGTCATACCACTGGAAGTCCTCGATATATTTAGACACAGGCCTATTACCTTGTCGCAATTGGTACCATTGGTCTAAAAGTCTTTTCTCATAGGATCTACCTAGGTACCTATCTCTCAACTTACTTCTCATATCTCTCCAAGTATATATTTCCTCTTTTCTTTGATAACACTCATGCTCAATAGCATACCAATGCGACCTAGCATGTTTGGTGAACTTGGTTTTGGCCAACCTAATTTGTCCTAATTTCGATATGTTAGTGCACTCAAAATACCGATCCATTTGTTCTTCCCACTTAATATTTGTCTCTTGTCTTCCATCAAAAGTGGGTGCATAAGGTTCGGTGTTCCTAACAGGTCCCTTTTCTGAGTCAACCAAGTATGGATATAGGCTCCTAGGGTTATGCTCGGGATCACGGTATAAGGTCCTCCTAGGCTCCTGGCATGGGTGAGGTTGGGGCCTATTAAATTTTAGATCAGGGGTCCAATTTTGATGTCTACGTTTCTCAAGTCCCTGGGCTCGATCTCTAAACTGGGCAAAACCCTCATTCATATCCTGACTCAATTTGGTCATACTTTCGGTAAGAGTTTTAATCATGGCCTCTAAATCAGGTTGGGTTTGACCAGGTTGGTAGGGTACTTCGTTCCGGGTGGACATGATGATGCAAGCAAGCACACCAAATGAGACTCGACTGAAATGACTACGGGCTAACTAGACCTAGAGCCCAAACTAGATTCCCAATCAGAGTGGCAAGCTAGCCTGTAGTAACTCGGGACTCAGCCAAGCAGGTGGAAGGGGAGTGTTAGGTCCCTAATTGCCAATCCTAGACACCAATCAGTGATTGGCCAGGTAGGCGGACCAGCACACAAGCCCTTCAGGACGTAGTCCCTGAACCACCATTCTAGACACTGAGTACAAAGCACACACAGAGTAACTAGACAAACTGACTCAACACTAGCCTAGACCCGACTTGTTGGTGTCCCTAGCCCACTAGGGCAAATTAAGTCTAATAAATTTTAAAATTAGGCTTAGGATCGAATGAATGGATGGTGGTTTTGGGCTAAGGAGAGGTTATCAACTCCTCCCCTTATCTTAGATGCTCAATTGCCCTTAAGATGAATTAGGAGATGATCACTCAAAAAAAAAAAAAAAAATTGTAATGCAGAAACATAGAAACAGAGTTGCTGTAATTTAACTCTCAGAAATTTTACGGAAACTAATAAATCACAGTAAAATTATGTAAAATAGTTTCAATTATATTGGTTCCAGTAAAATAAAAATTATACAATTTGGAGTTACCTGCAATGAGAAACAATTCCTGCAACAGGGCAGTTACAGACTGAAAATAGAATGCTTCCCCCGTTTACAATTCCTGCTACGAAGTTGTAACCCAGCGGATCCCCTACATGCCCTAGGAACACCCCGTGGAATGGGAAGAGGAGGCTTGCACCTCACTTCATTCCTAGGACCGGACATCCTGGGGAGTCTACTTCGAGCAGACAAAGTAAAAAAGAGAGACACTCAAAACATGCAAGCAAGTCAGAAACCCTAGACAGGGCTCTGATACCAAAATTGACGCAGAACGAAAGCTCTGATACCAAAATTGATGCAGAACGAAAAAAGATGATGCGATGCAGAAGTAAATTAAAATTAATGTATTTATTTTTATTTATTTATTTTCAGAAGTCGGCTTTGACTTAAAGGAAAGATAAACTAATGTTGAAAGAAACAAAGAAATGACAGAAAGCACAATTAAAAGGAGTGGATTATCAGAGTAACTCAGAAGTAGGATCACTGGGGATTGAGAAACCCCCAGACCTAGGGTTTACTCCTCTTTCAAGAAACAGACGAAGAGAGAAGAGAAGGTTTTATACCTGACTGTGATATCTCTCGTTGCTTCAATTGAAGGACACTCTCGAGCAGATTATAGGATCCTTGGAGATGAGGTATCTTCGCAATGGATCCTCGGATTGTAGTCCTATGGCAAGGTTGGCCTTCTTCTCGAACTCAGGATCTGGAAGAAGAAGAACAAAAAAAAAGAACCAGAAACTCAAAGAAAGACACTGACCTGAGGACTTAATGAAGATTGTTGGATGTAGAAGTTCCGGAGATCTTGATACTGATCTGACTCTTCTTTGAACTTGCTCTGTAGTTGAAACAGTTGATCTGAACCTGGATGCTGGTGGCCGGCCTCTATGTGGAAGAGAGGGGCCGTGGGATGTAGATGGAAAATTAGGGTTTGGTGGTGGTGGAGTAGAGATGGGTGGACTAAGCTAGGGTTTTGGGGTTGGAGATCTCACACCTCCTCAAGGTTCCTAGGGACCCGAATTTACTCCCTCACGGAGCTCAACACTTGAATACAAGTGCGGAAGAGAGAAACACAAAGTTGCTCACAAAGAAATTGATTTCATTCATCATTTAAACTCAAGAGTTACATAGAGTTGAATATATAGACATAACAAAGAAATAAAATTTCATACACTTCCCATGTGGGACTAATAGGACTAACCCATACTTTAGGCATCAAATTCTCTTCCCAAGACTCCTTCCATGAGTGGGCAACCCAAAAACTCCAAGAAAACTTGAAAATCAGCTCCAAATGGCAGGTTATGGGGGTGTCTCCTAGTATCTCTCCATGAATCAAGGATTTTCCCTTCATGGTTTGGCTCTTTTGGACACCTCCTAGTCTTGCTCCACAAGTTTAGGCTTCTTCCTTTCATGGCTTTGGCACTTTAGGAAACTTTTGGGTGCCTCCTTGATTTTCTCCCCAAGACATGCTCTCTTCCCTTTTATAACTTGGATTTTTATGGAACATTATGGGGCACCTCCTTGATCCTCTCTTCAAGAAAAATTCTTTCCATCCTGGCTTGGGTTTATCTAGAAAGAAGTTGGCTCCTCCTTGGATTGAGGTATCTTGATGGATTTCTCCCCCAAGTGGTGCATGAAAGAAGGGACCTGCTTTCTTATGGTGTGGGGACCAAGGCACACTAGATGGAGATGTGGCGCCTCCTGGACTCTGGCGTGTGGCTGGGAGTGTGGTGCCCACATGCTTGGGCCTGGGAGAAAAAATTGGGCACCCTGTACCTTGACTTGATTTAAAAAAAATGGCACCAACCTGGAGAAGACCTAGACCACTACTAGGACTTGTACTGAGTCAACATGACTCAACAAAATTTAAATTGTAGGGAAATACAGACTCAAGACTAAAATTGAGTTGACCAAGTCAACCCTAATTACAAAACCAGAAAACCCTAATTCTTCGGGCAAGGTCAATCAGAGATCCAGATGGAGCCCTGAAGTCTTCTTCTGAGTCTGGTGCCCGCACCAGAGGGCTTGGAGGGATGTGGCCAACCTCCTTGAATTTGAATCTCCCTTGTTGGCGACCAAAGGGTGATGAAGTGGCTGGTGAGGTGGCACCTCTAGTTGATGACATGGCATGGTGAGGTGGTCTTCTAATTTCAAGATGACATGTGGCGCCACATGGTCCTAGTTGTTGGTCCTTTTCTCTTGCTTGGTGGTGTCTTCTCTTCTTCATGGGGTCAAATTCTGGGGTCCAGAATTTGAGTCTTGTTGCTGGCTTTCATGGTTTTAAGACTTGAATAGACTTAACTCAACTGAATTAGACTTAACTCAACTGAATTAAACTCAACTAACCTAGACTTTAAAACTTGAAATGGACTTACAGGAAATGAAATTTTAAAAGTAATTACAGGACTCAATAAACACTCTTGATTTGAAACTCAAAATTAATTACAGGACTCTTAAAATAGAAATGACTCCTTGTTGGAGTGAACTTTCTTTCGGTTTCTGGTGTCCACACCACTTGAGTCCTCGCTTCAGAGCCATCATGGCAACTAGCTCCTCGAGGTTAAAAATCTCCAACATGGCAGCCTTGAAATGGGCCATGTAGTCCCGCAGGGGCTCACGGTCTTGCTGCCTGATGGAGAAGAGGCTGTCTGCCTCTAGTGGCATCTTCCGACAGGCATCAAAGTGGACCACGAACTTCTGCCTTAGCTGGGCGAAGGAGTTGATGCTCTCCGGCTCCAGATGGGTGAACCACACCCTGGTTGCTTTCCGAAGAGTGACAGGAAAGGCGACGTAGAGGAGGGCGTCGGTGGCCCCCTGGACCCTCATGAGGGCCCTATAGCTTTCCAGGTGGTCCATGGGGTTTATGGTCCCATCGTATGGATCCACTTGTGGCATACGAAACCGATGTGGGATCGGCTCCTCTTGGACTTCTCGGGAGAAAGGGGGACAGATGTCGTAGCCCGCTGGCCGCTTGTGGAGCCTGGTAGATTGGCAAATCGACGGGATAATTCTACTAGCTTGCGGTCATGCTCCTCCAGGCACTTCTCCTCCATGCGCCTGATGGCTTCGTTAGTGGACCCCTCTGCCAAAGGAGACGGAGAAGGTGACATGCATGCATGGCGCCCATGATGGAGCATCTTACTTTTCTTACCTTGGCAGGGTCTGGGCACCACCCGCTCAAGGTTTGGTGAGCGGCTCTCCCTATTGCTAGACTCGACTCGTTGTCTTTTAACTGGAGTTTGGTGGCTACCCCGGTCGTCAGTGATGGCCCGCGACTGCAAAGGCCTTCCTTGGAAGGAATGCAGGCTATCATGAGGTGCTGCGACATAGGCCGCAGGAGTCCCTAGCTACTGATGAGTAGCCAAGGACCGGTGCTTGTGCTGAAGCTGGCACACTGCCATGACAAGGATCGCATCTGCTGGGTGAGTGCAGCCAACCGAGACTCCAGCGAAAATGGTTAAGCTGGAGCGGGTGGCTCCACTTCTGGGTTGTGCGGGTTCCCCCGGGAAGGGGAGTCTCCCGCACGACTGGTGGAGACCTTTCTCGCCCACGTTGTCACCATCCTTCTGTCAAACTGCTTGAAAGGGGGCTCAATCAGGATCAAAGATCGCTCCACTTCACCCCTACATGGTGCGCCAATTTGTTGCCGCCAAGATCATCGTGGCCTGTAGCTGCTATCGTGGTTGGATGGCCCATCTGGTTCTCTTGGAATATCCTGCTCCTTTGGACCTGCAAAAATGGGGTTAGTGACCCAGGCCAGGGATTCTGGTGGGGGCACTCTGACGGTCAAGTCAGTAACGATCTAGGGGAACAGATCCTCCTGGTTAAGCCCCTCTTGATGGACTCCATGCTAGGAGGAGTGAGTGGTGTGAGAGTGGGGTGCAAGTGCCTTAGGAGGATGATGGTTGAGCTGGAGGGATTCTCTATATGGCCCTCTCCTTTGACTTGCTTGAGTTTTTCTTGCGTACCTCCCCGTTGGGGGTGTTGATGGTTCTTTTAAATCATGGTGATCGTTGGGTGCCTACCTCGAGATTTCCCCCATCTCAGCGAGCGCATGCAGTGGTGTCCCGTGCCATGAACGGGATGCCTTTCCAAGTTTGTGATAGGAGAACATGCCATGCGCTCTGACATTCCTTCCGGTCGCTCCATTCTGGGAAGCTTTATAGTGCCTCGATTTGGGGACAGCCACCCCCGGGATTCGAATCTCCTGGTTGACTTCCTCTTCTGGGTGGTTCAGGTAGTCGGTGAAGAGCGTGGTGCCTCGATCATAGGGCTTCTCACTTTTCTGGTATAAGTTGCGACCATGGACAGTTATTGCGGCCAAGTGGGCACCTTTCGGTGACCCTCGAGCGGCTCACCGGTCTCCTGGGATGATGGTGCTGCCTCCCCGCTTGCTGGTGTCTTTGCCCGAGCTAAAGGTCGAGCTGGAGAGGCAGGGCTCGACTCCGAGGGGCTTGGCCTCCATGCGGCTCCACTTGACGGAGGAGGGCTGAGCTCGACTCCAGACCAAGGGAGCTCGACTACGGGCGAGCTCGACCTGATGGAGGAGGGCAGAGCGTGGCTCTGGTCTAGAAGGCTTGACCTCGAAGGGGCTACACATGGCAAAGGAGGGCTGAGCTCGACTCCATACCATGGGGCTCGACCTCGAGGGGCTTGCTCTAGGAGACGCCGCTCGGTTCTAGCCTAAGCATCCCAAGCTCGCGGGCCTAACTTGGCGGAGGGCGGAGCTCGGCTTCGATGGGCGGTCCTATTATTCTGAGGGAGCTCAGCCAGGTGAAGGAGTCCGGGTAGAATATCTGAGGTGGTGGCCTTCTCTGACATGGCGTTTGACAGCTACTCCACATCAGCGATCCGGCCACATCACCTATCAAATGTGATAACACTAGTATTATAAATTTAACAAAAAACCCAATTCAGCATTCAAGAACTAAACACATAGAGATTAGACACAATTTTATTAGAGTTCATATTTTGAATGGTGACATTGAACTAGAATTCAACTCTACTGAAAATCAACTTGCTAACATTTTCACTAAGCCACTCAACCAAGATAGATTTGAGATGATTAGAGAAGAATTAGGTCTTTATGATCCCTTCTAGATTTTCCAAACCTAATCCCTTCAAAATTAATGAAAAATTATCTAGAGAACCTCCTATATCAATTCAACATCTTTGAGCACCTTTTCAGGCAATTTTTTTGAATTTATTATCATTTCTGATCAATTCTTAACTTTTGTGGAAAGTTTATATTTGAGTCAACTCGAGAAATTGTACTCAGGTCGAGCCGACTCGAATTACTATTATTTTTGTGATGAGTAGGTTACTCGGCTTTATTAAAAAACTATTTGCCCAATATCTGAGTCAGCTCGGCTAATCCTAAAATTGCCCAAGTTGGCTCGACCAGAGAAAAATTGGAAACATCAGAGATTTGAGTCGGCTCGACTTGAGCATGATTGCTCGAGTCGACTTGAACAAAAACTTTTCACAAAAGTTGAAATTGATCAGAAATAAAAATGAATTCAGGAAAATCTCATGGAGAGATGCTCAAAGATATTGAATTGATGTAGGAGGTTTTCTAAATAAATTTTCCTTAATTTTGTAGGGATTAGGTTTGGAAAATATAGAAGGAATCACAAAGATCTAATTCTCCTCTAATCATCTCAAATTTATCTTGGTTGAGTGGCTTAGTGAAAATGTCAGCAAGTTGATTTTAAGTAGGGATGAATTCTAGTTCAATGTCACCATTCAAAACATGATCTCTAATAAAATGGTGTCTAATATCTGTGTTTAGTTCTTGAATGTTGAATTAGATTTTTATTTAAATTTTTAGCACTTGTGTTATCACATTTGATAGGAATTTTAGATTGTGTAACACCAAAGTCTTCTAGTTGTTGTTTAATCCATAACACTTGTGCACAACAACTCCCTACAGTAACATACTCTGTCTCAGCAGTAGATAGTGCTATCGAGTTTTGTTTCTTACAGTGCCATGAGATTAAATTCAACCCTAGAAATTGGCATGTGCTACTAGTATTTTCTATCAATTTTATAACCAGCATAATCAGCATCTGAAAATCCAATCAAATTCAATAAAGAATGTTTTAAAACCATAGACCTAGATTGCTTATTCCTTTCAGATATCTTATAATTCTTTTTACAGCAAGCATATGTGATTCTTTAGGATTAGATTGGAATCTAGCACATACACATACACAAAATAAGATATCAGGTCTACTTGCAGTTAAGTATAATAGGGATCCAATCATACCTCTATGGAGCTTTTGATCAATGTTGGATCCATCTTCATCTTTATCCAATCTGCAGGTTGGGCTCATGGGTGTGCTCATTTGTTTGCTTGACTCCATACCAAACTTCTTGATAATTTCATTGGTATATTTGGCTTGGTTAATAAAGATTCCTTCCTTTGTTTGTTTCACTTGAAGTCCAAGGAAGTAGTTAAGTTTACCCATTAGGCTCATTTCAAATTCTTCCTGCATTAACTTAGAAAATTATCTACAAAGAGTTTCATTAGTTGCACCAAATATAATGTCATCAACATAAATCTAAACAACTAATAAATCATCATATTTCTTCTTGATGAAAAGAGTTTTGTCAAAATTTCCTCTTGAAAAATCATTTTCAATCAAGAAAGTACTAAGTCTATCATACCAGGCTCTAGGTTCTTGTTTCAAACCATACAATGCTATATTGAGTTTAAAAACATGATTTGGAAAAGCATGACTTTCAAAACCTGATACCTGTTCTACAAAAACTTGTTCAGATATAAAACCTTTCAAGAATGCACTTTTTGCATCCATTTGAAAAAGTTTGAAATTCATGTAGCAAGCAAATGCAAGAAGTAATCTAATAGCTTATAGTCCGCTACTGGTGCATATGTTTCATCAAAATCTATACCTTCTTCTTGGTTATATCCCTTAGCCACTAATCTAACTTTATTTCTAATTATGTTGCCTTGTTCATCTAATTTATTTCTATGGACCCATTTGGTTCCTATGATGGGATGGTTTGATGGTCTTTCAACTAAAGTCCATACCTTATTTCTTTCAAACTGATTTAGTTCTTCATGCATGGCCATCATCCACTTAAGGTCAAATTCAGCTTCTTCTAAGCTATGAGGTTTTATTTGTGACACAAAGGCTAGGTAGTCATGTGCATCTATATGTTATGACCTAGTCCTAATACCTTGTGAAGGATCACCAATAATTAAATCTCTTGGATGAGAAGTTACATACCTCCATTCCCTTAGTAGATAAGCATGATCCTTACTGTTTCTTCTCCTTCTTGAGTTGGTCATCTTATATGCTCATGTCTTTCATTTCTTTTTGAATTGTACCAGCATCATTGTCTATGCTCTCTTCTTTCTTAGAAGGTGAAGGGTTAAATTCATCAAAAATAATATGTATAGATTCTTCTACAGTAAGAGTTCTTTTGTTAAATGCTCTATATACTTTGCTATGTAATGAATAACTAAGAAAAATTGTTTCATCAAATTTAGCATTAAATTTTCCTATATTATCTTTATCATTGTTAAACACAAAGCATTTACAACCAAATACATGAAAGTAATTAATGTTTGGTTTCTTTTCATTCCAAAGCTCATGGAATGTTTTCTTCAAAATAGGATGAATCAAAATGCGGTTCAAGATATAACAAGCAGTGTTTACCACTTCTGCCCAAAAGTAATTTGAAAGATTGCCTTCACACAACATTGTTTGAGCCATCTCTTCCAGAGTCCTATTTTTTCTCTTTGCGACACTATTTTCTTGTGGTGTCCTAGGAGCAGAGAAGTTATGATTAATGTCGTTTTCTATGCAATAATCATCCAAAATTGATTTTCAAATTCTGTGCCGTGATCACTCCTAATTGAAACTATTGAAAGAATTTTATGATTAGAAATTGTTTTATGAAATTTTCGAAAGACTTTAAAAGTTTCATCTTTATGAACAATAGACAAAATCCAAGTAAAATCTAGAGAAATCATCTACCCTCGCAAGTGCATATTTCATACCACCTAGCCTTGTGATCCTAGTTGGTCCAAATAAGTCCATGTGAAGTAGCTAAGGGGTCTAGTAGTTGAAATCATATTTTTAGATTTAAAACTCTTCCTAGTTTGTTTACCCATTTGGCATGCATCACAAACGTGATTAAGATCTACTTTAAATTTAGGCATGCCTCTAACTAGATTCTTGGAAATTAGCTTGGTAATAGTATGCATGCTAGCATGACCTGGTCGTCTATGCTAAAGTAAGCAAGACTCCTAGGTCTTAGCAATCATTGCAACTAGACTGGAACTACTAGATATGGCAAGATCATTAAAGTTTATCACATAAATATTTCCAAGTCTATGTCCAATGAACTTGCTGTTAGAATCAAGAGAGTTTGTTACAATACGCATAGATGATTCAAAGACAACCTTGAAGCCTTTATCACATAATTGACTAATGCTTAATAAATTATGCTTCAACTTGTCTACTAGCAATACATTTTCTATGAAAGTACAGGGGGTTATTTTAATCTTACCGATTTTGATTATTTTTCCTTTACCATTATCTCCAAAAGTAACTATACCTCCTTCTTTCATCTCCAAGGTGATAAATTGATCCTTGACACTCGTCATATGTCTTGAACAGCCACTGTCGAGATACCATCTTTTCTTCAATTTTTGGACTACAAGACATTCCTGCAAGATAATCAAGAGTTCTTTTAGGTACCCAAGCTAACTTGGATCCTTGCAGGTTAGCAGAGATGGTTCCTTTGGGAACCCAAATTCTTTTAATTCTATTCTTAGAATATGCATTTTTTTTTACTGAATTACATTGAAAGAATTTATGTCCAACTCCATGACAAGCATAACATGTAATTCTAGAATTCTGAAAAGATGTACGAATTGAAGTTCTAGATGTTGATGCAGATGTAAAACTTTTTCTCATAAAAATTTTCTATTTAAATTCTTAGGTACACACATTGTAGCTTTAGAAATGGATGCAGAATGATTAGATACAAATGCTTCTTGAGATATTGATTTCAGAACATAAACTTTTGGTGTCACAAAAGTAGTAGCTGAAATTTCATTTGAAATTGAAGAATTGAAACCAATTCCAGCTTTGCTTCCAGAAATTCTTTGATCTTTTAAAATTAACTCAAGCTTATTTAAAGATAAAGTTTGTTTTTCAACTAGTGGCTTGAGTTTTTCAACCTCCTTTTTCAAGTCATTATTTTCAACAGTTAAAGCTTTGTTCTTGTCAAGACATGCATTATTTTCAGTTTCAAAAGTTTTGTATTTTTCAGAAAAGACATGTAAATTCTTTTGCAATAGATTATTTTTTTCTGAAATCTCTTCTTTCTCCTTTTGTAAAGAATCATTGATATTCTTTAAAGTTCTTATCTTTACTCTAGCCTTTTTGAATTCAGATAGTAGATCATGAAAAGCAGAATTCAATTCATCAAAAGTAAATTCTAATTGAAGTTCGAGGGATGTTACACCATCTTTGAGACCTATTAGACATAAGTTAACAGTTTTCATGGACTCTCCTTCTACGGATGAAGTCGACTCCTCGCTGTCGCTCCATGTAGCAACCATAGCTTTCTTTTTCTTCTTCTTAAAAGATTTCTTTAACAAAGGATAGTGATAGGGACCGGGAGCCCAGCCACCTCAGTAGCCACGTGGAGTCCCATCACCCTCCAGGCACATCAACTCCACACGCCATCAAGTGAGAAAGGAAGGTCAAGTGGATAAACATGAATCCTTTGATTCATGCCAAGCAACTAAGGAAAGATATGGTCCACCCCAAGCCCAAGAGAGCAGGTGTTTGGTGCCCCACTTGGTCCCCCCTTCTTTCTTTATTTTTCTTGAGTTTTTTT